>JBBPBR010000008.1:19022925-19146103 GCA_037974775.1 Cicer pinnatifidum | reverse complement strand
TAATTGGACAAGAATAAGCTTAGGGAGAACGAAAGTGACCTAAATGTTAATCTAATTACACAAATGAACTTATTGGATGCACAAGATTGGTTAAACACCCTAATTGGACAAGAATAAGCCTAGGGAGGACGAAAATGACCTAAATGTTAATCCAATGACACAAATGAACTTATTGGATGAACAAGATTGGCTAAAAACCCTAATTGCACGTAAATAACCCAAGAGAAGACGAAAATGACCTAGATGTTAATCCAAAGACACAAATGAACTTTTTGGATGCACAAGATTGGTAAAAAAAACCCTAATTGCACAAGAATAAGTCTAGGGAGGACAAAAATGACCTAAATGTTAATCCGATGACACAAATGAACATATTGGATACACAAGATTGGTTAAAAACCCTAATTGCACATAAAAAAGCCTAGGGAGGACGAAAATGACCTAAATCTTAATCAAATGACACAAATGAACTTATTGGATGCACAAGACTGGTTAAAAACCCTAATTGGACAAGAATAAGCCTAGGGAGGATGAAAATGACCTAAATGTTAATCCAATGACACAAAAGAACTTTTTGGATGCACAAGATTGGTTAAAAACCTTAATTGGACAAGAATAAGCCTAAGGAGGACGAAAATGACCTAAATGTTATTCCAATGACTCAAATGAACTTATTGGATACACAAGATTGGTTAAAAACCCTAATTACACAAGAATAAGCCTAGGGAGGATGAAAATGACCTAAATGTTCATCCAATGACACAAATGAACTTATTGGATGCACAAGATTGGTTAAAAACCCTAATTACGCAAGAATAAGCCTAGGGAGGATGAAAATGACCTAAATGTTCATCCAATGACACAAATGAACTTTTTGGATGCACAAGATTGGTTAAAAACCCTAATTGGACAAGAATAAGCCTATGGAGGACGAAAATGACCTAAATGTTATTCCAATGACACAAATGAACTTATTGGATACAAAAGATTGGTTAAAAACCCTAATTACACAAGAATAAGCCTAGGGAGGTTGAAAATGACCTAAATGTTATTCCAATGACACAAATGAACTTATTGGATACAAAAGATTGGTTAAAAACCCTAATTACACAAGAATAAGCCTAGGGAGGATGAAAATGACCTAAATGTTCATCCAATGACACAAATGAACTTATTGGATGCACAAATTTGGTTAAAAACCCTAATTGGACAAGAATAAGCCTAGGGAGGACGAAAATGACCTAAATGTTAATCCAATGACACAAATGAACTTATTGGATGCACAACATTGGTTAAAAACCCTAATTGCACGTAATAACCCAAGAGAAGACGAAAATGACCTAAATGTTAATCAAAGACACAAATGAACTTTTTGGATGCACAAGATTGGTAAAAAAAAACCCTAATTGCACAAGAATAAGTCTAGGGAGGACGAAAATGACCTAAACGTTAATCCGATGACACAAATGAACATAGTGGATAGACAAGATTGGTTAAAAACCCTAATTGCACATAAATAAGCATAGGTAGGACGAAAATGACCTAAATGTTAATCTAATGACACAAATGAACTTATTGGATGCACAAGTTTGGTTAAGAACCCTAATTGGACAAGAATAAGCTTAGGGAGAACGAAAGTGACCTAAATGTTAATCTAATTACACAAATGAACTTATTGGATGCACAAGATTGGTTAAACACCCTAATTGGACAAGAATAAGCCTAGGGAGGACGAAAATGGCCTAAATGTTAATCCAATGACACAAATGAACTTATTGGATGAACAAGATTGGCTAAAAACCCTAATTGCACGTAAATAACCCAAGAGAAGACGAAAATGACCTAGATGTTAATCCAAAGACACAAATGAACTTTTTGGATGCACAAGATTGGTAAAAAAAACCCTAATTGCACAAGAATAAGTCTAGGGAGGACAAAAATGACCTAAATGTTAATCCGATGACACAAATGAACATATTGGATACACAAGATTGGTTAAAAACCCTAATTGCACATAAATAAGCCTAGGGAGGACGAAAATGACCTAAATCTTTATCCAATGACACAAATGAACTTATTGGATGCACAAGATTGGTTAAAAACCCTAATTGGACAAGAATAAGCCTAGGGAGGACGAAAATGACCTAAATGTTAATCCAATGACACAAATGAACTTATTGGATGCACAACACGGGTTAAAAACCCTATTTGCACGTAATAACCCAAGAGAAGACGAAAATGACCTAAATGTTAATCCAATGACACAAATGAACTTATTGGATGCACAACATTGGTTAAAACCCTATTTGCACGTAATAACCCAAGAGAAGACGAAAATGACCTAAATGTTAATCCAATGACACAATTGAACTTTTTGGATGCACAATATTGGTTAAAAACCCTAATTGGACAAGAATAAGCCTAGGGAGGATGAAAATGACCTAAATGTTATTCCAATGACAGAAATGAACTTATTGAATACACAAGATTGGTTAAAAACCCTAATTACACAAGAATAAGCCTAGGGAGGACGAAAATGACCTAAATGTTCATCCAATGACACAGATGAACTTATTGGATGCACAAGATTGGTTAAAAACCCTAATTGGACAAGAATAAGCCTAGGGAGGACGAAAATGACCTAAATGTTAATCCAATGACACAAATGAACTTATTGGATGCACAACACGGGTTAAAAACCCTATTTGCACGTAATAACCCAAGAGAAGACGAAAATGACCTAAATGTTAATCCAATGACACAATTGAACTTTTTGGATGCACAATATTGGTTAAAAACCCTAATTGGACAAGAATAAGACTAGGGAGGATGAAAATGACCTAAATGTTATTCCAATGACACAAATGAACTTATTGGATACACAAGATTGGTTAAAAACCCTAATTACACAAGAATAAGCCTAGGGAGGATGAAAATGACCTAAATGTTCATCCAATGACACAAATGAACTTATTGGATGCACAAGATTGGTTAAAAACCCTAATTGGACAAGAATAAGCCTAGGGAGGACTAAAATGACCTAAATGTTAATCCAATGACACAAATGAACTTATTGGATGCACAACACGGGTTAAAAACCCTATTTGCACGTAATAACCCAAGAGAAGACGAAAATGACCTAAATGTTAATCCAATGACACAAATGAACTTATTGGATGCACAACATGGGTTAAAACCCTATTTGCACGTAATAACCCAAGAGAAGACGAAAATGACCTAAATGTTAATCCAATGACACAATTGAACTTTTTGGATGCACAATATTGGTTAAAAACCCTAATTGGACAAGAATAAGCCTAAGGAGGACGAAAATGACCTAAATGTTAATCCAATGACACAAATGAACTTATTGGATGAACAAGATTGGTTAAAAACCCTAATTGGACAAGAATAAGCCTAGGGAGGATGAAAATGACCTAAATGTTAATCCAATGACACAAATGAACTTTTTGGATGCACAAGATTGGTTAAAAACCCTAATTGGACAAGAATAAGCCTAAGGAGGACGAAACTGACCTAAATGTTATTCCAATGACAAAAATGAACTTATTGGATGAACAAGATTGGTTAAAAACACTAATTGCAAAAGAATAAGTCTAGGGAGGACGAAAATGACCTAAATGTAAATCCAATGACACAAATGAACTTATTGGATGCACAAATTTGGTTAAAAACCCTAATTGGACAAGAATAAGCCTAGGGAGGACGAAAATGACCTAAATGTTAATCCAATGACACAAATGAACTTATTGGATGCTCAACATTGGTTAAAAACCCTAATTGCACGTAATAACCCAAGAGAAGACGAAAATGACCTAAATGTTAATCAAAGACACAAATGAACTTTTTGGATGCACAAGATTGGTAAAAAAAAACCCTAATTGCACAAGAATAAGTCTAGGGAGGACGAAAATGACCTAAACGTTAATCCGATGACACAAATGAACATAGTGGATAGACAAGATTGGTTAAAAACCCTAATTGCACATAAATAAGCATAGGTAGGACGAAAATGACCTAAATGTTAATCTAATGACACAAATGAACTTATTGGATGCACAAGATTGGTTAAGAACCCTAATTGGACAAGAATAAGCTTAGGGAGAACGAAAGTGACCTAAATGTTAATCTAATTACACAAATGAACTTATTGGATGCACAAGATTGGTTAAACACCCTAATTGGACAAGAATAAGCCTAGGGAGGACGAAAATGACCTAAATGTTAATCCAACGACACAAATGAACTTATTGGATGAACAAGATTGGCTAAAAACCCTAATTGCACGTAAATAACCCAAGAGAAGACGAAAATGACCTAGATGTTAATCCAAAGACACAAATGAACTTTTTGGATGCACAAGATTGGTAAAAAAAACCCTAATTGCACAAGAATAAGTCTAGGGAGGACAAAAATGACCTAAATGTTAATCCGATGACACAAATGAACATATTGGATACACAAGATTGGTTAAAAACCCTAATTGCACATAAATAAGCCTAGGGAGGACGAAAATGACCTAAATCTTAATCCAATGACACAAATGAACTTATTGGATGCACAAGACTGGTTAAAAACCCTAATTGGACAAGAATAAGCCTAGGGAGGATGAAAATGACCTAAATGTTAATCCAATGACACAAATGAACTTATTGGATGCACAAGATTGGTTAAAAACCCTAATTGGACAAGAATAAGCCTAGGGAGGATGAAAATGACCTAAATGTTAATCCAATGACACAAATGAACTTATTGGATGCACAAGATTGGTTAAAAACCCTAATTGGACAAGAATAAGCCTAAGGAGGACGAAACTGACCTAAATGTTATTCCAATGACAAAAATGAACTTATTGGATGAACAAGATTGGTTAAAAACACTAATTGCAAAAGAATAAGTCTAGGGAGGACGAAAATGACCTAAATGTAAATCCAATGACACAAATGAACTTATTGGATGCACAAATTTGGTTAAAAACCCTAATTGGACAAGAATAAGCCTAGGGAGGACGAAAATGACCTAAATGTTAATCCAATGACACAAATGAACTTATTGGATGCACAACATTGGTTAAAAACCCTAATTGCACGTAATAACCCAAGAGAAGACGAAAATGACCTAAATGTTAATCAAAGACACAAATGAACTTTTTGGATGCACAAGATTGGTAAAAAAAAACCCTAATTGCACAAGAATAAGTCTAGGGAGGACGAAAATGACCTAAACGTTAATCCGATGACACAAATGAACATAGTGGATAGACAAGATTGGTTAAAAACCCTAATTGCACATAAATAAGCATAGGTAGGACGAAAATGACCTAAATGTTAATCTAATGACACAAATGAACTTATTGGATGCACAAGTTTGGTTAAGAACCCTAATTGGACAAGAATAAGCTTAGGGAGAACGAAAGTGACCTAAATGTTAATCTAATTACACAAATGAACTTATTGGATGCACAAGATTGGTTAAACACCCTAATTGGACAAGAATAAGCCTAGGGAGGACGAAAATGGCCTAAATGTTAATCCAATGACACAAATGAACTTATTGGATGAACAAGATTGGCTAAAAACCCTAATTGCACGTAAATAACCCAAGAGAAGACGAAAATGACCTAGATGTTAATCCAAAGACACAAATGAACTTTTTGGATGCACAAGATTGGTAAAAAAAACCCTAATTGCACAAGAATAAGTCTAGGGAGGACAAAAATGACCTAAATGTTAATCCGATGACACAAATGAACATATTGGATACACAAGATTGGTTAAAAACCCTAATTGCACAAAAATAAGCCTAGGGAGGACGAAAATGACCTAAATCTTAATCCAATGACACAAATGAACTTATTGGATGCACAAGACTGGTTAAAAACCCTAATTGGACAAGAATAAGCCTAGGGAGGATGAAAATGACCTAAATGTTAATCCAATGACACAAATGAACTTTTCGGATGCACAAGATTGGTTAAAAACCCTAATTGGACAAGAATAAGCCTAAGGAGGACGAAAATGACCTAAATGTTATTCCAATGACACAAATGAACTTATTGGATACACAAGATTGGTTAAAAACCCTAATTACACAAGAATAAGCCTAGGGAGGATGAAAATGACCTAAATGTTCATCCAATGACACAAATGAACTTATTGGATGCACAAGATAGGTTAAAAACCATAATTGGACAAGAATAAGCCAAGGGAGGACGAAAATGACCTAAATGTTAATCCAATGACACAAATGAACTTATTGGATGCACAACACGGGTTAAAAACCCTATTTGCACGTAATAACCCAAGAGAAGACGAAAATGACCTAAATATTAATCCAAAGACAATTGAACTTTTTGGATGCACAAGATTGGTTAAAAACCCTAATTGGACTAGAATAAGGCTAAGGAGGACGAAAATGACCTAAATGTTAATCCAATGACACAAATGAACTTATTGGATGAACAAGATTGGTTAAAAACCCTAATTGCACAAGAATAAGCCTAGGGAGGACGAAAATGACCTAAATGTAAATCCAATGACACAAATAAACTTATTGGATGCACAAGATTGGTTAAAAACCCTAATTGCACAAGAATAAGCCTAAGGAGGATGTAAATGACCTAAATGTTGATCCAATGACACAAATGAACTTTTTGGATGCACAAGATTGGTTAAAAACCCTAATTGGACAAGAATAAGCCTAAGGAGGACGAAACTGACCTAAATGATATTCCAATGACAAAAATGAATTTATTGGATGAACAAGATTGGTTAAAAACCCTAATTGCAAAAGAATAAGTCTAGGGAGGACGAAAATGACCTAAATGTTAATCCAATGACACAAATGAATTTATTGAATGCACAGATTTGGTTAAAAACCCTAATTGGACAAGAATAAGCCTAGGGAGGACGAAAATGACCTAAATGTTAATCCAATGACACAAATGAACTTATTGGATAAACAAGATTGGTTAAAAACCCTAATTGGAAAAGAATAAGCCTAGGGAGGACGAAAATGACCTAAATATTAATCTAATGACACAAATGAACTTATTGGATACACAAGATTGGTTAAAAACCCTAATTGCACAAGAATAAGCCTAGGGAGGACGAAAATGACCTAAATGTTAATCTAATGACACAAATGAACTTATTGGATCCACAAGATTGGTTAAACACCGTAATTGCACATAAACAAGCCTAGGGAGGACGAAAATAACTTAAATGTTAATCCAATGACACTAATGAACTTATTGGATGCACAAGATTGGTTAAAAACCCTAATTGGACAAGAATAAGCCTAAGGAGGACGAAAATGACCTAAATGTTAATCCAATGACACAAATGAACTTATTGGATGAACAAGATTGGTTAAAAACCCTTGTTGGAAAAGAATAAGCCTAGGGAGGACGAAAATGACCTAAATGTTAATCCAATGACACAAATGAACTTTTTGGATGCACTAGATTGGTAAAAAAAAAACCCTAATTGCACAAGAATAAGTCTAGGGAGGACGAAAAAGACCTAAACGTTAATCCGATGACACAAATGAACATATTGGATACACAAGATTGGTTAAAATCCATAATTGCTCATAAATAAGCCTAGGGAGGACGAAAATGACCTAAATGTTAATCCAATGACACAAATGAACTTATTGGATGCACAAGATTGGTTAAAAACCGTAATTGGACAAGAATAAGCCTAGGGTGGACGAAAATGACCTAAATGTTAATCCAATGACACAAATGAACTTATTGGATGCACAAGATTTGTTAAAAACCCTAATTGCACATCAATAACCCTAGAGAGGACGAAAATGACCTAAATGTTAATCTAGTGACATAAACACACCTATTGGATGCACAAGATTGGTTAAAAACCCTAATTGGACAAGAATAAGCCTAGGGAGGACGAAAATGACCTAAATGTTAATCCAATGACACAAATGATCATATTGGATGCACAAGATTGGTTAAAAACCCTAATTGCACATAAATAAGCATAGGAAGGACGAAAATGACCTAAATGTTAATCCAATGACACAAATGAACTTATTGGATGCACAAGATTGGTTAAAAACCCTAATTGGACAAGAATAAGCTTAGGGAGGACGAAAATGACCTAAATGTTCATCCATTGACAAAAAAACACGTATTGGATGCACAAGATTGGTTAAAAACCCTAATTATACATAAATAGGCCTAGGGAGGACGAAAATGACCTAAATGTTAATCCAATGACACAAATGAACTTTTTGGATGCACAAGATTGGTTAAAAACCAAAATTGGACAAGAATAAGCCTAGGGAGGACGAAAATGACCTAAATATTAATCTAATGACACAAATGAACTTATTGGATACACAAGATTGGTTAAAAACCATAATTGCACAAGAATAAGCCTAGGGAGGACGAAAATGACCTAAATGTTAATCTAATGACTCAAATGAACTTATTGGATCCAAAAGATTGGTTAAAAACCGTAATTGCACATAAACAAGCCTAGGGAGGACGAAAATGACTTAAATGTTAATCCAATGACACTAATGAACTTATTGGATGCACAAGATTGGTTAAAAACCCTAATTGGACAAGAATAAGCCTAAGGAGGACGAAAATGACCTAAATGTTAATCCAATGACACAAATGAACTTATTGGATGAACAAGATTGGTTAAAAACCCTAATTGCACAAGAATAAGCCTAGGGAGGACGAAAATGACCTAAATGTTAATCCAATGACACAAATGAACTTATTGGATGCACAACATGGGTTAAAACCCTATTTGCACGTAATAACCCAAGAGAAGACGAAAATGACCTAAATGTTAATCCAATGACACAATTGAACTTTTTGGATGCACAATATTGGTTAAAAACCCTAATTGGACAAGAATAAGCCTAAGGAGGACGAAAATGACCTAAATGTTAATCCAATGACACAAATGAAATTATTGGATGAACAAGATTGGTTAAAAACCCTAATTGCACAAGAATAAGCCTAGGGAGGACGAAAATGACCTAAATGTTAATCCAATGACACAAATAAACTTATTGGATGCACAAGATTGGTTAAAAACCCTAATTGGACAAGAATAAGCCTAGGGAGGACGAAAATAACCTAAATGTTCATCAAATGACTAAACACACCTATTGGATGCACAAGATTGGTTAGAAACCCTAATTGGACAAGAATAAGACTAGGGAGGACGAAAATGACCTAAATGTTCATCCAATGACACAAATGAACTTATTGGATGCACAAGATTGGTTAAAAACCCTAATTGGACAAGAATAAGCCTAGGGAGGACGAAAATGACCTAAATGTTAATCCAATGACACAAATGAACTTATTGGATGAACAAGATTGGCTAAAAACCCTAATTGCACGTAAATAACCCAAGAGAAGACGAAAATGACCTAGATGTTAATCCAAAGACACAAATGAACTTTTTGGATGCACAAGATTGGTAAAAAAAACCCTAATTGCACAAGAATAAGTCTAGGGAGGACAAAAATGACCTAAATGTTAATCCGATGACACAAATGAACATATTGGATACACAAGATTGGTTAAAAACCCTAATTGCACATAAATAAGCCTAGGGAGGACGAAAATGACCTAAATCTTAATCCAATGACACAAATGAACTTATTGGATGCACAAGACTGGTTAAAAACCCTAATTGGACAAGAATAAGCCTAGGGAGGATGAAAATGACCTAAATGTTAATCCAATGACACAAATGAACTTTTCGGATGCACAAGATTGGTTAAAAACCCTAATTGGACAAGAATAAGCCTAAGGAGGACGAAAATGACCTAAATGTTATTCCAATGACACAAATGAACTTATTGGATACACAAGATTGGTTAAAAACCCTAATTACACAAGAATAAGCCTAGGGAGGATGAAAATGACCTAAATGTTCATCCAATGACACAAATGAACTTATTGGATGCACAAGATTGGTTAAAAACCCTAATTACACAAGAATAAGCCTAGGGAGGATGAAAATGACCTAAATGTTCATCCAATGACACAAATGAACTTATTGGATGCACAAGATTGGTTAAAAACCCTAATTACGCAAGAATAAGCCTAGGGAGGATGAAAATGACCTAAATGTTCATCCAATGACACAAATGAACTTTTTGGATGCACAAGATTGGTTAAAAACCCTAATTGGACAAGAATAAGCCTATGGAGGACGAAAATGACCTAAATGTTATTCCAATGACACAAATGAACTTATTGGATACAAAAGATTGGTTAAAAACCCTAATTACACAAGAATAAGCCTAGGGAGGTTGAAAATGACCTAAATGTTATTCCAATGACACAAATGAACTTATTGGATACAAAAGATTGGTTAAAAACCCTAATTACACAAGAATAAGCCTAGGGAGGATGAAAATGACCTAAATGTTCATCCAATGACACAAATGAACTTATTGGATGCACAAATTTGGTTAAAAACCCTAATTGGACAAGAATAAGCCTAGGGAGGACGAAAATGACCTAAATGTTAATCCAATGACACAAATGAACTTATTGGATGCACAACATTGGTTAAAAACCCTAATTGCACGTAATAACCCAAGAGAAGACGAAAATGACCTAAATGTTAATCAAAGACACAAATGAACTTTTTGGATGCACAAGATTGGTAAAAAAAAACCCTAATTGCACAAGAATAAGTCTAGGGAGGACGAAAATGACCTAAACGTTAATCCGATGACACAAATGAACATAGTGGATAGACAAGATTGGTTAAAAACCCTAATTGCACATAAATAAGCATAGGTAGGACGAAAATGACCTAAATGTTAATCTAATGACACAAATGAACTTATTGGATGCACAAGTTTGGTTAAGAACCCTAATTGGACAAGAATAAGCTTAGGGAGAACGAAAGTGACCTAAATGTTAATCTAATTACACAAATGAACTTATTGGATGCACAAGATTGGTTAAACACCCTAATTGGACAAGAATAAGCCTAGGGAGGACGAAAATGGCCTAAATGTTAATCCAATGACACAAATGAACTTATTGGATGAACAAGATTGGCTAAAAACCCTAATTGCACGTAAATAACCCAAGAGAAGACGAAAATGACCTAGATGTTAATCCAAAGACACAAATGAACTTTTTGGATGCACAAGATTGGTAAAAAAAACCCTAATTGCACAAGAATAAGTCTAGGGAGGACAAAAATGACCTAAATGTTAATCCGATGACACAAATGAACATATTGGATACACAAGATTGGTTAAAAACCCTAATTGCACATAAATAAGCCTAGGGAGGACGAAAATGACCTAAATCTTTATCCAATGACACAAATGAACTTATTGGATGCACAAGATTGGTTAAAAACCCTAATTGGACAAGAATAAGCCTAGGGAGGACGAAAATGACCTAAATGTTAATCCAATGACACAAATGAACTTATTGGATGCACAACACGGGTTAAAAACCCTATTTGCACGTAATAACCCAAGAGAAGACGAAAATGACCTAAATGTTAATCCAATGACACTAATGAACTTATTGGATGCACAACATTGGTTAAAACCCTATTTGCACGTAATAACCCAAGAGAAGACGAAAATGACCTAAATGTTAATCCAATGACACAATTGAACTTTTTGGATGCACAATATTGGTTAAAAACCCTAATTGGACAAGAATAAGCCTAGGGAGGATGAAAATGACCTAAATGTTATTCCAATGACAGAAATGAACTTATTGAATACACAAGATTGGTTAAAAACCCTAATTACACAAGAATAAGCCTAGGGAGGACGAAAATGACCTAAATGTTCATCCAATGACACAGATGAACTTATTGGATGCACAAGATTGGTTAAAAACCCTAATTGGACAAGAATAAGCCTAGGGAGGACGAAAATGACCTAAATGTTAATCCAATGACACAAATGAACTTATTGGATGCACAACACGGGTTAAAAACCCTATTTGCACGTAATAACCCAAGAGAAGACGAAAATGACCTAAATGTTAATCCAATGACACCAATGAACTTATTGGATGCACAACATGGGTTAAAACCCTATTTGCACGTAATAACCCAAGAGAAGACGAAAATGACCTAAATGTTAATCCAATGACACAATTGAACTTTTTGGATGCACAATATTGGTTAAAAACCCTAATTGGACAAGAATAAGCCTAAGGAGGACGAAAATGACCTAAATGTTAATCCAATGACACAAATGAAATTATTGGATGAACAAGATTGGTTAAAAACCCTAATTGCACAAGAATAAGCCTAGGGAGGACAAAAATGAACTAAATGTTAATCCAATGACACAAATAAACTTATTGGATGCACAAGATTGGTTAAAAACCCTAATTGGACAAGAATAAGCCTAGGGAGGATGAAAATGACCTAAATGTTAATCCAATGACACAAATGAACTTTTTGGATGCACAAGATTGGTTAAAAACCCTAATTGGACAAGAATAAGCCTAAGGAGGACGAAACTGACCTAAATGTTATTCCAATGACAAAAATGAACTTATTGGATGAACAAGATTGGTTAAAAACACTAATTGCAAAAGAATAAGTCTAGGGAGGACGAAAATGACCTAAATGTAAATCCAATGACACAAATGAACTTATTGGATGCACAAATTTGGTTAAAAACCCTAATTGGACAAGAATAAGCCTAGGGAGGACGAAAATGACCTAAATGTTAATCCAATGACACAAATGAACTTATTGGATGCACAACATTGGTTAAAAACCCTAATTGCACGTAATAACCCAAGAGAAGACGAAAATGACCTAAATGTTAATCAAAGACACAAATGAACTTTTTGGATGCATAAGATTGGTAAAAAAAAACCCTAATTGCACAAGAATAAGTCTAGGGAGGACGAAAATGACCTAAACGTTAATCCGATGACACAAATGAACATAGTGGATAGACAAGATTGGTTAAAAACCCTAATTGCACATAAATAAGCATAGGTAGGACGAAAATGACCTAAATGTTAATCTAATGACACAAATGAACTTATTGGATGCACAAGATTGGTTAAGAACCCTAATTGGACAAGAATAAGCTTAGGGAGAACGAAAGTGACCTAAATGTTAATCAAATTACACAAATGAACTTATTGGATGCACAAGATTGGTTAAACACCCTAATTGGACAAGAATAAGCCTAGGGAGGACGAAAATGACCTAAATGTTAATCCAATGACACAAATGAACTTATTGGATGAACAAGATTGGCTAAAAACCCTAATTGCACGTAAATAACCCAAGAGAAGACGAAAATGACCTAGATGTTAATCCAAAGACACAAATGAACTTTTTGGATGCACAAGATTGGTAAAAAAAACCCTAATTGCACAAGAATAAGTCTAGGGAGGACAAAAATGACCTAAATGTTAATCCGATGACACAAATGAACATATTGGATACACAAGATTGGTTAAAAACCCTAATTGCACAAAAATAAGCCTAGGGAGGACGAAAATGACCTAAATCTTAATCCAATGACACAAATGAACTTATTGGATGCACAAGACTGGTTAAAAACCCTAATTGGACAAGAATAAGCCTAGGGAGGATGAAAATGACCTAAATGTTAATCCAATGACACAAATGAACTTTTCGGATGCACAAGATTGGTTAAAAACCCTAATTGGACAAGAATAAGCCTAAGGAGGACGAAAATGACCTAAATGTTATTCCAATGACACAAATGAACTTATTGGATACACAAGATTGGTTAAAAACCCTAATTACACAAGAATAAGCCTAGGGAGGATGAAAATGACCTAAATGTTCATCCAATGACACAAATGAACTTATTGGATGCACAAGATAGGTTAAAAACCATAATTGGACAAGAATAAGCCAAGGGAGGACGAAAATGACCTAAATGTTAATCCAATGACACAAATGAACTTATTGGATGCACAACACGGGTTAAAAACCCTATTTGCACGTAATAACCCAAGAGAAGACGAAAATGACCTAAATATTAATCCAAAGACAATTGAACTTTTTGGATGCACAAGATTGGTTAAAAACCCTAATTGGACTAGAATAAGGCTAAGGAGGACGAAAATGACCTAAATGTTAATCCAATGACACAAATGAACTTATTGGATGAACAAGATTGGTTAAAAACCCTAATTGCACAAGAATAAGCCTAGGGAGGACGAAAATGACCTAAATGTAAATCCAATGACACAAATAAACTTATTGGATGCACAAGATTGGTTAAAAACCCTAATTGCACAAGAATAAGCCTAAGGAGGATGTAAATGACCTAAATGTTGATCCAATGACACAAATGAACTTTTTGGATGCACAAGATTGGTTAAAAACCCTAATTGGACAAGAATAAGCCTAAGGAGGACGAAACTGACCTAAATGATATTCCAATGACAAAAATGAATTTATTGGATGAACAAGATTGGTTAAAAACCCTAATTGCAAAAGAATAAGTCTAGGGAGGACGAAAATGACCTAAATGTTAATCCAATGACACAAATGAATTTATTGAATGCACAGATTTGGTTAAAAACCCTAATTGGACAAGAATAAGCCTAGGGAGGACGAAAATGACCTAAATGTTAATCCAATGACACAAATGAACTTATTGGATAAACAAGATTGGTTAAAAACCCTAATTGGAAAAGAATAAGCCTAGGGAGGACGAAAATGACCTAAATATTAATCTAATGACACAAATGAACTTATTGGATACACAAGATTGGTTAAAAACCCTAATTGCACAAGAATAAGCCTAGGGAGGACGAAAATGACCTAAATGTTAATCTAATGACACAAATGAACTTATTGGATCCACAAGATTGGTTAAACACCGTAATTGCACATAAACAAGCCTAGGGAGGACGAAAATAACTTAAATGTTAATCCAATGACACTAATGAACTTATTGGATGCACAAGATTGGTTAAAAACCCTAATTGGACAAGAATAAGCCTAAGGAGGACGAAAATGACCTAAATGTTAATCCAATGACACAAATGAACTTATTGGATGAACAAGATTGGTTAAAAACCCTAATTGCACAAGAATAAGCCTAGGGAGGACGAAAATGACCTAAATGTAAATCCAATGACACAAATAAACTTATTGGATGCACAAGATTGGTTAAAAACCCTAATTGCACAAGAATAAGCCTAAGGAGGATGTAAATGACCTAAATGTTGATCCAATGACACAAATGAACTTTTTGGATGCACAAGATTGGTTAAAAACCCTAATTGGACAAGAATAAGCCTAAGGAGGACGAAACTGACCTAAATGATATTCCAATGACAAAAATGAATTTATTGGATGAACAAGATTGGTTAAAAACCCTAATTGCAAAAGAATAAGTCTAGGGAGGACGAAAATGACCTAAATGTTAATCCAATGACACAAATGAATTTATTGGATGCACAGATTTGGTTAAAAACCCTAATTGGACAAGAATAAGCCTAGGGAGGACGAAAATGACCTAAATGTTAATCCAATGACACAAATGAACTTATTGGATAAACAAGATTGGTTAAAAACCCTAATTGGAAAAGAATAAGCCTAGGGAGGACGAAAATGACCTAAATATTAATCTAATGACACAAATGAACTTATTGGATACACAAGATTGGTTAAAAACCCTAATTGCACAAGAATAAGCCTAGGGAGGACGAAAATGACCTAAATGTTAATCTAATGACACAAATGAACTTATTGGATCCACAAGATTGGTTAAACACTGTAATTGCACATAAACAAGCCTAGGGAGGACGAAAATAACTTAAATGTTAATCCAATGACACTAATGAACTTATTGGATGCACAAGATTGGTTAAAAACCCTAATTGGACAAGAATAAGCCTAAGGAGGACGAAAATGACCTAAATGTTAATCCAATGACACAAATGAACTTATTGGATGAACAAGATTGGTTAAAAACCCTTGTTGGAAAAGAATAAGCCTAGGGAGGACGAAAATGACCTAAATGTTAATCAAATGACACAAATGAACTTTTTGGATGCACTAGATTGGTAAAAAAAAAACCCTAATTGCACAAGAATAAGTCTAGGGAGGACGAAAAAGACCTAAACGTTAATCCGATGACACAAATGAACATATTGGATACACAAGATTGGTTAAAATCCATAATTGCTCATAAATAAGCCTAGGGAGGACGAAAATGACCTAAATGTTAATCCAATGACACAAATGAACTTATTGGATGCACAAGATTGGTTAAAAACCGTAATTGGACAAGAATAAGCCTAGGGTGGACGAAAATGACCTAAATGTTAATCCAATGACACAAATGAACTTATTGGATGCACAAGATTTGTTAAAAACCCTAATTGCACATCAATAACCCTAGAGAGGACGAAAATGACCTAAATGTTAATCTAGTGACATAAACACACCTATTGGATGCACAAGATTGGTTAAAAACCCTAATTGGACAAGAATAAGCCTAGGGAGGACGAAAATGACCTAAATGTTAATCCAATGACACAAATGATCATATTGGATGCACAAGATTGGTTAAAAACCCTAATTGCACATAAATAAGCATAGGAAGGACGAAAATGACCTAAATGTTAATCCAATGACACAAATGAACTTATTGGATGCACAAGATTGGTTAAAAACCCTAATTGGACAAGAATAAGCTTAGGGAGGACGAAAATGACCTAAATGTTCATCCATTGACAAAAAAACACGTATTGGATGCACAAGATTGGTTAAAAACCCTAATTATACATAAATAGGCCTAGGGAGGACGAAAATGACCTAAATGTTAATCCAATGACACAAATGAACTTTTTGGATGCACAAGATTGGTTAAAAACCAAAATTGGACAAGAATAAGCCTAGGGAGGACGAAAATGACCTAAATATTAATCTAATGACACAAATGAACTTATTGGATTCACAAGATTGGTTAAAAACCATAATTGCACAAGAATAAGCCTAGGGAGGACGAAAATGACCTAAATGTTAATCTAATGACTCAAATGAACTTATTGGATCCAAAAGATTGGTTAAAAACCGTAATTGCACATAAACAAGCCTAGGGAGGACGAAAATGACTTAAATGTTAATCCAATGACACTAATGAACTTATTGGATGCACAAGATTGGTTAAAAACCCTAATTGGACAAGAATAAGCCTAAGGAGGATGAAAATGACCTAAATGTTAATCCAATGACACAAATGAACTTATTGGATGAACAAGATTGGTTAAAAACCCTAATTGGAAAAGAATAAGCCTAGGGAGGACGAAAATGACCTAAATGTTAATCCAATGACACAAATGAACTTATTGGATGCAGACGATTGGTTAAAAACCCTAATTGGACAAGAATAAGCCTAGGGAGGACGAAAATGACCTAAATGTTAATCCAATGGCACAAATGAACTTATTGGATGCACAAGATTGGTTAAAAACCCTAATTGCACAAGAATAAGTCTAGGGAGGACGAAAATGACCTAAATGTTAATCCGATGACACAAATGAACTTATTGGATACACAAGATTGGTTAAAAACCTTAATTACACAAGAATAAGCCTAGGGAGGATGAAAATGCCCTAAATGTTCATCCAATGACATAAAAACACGTATTGGATGCACAAGATTGGTTAAAAACCCTAATTGCACAAAAATAAGCCTAGGGAGGACGAAAATGACCTAAATGTTAATCCAATGACACAAATGAACTTATTGGATGCACAAGATTTGTTAAAAACCCTAATTGCACATCAATAACCCTAGAGAGGACGAAAATGACCTAAATGTTAATCTAGTGACATAAACACACCTATTGGGTGCACAAGATTGGTTAAAAACCCTAATTGGACAAGAATAAGCCTAGGGAGGACGAAAATGACCTAAATGTTAATCCAATGACACAAATGAACATATTGGATGCACAAGATTGGTTAAAAACCCTAATTGCACATAAATAAGCATAGGAAGGACGAAAATGACCTAAATGTTAATCCAATGACACAAATGAACTTATTGGATGCACAAGATTGGTTAAAAACCCTAATTGGACAAGAATAAGCTTAGGGAGGACGAAAATGACCTAAATGTTCATCCATTGACAAAAAAACACGTATTGGATGCACAAGATTGGTTAAAAACCCTAATTATACATAAATAGGCCTAGGGAGGACGAAAATGACCTAAATGTTAATCCAATGACACAAATGAACTTTTTGGATGCACAAGATTGGTTAAAAACCAAAATTGGACAAGAATAAGCCTAGGGAGGACGAAAATGACCTAAATATTAATCTAATGACACAAATGAACTTATTGGATACACAAGATTGGTTAAAAACCCTAATTGCACAAGAATAAGCCTAGGGAGGACGAAAATGACCTAAATGTTAATCTAATGACACAAATGAACTTATTGGATCCACAAGATTGGTTAAACACCGTAATTGCACATAAACAAGCCTAGGGAGGACGAAAATAACTTAAATGTTAATCCAATGACACAAATGAACTTATTGGATGCACAAGATTGGTTAAAAACCCTAATTGGACAAGAATAAGCCTAAGGAGGACGAAAATGACCTAAATGTTAATCCAATGACACAAATGAACTTATTGGATGAACAAGATTGGTTAAAAACCCTAATTGCACAAGAATAAGCCTAGGGAGGACGAAAATGACCTAAATGTTAATCCAATGACACAAATAAACTTATTGGATGCACAAGATTGGTTAAAAACCCTAATTGGACAAGAATAAGCCTAGGGAGGATGAAAATGACCTAAATGTTAATCCAATGACACAAATGAACTTTTTGGATGCACAAGATTGGTAAAAAAAAACCCTAATTGCACAAGAATAAGTCTAGGGAGGACGAAAATGACCTAAACGTTAATCCGATGACACAAATGAACATAATGGATAGACAAGATTGGTTAAAAACCCTAATTGCACATAAATAAGCATAGGTAGGACGAAAATGACCTAAATGTTAATATAATGACACAAATGAACTTATTGGATGCACAAGATTGGTTAAGAACCCTAATTGGACAAGAATAAGCTTAGGGAGAACGAAAGTGACCTAAATGTTAATCTAATTACACAAATGAACTTATTGGATGCACAAGATTGGTTAAACACCCTAATTGGACAAGAATAAGCCTAGGGAGGACGAAAATGACCTAAATGTTAATCCAATGACACAAATGAACTTATTGGATGAACAAGATTGGCTAAAAACCCTAATTGCACGTAAATAACCCAAGAGAAGACGAAAATGACCTAGATGTTAATCCAAAGACACAAATGAACTTTTTGGATGCACAAGATTGGTAAAAAAAACCCTAATTGCACAAGAATAAGTCTAGGGAGGACAAAAATGACCTAAATGTTAATCCGATGACACAAATGAACATATTGGATACACAAGATTGGTTAAAAACCCTAATTGCACATAAATAAGCCTAGGGAGGACGAAAATGACCTAAATCTTAATCAAATGACACAAATGAACTTATTGGATGCACAAGACTGGTTAAAAACCCTAATTGGACAAGAATAAGCCTAGGGAGGATGAAAATGACCTAAATGTTAATCCAATGACACAAATGAACTTTTTGGATGCACAAGATTGGTTAAAAACCCTAATTGGACAAGAATAAGCCTAAGGAGGACGAAAATGACCTAAATGTTATTCCAATGACACAAATGAACTTATTGGATACACAAGATTGGTTAAAAACCCTAATTACACAAGAATAAGCCTAGGGAGGATGAAAACGACCTAAATGTTAATCCAATGACACAAATGAACTTATTGGATGCACAAGATTGGTTAAAAACCCTAATTACGCAAGAATAAGCCTAGGGAGGATGAAAATGACCTAAATGTTCATCCAATGACACAAATGAACTTTTTGGATGCACAAGATTGGTTAAAAACCCTAATTGGACAAGAATAAGCCTATGGAGGACGAAAATGACCTAAATGTTATTCCAATGACACAAATGAACTTATTGGATACAAAAGATTGGTTAAAAACCCTAATTACACAAGAATAAGCCTAGGGAGGTTGAAAATGACCTAAATGTTATTCCAATGACACAAATGAACTTATTGGATACAAAAGATTGGTTAAAAACCCTAATTACACAAGAATAAGCCTAGGGAGGATGAAAATGACCTAAATGTTCATCCAATGACACAAATGAACTTATTGGATGCACAAATTTGGTTAAAAACCCTAATTGGACAAGAATAAGCCTAGGGAGGACGAAAATGACCTAAATGTTAATCCAATGACACAAATGAACTTATTGGATGCACAACATTGGTTAAAAACCCTAATTGCACGTAATAACCCAAGAGAAGACGAAAATGACCTAAATGTTAATCAAAGACACAAATGAACTTTTTGGATGCACAAGATTGGTAAAAAAAAACCCTAATTGCACAAGAATAAGTCTAGGGAGGACGAAAATGACCTAAACGTTAATCCGATGACACAAATGAACATAGTGGATAGACAAGATTGGTTAAAAACCCTAATTGCACATAAATAAGCATAGGTAGGACGAAAATGACCTAAATGTTAATCTAATGACACAAATGAACTTATTGGATGCACAAGTTTGGTTAAGAACCCTAATTGGACAAGAATAAGCTTAGGGAGAACGAAAGTGACCTAAATGTTAATCTAATTACACAAATGAACTTATTGGATGCACAAGATTGGTTAAACACCCTAATTGGACAAGAATAAGCCTAGGGAGGACGAAAATGGCCTAAATGTTAATCCAATGACACAAATGAACTTATTGGATGAACAAGATTGGCTAAAAACCCTAATTGCACGTAAATAACCCAAGAGAAGACGAAAATGACCTAGATGTTAATCCAAAGACACAAATGAACTTTTTGGATGCACAAGATTGGTAAAAAAAACCCTAATTGCACAAGAATAAGTCTAGGGAGGACAAAAATGACCTAAATGTTAATCCGATGACACAAATGAACATATTGGATACACAAGATTGGTTAAAAACCCTAATTGCACAAAAATAAGCCTAGGGAGGACGAAAATGACCTAAATCTTAATCCAATGACACAAATGAACTTATTGGATGCACAAGACTGGTTAAAAACCCTAATTGGACAAGAATAAGCCTAGGGAGGATGAAAATGACCTAAATGTTAATCCAATGACACAAATGAACTTTTCGGATGCACAAGATTGGTTAAAAACCCTAATTGGACAAGAATAAGCCTAAGGAGGACGAAAATGACCTAAATGTTATTCCAATGACACAAATGAACTTATTGGATACACAAGATTGGTTAAAAACCCTAATTACACAAGAATAAGCCTAGGGAGGATGAAAATGACCTAAATGTTAATCCAATGACACAAATGAACTTATTGGATGCACAAGATAGGTTAAAAACCCTAATTGGACAAGAATAAGCCTAGGGAGGACGAAAATGACCTAAATGTTAATCCAATGACACAAATGAACTTATTGGATGCACAACACGGGTTAAAAACCCTATTTGCACGTAATAACCCAAGAGAAGACGAAAATGACCTAAATATTAATCCAAAGACAATTGAACTTTTTGGATGCACAAGATTGGTTAAAAACCCTAATTGGACTAGAATAAGGCTAAGGAGGACGAAAATGACCTAAATGTTAATCCAATGACACAAATGAACTTATTGGATGAACAAGATTGGTTAAAAACCCTAATTGCACAAGAATAAGCCTAGGGAGGACGAAAATGACCTATATGTAAATCCAATGACACAAATAAACTTATTGGATGCACAAGATTGGTTAAAAACCCTAATTGCACAAGAATAAGCCTAAGGAGGATGTAAATGACCTAAATGTTGATCCAATGACACAAATGAACTTTTTGGATGCACAAGATTGGTTAAAAACCCTAATTGGACAAGAATAAGCCTAAGGAGGACGAAACTGACCTAAATGATATTCCAATGACAAAAATGAATTTATTGGATGAACAAGATTGGTTAAAAACCCTAATTGCAAAAGAATAAGTCTAGGGAGGACGAAAATGACCTAAATGTTAATCCAATGACACAAATGAATTTATTGGATGCACATATTTGGTTAAAAACCCTAATTGGACAAGAATAAGCCTAGGGAGGACGAAAATGACCTAAATGTTAATCCAATGACACAAATGAACTTATTGGATAAACAAGATTGGTTAAAAACCCTAATTGGAAAAGAATAAGCCTAGGGAGGACGAAAATGACCTAAATATTAATCTAATGACACAAATGAACTTATTGGATACACAAGATTGGTTAAAAACCCTAATTGCACAAGAATAAGCCTAGGGAGGACGAAAATGACCTAAATGTTAATCTAATGACACAAATGAACTTATTGGATCCACAAGATTGGTTAAACACCGTAATTGCACATAAACAAGCCTAGGGAGGACGAAAATAACTTAAATGTTAATCCAATGACACTAATGAACTTATTGGATGCACAAGATTGGTTAAAAACCCTAATTGGACAAGAATAAGCCTAAGGAGGACGAAAATGACCTAAATGTTAATCCAATGACACAAATGAACTTATTGGATGAACAAGATTGGTTAAAAACCCTAATTGGAAAAGAATAAGCCTAGGGAGGACGAAAATGACCTAAATATTAATCTAATGACACAAATGAACTTATTGGATACACAAGATTGGTTAAAAACCCTAATTGCACAAGAATAAGCCTAGGGAGGACGAAAATGACCTAAATGTTAATCTAATGACACAAATGAACTTATTGGATCCACAAGATTGGTTAAACACCGTAATTGCACATAAACAAGCCTAGGGAGGACGAAAATAACTTAAATGTTAATCCAATGACACAAATGAACTTATTGGATGCACAAGATTGGTTAAAAACCCTAATTGGACAAGAATAAGCCTAAGGAGGACGAAAATGACCTAAATGTTAATCCAATGACACAAATGAACTTATTGGATGAACAAGATTGGTTAAAAACCCTAATTGGAAAAGAATAAGCCTAGGGAGGACGAAAATGACCTAAATGTTAATCCAATGACACAAATGAACTTATTGGATGCAGACGATTGGTTAAAAACCCTAATTGGACAAGAATAAGCCTAGGGAGGACGACAATGACCTAAATGTTAATCCAATGACACAAATGAACTTATTGGATGCACAAGATTGGTTAAAAACCCTAATTGGACAAGAATAAGCCTAGGGAGGACGAAAATGACCTAAATGTTAATCCAATGACACAACTCAACTTATTGGATGCAAAAGATTGGTTAAAAACCCTAATTGGACAAGAATAAGCCTATGGAGGGCGAAAATGACCTAATTGATCATCCAATGACACAAACACACCTATTGGATGCACAAGATTGGTTAAAAACCCTAATTGGACAAGAATAAGCCTAGGGAGGACGAAAATGACCTAAATGTTAATCCAATGACACAACTCAACTTATTGGATGCACAAGATTGGTTAAAAACCCTAATTGGACAAGAATAAGCCTAGGGAGGACGAAAATGACCTAATTGATCATCCAATGACACAAACACACCTATTGGATGCACAAGATTGGTTAAAAACCCTAATTGGACAAGAATATGCCTAGGGAGGACGAAAATGACCTAAATATTAATTCAATGACACAAACAAAGTTATTGGATGCACAAGATTGATTAAAAACCCTAATTTGACAAGAATAAGTCTAGGTAGGACGAAAATGACCTAATTGATCATCCAATGACACAAACACACCTATTGGATGCACAAGATTGGTTAAAAACCCTAATTGGACATGAATAAGCCTAGGGACGACGAAAACGACCTAATTGATCATCCATTGACACAAACACACCTATTGGATGAACAAGATTGGTTAAAAACCCTAATTGGACAAGAATAAGCCTAGGGAGGACGAAAATGACCTAATTGATCATCCAATGACACAAACACACCTATTGGATGCACAAGATTGGTTAAAAACCCTAATTGGACAAGAATATGCCTAGGGAGGACGAAAATGACCTAAATATTAATTCAATGACACAAACAAAGTTATTGGATGCACAAGATTGGTTAAAAACCCTAATTGGACAAGAATAAGCCTAGGGAGGACGAAAATGACCTAAATGTTCATCCAATGACACAAATGAACTTATTGGATGCACAAGATTGGTTAAAAACCCTAATTGCACATAAATAAGCCTAGGGAGGACGAAAATGACCTAAATGTTAATCCAATGACACAAATGAACTTATTGGATGCACAAGATTGGTTAAAAACCGTAATTGGACAAGAATAAGCCTAGGGTGGACGAAAATGACCTAAATGTTAATCCAATGACACAAATGAACTTATTGGATGCACAAGATTTGTTAAAAACCCTAATTGCACATCAATAACCCTAGAGAGGACGAAAATGACCTAAATGTTAATCTAGTGACATAAACACACCTATTGGATGCACAAGATTGGTTAAAAACCCTAATTATACATAAATAGGCCTAGGAAGGACGAAAATGACCTAAATGTTAATCCAATGACACAAATGAACTTTTTGGATGAACAAGATTGGTTAAAAACCAAAATTGGACAAGAATAAGCCTAGGGAGGACGAAAATGACCTAAATATTAATCTAATGACACAAATGAACTTATTGGATAGACAAGATTGGTTAAAAACCCTAATTGCACAAGAAGAAGCCTAGGGAGGACGAAAATGACCTAAATGTTAATCTAATGACACAAATGAACTTATTGGATCCACAAGATTGGTTAAAAACCGTAATTGCACATAAACAAGCCTAGGGAGGACACAAATGAACTTATTTGATGAACAAGATTGGGTAAAAACCCTAATTGGAAAAGAATAAGCCTAGGGAGGACGAAAATGACCTAGATGTTAATCCAATGACACAAATGAACTTTTTGGATGCACTAGATTGGTAAAAAAAAACCCTAATTGCACAAGAATAAGTCTAGGGAGGACGAAAAAGACCTAAACGTTAATACGATGACACAAATGAACATATTGGATACACAAGATTGGTTAAAATCCCTAATTGCACATAAATAAGCCTAGGGAGGACGAAAATGACCTAAATGTTAATCAAATGACACAAATGAACTTATTGGATGCACAAGATTGGTTAAAAACCGTAATTGGACAAGAATAAGCCTAGGGTGGACGAAAATGACCTAAATGTTAATCCAATGACACAAATGAACTTATTGGATGCACAAGATTTGTTAAAAACCCTAATTGCATATAAATAACCCTAGAGAGGACGAAAATGACCTAAATGTTAATCTAGTGACATAAACACACCTATTGGGTGCACAAGATTGGTTAAAAACCCTAATTGGACAAGAATAAGCCTAGGGAGGACGAAAATGACCTAAATGTTAATCCAATGACACAAATGATCATATTGGATGCACAAGATTGGTTAAAAACCCTAATTGCACATAAATAAGCATAGGAAGGACGAAAATGACCTAAATGTTAATCCAATGACACAAATGAACTTATTGGATGCACAAGATTGGTTAAAAACCGTAATTGGACAAGAATAAGCCTAGGGTGGACGAAAATGACCTAAATGTTAATCCAATGACACAAATGAACTTATTGGATGCACAAGATTTGTTAAAAACCCTAATTGCACATCAATAACCCTAGAGAGGACGAAAATGACCTAAATGTTAATCTAGTGACATAAACACACCTATTGGGTGCACAAGATTGGTTAAAAACCCTAATTGGACAAGAATAAGCCTAGGGAGGACGAAAATGACCTAAATGTTAATCCAATGACACAAATGAACATATTGGATGCACAAGATTGGTTAAAAACCCTAATTGCACATAAATAAGCATAGGAAGGACGAAAATGACCTAAATGTTAATCCAATGACACAAATGAACTTATTGGATGCACAAGATTGGTTAAAAACCCTAATTGGACAAGAATAAGCTTAGGGAGGACGAAAATGACCTAAATGTTCATCCATTGACAAAAAAACACGTATTGGATGCACAAGATTGGTTAAAAACCCTAATTATACATAAATAGGCCTAGGGAGGACGAAAATGACCTAAATGTTAATCCAATGACACAAATGAACTTTTTGGATGCACAAGATTGGTTAAAAACCAAAATTGGACAAGAATAAGCCTAGGGAGGACGAAAATGACCTAAATATTAATCTAATGACACAAATGAACTTATTGGATACACAAGATTGGTTAAAAACCATAATTGCACAAGAATAAGCCTAGGGAGGACGAAAATGACCTAAATGTTAATCTAATGACTCAAATGAACTTATTGGATCCAAAAGATTGGTTAAAAACCGTAATTGCACATAAACAAGCCTAGGGAGGACGAAAATGACTTAAATGTTAATCCAATGACACTAATGAACTTATTGGATGCACAAGATTGGTTAAAAACCAAAATTGGACAAGAATAAGCCTAGGGAGGACGAAAATGACCTAAATATTAATCTAATGACACAAATGAACTTATTGGATACACAAGATTGGTTAAAAACCATAATTGCACAAGAATAAGCCTAGGGAGGACGAAAATGACCTAAATGTTAATCTAATGACTCAAATGAACTTATTGGATCCAAAAGATTGGTTAAAAACCGTAATTGCACATAAACAAGCCTAGGGAGGACGAAAATGACCTAAATGTTAATCCAATGACACAAATGAACTTATTGGATGAACAAGATTGGCTAAAAACCCTAATTGCACGTAAATAACCCAAGAGAAGACGAAAATGACCTAGATGTTAATCCAAAGACACAAATGAACTTTTTGGATGCACAAGATTGGTAAAAAAAACCCTAATTGCACAAGAATAAGTCTAGGGAGGACAAAAATGACCTAAATGTTAATCCGATGACACAAATGAACATATTGGATACACAAGATTGGTTAAAAACCCTAATTGCACATAAATAAGCCTAGGGAGGACGAAAATGACCTAAATCTTAATCCAATGACACAAATGAACTTATTGGATGCACAAGACTGGTTAAAAACCCTAATTGGACAAGAATAAGCCTAGGGAGGATGAAGATGACCTAAATGTTAATCCAATGACACAAATGAACTTTTCGGATGCACAAGATTGGTTAAAAACCCTAATTGGACAAGAATAAGCCTAAGGAGGACGAAAATGACCTAAATGTTATTCCAATGACACAAATGAACTTATTGGATACACAAGATTGGTTAAAAACCCTAATTACACAAGAATAAGCCTAGGGAGGATGAAAATGACCTAAATGTTCATCCAATGACACAAATGAACTTATTGGATGCACAAGATTGGTTAAAAACCCTAATTACGCAAGAATAAGCCTAGGGAGGATGAAAATGACCTAAATGTTCATCCAATGACACAAATGAACTTTTTGGATGCACAAGATTGGTTAAAAACCCTAATTGGACAAGAATAAGCCTATGGAGGACGAAAATGACCTAAATGTTATTCCAATGACACAAATGAACTTATTGGATACAAAAGATTGGTTAAAAACCCTAATTACACAAGAATAAGCCTAGGGAGGTTGAAAATGACCTAAATGTTATTCCAATGACACAAATGAACTTATTGGATACAAAAGATTGGTTAAAAACCCTAATTACACAAGAATAAGCCTAGGGAGGATGAAAATGACCTAAATGTTCATCCAATGACACAAATGAACTTATTGGATGCACAAATTTGGTTAAAAACCCTAATTGGACAAGAATAAGCCTAGGGAGGACGAAAATGACCTAAATGTTAATCCAATGACACAAATGAACTTATTGGATGCACAACATTGGTTAAAAACCCTAATTGCACGTAATAACCCAAGAGAAGACGAAAATGACCTAAATGTTAATCAAAGACACAAATGAACTTTTTGGATGCATAAGATTGGTAAAAAAAAACCCTAATTGCACAAGAATAAGTCTAGGGAGGACGAAAATGACCTAAACGTTAATCCGATGACACAAATGAACATAGTGGATAGACAAGATTGGTTAAAAACCCTAATTGCACATAAATAAGCATAGGTAGGACGAAAATGACCTAAATGTTAATCTAATGACACAAATGAACTTATTGGATGCACAAGATTGGTTAAGAACCCTAATTGGACAAGAATAAGCTTAGGGAGAACGAAAGTGACCTAAATGTTAATCAAATTACACAAATGAACTTATTGGATGCACAAGATTGGTTAAACACCCTAATTGGACAAGAATAAGCCTAGGGAGGACGAAAATGACCTAAATGTTAATCCAATGACACAAATGAACTTATTGGATGAACAAGATTGGCTAAAAACCCTAATTGCACGTAAATAACCCAAGAGAAGACGAAAATGACCTAGATGTTAATCCAAAGACACAAATGAACTTTTTGGATGCACAAGATTGGTAAAAAAAACCCTAATTGCACAAGAATAAGTCTAGGGAGGACAAAAATGACCTAAATGTTAATCCGATGACACAAATGAACATATTGGATACACAAGATTGGTTAAAAACCCTAATTGCACATAAATAAGCCTAGGGAGGACGAAAATGACCTAAATCTTAATCCAATGACACAAATGAACTTATTGGATGCACAAGACTGGTTAAAAACCCTAATTGGACAAGAATAAGCCTAGGGAGGATGAAAATGACCTAAATGTTAATCCAATGACACAAATGAACTTTTTGGATGCACAAGATTGGTTAAAAACCCTAATGGGACAAGAATAAGCCTAAGGAGGACGAAAATGACCTAAATGTTATTCCAATGACACAAATGAACTTATTGGATACACAAGATTGGTTAGAAACCCTAATTACACAAGAATAAGCCTAGGGAGGATGAAAATGACCTAAATGTTCATCCAATGACACAAATGAACTTATTGGATGCACAAGATTGGTTAAAAACCCTAATTACACAAGAATAAGCCTAGGGAGGATGAAAATGACCTAAATGTTCATCCAATGACACAAATGAACTTATTGGATGCACAAGATTGGTTAAAAACCCTAATTGGACAAGAATAAGCCTAGGGAGGACGAAAATGACCTAAATGTTAATCCAATGACACAAATGAACTTATTGGATGCACAACATGGGTTAAAACCCTATTTGCACGTAATAACCCAAGAGAAGACGAAAATGACCTAAATGTTAATCCAATGACACAATTGAACTTTTTGGATGCACAATATTGGTTAAAAACCCTAATTGGACAAGAATAAGCCTAAGGAGGACGAAAATGACCTAAATGTTAATCCAATGACACAAATGAACTTATTGGATGAACAAGATTGGTTAAAAACCCTAATTGCACAAGAATAAGCCTAGGGAGGACGAAAATGACCTAAATGTTAATCCAATGACACAAATGAACTTATTGGATGCACAAGATTGGTTAAAAACCCTAATTGGACAAGAATAAGCCTAGGGAGCACGAAAATGACCTAAATGTTCATCCAATGACAAAAATACACGTATTGGATGCACAAGATTGGTTAAAAACCCTAATTATACATAAATAGGCCTAGGGAGGACGAAAATGACCTAAATGTTAATCCATTGACACAAATGAACTTTTTGGATGCACAAGATTGGTTAAAAACCAAAATTGGACAAGAATAAGCCTAGGGAGGACGAAAATGACCTAAATAATAATCTAATGACACAAATGAACTGATTGGATACACAAGATTGGTTAAAAACCCTAATTGCACAAGAATAAGCCTAGGGAGGACGAAAATGACCTAAATGTTAATCCAATGACACAAATGAACTTATTGGATGCAGACGATAGGTTAAAAACCCTAATTGGACAAGAATAAGCCTAGGGAGGACGACAATGACCTAAATGTTAATCCAATGGCACAACTGAACTTATTGGATGCACAAGATTGGTTAAAAACCCTAATTGCACAAGAATAAGTCTAGGGATGACGAAAATGACCTAAATGTTAATCCGATGACACAAATGAACTTATTGGATACACAAGATTGGTTAAAAACCTTAATTACACAAGAATAATCCTAGGGAGGACGAAAATGACCCAAATGTTCATCCAATGACATAAAAACACGTATTGGATGCACAAGATTGGTTAAAAACCCTAATTGCACAAAAATAAGCCTAGGGAGGACAAAAATGACCTAAATGTTAATCCAATGACACAAATGAACTTTTTGGATGCACAAGATTGGTTAAAAACCCTAATTGGAAAAGAATAAGCCTAGGGTGGACGAAAATGACCTAAATGTTAATCCAATGACACAAATGAACTTATTGGATGCACAAGATTTGTTAAAAACCCTAATTGCACATCAATAACCCTAGAGAGGACGAAAATGACCTAAATGTTAATCTAGTGACATAAACACACCTATTGGATGCACAAGATTGGTTAAAAACCCTAATTATACATAAATAGGCCTAGGAAGGACGAAAATGACCTAAATGTTAATCCAATGACACAAATGAACTTTTTGGATGAACAAGATTGGTTAAAAACCAAAATTGGACAAGAATAAGCCTAGGGAGGACGAAAATGACCTAAATATTAATCTAATGACACAAATGAACTTATTGGATAGACAAGATTGGTTAAAAACCCTAATTGCACAAGAAGAAGCCTAGGGAGGACGAAAATGACCTAAATGTTAATCTAATGACACAAATGAACTTATTGGATCCACAAGATTGGTTAAAAACCGTAATTGCACATAAACAAGCCTAGGGAGGACACAAATGAACTTATTTGATGAACAAGATTGGGTAAAAACCCTAATTGGAAAAGAATAAGCCTAGGGAGGACGAAAATGACCTAGATGTTAATCCAATGACACAAATGAACTTTTTGGATGCACTAGATTGGTAAAAAAAAACCCTAATTGCACAAGAATAAGTCTAGGGAGGACGAAAAAGACCTAAACGTTAATACGATGACACAAATGAACATATTGGATACACAAGATTGGTTAAAATCCCTAATTGCACATAAATAAGCCTAGGGAGGACGAAAATGACCTAAATGTTAATCAAATGACACAAATGAACTTATTGGATGCACAAGATTGGTTAAAAACCGTAATTGGACAAGAATAAGCCTAGGGTGGACGAAAATGACCTAAATGTTAATCCAATGACACAAATGAACTTATTGGATGCACAAGATTTGTTAAAAACCCTAATTGCATATAAATAACCCTAGAGAGGACGAAAATGACCTAAATGTTAATCTAGTGACATAAACACACCTATTGGGTGCACAAGATTGGTTAAAAACCCTAATTGGACAAGAATAAGCCTAGGGAGGACGAAAATGACCTAAATGTTAATCCAATGACACAAATGATCATATTGGATGCACAAGATTGGTTAAAAACCCTAATTGCACATAAATAAGCATAGGAAGGACGAAAATGACCTAAATGTTAATCCAATGACACAAATGAACTTATTGGATGCACAAGATTGGTTAAAAACCGTAATTGGACAAGAATAAGCCTAGGGTGGACGAAAATGACCTAAATGTTAATCCAATGACACAAATGAACTTATTGGATGCACAAGATTTGTTAAAAACCCTAATTGCACATCAATAACCCTAGAGAGGACGAAAATGACCTAAATGTTAATCTAGTGACATAAACACACCTATTGGGTGCACAAGATTGGTTAAAAACCCTAATTGGACAAGAATAAGCCTAGGGAGGACGAAAATGACCTAAATGTTAATCCAATGACACAAATGAACATATTGGATGCACAAGATTGGTTAAAAACCCTAATTGCACATAAATAAGCATAGGAAGGACGAAAATGACCTAAATGTTAATCCAATGACACAAATGAACTTATTGGATGCACAAGATTGGTTAAAAACCCTAATTGGACAAGAATAAGCTTAGGGAGGACGAAAATGACCTAAATGTTCATCCATTGACAAAAAAACACGTATTGGATGCACAAGATTGGTTAAAAACCCTAATTATACATAAATAGGCCTAGGGAGGACGAAAATGACCTAAATGTTAATCCAATGACACAAATGAACTTTTTGGATGCACAAGATTGGTTAAAAACCAAAATTGGACAAGAATAAGCCTAGGGAGGACGAAAATGACCTAAATATTAATCTAATGACACAAATGAACTTATTGGATACACAAGATTGGTTAAAAACCATAATTGCACAAGAATAAGCCTAGGGAGGACGAAAATGACCTAAATGTTAATCTAATGACTCAAATGAACTTATTGGATCCAAAAGATTGGTTAAAAACCGTAATTGCACATAAACAAGCCTAGGGAGGACGAAAATGACTTAAATGTTAATCCAATGACACTAATGAACTTATTGGATGCACAAGATTGGTTAAAAACCCTAATTGGACAAGAATAAGCCTAAGGAGGATGAAAATGACCTAAATGTTAATCCAATGACACAAATGAACTTATTGGATGAACAAGATTGGTTAAAAACCCTAATTGGAAAAGAATAAGCCTAGGGAGGACGAAAATGACCTAAATGTTAATCCAATGACACAAATGAACTTATTGGATGCAGACGATTGGTTAAAAACCCTAATTGGACAAGAATAAGCCTAGGGAGGACGACAATGACCTAAATGTTAATCCAATGGCACAAATGAACTTATTGGATGCACAAGATTGGTTGAAAACCCTAATTGCACAAGAATAAGTCTAGGGAGAACGAAAATGACCTAAATGTTAATCCGATCACACAAATGAACTTATTGGATACACAAGATTGGTTAAAAACCTTAATTACAGAAGAATAAGCCTAGGGAGGACGACAATGACCTAAATGTTAATCCAATGACACAAATGAACTTATTGGATGCAGACGATTGGTTAAAAACCCTAATTGGACAAGAATAAGCCTAGGGAGGACGACAATGACCTAAATGTTAATCCAATGGCACAAATGAACTTATTGGATGCACAAGATTGGTTAAAAACCCTAATTGCACAAAAATAAGCTTAGGGAGGACGAAAATGACCTAAATGTTAATCCAATGACACAAATGAACTTATTGGATGCAGACGATTGGTTAAAAACCCTAATTGGACAAGAATAAGCCTAGGGAGGACGACAATGACCTAAATGTTAATCCAATGGCACAAATGAACTTATTGGATGCACAAGATTGGTTAAAAACCCTAATTGCACAAAAATAAGCTTAGGGAGGACGAAAATGACCTAAATGTTAATCCAATGACACAAATGAACTTTTTGGATGCACAAGATTGGTTAAAAACCGTAATTGGAAAAGAATAAGCCTAGGGTGGACGAAAATGACCTAAATGTTAATCCAATGACACAAATGAACTTATTGGATGCACAAGATTTGTTAAAAACCCTAATTGCACATCAATAACCCTAGAGAGGACGAAAATGACCTAAATGTTAATCTAGTGACATAAACACACCTATTGGGTGCACAAGATTGGTTAAACACCCTAATTGGACAAGAATAAGCCTAGGGAGGACGAAAATGACCTAAATGTTAATCAAATGACACAAATGATCATATTGGATGCACAAGATTGGTTAAAAACCCTAATTGCACATAAATAAGCCTAGGGAGGACGAAAATGACCTAAATGTTAATCCAATGACACAAATGAACTTATTGGATGCACAAGATTGGTTAAAAACCCTAATTGGACAAGAATAAGCCTAGGGAGCACGAAAATGACCTAAATGTTCATCCAATGACAAAAAAACACGTATTGGATGCACAAGATTGGTTAAAAACCCTAATTATACATAAATAGGCCTAGGGAGGACGAAAATGACCTAAATGTTAATCCAATGACACAAATGAACTTTTTTGATGCACAAGATTGGTTAAAAACCCTAATTGGACAAGAATAAGCCTAGGGAGGACGAAAATGACCTAAATGTTCATCCAATGACAAAAATACACATATTGGATGCACAAGATTGGTTAAAAACCCTAATTATACATAAATAGGCCTAGGGAGGACGAAAATGAACTAAATGTTAATCCATTGACACAAATGAACTTTTTGGATGCACAAGATTGGTTAAAAACCAAAATTGGACAAGAATAAGCCTAGGGAGGACGAAAATGACCTAAATAATAATCTAATGACACAAATGAACTGATTGGATACACAAGATTGGTTAAAAACCCTAATTGCACAAGAATAAGCCTAGGGAGGACGAAAATGACCTAAATGTTAATCCAATGACACAAATGAACTTATTGGATGCACAAGATTGGTTAAAAACCCTAATTCGACAAGAATAAGCCTAGGGAGCACGAAAATGACCTAAATGTTCATCCATTGACAAAAAAACACGTATTGGATGCACAAGATTGGTTAAAAACCCTAATTATACATAAATAGGCCTAGGGAGGACGAAAATGACCTAAATGTTAATCCAATGACACAAATGAACTTTTTGGAAGCACAAGATTGGTTAAAAACCAAAATTGGACAAGAATAAGCCTAGGGAGGACGAAAATGACCTAAATATTAATCTAATGACACAAATGAACTTATTGGATACACAAGATTGGTTAAAAACCATAATTGCACAAGAATAAGCCTAGGGAGGACGAAAATGACCTAAATGTTAATCTAATGACTCAAGTGAACTTATTGGATCCAAAAGATTGGTTAAAAACCGTAATTGCACATAAACAAGCCTAGGGAGGACGAAAATGACTTAAATGTTAATCCAATGACACTAATGAACTTATTGGATGCACAAGATTGGTTAAAAACCCTAATTGGACAAGAATAAGCCTAAGGAGGATGAAAATGACCTAAATGTTAATCCAATGACACAAATGAACTTATTGGATGAACAAGATTGGTTAAAAACCCTAATTGGAAAAGAATAAGCCTAGGGAGGACGAAAATGACCTAAATGTTAATCCAATGACACAAATGAACTTATTGGATGCAGACGATTGGTTAAAAACCCTAATTGGACAAGAATAAGCCTAGGGAGGACGACAATGACCTAAATGTTAATCCAATGGCACAAATGAACTTATTGGATGCACAAGATTGGTTGAAAACCCTAATTGCACAAGAATAAGTCTAGGGAGAACGAAAATGACCTAAATGTTAATCCGATCACACAAATGAACTTATTGGATACACAAGATTGGTTAAAAACCTTAATTACAGAAGAATAAGCCTAGGGAGGACGACAATGACCTAAATGTTAATCCAATGACACAAATGAACTTATTGGATGCAGACGATTGGTTAAAAACCCTAATTGGACAAGAATAAGCCTAGGGAGGACGACAATGACCTAAATGTTAATCCAATGGCACAAATGAACTTATTGGATGCACAAGATTGGTTAAAAACCCTAATTGCACAAAAATAAGCTTAGGGAGGACGAAAATGACCTAAATGTTAATCCAATGACACAAATGAACTTATTGGATGCAGACGATTGGTTAAAAACCCTAATTGGACAACAATAAGCCTAGGGAGGACGACAATGACCTAAATGTTAATCCAATGGCACAAATGAACTTATTGGATGCACAAGATTGGTTAAAAACCCTAATTGCACAAAAATAAGCTTAGGGAGGACGAAAATGACCTAAATGTTAATCCAATGACACAAATGAACTTTTTGGATGCACAAGATTGGTTAAAAACCGTAATTGGAAAAGAATAAGCCTAGGGTGGACGAAAATGACCTAAATGTTAATCCAATGACACAAATGAACTTATTGGATGCACAAGATTTGTTAAAAACCCTAATTGCACATCAATAACCCTAGAGAGGACGAAAATGACCTAAATGTTAATCTAGTGACATAAACACACCTATTGGGTGCACAAGATTGGTTAAACACCCTAATTGGACAAGAATAAGCCTAGGGAGGACGAAAATGACCTAAATGTTAATCAAATGACACAAATGATCATATTGGATGCACAAGATTGGTTAAAAACCCTAATTGCACATAAATAAGCCTAGGGAGGACGAAAATGACCTAAATGTTAATCCAATGACACAAATGAACTTATTGGATGCACAAGATTGGTTAAAAACCCTAATTGGACAAGAATAAGCCTAGGGAGCACGAAAATGACCTAAATGTTCATCCAATGACAAAAAAACACGTATTGGATGCACAAGATTGGTTAAAAACCCTAATTATACATAAATAGGCCTAGGGAGGACGAAAATGACCTAAATGTTAATCCAATGACACAAATGAACTTTTTGGATGCACAAGATTGGTTAAAAACCAAAATTGGACAAGAATAAGCCTAGGGAGGACGAAAATGACCTAAATATTAATCTAATGACACAAATGAACTTATTGGATACACAAGATTGGTTAAAAACCATAATTGCACAAGAATAAGCCTAGGGAGGACGAAAATGACCTAAATGTTAATCTAATGACTCAAATGAACTTATTGGATCCAAAAGATTGGTTAAAAACCGTAATTGCACATAAACAAGCCTAGGGAGGACGAAAATGACTTAAATGTTAATCCAATGACACTAATGAACTTATTGGATGCACAAGATTGGTTAAAAACCCTAATTGGACAAGAATAAGCCTAAGGAGGACGAAAATGACCTAAATGTTAATCCAATGACACAAATGAACTTATTGGATGAACAAGATTGGTTAAAAACCCTAATTGGAAAAGAATAAGCCTAGGGAGGACGAAAATGACCTAAATGTTAATCCAATGACACAAATGAACTTATTGGATGCAGACGATTGGTTAAAAACCCTAATTGGACAAGAATAAGCCTAGGGAGGACGACAATGACCTAAATGTTAATCCAATGACACAAATGAACTTATTGGATGCACAAGATTGGTTAAAAACCCTAATTGCACAAGAATAAGTCTAGGGAGGACGAAAATGACCTAAATGTTAATCCGATGACACAAATGAACTTATTGGATACACAAGATTGGTTAAAAACCTTAATTACACAAGAATAAGCCTAGGGAGGATGAAAATGCCCTAAATGTTCATCCAATGACATAAAAACACGTATTGGATGCACAAGATTGGTTAAAAACCCTAATTGCACAAAAATAAGCCTAGGGAGGACGAAAATGACCTAAATGTTAATCCAATGACACAAATGAACTTTTTGGATGCACAATATTGGTTAAAAACCCTAATTGGAAAAGAATAAGCCTAGGGTGGACGAAAATGACCTAAATGTTAATCCAATGACACAAATGAACTTATTGGATGCACAAGATTTGTTAAAAACCCTAATTGCACATCAATAACCCTAGAGAGGACGAAAATGACCTAAATGTTAATCTAGTGATATAAACACACCTATTGGATGCACAAGATTGGTTAAAAACCCTAATTGTACATAAATAGGCCTAAGAAGGACAAAAATGACCTAAATGTTAATCCAATGACACAAATGAACTTTTTGGATGAACAAGATTGGTTAAAAACCAAAATTGGACAAGAATAAGCCTAGGGAGGACGAAAATGACCTAAATATTAATCTAATGACACAAATGAACTTATTGGATACACAAGATTGGTTAAAAACCCTAATTGCACAAGAATAAGCCTAGGGAGGACGAAAATGACCTAAATGTTAATCTAATGACACAAATGAACTTATTGGATCCACAAGATTGGTTAAAAACCGTAATTGCACATAAACAAGCCTAGGGAGGACGAAAATAACTTAAATGTTAATCCAATGACACTAATCAACTTATTGGATGCACAAGATTGGTTAAAAACCCTAATTGGACAAGAATAAGCCTAAGGAAGATGAAAATGACCTAAATGTCAATCCAATGACACAAATGAACTTATTGGATGAACAAGATTGGTTAAAAACCCTAATTGGAAAAGAATAAGCCTAGGGAGGACGAAAATGACCTAAATGTTAATCCAATGACACAAATGAACTTATTGGATGCAGACGATTGGTTAAAAACCCTAATTGGACAAGAATAAGCCTAGGGAGGACGACAATGACCTAAATGTTAATCCAATGGCACAAATGAACTTATTGGATGCACAAGATTGGTTAAAAACCCTAATTGCACAAGAATAAGTCTAGGGAGGACGAAAATGACCTAAATGTTAATCCGATGACACAAATGAACTTATTGGATACACAAGATTGGTTAAAAACCTTAATTACACAAGAATAAGCCTAGGGAGGACGAAAATGACCTAAATGTTCATCCAATGACATAAAAACCCGTATTGGATGCACAAGATTGGTTAAAAACCCTAATTGCACAAAAATAAGCCTAGGGAGGACGAAAATGACCTAAATGTTAATCCAATGACACAAATGAACTTTTTGGATGCACAAGATTGGTTAAAAACCGTAATTGGAAAAGAATAAGCCTAGGGTGGACGAAAATGACCTAAATGTTAATCCAATGACACAAATGAACTTATTGGATGCACAAGATTTGTTAAAAACCCTAATTGCACATCAATAACCCTAGAGAGGACGAAAATGACCTAAATGTTAATCTAGTGACATAAACACACCTATTGGGTGCACAAGATTGGTTAAAAACCCTAATTGGACAAGAATAAGCCTAGGGAGGACGAAAATGACCTAAATGTTAATCCAATGACACAAATGAACATATTGGATGCACAAGATTGGTTAAAAACCCTAATTGCACATAAATAAGCATAGGAAGGACGAAAATGACCTAAATGTTAATCCAATGACACAAATGAACTTATTGGATGCACAAGATTGGTTAAAAACCCTAATTGGACAAGAATAAGCTTAGGGAGGACGAAAATGACCTAAATGTTCATCCATTGACAAAAAAACACGTATTGGATGCACAAGATTGGTTAAAAACCCTAATTATACATAAATAGGCCTAGGGAGGACGAAAATGACCTAAATGTTAATCCAATGACACAAATGAACTTTTTGGATGCACAAGATTGGTTAAAAACCAAAATTGGACAAGAATAAGCCTAGGGAGGACGAAAATGACCTAAATATTAATCTAATGACACAAATGAACTTATTGGATTCACAAGATTGGTTAAAAACCATAATTGCACAAGAATAAGCCTAGGGAGGACGAAAATGACCTAAATGTTAATCTAATGACTCAAATGAACTTATTGGATCCAAAAGATTGGTTAAAAACCGTAATTGCACATAAACAAGCCTAGGGAGGACGAAAATGACTTAAATGTTAATCCAATGACACTAATGAACTTATTGGATGCACAAGATTGGTTAAAAACCCTAATTGGACAAGAATAAGCCTAAGGAGGACGAAAATGACCTAAATGTTAATCCAATGACACAAATGAACTTATTGGATGAACAAGATTGGTTAAAAACCCTAATTGGAAAAGAATAAGCCTAGGGAGGACGAAAATGACCTAAATATTAATCTAATGACACAAATGAACTTATTGGATACACAAGATTGGTTAAAAACCCTAATTGCACAAGAATAAGCCTAGGGAGGACGAAAATGACCTAAATGTTAATCTAATGACACAAATGAACTTATTGGATCCACAAGATTGGTTAAACACCGTAATTGCACATAAACAAGCCTAGGGAGGACGAAAATAACTTAAATGTTAATCCAATGACACAAATGAACTTATTGGATGCACAAGATTGGTTAAAAACCCTAATTGGACAAGAATAAGCCTAAGGAGGACGAAAATGACCTAAATGTTAATCCAATGACACAAATGAACTTATTGGATGAACAAGATTGGTTAAAAACCCTAATTGCACAAGAATAAGCCTAGGGAGGACGAAAATGACCTAAATGTTAATCCAATGACACAAATGAACTTATTGGATGCACAACATGGGTTAAAACCCTATTTGCACGTAATAACCCAAGAGAAGACGAAAATGACCTAAATGTTAATCCAATGACACAATTGAACTTTTTGGATGCACAATATTGGTTAAAAACCCTAATTGGACAAGAATAAGCCTAAGGAGGACGAAAATGACCTAAATGTTAATCCAATGACACAAATGAAATTATTGGATGAACAAGATTGGTTAAAAACCCTAATTGCACAAGAATAAGCCTAGGGAGGACGAAAATGACCTAAATGTTAATCCAATGACACAAATGAACTTATTGGATGCACAACACGGGTTAAAAACCCTATTTGCACGTAATAACCCAAGAGAAGACGAAAATGACCTAAATGTTAATCCAATGACACAAATGAACTTATTGGATGCACAACATGGGTTAAAACCCTATTTGCACGTAATAACCCAAGAGAAGACGAAAATGACCTAAATGTTAATCCAATGACACAATTGAACTTTTTGGATGCACAATATTGGTTAAAAACCCTAATTGGACAAGAATAAGCCTAAGGAGGACGAAAATGACCTAAATGTTAATCCAATGACACAAATGAAATTATTGGATGAACAAGATTGGTTAAAAACCCTAATTGCACAAGAATAAGCCTAGGGAGGACGAAAATGACCTAAATGTTAATCCAATGACACAAATAAACTTATTGGATGCACAAGATTGGTTAAAAACCCTAATTGGACAAGAATAAGCCTAGGGAGGACGAAAATGACCTAATTGATCATCCAATGACACAAATACACCTATTGGATGCACAAGATTGGTTAAAAACCCTAATTGGACAAGGATATGCCTAGGGAGGACGAAAATGACCTAATTGATCATCCAATGACACAAACACACCTATTGGATGCACAAGATTGGTTAAAAACCCTAATTGGACAAGAATAAGCCTAGGGAGGACGAAAATGACCTAATTGATCATCCAATGACACAAACACACCTGTTGGAGGCACAAGATTGGTTAAAAACCCTAATTGGACAAGAATATGCCTAGGGAGGACGAAAATGACCTAAATGTTAATCCAATGACACAAATGAACTTATTGGATGCACAAGATTGGTTAAAAACCCTAATTGGACAAGAATAAGCCTAGGGAGCACGAAAATGACCTAAATGTTCATCCAATGACAAAAAAACACGTATTGGATGCACAAGATTGGTTAAAAACCCTAATTATACATAAATAGGCCTAGGGAGGACGAAAATGACCTAAATGTTAATCCAATGACACAAATGAACTTTTTGGATGAACAAGATTGGTTAAAAACCAAAATTGGACAAGAATAAGCCTAGGGAGGACGAAAATGACCTAAATATTAATCTAATGACACAAATGAACTTATTGGATACACAAGATTGGTTAAAAACCCTAATTGCACAAGAATAAGCCTAGGGAGGACGAAAATGACCTAAATGTTAATCTAATGACACAAATGAACTTATTGGATCCAAAAGATTGGTTAAAAACCGTAATTGCACATAAACAAGCCTAGGGAGGACGAAAATGACTTAAATGTTAATCCAATGACACTAATGAACTTATTGGATGCACAAGATTGGTTAAAAACCCTAATTGGACAAGAATAAGCCTAAGGAGGATGAAAATGACCTAAATGTTAATCCAATGACACAAATGAACTTATTGGATGAACAAGATTGGTTAAAAACCCTAATTGGAAAAGAATAAGCCTAGGGAGGACGAAAATGACCTAAATGTTAATCCAATGACACAAATGAACTTATTGGATGAACAAGATTGGTTAAAAACCGTAATTGGAAAAGAATAAGCCTAGGGAGGACGAAAATGACCTAAATGTTAATCCAATGACACAAATGAACTTATTGGATGCAGACGATTGGTTAAAAAGCCTAATTGGACAAGAATAAGCCTAGGGAGGACGACAATGACCTAAATGTTAATCCAATGGCACAAATGAACTTATTGGATGCACAAGATTGGTTAAAAACCCTAATTGCACAAGAATAAGTCTAGGGAGGACGAAAATGACCTAAATGTTAATCCGATGACACAAATGAACTTATTGGATACACAAGATGGGTTAAAAACCTTAATTACACAAGAATAAGCCTAGGGAGGACGAAAATGCCCTAAATGTTCATCCAATGACATAAAAACACGTATTGGATGCACAAGATTGGTTAAAAACCCTAATTGCACAAAAATAAGCCTAGGGAGGACGAAAATGACCTAAATGTTAATCCAATGACACAAATGAACTTTTTGGATGCACAAGATTGGTTAAAAACCCTAATTGGAAAAGAGTAAGCCTAGGGTGGACGAAAATGACCTAAATGTTAATCCAATGACACAAATGAACTTATTGGATGCACAAGATTTGTTAAAAACCATAATTGCACATCAATAACCCTAGAGAGGACGAAAATGACCTAAATGTTAATCTAGTGACATAAACACACCTATTGGATGCACAAGATTGGTTAAAAACCCTAATTGTACATAAATAGGCCTAGGAAGGACGAAAATGACCTAAATGTTAATCCAATGACACAAATGAACTTTTTGGATGAACAAGATTGGTTAAAAACCAAAATTGGACAAGAATAAGCCTAGGGAGGACGAAAATGACCTAAATATTAATCTAATGACACAAATGAACTTATTGGATACACAAGATTGGTTAAAAACCCTAATTGCACAAGAATAAGCCTAGGGAGGACGAAAATGACCTAAATGTTAATCTAATGACACAAATCAACTTATTGGATCCACAAGATTGGTTAAAAACCGTAATTGCACATAAACAAGCCTAGGGAAGACGAAAATAACTTAAATGTTAATCCAATGACACTAATCAACTTATTGGATGCACAAGATTGGTTAAAAACCCTAATTGGACAAGAATAAGCCTAAGGAAGATGAAAATGACGTAAATGTTAATCCAATGACACAAATGAACTTATTGGATGAACAAGATTGGTTAAAAACCCTAATTGGAAAAGAATAAGCCTAGGGAGGACGAAAATGACCTAAATGTTAATCCAATGACACAAATGAACTTATTGGATGCAGACGATTGGTTAAAAACCCTAATTGGACAAGAATAAGCCTAGGGAGGACGACAATGACCTAAATGTTAATCCAATGGCACAAATGAACTTATTGGATGCACAAGATTGGTTAAAAACCCTAATTGCACAAGAATAAGTCTAGGGAGGACGAAAATGACCTAAATGTTAATCCGATCACACAAATGAACTTATTGGATACACAAGATTGGTTAAAAACCTTAATTACAGAAGAATAAGCCTAGGGAGGACGAAAATGACCTAAATGTTCATCCAATGACATAAAAACACGTATTGGATGCACAAGATTGGTTAAAAACCCTAATTGCACAAAAATAAGCTTAGGGAGGACGAAAATGACCTAAATGTTAATCAAATGACACAAATGAACTTTTTGGATGCACAAGATTGGTTAAAAACCGTAATTGGAAAAGAATAAGCCTAGGGTGGACGAAAATGACCTAAATGTTAATCCAATGACACAAATGAACTTATTGGATGCACAAGATTGGTTAAAAACCCTAATTGCACATCAATAACCCTAGAGAGGACGAAAATGACCTAAATGTTAATCTAGTGACATAAACACACCTATTGGGTGCACAAGATTGGTTAAAAACCCTAATTATACATAAATAGGCCTAGGGAGGACGAAAATGACCTAAATGTTAATCCAATGACACAAATGAACTTTTTGGATGCACAAGATTGGTTAAAAACCCTAATTGGACAAGAATAAGCCTAGGGAGGACGAAAATGACCTAAATGTTCATCCAATGACAAAAATACACATATTGGATGCACAAGATTGGTTAAAAACCCTAATTATACATAAATAGGGCTAGGGAGGACGAAAATGACCTAAATGTTAATCCATTGACACAAATGAACTTTTTGGATGCACAAGATTGGTTAAAAACCAAAATTGGACAAGAATAAGCCTAGGGAGGACGAAAATGACCTAAATAATAATCTAATGACACAAATGAAGTGATTGGATACACAAGATTGGTTAAAAACCCTAATTGCACAAGAATAAGCCTAGGGAGGACGAAAATGACCTAAATGTTAATCCAATGACACAAATGAACTTATTGGATGCACAAGATTGGTTAAAAACCCTAATTGGACAAGAATAAGCCTAGGGAGCATGAAAATGACCTAAATGTTCATCCAATGACAAAAAAACACGTATTGGATGCACAAGATTGGTTAAAAACCCTTATTATGCATAAATAGGCCTAGGAAGGACGAAAATGACCTAAATGTTAATCCAATGACACAAATGAACTTTTTGGATGAACAAGATTGGTTAAAAACCAAAATTGGACAAGAATAAGCCTAGGGAGGACGAAAATGACCTAAATATTAATCTAATGACACAAATGAACTTATTGGATACACAAGATTGGTTAAAAACCCTAATTGCACAAGAATAAGCCTAGGGAGGACAAAAATGACCTAAATGTTTATCTAATGACACAAATGAACTTATTGGATCCACAAGATTGGTTAAAAACCGTAATTGCACATAAACAAGCCTAGGGAGGACGAAAATAACTTAAATGTTAATCCAATGACACTAATGAACTTATTGGATGCACAAGATTGGTTAAAAACCCTAATTGGACAAGAATAAGCCTAAGGAGGACGAAAATGACCTAAATGTTAATCCAATGACACAAATGAACTTATTGGATGCACAAGATTTGTTAAAAACCCTAATTGCACATCAATAACCCTAGAGAGGACGAAAATGACCTAAATGTTAATCCAATGACACAACTGAACTTATTGGATGCACAAGATTGGTTAAAAACCCTAATTGCACAAGAATAAGTCTAGGGATGACGAAAATGACCTAAATGTTAATCTAATGACACAAATGAACTTATTGGATCCACAAGATTGGTTAAAAACCGTAATTGCACATAAACAAGCCTAGGGAGGACGAAAATAACTTAAATGTTAATCCAATGACACTAATGAACTTATTGGATGCACAAGATTGGTTAAAAACCCTAATTGGACAAGAATAAGCCTAAGGAGGACGAAAATGACCTAAATGTTAATCCAATGACACAAATGAACTTATTGGATGCACAAGATTTGTTAAAAACCCTAATTGCACATCAATAACCCTAGAGAGGACGAAAATGACCTAAATGTTCATCCAATGACAAAAATACACATATTGGATGCACAAGATTGGTTAAAAACCCTAATTATACATAAATAGGGCTAGGGAGGACGAAAATGACCTAAATGTTAATCCAATGACACAAATGAACTTTTTGGATGCACAAGATTGGTTAAAAACCAAAATTGGACAAGAATAAGCCTAGGGAGGACGAAAATGACCTAAATAATAATCTAATGACACAAATGAAGTGATTGGATACACAAGATTGGTTAAAAACCCTAATTGCACAAGAATAAGCCTAGGGAGGACGAAAATGACCTAAATGTTAATCCAATGACACAAATGAACTTATTGGATGCACAAGATTGGTTAAAAACCCTAATTGGACAAGAATAAGACTAGGGAGGACGAAAATGACCTAAATGCTAATCCAATGACATAACTCAACTTATTGGATGCACAAGATTGGTTAAAAACCCTAATTGGGCAAGAATAAGCCTAGGGAGGACGAAAATGACCTAATTGATCATCCAATGACACAAACACACCTATTGGATGCACAAGATTGGTTAAAAACCCTAATTGGACAAGAATAAGCCTAGGGAGGACGAAAATGACCTAATTGATCATCAATTGCCACAAACACAACTATTGGATGCACAAGATTGGTTAAAAACCCTAATTTGACAAGAATATGCCTAGGGAGGACGAAAATGACCTAAATTGATTATCCAATGACACAAACACACCTATTGGATGCACAAGATTGGTTAAAAACCCTAATTGGACAAGAATATACCTAAGGAGGACGAAAATTACCTAAATGTTAATCCAATGACACAAATGAACTTATTGGTTGCACAAGATTGGTTAAAAACCATAATTGGACAAGAATAAGTTTAGGGAGGACGAAAATGACCTAATTGATCATCCAATGACACAAACACACCTATTGGATGCACAACATTGGTTAAAAACCCTAATTGGACAAGAATAAGCCTAGGGAGGACGAAAATGACCTAATTGATCATCCAATGACACAAACACACCTATTGGATGCACAAGATTGGTTAAAAACCCTAATTGGACAAGAATATGCCTAGGGAGGACGAAAATGACCTAATTGATCATCCATTGCCACAAACACACCTATTGGATGCACAAAATTGGTTAAAAACCCTAGTTGGACAAGAATAAGCCTAGGGAGGACGAAAATGACCTAATTGATCATCCAATGACACAAACACACCTATTGGATGCACAAGATTGGTTAAAAACCCTAATTGGACAAGAATAAGCCTAGGGAGGACGAAAATGACCTAATTGATCATCCAATGTCACAAATGAACTTATTGGATGCACAAGATTGGTTAAAAACCCTAATTGGACAAGAATAAGCCTAGGGAGGACGAAAATGACCTAATTGATCATCCAATGACACAAACACACCTATTGGATGCACAAGATTCGTTAAAAACCCTAATTGGACAAGAATATGCCTAGGGAGGACGAAAATGAACTAATTGATCATCCAATGACACAAACACACCTATTGGATGCACAAGATTGGTTAAAAACCCTAATTGCACAAGAATAAGCCTAGGGAGGACGAAAATGACCTAAATGTTAATCCAATGACACAAATGAACTTATTGGATGCACAAGATTGGTTAAAAACCCTAATTGGACAAGAATAAGCCTAGGGAGCACGAAAATGACCTAAATGTTCATCCAATGACAAAAAAACACGTATTGGATGCACAAGATTGGTTAAAAACCCTAATTATACATAAATAGGCCTAGGGAGGACGAAAATGACCTAAATGTTAATCCAATGACACAAATGAACTTTTTGGATGAACAAGATTGGTTAAAAACCAAAATTGGACAAGAATAAGCCTAGGGAGGACGAAAATGACCTAAATATTAATCTAATGACACAAATGAACTTATTGGATACACAAGAATGGTTAAAAACCCTAATTGCACAAGAATAAGCTTAGGGAGGACGAAAATGACCTAAATGTTAATCTAATGACACAAATGAACTTATTGGATCCACAAGATTGGTTAAAAACCGTAATTGCACATAAACAAGCCTAGGGAGGACGAAAATGACTTAAATGTTAATCCAATGACACTAATGAACTTATTGGATGCACAAGATTGGTTAAAAACCCTAATTGGACAAGAATAAGCCTAAGGAGGAAGAAAATGACCTAAATGTTAATCCAATGACACAAATGAACTTATTGGATGAACAAGATTGGTTAAAAACCCTAATTGGAAAAGAATAAGTCTAGGGAGGACGAAAATGACCTAAATGTTAATCCAATGACACAAATGAACTTTTTGGATGCACTAGATTGGTAAAAAAAAACCCTAATTCCACAAGAATAAGTCTAGGGAGGACGAAAAAGACCTAAACGTTAATCCGATGACACAAATGAACATATTGGATACACAAGATTGGTTAAAATCCCTAATTGCACATAAATAAGCCTAGGGAGGACGAAAATGACCTAAATGTTAATCCAATGACACAAATGAACTTATTGGATGCACAAGATTGGTTAAAAACCGTAATTGGACAAGAATAAGCCTAGGGTGGACGAAAATGACCTAAATGTTAATCCAATGACACAAATGAACTTATTGGATGCACAAGATTTGTTAAAAACCCTAATTGCACATCAATAACCCTAGAGAGGACGAAAATGACCTAAATGTTAATCTAGTGACATAAACACACCTATTGGATGCACAAGATTGGTTAAAAACCCTAATTGGACAAGAATAAGCCTAGGGAGGACGAAAATGACCTAAATGTTAATCCAATGACACAAATGATCATATTGGATGCACAAGATTGGTTAAAAACCCTAATTGCACATAAATAAGCATAGGAAGGACGAAAATGACCTAAATGTTAATCCAATGACACAAATGAACTTATTGGATGCACAAGATTGGTTAAAAACCCTAATTGGACAAGAATAAGCTTAGGGAGGACGAAAATGACCTAAATGTTCATCCATTGACAAAAAAACACGTATTGGATGCACAAGATTGGTTAAAAACCCTAATTATACATAAATAGGCCTAGGGAGGACGAAAATGACCTAAATGTTAATCCAATGACACAAATGAACTTTTTGGATGCACAAGATTGGTTAAAAACCCTAATTGGACAAGAATAAGCCTAGGGAGGACGAAAATGACCTAAATGTTCATCCAATGACAAAAATACACATATTGGATGCACAAGATTGGTTAAAAACCCTAATTATACATAAATAGGCCTAGGGAGGACGAAAATGACCTAAATGTTAACCCAATGACACAAATAAACTTTTTGGATGCACAAGATTTGTTAAAAACCAAAATTGGACAAGAATAAGCCTAGGGAGGACGAAAATGACCTAAATAATAATCTAATGACACAAATGAACTGATTGGATACACAAGATTGGTTAAAAACCCTAATTGCACAAGAATAAGCCTAGGGAGGACGAAAATGACCTAAATGTTAATCCAATGACACAAATGAACTTATTGGATGCAGACGATTGGTTAAAAACCCTAATTGGACAAGAATAAGCCTAGGGAGGACGACAATGACCTAAATGTTAATCCAATGGCACAACTGAACTTATTGGATGCACAAGATTGGTTAAAAACCCTAATTGCACAAGAATAAGTCTAGGGATGACGAAAATGACCTAAATGTTAATCTAATGACACAAATGAACTTATTGGATCCACAAGATTGGTTAAAAACCGTAATTGCACATAAACAAGCCTAGGGAGTACGAAAATGACTTAAATGTTAATCCAATGAAACTAATGAACTTATTGGATGCACAAGATTGGTTAAAAACCCTAATTGGACAAGAATAAGTCTAAGGAGGACGAAAATGACCTAAATGTTAATCCAATGACACAAATGAACTTATTGGATGAACAAGATTGGTTAAAAACCCTAATTGGAAAAGAATAAGCCTAGGGAGGACGAAAATGACGTAAATGTTAATCCAATGACACAAATGAACTTTTTGGATGCACTAGAATGTTATAAAAAAAACCTAATTGCACAAGAATAAGTCTAGGGAGGTCGAAAAAGACCTAAATGTTAATCCGATGACACAAATGAACATATTGGATACACAAGATTGGTTAAAATCCCTAATTGCACATAAATAAGCCTAGGGAGGACGAAAATGACCTAAATCTTAATCCAATGACACAAATGAACGTATTGGATGCACAAGATTGGTTAAAAACCCTAATTGGACATAAATAAGCCTAGGGAGGGCGAAAATGACCTAAATGTTAATCCAATGACACAAATGAACTTATTGGATGCACAAGATTGGTTAAAAACCCTAATTGGACAAGAATAAGCCTAGGGAGGACGAAAATGACCTAAATGTTCATCCAATGACAAAAAAACACGTATTGGATGCACAAGATTGGTTAAAAACCCTAATTATACATAAATAGGCCTAGGGAGGACGAAAATGACCTAAATGTTAATCCAATGACACAAATGAACTTTTTGGATGAACAAGATTGGTTAAAAACCAAAATTGGACAAGAATAAGCCTAGGGAGGACGAAAATGACCTAAATATTAATCTAATGACACAAATGAACTTATTGGATACACAAGAATGGTTAAAAACCCTAATTGCACAAGAATAAGCTTAGGGAGGACGAAAATGACCTAAATGTTAATCTAATGACACAAATGAACTTATTGGATCCACAAGATTGGTTAAAAACCGTAATTGCACATAAACAAGCCTAGGGAGGACAAAAATGACTTAAATGTTAATCCAATGACACTAATGAACTTATTGGATGCACAAGATTGGTTAAAAACCCTAATTGGACAAGAATAAGCCTAAGGAGGAAGAAAATGACCTAAATGTTAATCCAATGACACAAATGAACTTATTGGATGAACAAGATTGGTTAAAAACCCTAATTGGAAAAGAATAAGCCTAGGGAGGACGAAAATGACCTAAATGTTAATCCAATGACACAAATGAACTTTTTGGATGCACTAGATTGGTAAAAAAAAACCCTAATTCCACAAGAATAAGTCTAGGGAGGACGAAAAAGACCTAAACGTTAATCAGATGACACAAATGAACATATTGGATACACAAGATTGGTTAAAATCCCTAATTGCACATAAATAAGCCTAGGGAGGACGAAAATGACCTAAATGTTAATCCAATGACACAAATGAACTTATTGGATGCACAAGATTGGTTAAAAACCGTAATTGGACAAGAATAAGCCTAGTGTGGACGAAAATGACCTAAATGTTAATCCAATGACACAAATGAACTTATTGGATGCACAAGATTTGTTAAAAACCCTAATTGCACATCAATAACCCTAGAGAGGACGAAAATGACCTAAATGATAATCTAGTGACATTAACACACCTATTGGGTGCACAAGATTGGTTAAAAACCCTAATTGGACAAGAATAAGCCTAGGGAGGACGAAAATGACCTAAATGTTAATCCAATGACACAAATGATCATATTGGATGCACAAGATTGGTTAAAAACCCTAATTGGGCAAGAATAAGCCTAGGGAAGACGAAAATGACCTAAATGTTCATCTAATGACACAAATGAACTTATTGGATACACAAGATTGGTTAAAAACCCTAATTCCACAAGAATAAGCCTAGGGAGGACGAAAATGACCTAAATGTTAATCTAATGACACAAATGAACTTATTGGATCCAAAAGATTGGTTAAAAACCGTAATTGCACATAAACAAGCCTAGGGAGGACGAAAATGACTTAAATGTTAATCCAATGACACTAATGAACTTATTGGATGTACAAGATTGGTTAAAAACCCTAATTGTACAAGAATAAGCCTAAGGAATATGAAAATGACCTAAATGTTAATCCAATGACACAAATGAACTTATTGGATGAACAAGATTGGTTAAAAACCCTAATTGGAAAAGAATAAGCCTAGGGAGGACAAAAATGACCTAAATGTTAATCCAATGACACAAATGAACTTATTGGATGCAGACGATTGGTTAAAAACCCTAATTGGACAAGAATAAGCCTAGGGAGGACGATAATGACCTAAATGTTAATCCAATGGCACAAATGAACTTATTGGATGCACAAGATTGGTTAAAAACCCTAATTGCACAAGAATAAGTCTAGGGATGACGAAAATGACCTAAATGTTAATCTGATGACACAAATGAACTTATTGGATACACAAGATTGGTTAAAAACCTTAATTACACAAGAATAAGCCTAGGGAGGACGAAAATGACCTAAATGTTCATCCAATGACATAAAAACACGTATTGGATGCACAAGATTGGTTAAAAACCCTAATTGCACAAAAATAAGCCTAGGGAGGACGAAAATGACCTAAATGTTAATCTAATGACACAAATGAACTTTTTGGATGCACAAGATTGGTTAAAAACCCTAATTGGAAAAGAATAAGCCTAGGGTGGACGAAAATGACCTAAATGTTAATCCAATGAAACAAATGAACTTATTGGATGCACAAGATTTGTTAAAAACCCTAATTGCACATCAATAACCCTAGAGAGGACGAAAATGACCTAAATGTTAATCTAGTGACATAAACACACCTATTGGATGCACAAGATTGGTTAAAAACCCTAATAATACATAAATAGGCCTAGGAAGGACGAAAATGACCTAAATGTTAATCCAATGACACAAATGAACTTTTTGGATGAACAAGATTGGTTAAAAACCAAAATTGGACAAGAATAAGCCTAGGGAGGACGAAAATGACCTAAATATTAATCTAATGACACAAATGAACTTATTGGATACACAAGATTGGTTAAAAACCCTAATTGCACAAGAATAAGCCTAGGGAGGACGAAAATGACCTAAATGTTTATCTAATGACACAAATGAACTTATTGGATCCACAAGATTGGTTAAAAACCGTAATTGCACATAAACAAGCCTAGGGAGGACGAAAATAACTTAAATGTTAATCCAATGACACTAATGAACTTATTGGATGCACAAGATTGGTTAAAAACCCTAATTGGACAAGAATAAGCCTAAGGAGGACGAAAATGACCTAAATGTTAATCCAATGACACAAATGAACTTATTGGATGCACAAGATTGGTTAAAAACCCTAATTGCACATCAATAACCCTAGAGAGGACGAAAATGACCTAAATGTTCATCCAATGACAAAAATACACATATTGGATGCACAAGATTGGTTAAAAACCCTAATTATACATAAATAGGGCTAGGGAGGACGAAAATGACCTAAATGTTAATCCATTGACACAAATGAACTTTTTGGATGCACAAGATTGGTTAAAAACCAAAATTGGACAAGAATAAGCCTAGGGAGGACGAAAATGACCTAAATAATAATCTAATGACACAAATGAAGTGATTGGATACACAAGATTGGTTAAAAACCCTAATTGCACAAGAATAAGCCTAGGGAGGACGAAAATGACCTAAATGTTAATCCAATGACACAAATGAACTTATTGGATGCACAAGATTGGTTAAAAACCCTAATTGGACAAGAATAAGCCTAGGGAGCATGAAAATGACCTAAATGTTCATCCAATGACAAAAAAACACGTATTGGATGCACAAGATTGGTTAAAAACCCTTATTATGCATAAATAGGCCTAGGAAGGACGAAAATGACCTAAATGTTAATCCAATGACACAAATGAACTTTTTGGATGAACAAGATTGGTTAAAAACCAAAATTGGACAAGAATAAGCCTAGGGAGGACGAAAATGACCTAAATATTAATCTAATGACACAAATGAACTTATTGGATACACAAGATTGGTTAAAAACCCTAATTGCACAAGAATAAGCCTAGGGAGGACAAAAATGACCTAAATGTTTATCTAATGACACAAATGAACTTATTGGATCCACAAGATTGGTTAAAAACCGTAATTGCACATAAACAAGCCTAGGGAGGACGAAAATAACTTAAATGTTAATCCAATGACACTAATGAACTTATTGGATGCACAAGATTGGTTAAAAACCCTAATTGGACAAGAATAAGCCTAAGGAGGACGAAAATGACCTAAATGTTAATCCAATGACACAAATGAACTTATTGGATGCACAAGATTTGTTAAAAACCCTAATTGCACATCAATAACCCTAGAGAGGACGAAAATGACCTAAATGTTAATCCAATGACACAACTGAACTTATTGGATGCACAAGATTGGTTAAAAACCCTAATTGCACAAGAATAAGTCTAGGGATGACGAAAATGACCTAAATGTTAATCTAATGACACAAATGAACTTATTGGATCCACAAGATTGGTTAAAAACCGTAATTGCACATAAACAAGCCTAGGGAGGACGAAAATAACTTAAATGTTAATCCAATGACACTAATGAACTTATTGGATGCACAAGATTGGTTAAAAACCCTAATTGGACAAGAATAAGCCTAAGGAGGACGAAAATGACCTAAATGTTAATCCAATGACACAAATGAACTTATTGGATGCACAAGATTTGTTAAAAACCCTAATTGCACATCAATAACCCTAGAGAGGACGAAAATGACCTAAATGTTCATCCAATGACAAAAATACACATATTGGATGCACAAGATTGGTTAAAAACCCTAATTATACATAAATAGGGCTAGGGAGGACGAAAATGACCTAAATGTTAATCCATTGACACAAATGAACTTATTGGATGCACAAGATTGGTTAAAAACCAAAATTGGACAAGAATAAGCCTAGGGAGGACGAAAATGACCTAAATAATAATCTAATGACACAAATGAAGTGATTGGATACACAAGATTGGTTAAAAACCCTAATTGCACAAGAATAAGCCTAGGGAGGACGAAAATGACCTAAATGTTAATCCAATGACACAAATGAACTTATTGGATGCACAAGATTGGTTAAAAACCCTAATTGGACAAGAATAAGACTAGGGAGGACGAAAATGACCTAAATGCTAATCCAATGACACAACTCAACTAATTGGATGCACAAGATTGGTTAAAAACCCTAATTGGACAAGAATAAGCCTAGGGAGGACGAAAATGACCTAATTGATCATCCAATGACACAAACACACCTATTGGATGCACAAGATTGGTTAAAAACCCTAATTGGACAAGAATAAGCCTAGGGAGGACGAAAATGACCTAATTGATCATCCAATGACACAAACACACCTATTGGATGCACAAGATTGGTTTAAAACCCTAGTTGGACAAGAATATGCCTATGGAGGACGAAAATGACCAAATTTATCATCCAATGACACAAATGAACTTATTGGATGCACAAGATTGGTTAAAAACCCTAATTGGACAAGAATAAGCCTAGGGAGGACGAAAATGACCTAATTGATCATCCAATGACACAAACACACCTATTGGATGCACAAGATTGGTTAAAAACCCTAATTGGACAAGAATAAGCCTAGGGAGGACGAAAATGACCTAATTGATCATCCAATGACACAAACACACCAATCGGATGCACAAGATTGGTTAAAAACCCTAATTGGACAAGAATAAGCCTAGGGAGGACGAAAATGACCTAAATGTTAATCCAATGACACAAATGAACTTATTGGATGCACAAGATTGGTTAAAAACCCTAATTGGACATGAATAAGCCTAGGGAGGACGAAAATGACCTAATTGATCATCCAATGACACAAACACACCTATTAGATGCACAAGATTGGTTAAAAACCCTAATTGGACAAGAATATGCCAAGGGAGGACGAAAATGACCTAAATGTTAATCCAATGACACAAATGAACTTATTGGATGCACAAGATTGGTTAAAAACCCTAATTGGACAAGAATAAGCCTAGCGAGGACGAAAATGACCTAATTGATCATCCAATGACAGAAACACACCTATTGGATGCACAAGATTGGTTAAAAACCCTAATTGGACAAGAATAAGCCTAGGGAGGACGAAAATGACCTAATTGATCATCCAATGACACAAACACACCTATTGGATGCACAAGATTGGTTAAAAACCCTAATTGGACAAGAATAAGCCTAGGGAGGACGAAAATGACCTAATTGATCATCCAATGACACAAACACACCTATTGGATGCACAAGATTGGTTAAAAACCCTAATTGGACAAGAATATGCCTAGGGAGGACTGATATGACCTAAATGTTAATCCAATGACACAAATGTACTTATTGGATGCACAAGATTGGTTAAAAACCCTAATTGGACAAGAATAAGCCTAGGGAGGACGAAAATGACCTAATTGATCATCCAATGACACAAACACACCTATTGGATGCACAAGATTGGTTAAAAACCCTAATTGGACAAGAATAAGCCTAGGGAGGACGAAAATGAGCTAAATGTTAATCCAATGACACAAATGAACTTATTGGATGCACAAGATTGGTTAAAAACCCTAATTGGACAAGAATAAGCCTAGGGAGGACGAAAATAACCTAAATGTTCATCAAATGACTAAACACACCTATTGGATGCACAAGATTGGTTAGAAACCCTAATTGGACAAGAATAAGCCTAGGGAGGACGAAAATGACCTCAATGTTCACCCAATGACACAAATGAACTTATTGGATGCACAAGATTGGTTAAAAACCCTAATTGGACAAGAATAAGCCTAGGGAGGACGAAAATGACCTAAATGTTCATCCAATGACACAAACACACCTATTGGATGCACAAGATTGGTTAAAAACCCTAATTGGACAAGAATAAGCATAGGGAGGACGAAAATGACCTAAATGTTCAACCAATGACACAAACACACCTGTTGGATGCACAAGATTGGTTAGAAACCCTAATTGGACAAGAATAAGCCTAGGGAGGACGAAAATGACCTAAATATTCATCCAATGACACAAATGAACTTATTGGATGCACAAGATTGCTTAAAACCCTAATTGGACAAGAATAAGACTAGGGAGGACGAAAATGACCTAAATGTTCATTCAATGACACAAACACACCTATTGGATGCACAAGATTGGTTAAAAACCCTAATTGCACAAGAATAAGCCTAGGGAGGACGAAAATGACCTAAATGTTCATCCAATGACACAAATGAACTTATTGGATGCACAAGATTGGTTAAAAACCCTAATTGGACAAGAATAAGACTAGGGAGGACGAAAATGACCTAAATGTTCATCCAATGACACAAACACACCTATTGGATTCAAAAGATTGGTTAGAAACCCTAATTGGACAAGAATAAGCCTAGGGAGGACGAAAATGACCTAAATGTTAATCCAATGACACAAATGAACTTATTGGATGCACAAGATTGGTTAAAAACCATAATTGGACAAGAATAAGCCTAGGGAGGACGAAAATGACCTAAATGTTCATCCAATGACACAATTGAACTTATTGGATGCACAAGATTGCTTAAAACCCTAATTGGACAAGAATATGCCTAGGGAGGATGAAAAAGACCTAAATATTCATCCAATGACACAAATGAACTTATTGGATGTACAAGATTGCTTAAAACCCTAATTGGACAAGAATAAGACTAGGGAGGACGAAAATGACCTAAATGTTCATCCAATGACACAAACACACCTATTGGATGCACAAGATTGGTTAGAAACCCTAATTGGACAAGAATAAGCCTAGGGAGGACGAAAATGACCTAAATGTTAATCCAATGACACAAATGAACTTATTGGATGCACAAGATTGGTTAAAAACCCTAATTGGACAAGAATAAGCCTAGGGAGGACGAAAATAACCTAAATGTTCATCAAATGACTAAACACACCTATTGGATGCACAAGATTGGTTAGAAACCCTAATTGGACAAGAATAAGCCTAGGGATGACGAAAATGACCTAAATGTTCACCCAATGACACAAATGAACTTATTGGATGCACAAGATTGGTTAAAAACCCTAATTGGACAAGAATAAGCCTAGGGAGGAAGAAAATGACCTAAATGTTCATCCAATAACACAAATGAACTTATTGGATGCACAAGATTGGTTAAAAACCCTAATTGGACAAGAATAAGACTAGCGAGGACGAAAATGACCTAAATGTTCATCCAATGACACAAATGAACTTATTGGATGCACAAGATTGCTTAAAACCCTAATTGGACAAGAATAAGACTAGGGAGGACGAAAATGACCTAAATGTTCATCCAATGACACAAACACACCAATTGGATGCACAAGATTGGTTAAAAACCCTAATTGCACAAGAATAAGCCTAGGGAGGACGAAAATGACCTAAATGTTAATCCAATGACACAAATGAACTTATTGGATGCACAAGATTGGTTAAAAACCCTAATTGGACAAGAATAAGACTAGGGAGGACGAAAATGACCTAAATGTTCATCCAATGACACAAACACACCTATTGGATGCACAAGATTGGTTAGAAACCCAAATTGGACAAGAATAAGCCTAGGGAGGACGAAAATGACCTAAATGTTCATCCAATGACACAAACACACCTATTGGATGCACACGATTGGTTTGAAACCCTAATTTGACAAGAAAAGGTCTAGGGAGGACGAAAATGACCTAACTATTCATCCAATGACACAAGTGAACTTATTTGATGCACAAGATTGGTTAAAAACCCTAATTGGACAAGAATAAGCCTACGGAGGACGAAAATGACCTAAATGTTCATCCAATGACACAAACACACCTATTGGATGCACAAGATTGGTTAGAAACCCTAATTGGACAAGAATAAGCCTAGGGAGGACGAAAATGACCTAAATGTTAATCCAATGACACAAATGAACTTATTGGATGCACAAGATTGGTTAAAAACCCTAATTTGACAAGAATAAGACTAGGGAGGACGAAAATAACCTAAATGTTCATCCAATGACACAAACACACCTATTGGATGCAAAAGATTGGTTAGGAACCCTAATTTGACAAGAATAAGCATAGGGAGGACGAAAATGACCTAACTATTCATCCAATGACACAAATGAACTTATTGGATTCACAAGATTGCTTAAAACCCTAATTGGACAAGAATAAGACTAGGGAAGACGAAATTGACCTAAATGTTCATCCAATGACACAAACACACCTATTGGATGCACAAGATTGGTTAGAAACCCTAATTGGACAAGAATAAGCCTAGGGAGGACGAAAATGACCTAAATGTTAATCCAATGACACAAATGAACTTTTTGGATGCACAAGATTGGTTAAAAACCCTAATTGGACAAGAATAAGCCTAGGGAGGACGAAAATGACCTAAATGTTCATCCAATGACAAAAATACACATATTGGATGCACAAGATTGGTTAAAAACCCTAATTATACATAAATAGGCCTAGGGAGGACGAAAATGACCTAAATGTTAACCCAATGACACAAATAAACTTTTTGGATGCACAAGATTTGTTAAAAACCAAAATTGGACAAGAATAAGCCTAGGGAGGACGAAAATGACCTAAATAATAATCTAATGACACAAATGAACTGATTGGATACACAAGATTGGTTAAAAACCCTAATTGCACAAGAATAAGCCTAGGGAGGACGAAAATGACCTAAATGTTAATCCAATGACACAAATGAACTTATTGGATGCAGACGATTGGTTAAAAACCCTAATTGGACAAGAATAAGCCTAGGGAGGACGACAATGACCTAAATGTTAATCCAATGGCACAACTGAACTTATTGGATGCACAAGATTGGTTAAAAACCCTAATTGCACAAGAATAAGTCTAGGGATGACGAAAATGACCTAAATGTTAATCTAATGACACAAATGAACTTATTGGATCCACAAGATTGGTTAAAAACCGTAATTGCACATAAACAAGCCTTGGGAGTACGAAAATGACTTAAATGTTAATCCAATGACACTAATGAACTTATTGGATGCACAAGATTGGTTAAAAACCCTAATTGGACAAGAATAAGTCTAAGGAGGACGAAAATGACCTAAATGTTAATCCAATGACACAAATGAACTTATTGGATGAACAAGATTGGTTAAAAACCCTAATTGGAAAAGAATAAGCCTAGGGAGGACGAAAATGACGTAAATGTTAATCCAATGACACAAATGAACTTTTTGGATGCACTAGAATGTTATAAAAAAAACCTAATTGCACAAGAATAAGCCTAGGGAGGACGAAAAAGACCTAAATCTTAATCCAATGACACAAATGAACATATTGGATGCACAAGATTGGTTAAAAACCCTAATTGGACATAAATAAGCCTAGGGAGGGCGAAAATGACCTAAATGTTAATCCAATGACACAAATGAACTTATTGGATGCACAAGATTGGTTAAAAACCCTAATTGGACAAGAATAAGCCTAGGGAGGACGAAAATGACCTAAATGTTCATCCAATGACAAAAAAACACGTATTGGATGCACAAGATTGGTTAAAAACCCTAATTATACATAAATAGGCCTAGGGAGGACGAAAATGACCTAAATGTTAATCCAATGACACAAATGAACTTTTTGGATGAACAAGATTGGTTAAAAACCAAAATTGGACAAGAATAAGCCTAGGGAGGACGAAAATGACCTAAATATTAATCTAATGACACAAATGAACTTATTGGATACACAAGAATGGTTAAAAACCCTAATTGCACAAGAATAAGCTTAGGGAGGACGAAAATGACCTAAATGTTAATCTAATGACACAAATGAACTTATTGGATCCACAAGATTGGTTAAAAACCGTAATTGCACATAAACAAGCCTAGGGAGGACGAAAATGACTTAAATGTTAATCCAATGACACTAATGAACTTATTGGATGCACAAGATTGGTTAAAAACCCTAATTGGACAAGAATAAGCCTAAGGAGGAAGAAAATGACCTAAATGTTAATCCAATGACACAAATGAACTTATTGGATGAACAAGATTGGTTAAAAACCCTAATTGGAAAAGAATAAGTCTAGGGAGGACGAAAATGACCTAAATGTTAATCCAATGACACAAATGAACTTTTTGGATGCACTAGATTGGTAAAAAAAACCCTAATTCCACAAGAATAAGTCTAGGGAGGACGAAAAAGACCTAAACGTTAATCCGATGACACAAATGAACATATTGGATACACAAGATTGGTTAAAATCCCTAATTGCACATAAATAAGCCTAGGGAGGACGAAAATGACCTAAATGTTAATCCAATGACACAAATGAACTTATTGGATGCACAAGATTGGTTAAAAACCGTAATTGGACAAGAATAAGCCTAGGGTGGACGAAAATGACCTAAATGTTAATCCAATGACACAAATGAACTTATTGGATGCACAAGATTTGTTAAAAACCCTAATTGCACATCAATAACCCTAGAGAGGACGAAAATGACCTAAATGTTAATCTAGTGACATAAACACACCTATTGGGTGCACAAGATTGGTTAAAAACCCTAATTGGACAAGAATAAGCCTAGGGAGGACGAAAATGACCTAAATGTTAATCCAATGACACAAATGATCATATTGGATGCACAAGATTGGTTAAAAACCCTAATTGGGCAAGAATAAGCCTAGGGAAGTCGAAAATGACCTAAATGTTCATCTAATGACACAAATGAACTTATTGGATACACAAGATTGGTTAAAAACCCTAATTCCACAAGAATAAGCCTAGGGAGGACGAAAATGACCTAAATGTTAATCTAATGACACAAATGAACTTATTGGATCCAAAAGATTGGTTAAAAACCGTAATTGCACATAAACAAGCCTAGGGAGGACGAAAATGACTTAAATGTTAATCCAATGACACTAATGAACTTATTGGATGTACAAGATTGGTTAAAAACCCTAATTGTACAAGAATAAGCCTAAGGAATATGAAAATGACCTAAATGTTAATCCAATGACACAAATGAACTTATTTGATGAACAAGATTGGTTAAAAACCCTAATTGGAAAAGAATAAGCCTAGGGAGGACAAAAATGACCTAAATGTTAATCCAATGACACAAATGAACTTATTGGATGCAGACGATTGGTTAAAAACCCTAATTGGACAAGAATAAGCCTAGGGAGGACGACAATGACCTAAATGTTAATCCAATGGCACAAATGAACTTATTGGATGCACAAGATTGGTTAAAAACCCTAATTGCACAAGAATAAGTCTAGGGATGACGAAAATGACCTAAATGTTAATCTGATGACACAAATGAACTTATTGGATACACAAGATTGGTTAAAAACCTTAATTACACAAGAATAAGCCTAGGGAGGACGAAAATGACCTAAATGTTCATCCAATGACATAAAAACACGTATTGGATGCACAAGATTGGTTAAAAACCCTAATTGCACAAAAATAAGCCTAGGGAGGACGAAAATGACCTAAATGTTAATCTAATGACACAAATGAACTTTTTGGATGCACAAGATTGGTTAAAAACCCTAATTGGAAAAGAATAAGCCTAGGGTGGACGAAAATGACCTAAATGTTAATCCAATGAAACAAATGAACTTATTGGATGCACAAGATTTGTTAAAAACCCTAATTGCACATCAATAACCCTAGAGAGGACGAAAATGACCTAAATGTTAATCTAGTGACATAAACACACCTATTGGATGCACAAGATTGGTTAAAAACCCTAATTATACATAAATAGGCCTAGGAAGGACGAAAATGACCTAAATGTTAATCCAATGACACAAATGAACTTTTTGGATGAACAAGATTGGTTAAAAACCAAAATTGGACAAGAATAAGCCTAGGGAGGACGAAAATGACCTAAATATTAATCTAATGACACAAATGAACTTATTGGATAGACAAGATTGGTTAAAAACCCTAATTGCACAAGAATAAGCCTAGGGAGGACGAAAATGACCTAAATGTTAATCTAATGACACAAATGAACTTATTGGATCCACAAGATTGGTTAAAAACCGTAATTGCACATAAACAAGCCTAGGGAGGACGAAAATCACTTAAATGTTAATCCAATGACACTAATGAACTTATTGGATGCACAAGATTTGTTAAAAACCCTAATTGGACAAGAATAAGCCTAAGGAGGACGAAAATGACCTAAATGTTAATCCAATGACACAAATGAACTTACTTGATGAACAAGATTGGTTAAAAACCCTAATTGGAAAAGAATAAGCCTAGGCAGGACGAAAATGACCTAGATGTTAATCCAATGACACAAATGAACTTTTTGGATGCACTAGATTTGTAAAAAAAAACCCTAATTGCACAAGAATAAGTCTAGGGAGGACGAAAAAGACCTAAACGTTAATACGACGACACAAATGAACATATTGGATACACAAGATTGGTTAAAATCCCTAATTGCACATAAATAAGCCTAGGGAGGACGAAAATGACCTAAATGTTAATCCAATGACACAAATGAACTTATTGGATGCACAAGATTGGTTAAAAACCGTAATTGGACAAGAATAAGCCTAGGGTGGACGAAAATGACCTAAATGTTAATCCAATGACACAAATGAACTTATTGGATGCACAAGATTTGTTAAAAACCCTAATTGCATATAAATAACCCTAGAGAGGACGAAAATGACCTAAATGTTAATCTAGTGACATAAACACACCTATTGGGTGCACAAGATTGGTTAAAAACCCTAATTGGACAAGAATAAGCCTAGGGAGGACGAAAATGACCTAAATGTTAATCCAATGACACAAATGATCATATTGGATGCACAAGATTGGTTAAAAACCCTAATTGCACATAAATAGGCCTAGGGAGGACGAAAATGACCTAAATGTTAATCCAATGACTCAAATGAACTTATTTGATGTACAAGATTGGTTAAAAACCCTAATTGGACAAGAATAAGCCTAGGGAGGACGTAAATGACCTAAATGTTCATCCAATGACAAAAAAACACGTATTGGATGCACAAGATTGGTTAAAAACCCTAATTATACATAAATAGGCCTAGGGAGGACGAAAATGACCTAAATGTTAATCCAATGACACAAATGAACTTATTGGATGCACAAGATTGGTTAAAAACCCTAATTGGACAAGAATAAGCCTAGGGAGCACGAAAATGACCTAAATGTTCATCCAATGACAAAAAAACACGTATTGGATGCACAAGATTGGTTAAAAACCCTAATTATACATAAATAGGCCTAGGGAGGACGAAAATGACCTAAATGTAAATCCATTGACACAAATGAACTTTTTGGATGCACAAGATTGGTTAAAAACCAAAATTGGACAAGAATAAGCCTAGGGAGGACGAAAATGACCTAAATAATAATCTAATGACACAAATGAACTGATTGGATACACAAGATTGGTTAAAAACCCTAATTGCACAAGAATAAGCCTAGGGAGGACGAAAATGACCTAAATGTTAATCCAATGACACAAATGAACTTATTGGATGCACAAGATTGGTTAAAAACCCTAATTGGACAAGAATAAGCCTAGGAAGGACGAAAATGACCTAAATGTTAATCCCATGACACAAATGAACTTATTGGATGCACAAGATTGGTTAAAAACCCTAATTGGACAAGAATAAGCCTAGGGAGGACGAAAATAACCTAAATGTTCATCCAATGACACAAATGAACTTATTGGATGCACAAGATTGGTTAAAAACCCTAATTGGACAAGAATAAGCCTAGGGAGGACGAAAATGACCTAAATGTTAATCCAATGACACAAATGAACTTATTGGATACACAAGATTGGTTAAAAACCCTAATTGCACAAGAATAAGCCTAGGGAGGACGAAAATGACCTAAATGTTAATCTAATGACACAAATGAACTTATTGGATCCACAAGATTGGTTAAAAACCGTAATTGCACATAAACAAGCCTAGGGAGGACGAAAATGACTTAAATGTTAATCCAATGACACTAATGAACTTATTGGATGCACAAGATTGGTTAAAAACCCTAATTGGACAAGAATAAGCCTAAGGAGGAAGAAAATGACCTAAATGTTAATCCAATGACACAAATGAACTTATTGGATGAACAAGATTGGTTAAAAACCCTAATTGGAAAAGAATAAGCCTAGGGAGGACGAAAATGACCTAAATGTTAATCCAATGACACAAATGAACTTTTTGGATGCACTAGATTGGTAAAAAAAAACCCTAATTCCACAAGAATAAGTCTAGGGAGGACGAAAAAGACCTAAACGTTAATCCGATGACACAAATGAACATATTGGATACACAAGATTGGTTAAAATCCCTAATTGCACATAAATAAGCCTAGGGAGGACGAAAATGACCTAAATGTTAATCCAATGACACAAATGAACTTATTGGATGCACAAGATTGGTTAAAAACCGTAATTGGACAAGAATAAGCCTAGTGTGGACGAAAATGACCTAAATGTTAATCCAATGACACAAATGAACTTATTGGATGCACAAGATTTGTTAAAAACCCTAATTGCACATCAATAACCCTAGAGAGGACGAAAATGACCTAAATGATAATCTAGTGACATAAACACACCTATTGGGTGCACAAGATTGGTTAAAAACCCTAATTGGACAAGAATAAGCCTAGGGAGGACGAAAATGACCTAAATGTTAATCCAATGACACAAATGATCATATTGGATGCACAAGATTGGTTAAAAACCCTAATTGGGCAAGAATAAGCCTAGGGAAGACGAAAATGACCTAAATGTTCATCTAATGACACAAATGAACTTATTGGATACACAAGATTGGTTAAAAACCCTAATTCCACAAGAATAAGCCTAGGGAGGACGAAAATGACCTAAATGTTAATCTAATGACACAAATGAACTTATTGGATCCAAAAGATTGGTTAAAAACCGTAATTGCACATAAACAAGCCTAGGGAGGACGAAAATGACTTAAATGTTAATCCAATGACACTAATGAACTTATTGGATGTACAAGATTGGTTAAAAACCCTAATTGTACAAGAATAAGCCTAAGGAATATGAAAATGACCTAAATGTTAATCCAATGACACAAATGAACTTATTGGATGAACAAGATTGGTTAAAAACCCTAATTGGAAAAGAATAAGCCTAGGGAGGACAAAAATGACCTAAATGTTAATCCAATGACACAAATGAACTTATTGGATGCAGACGATTGGTTAAAAACCCTAATTGGACAAGAATAAGCCTAGGGAGGACGATAATGACCTAAATGTTAATCCAATGGCACAAATGAACTTATTGGATGCACAAGATTGGTTAAAAACCCTAATTGCACAAGAATAAGTCTAGGGATGACGAAAATGACCTAAATGTTAATCTGATGACACAAATGAACTTATTGGATACACAAGATTGGTTAAAAACCTTAATTACACAAGAATAAGCCTAGGGAGGACGAAAATGACCTAAATGTTCATCCAATGACATAAAAACACGTATTGGATGCACAAGATTGGTTAAAAACCCTAATTGCACAAAAATAAGCCTAGGGAGGACGAAAATGACCTAAATGTTAATCTAATGACACAAATGAACTTTTTGGATGCACAAGATTGGTTAAAAACCCTAATTGGAAAAGAATAAGCCTAGGGTGGACGAAAATGACCTAAATGTTAATCCAATGAAACAAATGAACTTATTGGATGCACAAGATTTGTTAAAAACCCTAATTGCACATCAATAACCCTAGAGAGGACGAAAATGACCTAAATGTTAATCTAGTGACATAAACACACCTATTGGATGCACAAGATTGGTTAAAAACCCTAATAATACATAAATAGGCCTAGGAAGGACGAAAATGACCTAAATGTTAATCCAATGACACAAATGAACTTTTTGGATGAACAAGATTGGTTAAAAACCAAAATTGGACAAGAATAAGCCTAGGGAGGACGAAAATGACCTAAATATTAATCTAATGACACAAATGAACTTATTGGATACACAAGATTGGTTAAAAACCCTAATTGCACAAGAATAAGCCTAGGGAGGACGAAAATGACCTAAATGTTTATCTAATGACACAAATGAACTTATTGGATCCACAAGATTGGTTAAAAACCGTAATTGCACATAAACAAGCCTAGGGAGGACGAAAATAACTTAAATGTTAATCCAATGACACTAATGAACTTATTGGATGCACAAGATTGGTTAAAAACCCTAATTGGACAAGAATAAGCCTAAGGAGGACGAAAATGACCTAAATGTTAATCCAATGACACAAATGAACTTATTGGATGAACAAGATTGGTTAAAAACCCTTATTGGAAAAGAATAAGCCTAGGGAGGACGAAAATGACCTAAATGTTAATCCAATGATACAAATGAACTTTTTGGATGCACTAGATTGGTAAAAAAAAAAAACCTAATTGCACAAGAATAAGTCTAGGGAGGACGAAAAAGACCTAAACGTTAATCCGATGACACAAATGAACATATTGGATACACAAGATTGGTTAAAATCCCTAATTGCTCATAAATAAGCCTACGGAGGACGAAAATGACCTAAATGTTAATCCAATGACACAAATGAACTTATTGGATGCACAAGATTGGTTAAAAACCGTAATTGGACAAGAATAAGCCTAGGGTGGACGAAAATGACCTAAATGTTAATCCAATGACACAAATGAACTTATTGGATGCACAAGATTTGTTAAAAACCCTAATTGCACATCAATAACCCTAGAGAGGACGAAAATGACCTAAATGTTAATCTAGTGACATAAACACACCTATTGGGTGCACAAGATTGGTTAAAAACCCTAATTGGACAAGAATAAGCCTAGGGAGGACGAAAATGACCTAAATGTTAATCCAATGACACAAATGATCATATTGGATGCACAAGATTGGTTAAAAACCCTAATTGCACATAAATAAGCCTAGGGAGGACGAAAATGACCTAAATGTTAATCCAATGACACAAATTAACTTATTGGATGCACAAGATTGGTTAAAAACCCTAATTGGACAAGAATAAGCCTAGGGAGCACGAAAATGACCTAAATGTTCATCCAATGACAAAAAAACACGTATTGGATGCACAAGATTGGTTAAAAACCCTAATTATACATAAATAGGCCTAGGGAGGACGAAAATGACCTAAATGTTAATCCAATGACACAAATGAACTTATTGGACGCACAAGATTGGTTAAAAACCAAAATTGGACAAGAATAAGCCTAGGGAGGACGAAAATGACCTAAATATTAATCTAATGACACAAATGAACTTATTGGATACACAAGATTGGTTAAAAACCCTAATTGCACAAGAATAAGCCTAGGGAGGACGAAAATGACCTAAATGTTAATCTAATGACACAAATGAACTTATTGGATCCAAAAGATTGGTTAAAAACCGTAATTGCACATAAACAAGCCTAGGGAGGACGAAAATGACTTAAATGTTAATCCAATGACACTAATGAACTTATTGGATGCACAAGATTGGTTAAAAACCCTAATTGGACAAGAATAAGCCTAAGGAGGATGAAAATGACCTAAATGTTAATCCAATGACACAAATGAACTTATTGGATGAACAAGATTGGTTAAAAACCCTAATTGGAAAAGAATAAGCCTAGGGAGGACGAAAATGACCTAAATGTTAATCCAATGACACAAATGAACTTATTGGATGAACAAGATTGGTTAAAAACCGTAATTGGAAAAGAATAAGCCTAGGGAGGACGAAAATGACCTAAATGTTAATCCAATGACACAAATGAACTTATTGGATGCAGACGATTGGTTAAAAAGCCTAATTGGACAAGAATAAGCCTAGGGAGGACGACAATGACCTAAATGTTAATCCAATGGCACAAATGAACTTATTGGATGCACAAGATTGGTTAAAAACCCTAATTGCACAAGAATAAGTCTAGGGAGGACGAAAATGACCTAAATGTTAATCCGATGACACAAATGAACTTATTGGATACACAAGATTGGTTAAAAACCTTAATTACACAAGAATAAGCCTAGGGAGGATGAAAATGCCCTAAATGTTCATCCAATGACATAAAAACACGTATTGGATGCACAAGATTGGTTAAAAACCCTAATTGCACAAAAATAAGCCTAGGGAGGACGAAAATGACCTAAATGTTAATCCAATGACACAAATGAACTTTTTGGATGCACAATATTGGTTAAAAACCCTAATTGGAAAAGAATAAGCCTAGGGTGGACGAAAATGACCTAAATGTTAATCCAATGACACAAATGAACTTATTGGATGCACAAGATTTGTTAAAAACCCTAATTGCACATCAATAACCCTAGAGAGGACGAAAATGACCTAAATGTTAATCTAGTGACATAAACACACCTATTGGATGCACAAGATTGGTTAAAAACCCTAATTATACATAAGTAGGCCTAGGAAGGACGAAAATGACCTAAATGTTAATCCAATGACACAAATGAACTTTTTGGATGAACAAGATTGGTTAAAAACCAAAATTGGACAAGAATAAGCCTAGGGAGGACGAAAATGACCTAAATATTAATCTAATGACACAAATGAACTTATTGGATAGACAAGATTGGTTAAAAACCCTAATTGCACAAGAATAAGCCTAGGGAGGACGAAAATGACCTAAATGTTAATCTAATGACACAAATGAACTTATTGGATCCACAAGATTGGTTAAAAACCGTAATTGCACATAAACAAGCCTAGGGAGGACGAAAATGACTTAAATGTTAATCCAATGACACTAATGAACTTATTGGATGCACAAGATTGGTTAAAAACCCTAATTGGACAAGAATAAGCCTAAGGAGGAAGAAAATGACCTAAATGTTAATCCAATGACACAAATGAACTTTTTGGATGAACAAGATTGGTTAAAAACCAAAATTGGACAAGAATAAGCCTAGGGAGGACGAAAATGACCTAAATATTAATCTAATGACACAAATGAACTTATTGGATACACAAGATTGGTTAAAAACCCTAATTGCACAAGAATAAGCCTAGGGAGGACGAAAATGACCTAAATGTTTATCTAATGACACAAATGAACTTATTGGATCCACAAGATTGGTTAAAAACCGTAATTGCACATAAACAAGCCTAGGGAGGACGAAAATAACTTAAATGTTAATCCAATGACACTAATGAACTTATTGGATGCACAAGATTGGTTAAAAACCCTAATTGGACAAGAATAAGCCTAAGGAGGACGAAAATGACCTAAATGTTAATCCAATGACACAAATGAACTTATTGGATGCACAAGATTTGTTAAAAACCCTAATTGCACATCAATAACCCTAGAGAGGACGAAAATGACCTAAATGTTCATCCAATGACAAAAATACACATATTGGATGCACAAGATTGGTTAAAAACCCTAATTATACATAAATAGGGCTAGGGAGGACGAAAATGACCTAAATGTTAATCCATTGACACAAATGAACTTTTTGGATGCACAAGATTGGTTAAAAACCAAAATTGGACAAGAATAAGCCTAGGGAGGACGAAAATGACCTAAATAATAATCTAATGACACAAATGAACTGATTGGATACACAAGATTGGTTAAAAACCCTAATTGCACAAGAATAAGCCTAGGGAGGACGAAAATGACCTAAATGTTAATCCAATGACACAAATGAACTTATTGGATGCAGACGATTGGTTAAAAACCCTAATTGGACAAGAATAAGCCTAGGGAGGACGACAATGACCTAAATGTTAATCCAATGGCACAAATGAACTTATTGGATGCACAAGATTGGTTAAAAACCCTAATTGCACAAGAATAAGTCTAGGGATGACGAAAATGACCTAAATGTTAATCCGATGACACAAATGAACTTATTGGATACACAAGATTGGTTAAAAACCTTAATTACACAAGAATAAGCCTAGGGAGGACGAAAATGACCTAAATGTTCATCCAATGACATAAAAACACGTATTGGATGCACAAGATTGGTTAAAAACCCTAATTGCACAAAAATAAGCCTAGGGAGGACGAAAATGACCTAAATGTTAATCTAATGACACAAATGAACTTTTTGGATGCACAAGATTGGTTAAAAACCCTAATTGGAAAAGAATAAGCCTAGGGTGGACGAAAATGACCTAAATGTTAATCCAATGAAACAAATGAACTTATTGGATGCACAAGATTTGTTAAAAACCCTAATTGCACATCAATAACCCTAGAGAGGACGAAAATGACCTAAATGTTAATCTAGTGACATAAACACACCTATTGGATGCACAAGATTGGTTAAAAACCCTAATTATACATAAATAGGCCTAGGAAGGACGAAAATGACCTAAATGTTAATCCAATGACACAAATGAACTTTTTGGATGAACAAGATTGGTTAAAAACCAAAATTGGACAAGAATAAGCCTAGGGAGGACGAAAATGACCTAAATATTAATCTAATGACACAAATGAACTTATTGGATAGACAAGATTGGTTAAAAACCCTAATTGCACAAGAATAAGCCTAGGGAGGACGAAAATGACCTAAATGTTAATCTAATGACACAAATGAACTTATTGGATCCACAAGATTGGTTAAAAACCGTAATTGCACATAAACAAGCCTAGGGAGGACGAAAATCACTTAAATGTTAATCCAATGACACTAATGAACTTATTGGATGCACAAGATTTGTTAAAAACCCTAATTGGACAAGAATAAGCCTAAGGAGGACGAAAATGACCTAAATGTTAATCCAATGACACAAATGAACTTACTTGATGAACAAGATTGGTTAAAAACCCTAATTGGAAAAGAATAAGCCTAGGCAGGACGAAAATGACCTAGATGTTAATCCAATGACACAAATGAACTTTTTGGATGCACTAGATTTGTAAAAAAAAACCCTAATTGCACAAGAATAAGTCTAGGGAGGACGAAAAAGACCTAAACGTTAATACGACGACACAAATGAACATATTGGATACACAAGATTGGTTAAAATCCCTAATTGCACATAAATAAGCCTAGGGAGGACGAAAATGACCTAAATGTTAATCCAATGACACAAATGAACTTATTGGATGCACAAGATTGGTTAAAAACCGTAATTGGACAAGAATAAGCCTAGGGTGGACGAAAATGACCTAAATGTTAATCCAATGACACAAATGAACTTATTGGATGCACAAGATTTGTTAAAAACCCTAATTGCATATAAATAACCCTAGAGAGGACGAAAATGACCTAAATGTTAATCTAGTGACATAAACACACCTATTGGGTGCACAAGATTGGTTAAAAACCCTAATTGGACAAGAATAAGCCTAGGGAGGACGAAAATGACCTAAATGTTAATCCAATGACACAAATGATCATATTGGATGCACAAGATTGGTTAAAAACCCTAATTGCACATAAATAAGCCTAGGGAGGACGAAAATGACCTAAATGTTAATCCAATGACACAAATGAACTTATTGGATGCACAAGATTGGTTAAAAACCCTAATTGGACAAGAATAAGCCTAGGGAGGACGAAAATGACCTAAATGTTCATCCAATGACAAAAAAACACGTATTGGATGCACAAGATTGGTTAAAAACCTTAATTATACATAAATAGGCCTAGGGAGGACGAAAATGACCTAAATGTTAATCCAATGACACAAATGAACTTTTTGGATGCACAAGATTGGTTAAAAACCAAAATTGGACAAGAATAAGCCTAGGGAGGACGAAAATGACCTAAATATTAATCTAATGACACAAATGAACTTATTGGATACACAAGATTGGTTAAAAACCCTAATTGCACAAGAATAAGCCTAGGGAGGACGAAAATGACCTAAATGTTAATCTAATGACTCAAATGAACTTATTGGATCCAAAAGATTGGTTAAAAATCGTAATTGCACATAAACAAGCCTAGGGAGGACGAAAATGACTTAAATGTTAATCCAATGACACTAATGAACTTATTGGATGCACAAGATTGGTTAAAAACCCTAATTGGACAAGAATAAGCCTAAGGAGGATGAAAATGACCTAAATGTTAATCCAATGACACAAATGAACTTATTGGATGAACAAGATTGGTTAAAAACCCTAATTGGAAAAGAATAAGCCGAGGGAGGACGAAAATGACCTAAATGTTAATCCAATGACACAAATGAACTTATTGGATGCAGACGATTGGTTAAAAACCCTAATTGGACAATAATAAGCCTAGGGAGGACGACAATGACCTAAATGTTAATCCAATGGCACAAATGAACTTATTGGATGCACAAGATTGGTTAAAAACCCTAATTGCACAAGAATAAGTCTAGGGAGGACGAAAATGACCTAAATGTTAATCCGATGACACAAATGAACTTATTGGATACACAAGATTGGTTAAAAACCTTAATTACACAAGAATAAGCCTAGGGAGGACGAAAATGACCTAAATGTTCATCCAATGACATAAAAACCCGTATTGGATGCACAAGATTGGTTAAAAACCCTAATTGCACAAAAATAAGCCTAGGGAGGACGAAAATGACCTAAATGTTAATCCAATGACACAAATGAACTTTTTGGATGCACAAGATTGGTTAAAAACCGTAATTGGAAAAGAATAAGCCTAGGGTGGACGAAAATGACCTAAATGTTAATCCAACGACACAAATGAACTTATTGGATGCACAAGATTTGTTAAAAACCCTAATTGCACATCAATAACCCTAGAGAGAACGAAAATGACCTAAATGTTAATCTAGTGACATAAACACACCTGTTGGGTGCACAAGATTGGTTAAAAACCCTAATTGGACAAGAATAAGCCTAGGGAGGACGAAAATGACCTAAATGTTAATCCAATAACACAAATGATCATATTGGATGCACAAGATTGGTTAAAAACCCTAATTGCACATAAATAAGCCTAGGGAGGACGAAAATGACCTAAATGTTAATCCAATGACACAAATTAACTTATTGGATGCACAAGATTGGTTAAAAACCCTAATTGGACAAGAATAAGCCTAGGGAGCACGAAAATGACCTAAATGTTCATCCAATGACAAAAATACACGTATTGGATGCACAAGATTGGTTAAAAACCCTAATTATAAATAAATTGGCCTAGGGAGGACGAAAATGACCTAAATGTTAATCCATTGACACAAATGAACTTTTTGGATGCACAAGATTGGTTAAGAACCAAAATTGGACAAGAATAAGCCTAGGGAGGACGAAAATGACCTAAATAATAATCTAATGACACAAATGAACTGATTGGATACACAAGATGGTTAAAAACCCTAATTGCACAAGAATAAGCCTAGGGAGGACGAAAATGACCTAAATGTTAATCCAATGACACAAATGAACTTATTGGATGCACAAGATTGGTTAAAAACCCTAATTGGACAAGAATAAGCCTAGGGAGCACGAAAATGACCTAAATGTTCATCCAATGATAAAAAAACACGTATTGGATGCACAAGATTGGTTGAAAACCCTAATTATACATAAATAGGCCTAGGGAGGACGAAAATGACCGAAATGTTAATCCAATGACACAAATGAACTTTTTGGATGCACAAGATTTGTTAAAAACCCTAATTGGACAAGAATAAGCCTAGGGAGGACGAAAATGACCTAAATGTTAATCCAATGACACAAATGAACTTTTTGGATGCACAAGATTGGTTAAAAACCAAAATTGGACAAGAATAAGCCTAGGGAGGACGAAAATGACCTAAATAATAATCTAATGACACAAATGAACTGATTGGATACACAAGATTGGTTAAAAACCCTAATTGCACAAGAATAAGCCTAGGGAGGACGAAAATGACCTAAATGTTAATCCAATGACACAAATGAACTTATTGGATGCAGACGATAGGTTAAAAACCCTAATTGGACAAGAATAAGCCTAGGGAGGACGACAATGACCTAAATGTTAATCCAATGGCACAACTGAACTTATTGGATGCACAAGATTGGTTAAAAACCCTAATTGCACAAGAATAAGTCTAGGGATGACGAAAATGACCTAAATGTTAATCCGATGACACAAATGAACTTATTGGATACACAAGATTGGTTAAAAACCTTAATTACACAAGAATAATCCTAGGGAGGACGAAAATGACCCAAATGTTCATCCAATGACATAAAAACACGTATTGGATGCACAAGATTGGTTAAAAACCCTAATTGCACAAAAATAAGCCTAGGGAGGACAAAAATGACCTAAATGTTAATCCAATGACACAAATGAACTTTTTGGATGCACAAGATTGGTTAAAAACCCTAATTGGAAAAGAATAAGCCTAGGGTGGACGAAAATGACCTAAATGTTAATCCAATGACACAAATGAACTTATTGGATGCACAAGATTTGTTAAAAACCCTAATTGCACATCAATAACCCTAGAGAGGACGAAAATGACCTAAATGTTAATCTAGTGACATAAACACACCTATTGGATGCACAAGATTGGTTAAAAACCCTAATTATACATAAATAGGCCTAGGAAGGACGAAAATGACCTAAATGTTAATCCAATGACACAAATGAACTTTTTGGATGAACAAGATTGGTTAAAAACCAAAATTGGACAAGAATAAGCCTAGGGAGGACGAAAATGACCTAAATATTAATCTAATGACACAAATGAACTTATTGGATAGACAAGATTGGTTAAAAACCCTAATTGCACAAGAATAAGCCTAGGGAGGACGAAAATGACCTAAATGTTAATCTAATGACACAAATGAACTTATTGGATCCACAAGATTGGTTAAAAACCGTAATTGCACATAAACAAGCCTAGGGAGGACGAAAATCACTTAAATGTTAATCCAATGACACTAATGAACTTATTGGATGCACAAGATTTGTTAAAAACCCTAATTGGACAAGAATAAGCCTAAGGAGGACGAAAATGACCTAAATGTTAATCCAATGACACAAATGAACTTACTTGATGAACAAGATTGGTTAAAAACCCTAATTGGAAAAGAATAAGCCTAGGCAGGACGAAAATGACCTAGATGTTAATCCAATGACACAAATGAACTTTTTGGATGCACTAGATTTGTAAAAAAAAACCCTAATTGCACAAGAATAAGTCTAGGGAGGACGAAAAAGACCTAAACGTTAATACGACGACACAAATGAACATATTGGATACACAAGATTGGTTAAAATCCCTAATTGCACATAAATAAGCCTAGGGAGGACGAAAATGACCTAAATGTTAATCCAATGACACAAATGAACTTATTGGATGCACAAGATTGGTTAAAAACCGTAATTGGACAAGAATAAGCCTAGGGTGGACGAAAATGACCTAAATGTTAATCCAATGACACAAATGAACTTATTGGATGCACAAGATTTGTTAAAAACCCTAATTGCATATAAATAACCCTAGAGAGGACGAAAATGACCTAAATGTTAATCTAGTGACATAAACACACCTATTGGGTGCACAAGATTGGTTAAAAACCCTAATTGGACAAGAATAAGCCTAGGGAGGACGAAAATGACCTAAATGTTAATCCAATGACACAAATGATCATATTGGATGCACAAGATTGGTTAAAAACCCTAATTGCACATAAATAGGCCTAGGGAGGACGAAAATGACCTAAATGTTAATCCAATGACTCAAATGAACTTATTTGATGTACAAGATTGGTTAAAAACCCTAATTGGACAAGAATAAGCCTAGGGAGGACGAAAATGACCTAAATGTTCATCCAATGACAAAAAAACACGTATTGGATGCACAAGATTGGTTAAAAACCCTAATTATACATAAATAGGCCTAGGGAGGACGAAAATGACCTAAATGTTAATCCAATGACACAAATGAACTTTTTGGATGCACAAGATTGGTTAAAAACCAAAATTGGACAAGAATAAGCCTAGGGAGGACGAAAATGACCTAAATAATAATCTAATGACACAAATGAACTGATTGGATACACAAGATTGGTTAAAAACCCTAATTGCACAAGAATAAGCCTAGGGAGGACGAAAATGACCTAAATGTTAATCCAATGACACAAATGAACTTATTGGATGCAGACGATAGGTTAAAAACCTTAATTGGACAAGAATAAGCCTAGGGAGGACGACAATGACCTAAATGTTAATCCAATGGCACAACTGAACTTATTGGATGCACAAGATTGGTTAAAAACCCTAATTGCACAAGAATAAGTCTAGGGATGACGAAAATGACCTAAATGTTAATCCGATGACACAAATGAACTTATTGGATACACAAGATTGGTTAAAAACCTTAATTACACAAGAATAATCCTAGGGAGGACGAAAATGACCCAAATGTTCATCCAATGACATAAAAACACGTATTGGATGCACAAGATTGGTTAAAAACCCTAATTGCACAAAAATAAGCCTAGGGAGGACGAAAATGACCTAAATGTTAATCCAATGACACAAATGAACTTTTTGGATGCACAAGATTGGTTAAAAACCCTAATTGGAAAAGAATAAGCCTAGGGTGGACGAAAATGACCTAAATGTTAATCCAATGACACAAATGAACTTATTGGATGCACAAGATTTGTTAAAAACCCTAATTGCACATCAATTACCGTAGAGAGGACGAAAATGACCTAAATGTTAATCGAGTGACATAAACACACCTATTGGATGCACAAGATTGGTTAAAAACCCTAATTATACATAAAAAGGCCTAGGAAGGACGAAAATGACCTAAATGTTAATCCAATGACACAAATGAACTTTTTGGATGAACAAGATTGGTTAAAAACCAAAATTGGACAAGAATAAGCCTAGGGAGGACGAAAATGACCTAAATATTAATCTAATGACACAAATGAACTTATTGGATAGACAAGATTGGTTAAAAACCCTAATTGCACAAGAATATGCCTAGGGAGGACGAAAATGACCTAAATGTTAATCCAATGACACAAATGAACTTATTGGATGCACAAGATTGGTTAAAAACCCTAATTGGACAAGAATAAGCCTAGGGAGCACGAAAATGACCTAAATGTTCATCCAATGACAAAAAAACACGTATTGGATGCACAAGACTGGTTAAAAACCCTAATTATACATAAATAGGCCTAGGGAGGACGAAAATGACCTAAATGTTAATCCAATGACACAAATGAACTTATTGGATGCACAAGATTGGTTAAAAACCCTAATTGGACAAGAATAAGCCTAGGGAGGACGAAAATGACCTAAATGTTAATCCAATGACAAAAAAACACGTATTGGATGCACAAGATTGGTTAAAAACCCTAATTATACATAAATAGGCCTAGGGAGGACGAAAATGACCTAAATGTTAATCCAATGACACAAATGAACTTATTGGATGCACAAGATTGGTTAAAAACCCTAATTGGACAAGAATAAGCCTAGGGAGCACGAAAATGACCTAAATGTTCATCCAATGACAAAAAAACACGTATTGGATGCACAAGATTGGTTAAAAACCCTTATTATGCATAAATAGGCCTAGGAAGGACGAAAATGACCTAAATGTTAATCCAATGACACAAATGAACTTTTTGGATGAACAAGATTGGTTAAAAACCAAAATTGGACAAGAATAAGCCTAGGGAGGACGAAAATGACCTAAATATTAATCTAATGACACAAATGAACTTATTGGATAGACAAGATTGGTTAAAAACCCTAATTGCACAAGAATAAGCCTAGGGAGGACGAAAATGACCTAAATGTTAATCTAATGACACAAATGAACTTATTGGATCCACAAGATTGGTTAAAAACCGTAATTGCACATAAACAAGCCTAGGGAGGACGAAAATGACTTAAATGTTAATCCAATGACACTAATGAACTTATTGGATGCACAAGATTGGTTAAAAACCCTAATTGGACAAGAATAAGCCTAAGGAGGAAGAAAATGACCTAAATGTTAATCCAATGACACAAATGAACTTATTGGATGAACAAGATTGGTTAAAAACCCTAATTGGAAAAGAATAAGCCTAGGGAGGACGAAAATGACCTAAATGTTAATCCAATGACACAAATGAACTTATTGGATGCAGACGATTGGTTAAAAACCCTAATTGGACAAGAATAAGCCTAGGGAGGACGAAAATGACCTAAATGTTAATCCAATGGCACAAATGAACTTATTGGATGCACAAGATTGGTTAAAAACCCTAATTGCACAAGAATAAGTCTAGGGAGGACGAAAATGACCTAAATGTTAATCCGATGACACAAATGAACTTATTGGATACACAAGATTGGTTAAAAACCTTAATTACACAAGAATAAGCCTAGGGAGGATGAAAATGCCCTAAATGTTCATCCAATGACATAAAAACACGTATTGGATGCACAAGATTGGTTAAAAACCCTAATTGCACAAAAATAAGCCTAGGGAGGACGAAAATGACCTAAATGTTAATCCAATGACACAAATGAACTTTTTGGATGCACAATATTGGTTAAAAACCCTAATTGGAAAAGAATAAGCCTAGGGTGGACGAAAATGACCTAAATGTTAATCCAATGACACAAATGAACTTATTGGATGCACAAGATTTGTTAAAAACCCTAATTGCACATCAATAACCCTAGAGAGGACGAAAATGACCTAAATGTTAATCTAGTGACATAAACACACCTATTGGATGCACAAGATTGGTTAAAAACCCTAATTATACATAAGTAGGCCTAGGAAGGACGAAAATGACCTAAATGTTAATCCAATGACACAAATGAACTTTTTGGATGAACAAGATTGGTTAAAAACCAAAATTGGACAAGAATAAGCCTAGGGAGGACGAAAATGACCTAAATATTAATCTAATGACACAAATGAACTTATTGGATAGACAAGATTGGTTAAAAACCCTAATTGCACAAGAATAAGCCTAGGGAGGACGAAAATGACCTAAATGTTAATCTAATGACACAAATGAACTTATTGGATCCACAAGATTGGTTAAAAACCGTAATTGCACATAAACAAGCCTAGGGAGGACGAAAATCACTTAAATGTTAATCCAATGACACTAATGAACTTATTGGATGCACAAGATTGGTTAAAAACCCTAATTGGACAAGAATAAGCCTAGGGAGCACGAAAATGACCTAAATGTTCATCCAATGACAAAAAAACTCGTATTGGATGCACAAGATTGGTTAAAAACCCTAATTATACATAAATAGGCCTAGGGAGGACGAAAATGACCTAAATGTTAATCCAATGACACAAATGAACTTATTGGATGCACAAGATTGGTTAAAAACCCTAATTGGACAAGAATAAGCCTAGGGAGGACGAAAATGACCTAAATGTTCATCCAATGACAAAAAAACACGTATTGGATGCACAAGATTGGTTAAAAACCCTAATTATACATAAATAGGCCTAGGGAGGACGAAAATGACCTAAATGTTAATCCAATGACACAAATGAACTTTTTGGATGCACAAGATTGGTTAAAAACCAAAATTGGACAAGGATAAGCCTAGGAAGGACGAAAATGACCTAAATATTAATCTAATGACACAAATGAACTTATTGGATACACAAGATTGGTTAAAAACCCTAATTGCACAAGAATAAGCCTAGGGAGGACGAAAATGACCTAAATGTTAATCTAATGACTCAAATGATCTTATTGGATCCAAAAGATTGGTTAAAAACCGTAATTGCACATAAACAAGCCTAGGGAGGACGAAAATGACTTAAATGTTAATCCAATGACACTAATGAACTTATTGGATGCACAAGATTGGTTAAAAACCCTAATTGGACAAGAATAAGCCTAAGGAGGATGAAAATGACCTAAATGTTAATCCAATGACACAAATGAACTTATTGGATGAACAAGATTGGTTAAAAACCCTAATTGGAAAAGAATAAGCCGAGGGAGGACGAAAATGACCTAAATGTTAATCCAATGACACAAATGAACTTATTGGATGCAGACGATTGGTTAAAAACCCTAATTGGACAATAATAAGCCTAGGGAGGACGACAATGACCTAAATGTTAATCCAATGGCACAAATGAACTTATTGGATGCACAAGATTAGTTAAAAACCCTAATTGCACAAGAATAAGTCTAGGGAGGACGAAAATGACCTAAATGTTAATCCGATGACACAAATGAACTTATTGGATACACAAGATTGGTTAAAAACCTTAATTACACAAGAATAAGCCTAGGGAGGGCGAAAATGACCTAAATGTTCATCCAATGACATAAAAACCCGTATTGGATGCACAAGATTGGTTAAAAACCCTAATTGCACAAAAATAAGCCTTGGGAGGACGAAAATGACCTAAATGTTAATCCAATGACACAAATGAACTTTTTGGATGCACAAGATTGGTTAAAAACCGTAATTGGAAAAGAATAAGCCTAGGGTGGACGAAAATGACCTAAATGTTAATCCAACGACACAAATGAACTTATTGGATGCACAAGATTTGTTAAAAACCCTAATTGCACATCAATAACCCTAGAGAGAACGAAAATGACCTAAATGTTAATCTAGTGACATAAACACACCTGTTGGGTGCACAAGATTGGTTAAAAACCCTAATTGGACAAGAATAAGCCTAGGGAGGACGAAAATGACCTAAATGTTAATCCAATAACACAAATGATCATATTGGATGCACAAGATTGGTTAAAAACCCTAATTGCACATAAATAAGCCTAGGGAGGACGAAAATGACCTAAATGTTAATCCAATGACACAAATTAACTTATTGGATGCACAAGATTGGTTAAAAACCCTAATTGGACAAGAATAAGCCTAGGGAGCACGAAAATGACCTAAATGTTCATCCAATGACAAAAAAACACGTATTGGATGCACAAGATTGGTTAAAAACCCTAATTATACATAAATAGGCCTAGGGAGGACGAAAATGACCTAAATGTTAATCCAATGACACAAATAAACTTTTTGGATGCACAAGATTGGTTAAAAACCAAAATTGGACAAGAATAAGCCTAGGGAGGACGAAAATGACCTAAATAATAATCTAATGACACAAATGAACTGATTGGATGCACAAGATTGGTTAAAAACCCTAATTGCACAAGAATAAGCCTAGGGAGGACGAAAATGACCTAAATGTTAATCCAATGACACAAATGAACTTATTGGATGCAGACGATAGGTTAAAAACCCTAATTGGACAAGAATAAGCCTAGGGAGGACGAAAATGACCTAAATGTTAATCCAATGGCACAACTGAACTTATTGGATGCACAAGATTGGTTAAAAACCCTAATTGCACAAGAATAAGTCTAGGGATGACGAAAATGACCTAAATGTTAATCCGATGACACAAATGAACTTATTGGATACACAAGATTGGTTAAAAACCTTAATTACACAAGAATAATCCTAGGGAGGACGAAAATGACCCAAATGTTCATCCAATGACATAAAAACACGTATTGGATGCACAAGATTGGTTAAAAACCCTAATTGCACAAAAATAAGCCTAGGGAGGACGAAAATGACCTAAATGTTAATCCAATGAGACAAATGAACTTATTGGATGCACAAGATTTGTTAAAAACCCTAATTGCACATCAATAACCCTAGAGAGGACGAAAATGACCTAAATGTTAATCTAGTGACATAAACACACCTATTGGGTGCACAAGATTGGTTAAAAACCCTAATTGGACAAGAATAAGCCTAGGGAGGACGAAAATGACCTAAATGTTAATCCAATGACCCAAATGATCATATTGGATGCACAAGATTGGTTAAAAACCCTAATTGCACATAAATAAGCCTAGGGAGGACGAAAATGACCTAAATGTTAATCCAATGACACAAATTAACTTATTGGATGCACAAGATTGGTTAAAAACCCTAATTGGACAAGAATAAGCCTAGGGAGCACGAAAATGACCTAAATGTTCTTCCAATGACAAAAAAACACGTATTGGATGCACAAGATTGGTTAAAAACCCTAATTATACATAAATAGGCCTAGGGAGGACGAAAATGACCTAAATGTTAATCCAATGACACAAATGAACTTTTTGGATGCACAAGATTGGTTAAAAACCCTAATTGGACAAGAATAAGCCTAGAGAGGACGAAAATGACCTAAATGTTCATCCAATGACAAAAATACACATATTGGATGCACAAGATTGGTTAAAAACCCTAATTATACATAAATAGGCCTAGGGAGGACGAAAATGACCTAAATGTTAATCCAATGACACAAATGAACTTATTGGATGCACAAGATTGGTTAAAAACCCTAATTGGACAAGAATAAGCCTAGGGAGGACGAAAATGACCTAAATGTTCATCCAATGACAAAAAAACACGTATTGGATGCACAAGATTGGTTAAAAACCCTAATTATACATAAATAGGCCTAGGGAGGACGAAAATGACCTAAATGTTAATCCAATGACACAAATGAACTTTTTGGATGCACAAGATTGGTTAAAAACCAAAATTGGACAAGAATAAGCCTAGGAAGGACGAAAATGACCTAAATATTAATCTAATGACACAAATGAACTTATTGGATACACAAGATTGGTTAAAAACCCTAATTGCACAAGAATAAGCCTAGGGAGGACGAAAATGACCTAAATGTTAATCTAATGACTCAAATGAACTTATTGGATCCAAAAGATTGGTTAAAAACCGTAATTGCACATAAACAAGCCTAGGGAGGACGAAAATGACTTAAATGTTAATCCAATGACACTAATGAACTTATTGGATGCACAAGATTGGTTAAAAACCCTAATTGGACAAGAATAAGCCTAAGGAGGATGAAAATGACCTAAATGTTAATCCAATGACACAAATGAACTTATTGGATGAACAAGATTGGTTAAAAACCCTAATTGGAAAAGAATAAGCCGAGGGAGGACGAAAATGACCTAAATGTTAATCCAATGACACAAATGAACTTATTGGATGCAGACGATTGGTTAAAAACCCTAATTGGACAATAATAAGCCTAGGGAGGACGACAATGACCTAAATGTTAATCCAATGGCACAAATGAACTTATTGGATGCACAAGATTGGTTAAAAACCCTAATTGCACAAGAATAAGCCTAGGGAGGACGAAAATGACCTAAATGTTAATCCGATGACACAAATGAACTTATTGGATACACAAGATTGGTTAAAAACCTTAATTACACAAGAATAAGCCTAGGGAGGACGAAAATGACCTAAATGTTCATCCAATGACATAAAAACACGTATTGGATGCACAAGATTGGTTAAAAACCCTAATTGCACAAAAATAAGCCTAGGGAGGACGAAAATGACCTAAATGTTAATCTAATGACACAAATGAACTTTTTGGATGCACAAGATTGGTTAAAAACCCTAATTGGAAAAGAATAAGCCTAGGGTGGACGAAAATGACCTAAATGTTAATCCAATGAAACAAATGAACTTATTGGATGCACAAGATTTGTTAAAAACCCTAATTGCACATCAATAACCCTAGAGAGGACGAAAATGACCTAAATGTTAATCTAGTGACATAAACACACCTATTGGATGCACAAGATTGGTTAAAAACGCTAATTATACATAAATAGGCCTAGGAAGGACGAAAATGACCTAAATGTTAATCCAATGACACAAATGAACTTTTTGGATGAACAAGATTGGTTAAAAACCAAAATTGGACAAGAATAAGCCTAGGGAGGACGAAAATGACCTAAATATTAATCTAATGACACAAATGAACTTATTGGATACACAAGATTGGTTAAAAACCCTAATTGCACAAGAATAAGCCTAGGAAGGACGAAAATGACCTAAATGTTTATCTAATGACACAAATGAACTTATTGGATCCACAAGATTGGTTAAAAACCGTAATTGCACATAAACAAGCCTAGGGAGGACGAAAATAACTTAAATGTTAATCCAATGACACTAATGAACTTATTGGATGCACAAGATTGGTTAAAAACCCTAATTGGACAAGAATAAGCCTAAGGAGGACGAAAATGACCTAAATGTTAATCCAATGACACAAATGAACTTATTGGATGAACAAGATTGGTTAAAAACCCTAATTGGAAAAGAATAAGCCTAGGGAGGACGAAAATGACCTAAATGTTAATCCAATGACACAAATGAACTTATTGGATGCAGACGATTGGTTAAAAACCCTAATTGGACAAGAATAAGCCTAGGGAGGACGAAAATGACCTAAATGTTAATCCAATGGCACAAATGAACTTATTGGATGCACAAGATTGGTTAAAAACCCTAATTGCACAAGAATAAGTCTAGGGAGGACGAAAATGACCTAAATGTTAATCCGATGACACAAATGAACTTATTGGATACACAAGATTGGTTAAAAACCTTAATTACACAAGAATAAGCCTAGGGAGGATGAAAATGCCCTAAATGTTCATCCAATGACATAAAAACACGTATTGGATGCACAAGATTGGTTAAAAACCCTAATTGCACAAAAATAAGCCTAGGGAGGACGAAAATGACCTAAATGTTAATCCAATGACACAAATGAACTTTTTGGATGCACAATATTGGTTAAAAACCCTAATTGGAAAAGAATAAGCCTAGGGTGGACGAAAATGACCTAAATGTTAATCCAATGACACAAATGAACTTATTGGATGCACAAGATTTGTTAAAAACCCTAATTGCACATCAATAACCCTAGAGAGGACGAAAATGACCTAAATGTTAATCTAGTGACATAAACACACCTATTGGATGCACAAGATTGGTTAAAAACCCTAATTATACATAAGTAGGCCTAGGAAGGACGAAAATGACCTAAATGTTAATCCAATGACACAAATGAACTTTTTGGATGAACAAGATTGGTTAAAAACCAAAATTGGACAAGAATAAGCCTAGGGAGGACGAAAATGACCTAAATATTAATCTAATGACACAAATGAACTTATTGGATAGACAAGATTGGTTAAAAACCCTAATTGCACAAGAATAAGCCTAGGGAGGACGAAAATGACCTAAATGTTAATCTAATGACACAAATGAACTTATTGGATCCACAAGATTGGTTAAAAACCGTAATTGCACATAAACAAGCCTAGGGAGGACGAAAATCACTTAAATGTTAATCCAATGACACTAATGAACTTATTGGATGCACAAGATTGGTTAAAAACCCTAATTGGACAAGAATAAGCCTAGGGAGCACGAAAATGACCTAAATGTTCATCCAATGACAAAAAAACTCGTATTGGATGCACAAGATTGGTTAAAAACCCTAATTATACATAAATAGGCCTAGGGAGGACGAAAATGACCTAAATGTTAATCCAATGACACAAATGAACTTATTGGATGCACAAGATTGGTTAAAAACCCTAATTGGACAAGAATAAGCCTAGGGAGGACGAAAATGACCTAAATGTTCATCCAATGACAAAAAAACACGTATTGGATGCACAAGATTGGTTAAAAACCCTAATTATACATAAATAGGCCTAGGGAGGACGAAAATGACCTAAATGTTAATCCAATGACACAAATGAACTTATTGGACGCACAAGATTGGTTAAAAACCAAAATTGGACAAGAATAAGCCTAGGGAGGACGAAAATGACCTAAATATTAATCTAATGACACAAATGAACTTATTGGATACACAAGATTGGTTAAAAACCCTAATTGCACAAGAATAAGCCTAGGGAGGACGAAAATGACCTAAATGTTAATCTAATGACACAAATGAACTTATTGGATCCAAAAGATTGGTTAAAAACCGTAATTGCACATAAACAAGCCTAGGGAGGACGAAAATGACTTAAATGTTAATCCAATGACACTAATGAACTTATTGGATGCACAAGATTGGTTAAAAACCCTAATTGGACAAGAATAAGCCTAAGGAGGATGAAAATGACCTAAATGTTAATCCAATGACACAAATGAACTTATTGGATGAACAAGATTGGTTAAAAACCCTAATTGGAAAAGAATAAGCCTAGGGAGGACGAAAATGACCTAAATGTTAATCCAATGACACAAATGAACTTATTGGATGAACAAGATTGGTTAAAAACCGTAATTGGAAAAGAATAAGCCTAGGGAGGACGAAAATGACCTAAATGTTAATCCAATGACACAAATGAACTTATTGGATGCAGACGATTGGTTAAAAAGCCTAATTGGACAAGAATAAGCCTAGGGAGGACGACAATGACCTAAATGTTAATCCAATGGCACAAATGAACTTATTGGATGCACAAGATTGGTTAAAAACCCTAATTGCACAAGAATAAGTCTAGGGAGGACGAAAATGACCTAAATGTTAATCCGATGACACAAATGAACTTATTGGATACACAAGATGGGTTAAAAACCTTAATTACACAAGAATAAGCCTAGGGAGGACGAAAATGCCCTAAATGTTCATCCAATGACATAAAAACACGTATTGGATGCACAAGATTGGTTAAAAACCCTAATTGCACAAAAATAAGCCTAGGGAGGACGAAAATGACCTAAATGTTAATCCAATGACACAAATGAACTTATTGGATGCACAAGATTTGTTAAAAACCCTAATTGCACATCAATAACCCTAGAGAGGACGAAAATGACCTAAATGTTAATCTAGTGACATAAACACACCTATTGGGTGCACAAGATTGGTTAAAAACCCTAATTGGACAAGAATAAGCCTAGGGAGGACGAAAATGACCTAAATGTTAATCCAATGACACAAATGATCATATTGGATGCACAAGATTGGTTAAAAACCCTAATTGCACATAAATAAGCCTAGGGAGGACGAAAATGACCTAAATGTTAATCCAATTACACAAATTAACTTATTGGATGCACAAGATTGGTTAAAAACCCTAATTGGACAAGAATAAGCCTAGGGAGCACGAAAATGACCTAAATGTTCATCCAATGACAAAAAAACACGTATTGGATGCACAAGATTGGTTAAAAACCCTAATTATACATAAATAGGCCTAGGGAGGACGAAAATGACCTAAATGTTAATCCAATGACACAAATGAACTTTTTGGATGCACAAGATTGGTTAAAAACCCTAACTGGACAAGAATAAGCCTAGGGAGGACGAAAATGACCTAAATGTTCATCCAATGACAAAAATACACGTATTGGATGCACAAGATTGGTTAAAAACCCTAATTATACATAAATAGGCCTAGGGAGGACGAAAATGACCTAAATATTAATCCATTGACACAAATGAACTTTTTGGATGCACAAGATTGGTTAAAAACCAAAATTGGACAAGAATAAGCCTAGGGAGCACGAAAATGACCTAAATAATAATCTAATGACACAAATGAACTGATTGGATACACAAGATTGGTTAAAAACCCTAATTGCACAAGAATAAGCCTAGGGAGGACGAAAATGACCTAAATGTTAATCCAATGACACAAATGAACTTATTGGATGCACAAGATTGGTTAAAAACCCTAATTGGACAAGAATAAGCCTAGGGAGCACGAAAATTACCTAAATGTTCATCCAATGACAAAAAAACACGTATTGGATGCACAAGATTGGTTAAAAACCCTAATTATACATAAATAGGCCTAGGGAGGACGAAAATGACCTAAATGTTAATCCAATGACACAAATGAACTTTTTGGATGCACAAGATTGGTTAAAAACCCTAATTGGACAAGAATAAGCCTAGGGAGGACGAAAATGACCTAAATGTTCATCCAATGACAAAAATACACATATTGGATGCACAAGATTGGTTAAAAACCCTAATTATACATAAATAGGCCTAGGGAGGACGAAAATGACCTAAATGTTAATCCAATGACACAAAAAAACTTTTTGGATGCACAAGATTGGTTAAAAACCAAAATTGGACAAGAATAAGCCTAGGGAGGACGAAAATGACCTAAATAATAATCTAATGACACAAATGAACTGATTGGATACACAAGATTGGTTAAAAACCCTAATTGCACAAGAATAAGCCTAGGGAGGAAGAAAATGACCTAAATGTTAATCCAATGACACAAATGAACTTATTGGATGCAGACGATAGGTTAAAAACCCTAATTGGACAAGAATAAGCCTAGGGAGGACGACAATGACCTAAATGTTAATCCAATGGCACAACTGAACTTATTGGATGCACAAGATTGGTTAAAAACCCTAATTGCACAAGAATAAGTCTAGGGATGACGAAAATGACCTAAATGTTAATCCGATGACACAAATGAACTTATTGGATACACAAGATTGGTTAAAAACCTTAATTACACAAGAATAATCCTAGGGAGGACGAAAATGACCCAAATGTTCATCCAATGACATAAAAACACGTATTGGATGCACAAGATTGGTTAAAAACCCTAATTGCACAAAAATAAGCCTAGGGAGGACAAAAATGACCTAAATGTTAATCCAATGACACAAATGAACTTTTTGTATGCACAAGATTGGTTAAAAACCCTAATTGGAAAAGAATAAGCCTAGGGTGGACGAAAATGACCTAAATGTTAATCCAATGACACAAATGAACTTATTGGATGCACAAGATTTGTTAAAAACCCTAATTGCACATCAATAACCCTAGAGAGGACGAAAATGACCTAAATGTTAATCTAGTGACATAAACACACCTATTGGATGCACAAGATTGGTTAAAAACCCTAATTATACATAAATAGGCCTAGGAAGGACGAAAATGACCTAAATGTTAATCCAATGACACAAATGAACTTTTTGGATGAACAAGATTGGTTAAAAACCAAAATTGGACAAGAATAAGCCTAGGGAGGACGAAAATGACCTAAATATTAATCTAATGACACAAATGAACTTATTGGATAGACAAGATTGGTTAAAAACCCTAATTGCACAAGAATAAGCCTAGGGAGGACGAAAATGACCTAAATGTTAATCTAATGACACAAATGAACTTATTGGATCCACAAGATTGGTTAAAAACCGTAATTGCACATAAACAAGCCTAGGGAGGACGAAAATCACTTAAATGTTAATCCAATGACACTAATGAACTTATTGGATGCACAAGATTTGTTAAAAACCCTAATTGGACAAGAATAAGCCTAAGGAGGACGAAAATGACCTAAATGTTAATCCAATGACACAAATGAACTTACTTGATGAACAAGATTGGTTAAAAACCCTAATTGGAAAAGAATAAGCCTAGGCAGGACGAAAATGACCTAGATGTTAATCCAATGACACAAATGAACTTTTTGGATGCACTAGATTTGTAAAAAAAAACCCTAATTGCACAAGAATAAGTCTAGGGAGGACGAAAAAGACCTAAACGTTAATACGACGACACAAATGAACATATTGGATACACAAGATTGGTTAAAATCCCTAATTGCACATAAATAAGCCTAGGGAGGACGAAAATGACCTAAATGTTAATCCAATGACACAAATGAACTTATTGGATGCACAAGATTGGTTAAAAACCGTAATTGGACAAGAATAAGCCTAGGGTGGACGAAAATGACCTAAATGTTAATCCAATGACACAAATGAACTTATTGGATGCACAAGATTTGTTAAAAACCCTAATTGCATATAAATAACCCTAGAGAGGACGAAAATGACCTAAATGTTAATCTAGTGACATAAACACACCTATTGGGTGCACAAGATTGGTTAAAAACCCTAATTGGACAAGAATAAGCCTAGGGAGGACGAAAATGACCTAAATGTTAATCCAATGACACAAATGATCATATTGGATGCACAAGATTGGTTAAAAACCCTAATTGCACATAAATAGGCCTAGGGAGGACGAAAATGACCTAAATGTTAATCCAATGACTCAAATGAACTTATTTGATGTACAAGATTGGTTAAAAACCCTAATTGGACAAGAATAAGCCTAAGGAGGACGAAAATGACCTAAATGTTCATCCAATGACAAAAAAACACGTATTGGATGCACAAGATTGGTTAAAAACCCTAATTATACATAAATAGGCCTAGGGAGGACGAAAATGACCTAAATGTTAATCCAATGACACAAATGAACTTTTTGGATGCACAAGATTGGTTAAAAACCAAAATTGGACAAGAATAAGCCTAGGAAGGACGAAAATGACCTAAATATTAATCTAATGACACAAATGAACTTATTGGATACACAAGATTGGTTAAAAACCCTAATTGCACAAGAATAAGCCTAGGGAGGACGAAAATGACCTAAATGTTAATCTAATGACTCAAATGAACTTATTGGATCCAAAAGATTGGTTAAAAACCGTAATTGCACATAAACAAGCCTAGGGAGGACGAAAATGACTTAAATGTTAATCCAATGACACTAATGAACTTATTGGATGCACAAGATTGGTTAAAAACCCTAATTGGACAAGAATAAGCCTAGGGAGGACGAAAATGACCTAAATGTTAATCCAATGACACAAATGAACTTATTGGATGCACAAGATTGGTTAAAAACCCTAATTGGACAAGAATAAGCCTAGGGAGGACGAAGATGACCTAAATGTTAATCCAATGACACAAATGAACTTATTGGATGCACAAGATTGGTTAAAAACCCTAATTGCACATAAATAAGCCTAGGGAGGACGAAAATGACCTAAATGTTAATCCAATGACACAAATGAACTTATTGGATGCACAAGATTGGTTAAAAACCCTAATTGGACAAGAATAAGCCTAGGGAGCACGAAAATGACCTAAATGTTCATCCAATGACAAAAAAACACGTATTGGATGCACAAGATTGGTTAAAAACCCTAATTATACATAAATAGGCCTAGGGAGGACGAAAATGACCTAAATGTAAATCCATTGACACAAATGAACTTTTTGGATGCACAAGATTGGTTAAAAACCAAAATTGGACAAGAATAAGCCTAGGGAGGACGAAAATGACCTAAATAATAATCTAATGACACAAATGAACTGATTGGATACACAAGATTGGTTAAAAACCCTAATTGCACAAGAATAAGCCTAGGGAGGACGAAAATGACCTAAATGTTAATCCAATGACACAAATGAACTTATTGGATGCACAAGATTGGTTAAAAACCCTAATTGGACAAGAATATGCCTAGGGAGGACGAAAATGACCTAATTGATCATCCAATGACACAAATGAACTTATTGGATGCACAAGATTAGTTAAAAACCCTAACTGGACAAGAATAAGCCTAGGGAGGACGAAAATAACCTAATTGATCATCCAATGACACAAACACACCTATTAGATGCACAAGATTGGTCTAAAACTCTAATTGGACAAGAATATGCCTAGGGAGGACAAAAATGACCTAAATGTTAATCCAATGACACAAATGAACTTATTGGATGCACAAGATTGGTTAAAAACCCTAATTGGACAAGAATAAGCCTAGGGAGGACGAAAATGACCTAAATGTTAATCCAATGACACAAATGAACTTATTGGATGAACAAGATTGGTTAAAAACCCTAATTGGAAAAGAATAAGCCTAGGGAGGACGAAAATGACCTAAATGTTAATCCAATGACACAAATGAACTTATTGGATGCAGACGATTGGTTAAAAACCCTAATTGGACAAGAATAAGCCTAGGGAGGACGACAATGACCTAAATGTTAATCCAATGGCACAAATGAACTTATTGGATGCACAAGATTGGTTAAAAACCCTAATTGCACAAGAATAAGTCTAGGGAGGACGAAAATGACCTAAATGTTAATCCGATCACACAAATGAACTTATTGGATACACAAGATTGGTTAAAAACCTTAATTACAGAAGAATAAGCCTAGGGAGGACGAAAATGACCTAAATGTTCATCCAATGACATAAAAACACGTATTGGATGCACAAGATTGGTTAAAAACCCTAATTGCACAAAAATAAGCTTAGGGAGGACGAAAATGACCTAAATGTTAATCCAATGACACAAATGAACTTTTTGGATGCACAAGATTGGTTAAAAACCGTAATTGGAAAAGAATAAGCCTAGGGTGGACGAAAATGACCTAAATGTTAATCCAATGACACAAATGAACTTATTGGATGCACAAGATTTGTTAAAAACCCTAATTGCACATCAATAACCCTAGAGAGGACGAAAATGACCTAAATGTTAATCTAGTGACATAAACACACCTATTGGGTGCACAAGATTGGTTAAAAACCATAATTATACATAAATAGGCCTAGGGAGGACGAAAATGACCTAAATGTTAATCCAATGACACAAATGAACTTTTTGGATGCACAAGATTGGTTAAAAACCCTAATTGGACAAGAATAAGCCTAGGGAGGACGAAAATGACCTAAATGTTCATCCAATGACAAAAATACACATATTGGATGCACAAGATTGGTTAAAAACCCTAATTATACATAAATAGGGCTAGGGAGGACGAAAATGACCTAAATGTTAATCCATTGACACAAATGAACTTTTTGGATGCACAAGATTGGTTAAAAACCAAAATTGGACAAGAATAAGCCTAGGGAGGACGAAAATGACCTAAATAATAATCTAATGACACAAATGAAGTGATTGGATACACAAGATTGGTTAAAAACCCTAATTGCACAAGAATAAGCCTAGGGAGGACGAAAATGACCTAAATGTTAATCCAATGACACAAATGAACTTATTGGATGCACAAGATTGGTTAAAAACCCTAATTGGACAAGAATAAGCCTAGGGAGCATGAAAATGACCTAAATGTTCATCCAATGACAAAAAAACACGTATTGGATGCACAAGATTGGTTAAAAACCCTTATTATGCATAAATAGGCCTAGGAAGGACGAAAATGACCTAAATGTTAATCCAATGACACAAATGAACTTTTTGGATGAACAAGATTGGTTAAAAACCAAAATTGGACAAGAATAAGCCTAGGGAGGACGAAAATGACCTAAATATTAATCTAATGACACAAATGAACTTATTGGATACACAAGATTGGTTAAAAACCCTAATTGCACAAGAATAAGCCTAGGGAGGACAAAAATGACCTAAATGTTTATCTAATGACACAAATGAACTTATTGGATCCACAAGATTGGTTAAAAACCGTAATTGCACATAAACAAGCCTAGGGAGGACGAAAATAACTTAAATGTTAATCCAATGACACTAATGAACTTATTGGATGTACAAGATTAGTTAAAAACCCTAATTGTACAAGAATAAGCCTAAGGAATATGAAAATGACCTAAATGTTAATCCAATGACACAAATGAACTTATTGGATGAACAAGATTGGTTAAAAACCCTAATTGGAAAAGAATAAGCCTAGGGAGGACAAAAATGACCTAAATGTTAATCCAATGACACAAATGAACTTATTGGATGCAGACGATTGGTTAAAAACCCTAATTGGACAAGAATATGCCTAGGGAGGACGACAATGACCTAAATGTTAATCCAATGGCACAAATGAACTTATTGGATGCACAAGATTGGTTAAAAACCCTAATTGCACAAGAATAAGTCTAGGGATGACGAAAATGACCTAAATGTTAATCCGATGACACAAATGAACTTATTGGATACACAAGATTGGTTAAAAACCTTAATTACACAAGAATAAGCCTAGGGAGGACGAAAATGACCTAAATGTTCATCCAATGACATAAAAACACGTATTGGATGCACAAGATTGGTTAAAAACCCTAATTGCACAAAAATAAGCCTAGGGAGGACGAAAATGACCTAAATGTTAATCCAATGAGACAAATGAACTTATTGGATGCACAAGATTTGTTAAAAACCCTAATTGCACATCAATAACCCTAGAGAGGACGAAAATGACCTAAATGTTAATCTAGTGACATAAACACACCTATTGGGTGCACAAGATTGGTTAAAAACCCTAATTGGACAAGAATAAGCCTAGGGAGGACGAAAATGACCTAAATGTTAATCCAATGACCCAAATGATCATATTGGATGCACAAGATTGGTTAAAAACCCTAATTGCACATAAATAAGCCTAGGGAGGACGAAAATGACCTAAATGTTAATCCAATGACACAAATTAACTTATTGGATGCACAAGATTGGTTAAAAACCCTAATTGGACAAGAATAAGCCTAGGGAGCACGAAAATGACCTAAATGTTCTTCCAATGACAAAAAAACACGTATTGGATGCACAAGATTGGTTAAAAACCCTAATTATACATAAATAGGCCTAGGGAGGACGAAAATGACCTAAATGTTAATCCAATGACACAAATGAACTTTTTGGATGCACAAGATTGGTTAAAAACCCTAATTGGACAAGAATAAGCCTAGAGAGGACGAAAATGACCTAAATGTTCATCCAATGACAAAAATACACATATTGGATGCACAAGATTGGTTAAAAACCCTAATTATACATAAATAGGCCTAGGGAGGACGAAAATGACCTAAATGTTAATCCAATGACACAAATGAACTTTTTGGATGCACAAGATTGGTTAAAAACCCTAATTGGACAAGAATAAGCCTTGGGAGGACGAAAATGACCTAAATGTTCATCCAATGACAAAAATACACATATTGGATGCACAAGATTGGTTAAAAACCCTAATTATACATAAATAGGCCTAGGGAGGACGAAAATGACCTAAATGTTAATCCAATGACACAAATAAACTTTTTGGATGCACAAGATTGGTTAATAACCAAAATTGGACAAGAATAAGCCTAGGGAGGACGAAAATGACCTAAATAATAATCTAATGACACAAATGAACTGATTGGATACACAAGATTGGTTAAAAACCCTAATTGCACAAGAATAAGCCTAGGGAGGACGAAAATGACCTAAATGTTAATCCAATGACACAAATGAACTTATTGGATGCAGACGATAGGTTAAAAACCCTAATTGGACAAGAATAAGCCTAGGGAGGACGACAATGACCTAAATGTTAATCCAATGGCACAACTGAACTTATTGGATGCACAAGATTGGTTAAAAACCCTAATTGCACAAGAATAAGTCTAGGGATGACGAAAATGACCTAAATGTTAATCCGATGACACAAATGAACTTATTGGATACACAAGATTGGTTAAAAACCTTAATTACACAAGAATAATCCTAGGGAGGACGAAAATGACCCAAATGTTCATCCAATGACATAAAAACACGTATTGGATGCACAAGATTGGTTAAAAACCCTAATTGCACAAAAATAAGCCTAGGGAGGACGAAAATGACCTAAATGTTAATCCAATGACACAAATGAACTTTTTGGATGCACAAGATTGGTTAAAAACCCTAATTGGAAAAGAATAAGCCTAGGGTGGACGAAAATGACCTAAATGTTAATCCAATGACACAAATGAACTTATTGGATGCACAAGATTTGTTAAAAACCCTAATTGCACATCAATAACCCTAGAGAGGACGAAAATGACCTAAATGTTAATCTAGTGACATAAACATACCTATTGGATGCACAAGATTGGTTAAAAACCCTAATTATACATAAGTAGGCCTAGGAAGGACGAAAATGACCTAAATGTTAATCCAATGACACAAATGAACTTTTTGGATGAACAAGATTGGTTAAAAACCAAAATTGGACAAGAATAAGCCTAGGGAGGACGAAAATGACCTAAATATTAATCTAATGACACAAATGAACTTATTGGATAGACAAGATTGGTTAAAAACCCTAATTGCACAAGAATAAGCCTAGGGAGGACGAAAATGACCTAAATGTTAATCTAATGACACAAATGAACTTATTGGATCCACAAGATTGGTTAAAAACCGTAATTGCACATAAACAAGCCTAGGGAGGACGAAAATCACTTAAATGTTAATCCAATGACACTAATGAACTTATTGGATGCACAAGATTGGTTAAAAACCCTAATTGGACAAGAATAAGCCTAGGGAGCACGAAAATGACCTAAATGTTCATCCAATGACAAAAAAACACGTATTGGATGCACAAGATTGGTTAAAAACCCTAATTATACATAAATAGGCCTAGGGAGGACGAAAATGACCTAAATGTTAATCCAATGACACAAATGAACTTATTGGATGCACAAGATTGGTTAAAAACCCTAATTGGACAAGAATAAGCCTAGGGAGGACGAAAATGACCTAAATGTTCATCCAATGACAAAAAAACACGTATTGGATGCACAAGATTGGTTAAAAACCCTAATTATACATAAATAGGCCTAGGGAGGACGAAAATGACCTAAATGTTAATCCAATGACACAAATGAACTTTTTGGATGCACAAGATTGGTTAAAAACCAAAATTGGACAAGAATAAGCCTAGGAAGGACGAAAATGACCTAAATATTAATCTAATGACACAAATGAACTTATTGGATACACAAGATTGGTTAAAAACCCTAATTGGACAAGAATAAGCCTAAGGAGGATGAAAATGACCTAAATGTTAATCCAATGACACAAATGAACTTATTGGATGAACAAGATTGGTTAAAAACCCTAATTGGAAAAGAATAAGCCTAGGGAGGACGAAAATGACCTAAATGTTAATCCAATGACACAAATGAACTTATTGGATGCAGACGATTGGTAAAAAACCCTAATTGGACAAGAATAAGCCTAGGGAGGACGACAATGACCTAAATGTTAATCCAATGGCACAAATGAACTTATTGGATGCACAAGATTGGTTAAAAACCCTAATTGCACAAGAATAAGTCTAGGGAGGACGAAAATGACCTAAATGTTAATCCGATGACACAAATGAACTTATTGGATACACAAGATTGGTTAAAAACCTTAATTACACAAGAATAAGCCTAGGGAGGACGAAAATGACCTAAATGTTCATCCAATGACATAAAAACACGTATTGGATGCACAAGATTGGTTAAAAACCCTAATTGCACAAAAATAAGCCTAGGGAGGACGAAAATGACCTAAATGTTAATCCAATGAGACAAATGAACTTATTGGATGCACAAGATTTGTTAAAAACCCTAATTGCACATCAATAACCCTAGAGAGGACGAAAATGACCTAAATGTTAATCTAGTGACATAAACACACCTATTGGGTGCACAAGATTGGTTAAAAACCCTAATTGGACAAGAATAAGCCTAGGGAGGACGAAAATGACCTAAATGTTAATCCAATGACCCAAATGATCATATTGGATGCACAAGATTGGTTAAAAACCCTAATTGCACATAAATAAGCCTAGGGAGGACGAAAATGACCTAAATGTTAATCCAATGACACAAATTAACTTATTGGATGCACAAGATTGGTTAAAAACCCTAATTGGACAAGAATAAGCCTAGGGAGCACGAAAATGACCTAAATGTTCATCCAATGACAAAAAAACACGTATTGGATGCACAAGATTGGTTAAAAACCCTAATTATACATAAATAGGCCTAGGGAGGACGAAAATGACCTAAATGTTAATCCAATGACACAAATAAACTTTTTGGATGCACAAGATTGGTTAAAAACCAAAATTGGACAAGAATAAGCCTAGGGAGGACGAAAATGACCTAAATAATAATCTAATGACACAAATGAACTGATTGGATGCACAAGATTGGTTAAAAACCCTAATTGCACAAGAATAAGCCTAGGGAGGACGAAAATGACCTAAATGTTAATCCAATGACACAAATGAACTTATTGGATGCAGACGATAGGTTAAAAACCCTAATTGGACAAGAATAAGCCTAGGGAGGACGAAAATGACCTAAATGTTAATCCAATGGCACAACTGAACTTATTGGATGCACAAGATTGGTTAAAAACCCTAATTGCACAAGAATAAGTCTAGGGATGACGAAAATGACCTAAATGTTAATCCGATGACACAAATGAACTTATTGGATACACAAGATTGGTTAAAAACCTTAATTACACAAGAATAATCCTAGGGAGGACGAAAATGACCCAAATGTTCATCCAATGACATAAAAACACGTATTGGATGCACAAGATTGGTTAAAAACCCTAATTGCACAAAAATAAGCCTAGGGAGGACGAAAATGACCTAAATGTTAATCCAATGACACAAATGAACTTTTTGGATGCACAAGATTGGTTAAAAACCCTAATTGGAAAAGAATAAGCCTAGGGAGGACGAAAATGACCTAAATGTTCATCCAATGACACAAACACACCTATTGGATGCACAAGATTGGTTAGAAACCCTAATTGGACAAGAATAAGCCTAGGAAGGACGAAAATGACCTAAATGTTCACCCAATGACACAAATGAACTTATTGGATGCACAAGATTGGTTAAAAACCCTAATTGGACAAGAATAAGCCTATGGAGGAAGAAAATGACCTAAATGTTCATCCAATGACACAAACACACCTATTGGATGCACAAGATTGGTTAGAAACCCTAATTGGACAAGAATAAGCCTAGGGAGGACGAAAATGACCTAAATGTTAATCCAATGACACAAATGAACTTATTGGATGCACAAGATTGGTTAAAAACCCTAATTGGACAAGAATAATCCTAGGGAGGACGAAAATAACCTAAATGTTCATCAAATGACTAAACACACCTATTGGATGCACAAGATTGGTTAGAAACCCTAATTGGACAAGAATAAGCCTTGGGAGGACGAAAATGACCTAAATGTTCATCCAATGACACAAATGAACTTATTGGATGCACAAGATTGGTTAAAAACCCTAATTGGACAAGAATAAGCCTAAGGAGGACGAAAATGACCTAAATGTTAATCCAATGACACAAATGAACTTATTGGATGAACAAGATTGGTTAAAAACCCTAATTGCACAAGAATAAGCCTAGGGAGGACGAAAATGACCTAAATGTAAATCCAATGACACAAATAAACTTATTGGATGCACAAGATTGGTTAAAAACCCTAATTGCACAAGAATAAGCCTAAGGAGGATGTAAATGACCTAAATGTTGATCCAATGACACAAATGAACTTTTTGGATGCACAAGATTGGTTAAAAACCCTAATTGGACAAGAATAAGCCTAAGGAGGACGAAACTGACCTAAATGATATTCCAATGACAAAAATGAATTTATTGGATGAACAAGATTGGTTAAAAACCCTAATTGCAAAAGAATAAGTCTAGGGAGGACGAAAATGACCTAAATGTTAATCCAATGACACAAATGAATTTATTGGATGCACAGATTTGGTTAAAAACCCTAATTGGACAAGAATAAGCCTAGGGAGGACGAAAATGACCTAAATGTTAATCCAATGACACAAATGAACTTATTGGATAAACAAGATTGGTTAAAAACCCTAATTGGAAAAGAATAAGCCTAGGGAGGACGAAAATGACCTAAATATTAATCTAATGACACAAATGAACTTATTGGATACACAAGATTGGTTAAAAACCCTAATTGCACAAGAATAAGCCTAGGGAGGACGAAAATGACCTAAATGTTAATCTAATGACACAAATGAACTTATTGGATCCACAAGATTGGTTAAACACCGTAATTGCACATAAACAAGCCTAGGGAGGACGAAAATAACTTAAATGTTAATCCAATGACACTAATGAACTTATTGGATGCACAAGATTGGTTAAAAACCCTAATTGGACAAGAATAAGCCTAAGGAGGACGAAAATGACCTAAATGTTAATCCAATGACACAAATGAACTTATTGGATGAACAAGATTGGTTAAAAACCCTTGTTGGAAAAGAATAAGCCTAGGGAGGACGAAAATGACCTAAATGTTAATCCAATGACACAAATGAACTTTTTGGATGCACTAGATTGGTAAAAAAAAAACCCTAATTGCACAAGAATAAGTCTAGGGAGGACGAAAAAGACCTAAACGTTAATCCGATGACACAAATGAACATATTGGATACACAAGATTGGTTAAAATCCATAATTGCTCATAAATAAGCCTAGGGAGGACGAAAATGACCTAAATGTTAATCCAATGACACAAATGAACTTATTGGATGCACAAGATTGGTTAAAAACCGTAATTGGACAAGAATAAGCCTAGGGTGGACGAAAATGACCTAAATGTTAATCCAATGACACAAATGAACTTATTGGATGCACAAGATTTGTTAAAAACCCTAATTGCACATCAATAACCCTAGAGAGGACGAAAATGACCTAAATGTTAATCTAGTGACATAAACACACCTATTGGATGCACAAGATTGGTTAAAAACCCTAATTATACATAAGTAGGCCTAGGAAGGACGAAAATGACCTAAATGTTAATCCAATGACACAAATGAACTTTTTGGATGAACAAGATTGGTTAAAAACCAAAATTGGACAAGAATAAGCCTAGGGAGGACGAAAATGACCTAAATATTAATCTAATGACACAAATGAACTTATTGGATAGACAAGATTGGTTAAAAACCCTAATTGCACAAGAATAAGCCTAGGGAGGACGAAAATGACCTAAATGTTAATCTAATGACACAAATGAACTTATTGGATCCACAAGATTGGTTAAAAACCGTAATTGCACATAAACAAGCCTAGGGAGGACGAAAATCACTTAAATGTTAATCCAATGACACTAATGAACTTATTGGATGCACAAGATTGGTTAAAAACCCTAATTGGACAAGAATAAGCCTAGGGAGCACGAAAATGACCTAAATGTTCATCCAATGACAAAAAAACTCGTATTGGATGCACAAGATTGGTTAAAAACCCTAATTATACATAAATAGGCCTAGGGAGGACGAAAATGACCTAAATGTTAATCCAATGACACAAATGAACTTATTGGATGCACAAGATTGGTTAAAAACCCTAATTGGACAAGAATAAGCCTAGGGAGGACGAAAATGACCTAAATGTTCATCCAATGACAAAAAAACACGTATTGGATGCACAAGATTGGTTAAAAACCCTAATTATACATAAATAGGCCTAGGGAGGACGAAAATGACCTAAATGTTAATCCAATGACACAAATGAACTTTTTGGATGCACAAGATTGGTTAAAAACCCTAATTGGACAAGAATAAGCCTAGAGAGGACGAAAATGACCTACATGTTCATCCAATGACAAAAATACACATATTGGATGCACAAGATTGGTTAAAAACCCTAATTATACATAAATAGGCCTAGGGAGGACGAAAATGACCTAAATGTTAATCCAAAGACACAAATAAACTTTTTGGATGCACAAGATTGGTTAAAAACCAAAATTGGACAAGAATAAGCCTAGGGAGGACGAAAATGACCTAAATAATAATCTAATGACACAAATGAACTGATTGGATGCACAAGATTGGTTAAAAACCCTAATTGCACAAGAATAAGCCTAGGGAGGACGAAAATGACCTAAATGTTAATCCAATGACACAAATGAACTTATTGGATGCAGACGATAGGTTAAAAACCCTAATTGGACAAGAATAAGCCTAGGGAGGACGACAATGACCTAAATGTTAATCCAATGGCACAACTGAACTTATTGGATGCACAAGATTGGTTAAAAACCCTAATTGCACAAGAATAAGTCTAGGGATGACGAAAATGACCTAAATGTTAATCCGATGACACAAATGAACTTATTGGATACACAAGATTGGTTAAAAACCTTAATTACACAAGAATAATCCTAGGGAGGACGAAAATGACCCAAATGTTCATCCAATGACATAAAAACACGTATTGGATGCACAAGATTGGTTAAAAACCCTAATTGCACAAAAATAAGCCTAGGGAGGACGAAAATGACCTAAATGTTAATCCAATGAGACAAATGAACTTATTGGATGCACAAGATTTGTTAAAAACCCTAATTGCACATCAATAACCCTAGAGAGGACGAAAATGACCTAAATGTTAATCTAGTGACATAAACACACCTATTGGGTGCACAAGATTGGTTAAAAACCCTAATTGGACAAGAATAAGCCTAGGGAGGACGAAAATGACCTAAATGTTAATCCAATGACCCAAATGATCATATTGGATGCACAAGATTGGTTAAAAACCCTAATTGCACATAAATAAGCCTAGGGAGGACGAAAATGACCTAAATGTTAATCCAATGACACAAATTAACTTATTGGATGCACAAGATTGGTTAAAAACCCTAATTGGACAAGAATAAGCCTAGGGAGCACGAAAATGACCTAAATGTTCATCCAATGACAAAAAAACACGTATTGGATGCACAAGATTGGTTAAAAACCCTTATTATGCATAAATAGGCCTAGGAAGGACGAAAATGACCTAAATGTTAATCCAATGACACAAATGAACTTTTTGGATGAACAAGATTGGTTAAAAACCAAAATTGGACAAGAATAAGCCTAGGGAGGACGAAAATGACCTAAATATTAATCTAATGACACAAATGAACTTATTGGATAGACAAGATTGGTTAAAAACCCTAATTGCACAAGAATAAGCCTAGGGAGGACGAAAATGACCTAAATGTTAATCTAATGACACAAATGAACTTATTGGATCCACAAGATTGGTTAAAAACCGTAATTGCACATAAACAAGCCTAGGGAGGACGAAAATCACTTAAATGTTAATCCAATGACACTAATGAACTTATTGGATGCACAAGATTGGTTAAAAACCCTAATTGGACAAGAATAAGCCTAAGGAGGACGAAAATGACCTAAATGTTAATCCAATGACACAAATGAACTTACTTGATGAACAAGATTGGTTAAAAACCCTAATTGGAAAAGAATAAGCCTAGGGAGGACGAAAATGACCTAGATGTTAATCCAATGACACAAATGAACTTTTTGGATGCACTAGATTGGTAAAAAAAAACCCTAATTGCACAAGAATAAGTCTAGGGAGGACGAAAAAGACCTAAACGTTAATACGATGACACAAATGAACATATTGGATACACAAGATTGGTTAAAATCCCTAATTGCACATAAATAAGCCTAGGGAGGACGAAAATGACCTAAATGTTAATCAAATGACACAAATGAACTTATTGGATGCACAAGATTGGTTAAAAACCGTAATTGGACAAGAATAAGCCTAGGGTGGACGAAAATGACCTAAATGTTAATCCAATGACACAAATGAACTTATTGGATGCACAAGATTTGTTAAAAACCCTAATTGCATATAAATAACCCTAGAGAGGACGAAAATGACCTAAATGTTAATCTAGTGACATAAACACACCTATTGGGTGCACAAGATTGGTTAAAAACCCTAATTGGACAAGAATAAGCCTAGGGAGGACGAAAATGACCTAAATGTTAATCCAATGACACAAATGATCATATTGGATGCACAAGATTGGTTAAAAACCCTAATTGCACATAAATAAGCATAGGAAGGACGAAAATGACCTAAATGTTAATCCAATGACACAAATGAACTTATTGGATGCACAAGATTGGTTAAAAACCGTAATTGGACAAGAATAAGCCTAGGGTGGACGAAAATGACCTAAATGTTAATCCAATGACACAAATGAACTTATTGGATGCACAAGATTTGTTAAAAACCCTAATTGCACATCAATAACCCTAGAGAGGACGAAAATGACCTAAATGTTAATCTAGTGACATAAACACACCTATTGGGTGCACAAGATTGGTTAAAAACCCTAATTGGACAAGAATAAGCCTAGGGAGGACGAAAATGACCTAAATGTTAATCCAATGACACAAATGATCATATTGGATGCACAAGATTGGTTAAAAACCCTAATTGCACATAAATAAGCCTAGGGAGGACGAAAATGACCTAAATGTTAATCCAATGACACAAATTAACTTATTGGATGCACAAGATTGGTTAAAAACCCTAATTGGACAAGAATAAGCCTAGGGAGCACGAAAATGACCTAAATGTTCATCCAATGACAAAAAAACACGTATTGGATGCACAAGATTGGTTAAAAACCCTAATTATACATAAATAGGCCTAGGGAGGACGAAAATGACCTAAATGTTAATCCAATGACACAAATGAACTTTTTGGATGCACAAGATTGGTTAAAAACCCTAATTGGACAAGAATAAGCCTAGGGAGGACGAAAATGACCTAAATGTTCATCCAATGACAAAAATACACGTATTGGATGCACAAGATTGGTTAAAAACCCTAATTATACATAAATAGGCCTAGGGAGGACGAAAATGACCTAAATGTTAATCCATTGACACAAATGAACTTTTTGGATGCACAAGATTGGTTAAAAACCAAAATTGGACAAGAATAAGCCTAGGGAGGACGAAAATGACCTAAATAATAATCTAATGACACAAATGAACTGATTGGATACACAAGATTGGTTAAAAACCCTAATTGCACAAGAATAAGCCTAGGGAGGACGAAAATGACCTAAATGTTAATCCAATGACACAAATGAACTTATTGGATGCAGACGATAGGTTAAAAACCCTAATTGGACAAGAATAAGCCTAGGGAGGACGACAATGACCTAAATGTTAATCCAATGGCACAACTGAACTTATTGGATGCACAAGATTGGTTAAAAACCCTAATTGCACAAGAATAAGTCTAGGGATGACGAAAATGACCTAAATGTTATTCCGATGACACAAATGAACTTATTGGATACACAAGATTGGTTAAAAACCTTAATTACACAAGAATAATCCTAGGGAGGACGAAAATGACCCAAATGTTCATCCAATGACATAAAAACACGTATTGGATGCACAAGATTGGTTAAAAACCCTAATTGCACAAAAATAAGCCTAGGGAGGACGAAAATGACCTAAATGTTAATCCAATGACACAAATGAACTTATTGGATGCACAAGATTTGTTAAAAACCCTAATTGCACATCAATAACCCTAGAGAGGACGAAAATGACCTAAATGTTAATCTAGTGACATAAACACACCTATTGGATGCACAAGATTGGTTAAAAACCCTAATTATACATAAGTAGGCCTAGGAAGGACGAAAATGACCTAAATGTTAATCCAATGACACAAATGAACTTTTTGGATGAACAAGATTGGTTAAAAACCAAAATTGGACAAGAATAAGCCTAGGGAGGACGAAAATGACCTAAATATTAATCTAATGACACAAATGAACTTATTGGATAGACAAGATTGGTTAAAAACCCTAATTGCACAAGAATAAGCCTAGGGAGGACGAAAATGACCTAAATGTTAATCTAATGACACAAATGAACTTATTGGATCCACAAGATTGGATAAAAACCGTAATTGCACATAAACAAGCCTAGGGAGGACGAAAATCACTTAAATGTTAATCCAATGACACTAATGAACTTATTGGATGCACAAGATTGGTTAAAAACCCTAATTGGACAAGAATAAGCCTAAGGAGGACGAAAATGACCTAAATGTTAATCCAATGACACAAATGAACTTACTTGATGAACAAGATTGGTTAAAAACCCTAATTGGAAAAGAATAAGCCTAGGGAGGACGAAAATGACCTAGATGTTAATCCAATGACACAAATGAACTTTTTGGATGCACTAGATTGGTAAAAAAAAAAACCCTAATTGCACAAGAATAAGTCTAGGGAGGACGAAAAACACCTAAACGTTAATACGATGACACAAATGAACATATTGGATACACAAGATTGGTTAAAATCCCTAATTGCACATAAATAAGCCTAGGGAGGACGAAAATGACCTAAATGTTAATCAAATGACACAAATGAACTTATTGGATGCACAAGATTGGTTAAAAACCGTAATTGGACAAGAATAAGCCTGGGGTGGACGAAAATGACCTAAATGTTAATCCAATGACACAAATGAACTTATTGGATGCACAAGATTTGTTAAAAACCCTAATTGCATATAAATAACCCTAGAGAGGACGAAAATGACCTAAATGTTAATCTAGTGACATAAACACACCTATTGGGTGCACAAGATTGGTTAAAAACCCTAATTGGACAAGAATAAGCCTAGGGAGGACGAAAATGACCTAAATGTTAATCCAATGACACAAATGATCATATTGGATGCACAAGATTGGTTAAAAACCCTAATTGCACATAAATAGGCCTAGGGAGGACGAAAATGACCTAAATGTTAATCCAATGACTCAAATGAACTTATTTGATGTACAAGATTGTTTAAAAACCCTAATTGGACAAGAATAAGCCTAAGGAGGACGAAAATGACCTAAATGTTCATCCAATGACAAAAAAACACGTATTGGATGCACAAGATTGGTTAAAAACCCTAATTATACATAAATAGGCCTAGGGAGGACGAAAATGACCTAAATGTTAATCCAATGACACAAATGAACTTTTTGGATGAACAAGATTGGTTAAAAACCAAAATTGGACAAGAATAAGCCTAGGGAGGACGAAAATGACCTAAATATTAATCTAATGACACAAATTAACTTATTGGATAGACAAGATTGGTTAAAAACCCTAATTGCACAAGAATAAGCCTAGGGAGGACGAAAATGACCTAAATGTTAATCTAATGACACAAATGAACTTATTGGATCCACAAGATTGGTTAAAAACCGTAATTGCACATAAACAAGCCTAGGGAGGACGAAAATCACTTAAATGTTAATCCAATGACACTAATGAACTTATTGGATGCACAAGATTGGTTAAAAACCCTAATTGGACAAGAATAAGCCTAAGGAGGACGAAAATGACCTAAATGTTAATCCAATGACACAAATGAACTTACTTGATGAACAAGATTGGTTAAAAACCCTAATTGGAAAAGAATAAGCCTAGGGAGGACGAAAATGACCTAGATGTTAATCCAATGACACAAATGAACTTTTTGGATGCACTAGATTGGTAAAAAAAAACCCTAATTGCACAAGAATAAGTCTAGGGAGGACGAAAAAGACCTAAACGTTAATACGATGACACAAATGAACATATTGGATACACAAGATTGGTTAAAATCCCTAATTGCACATAAATAAGCCTAGGGAGGACGAAAATGACCTAAATGTTAATCAAATGACACAAATGAACTTATTGGATGCACAAGATTGGTAAAAAACCGTAATTGGACAAGAATAAGCCTAGGGTGGACGAAAATGACCTAAATGTTAATCCAATGACACAAATGAACTTATTGGATGCACAAGATTTGTTAAAAACCCTAATTGCATATAAATAACCCTAGAGAGGACGAAAATGACCTAAATGTTAATCTAGTGACATAAACACACCTATTGGGTGCACAAGATTGGTTAAAAACCCTAATTGGACAAGAATAAGCCTAGGGAGGACGAAAATGACCTAAATGTTAATCCAATGACACAAATGATCATATTGGATGCACAAGATTGGTTAAAAACCCTAATTGCACATAAATAGGCCTAGGGAGGACGAAAATGACCTAAATGTTAATCCAATGACTCAAATGAACTTATTTGATGTACAAGATTGGTTAAAAACCCTAATTGGACAAGAATAAGCCTAAGGAGGACGAAAATGACCTAAATGTTCATCCAATGACAAAAAAACACGTATTGGATGCACAAGATTGGTTAAAAACCCTAATTATACATAAATAGGCCTAAGGAGGACGAAAATGACCTAAATGTTAATCCAATGACACAAATGAACTTTTTGGACGCACAAGATTGGTTAAAAACCAAAATTGGACAAGAATAAGCCTAGGGAGGACGAAAATGACCTAAATATTAATCTAATGACACAAATGAACTTATTGGATACACAAGATTGGTTAAAAACCCTAATTGCACAAGAATAAGCCTAGGGAGGACGAAAATGACCTAAATGTTAATCTAATGACACAAATGAACTTATTGGATCCAAAAGATTGGTTAAAAACCGTAATTGCACATAAACAAGCCTAGGGAGGACGAAAATGACTTAAATGTTAATCCAATGACACTAATGAACTTATTGGATGCACAAGATTGGTTAAAAATCCTAATTGGACAAGAATAAGCCTAAGGAAGATGAAAATGACCTAAATGTTAATCCAATGACACAAATGAACTTATTGGATGAACAAGATTGGTTAAAAACCGTAATTGGAAAAGAATAAGCCTAGGGAGGACGAAAATGACCTAAATGTTAATCCAATGACACAAATGAACTTATTGGATGCACAAGATTGGTTAAAAACCCTAATTGGACAAGAATAAGCCTAGGGAGCACGAAAATAACCTAAATGTTCATCCAATGACAAAAAAACACGTATTGGATGCACAAGATTGGTTAAAAACCCTAATTATACATAAATAGGCCTAGGGAGGACGAAAATGACCTAAATGTTAATCCAATGACACAAATGAACTTTTTGGATGCACAAGATTGGTTAAAAACCCTAATTGGACAAGAATAAGCCTAGGGAGGACGAAAATGACCTAAATGTTCATCCAATGACAAAAATACACATATTGGATGCACAAGATTGGTTAAAAACCCTAATTATACATAAATAGGCCTAGGGAGGACGAAAATGACCTAAATGTTAATCCAATGACACAAATGAACTTTTTGGATGCACAAGATTGGTTAAAAACCAAAATTGGACAAGAATAAGCCTAGGGAGGACGAAAATGACCTAAATAATAATCTAATGACACAAATGAACTGATTGGATACACAAGATTGGTTAAAAACCCTAATTGCACAAGAATAAGCCTTGGGAGGACGAAAATGACCTAAATGTTAATCCAATGACACAAATGAACTTATTGGATGCAAACGATAGGTTAAAAACCCTAATTGGACAAGAATAAGCCTAGGGAGGACGACAATGACCTAAATGTTAATCCAATGGCACAACTGAACTTATTGGATGCACAAGATTGGTTAAAAACCCTAATTGCACAAGAATAAGTCTAGGGATGACGAAAATGACCTAAATGTTAATCCGATGACACAAATGAACTTATTGGATACACAAGATTGGTTAAAAACCTTAATTACACAAGAATAATCCTAGGGAGGACGAAAATGACCCAAATGTTCATCCAATGACATAAAAACACGTATTGGATGCACAAGATTGGTTAAAAACCCTAATTGCACAAAAATAAGCCTAGGGAGGACGAAAATGACCTAAATGTTAATCCAATGAGACAAATGAACTTATTGGATGCACAAGATTTGTTAAAAACCCTAATTGCACATCAATAACCCTAGAGAGGACGAAAATGACCTAAATGTTAATCTAGTGACATAAACACACCTATTGGGTGCACAAGATTGGTTAAAAACCCTAATTGGACAAGAATAAGCCTAGGGAGGACGAAAATGACCTAAATGTTAATCCAATGACCCAAATGATCATATTGGATGCACAAGATTGGTTAAAAACCCTAATTGCACATAAATAAGCCTAGGGAGGACGAAAATGACCTAAATGTTAATCCAATGACACAAATTAACTTATTGGATGCACAAGATTGGTTAAAAACCCTAATTGGACAAGAATAAGCCTAGGGAGCACGAAAATGACCTAAATGTTCATCCAATGACAAAAAAACACGTATTGGATGCACAAGATTGGTTAAAAACCCTAATTATACATAAATAGGCCTAGGGAGGACGAAAATGACCTAAATGTTAATCCAATGACACAAATGAACTTATTGGACGCACAAGATTGGTTAAAAACCAAAATTGGACAAGAATAAGCCTAGGGAGGACGAAAATGACCTAAATATTAATCTAATGACACAAATGAACTTATTGGATACACAAGATTGGTTAAAAACCCTAATTGCACAAGAATAAGCCTAGGGAGGACGAAAATGACCTAAATGTTAATCTAATGACACAAATGAACTTATTGGATCCAAAAGATTGGTTAAAAACCGTAATTGCACATAAACAAGCCTAGGGAGGACGAAAATGACTTAAATGTTAATCCAATGACACTAATGAACTTATTGGATGCACAAGATTGGTTAAAAACCCTAATTGGACAAGAATAAGCCTAAGGAGGATGAAAATGACCTAAATGTTAATCCAATGACACAAATGAACTTATTGGATGAACAAGATTGGTTAAAAACCCTAATTGGAAAAGAATAAGCCTAGGGAGGACGAAAATGACCTAAATGTTAATCCAATGACACAAATGAACTTATTGGATGCAGACGATTGGTTAAAAACCCTAATTGGACAAGAATAAGCCTAGGGAGGACGAAAATGACCTAAATGTTAATCCAATGGCACAAATGAACTTATTGGATGCACAAGATTGGTTAAAAACCCTAATTGCACAAGAATAAGTCTAGGGAGGACGAAAATGACCTAAATGTTAATCCGATGACACAAATGAACTTATTGGATACACAAGATTGGTTAAAAACCTTAATTACACAAGAATAAGCCTAGGGAGGATGAAAATGCCCTAAATGTTCATCCAATGACATAAAAACACGTATTGGATGCACAAGATTGGTTAAAAACCCTAATTGCACAAAAATAAGCCTAGGGAGGACGAAAATGACCTAAATGTTAATCCAATGACACAAATGAACTTTTTGGATGCACAATATTGGTTAAAAACCCTAATTGGAAAAGAATAAGCCTAGGGTGGACGAAAATGACCTAAATGTTAATCCAATGACACAAATGAACTTATTGGATGCACAAGATTTGTTAAAAACCCTAATTGCACATCAATAACCCTAGAGAGGACGAAAATGACCTAAATGTTAATCTAGTGACATAAACACACCTATTGGATGCACAAGATTGGTTAAAAACCCTAATTATACATAAGTAGGCCTAGGAAGGACGAAAATGACCTAAATGTTAATCCAATGACACAAATGAACTTTTTGGATGAACAAGATTGGTTAAAAACCAAAATTGGACAAGAATAAGCCTAGGGAGGACGAAAATGACCTAAATATTAATCTAATGACACAAATGAACTTATTGGATAGACAAGATTGGTTAAAAACCCTAATTGCACAAGAATAAGCCTAGGGAGGACGAAAATGACCTAAATGTTAATCTAATGACACAAATGAACTTATTGGATCCACAAGATTGGTTAAAAACCGTAATTGCACATAAACAAGCCTAGGGAGGACGAAAATCACTTAAATGTTAATCCAATGACACTAATGAACTTATTGGATGCACAAGATTGGTTAAAAACCCTAATTGGACAAGAATAAGCCTAGGGAGCACGAAAATGACCTAAATGTTCATCCAATGACAAAAAAACACGTATTGGATGCACAAGATTGGTTAAAAACCCTAATTATACATAAATAGGCCTAGGGAGGACGAAAATGACCTAAATGTTAATCCAATGACACAAATGAACTTATTGGATGCACAAGATTGGTTAAAAACCCTAATTGGACAAGAATAAGCCTAGGGAGGACGAAAATGACCTAAATGTTCATCCAATGACAAAAATACACGTATTGGATGCACAAGATTGGTTAAAAACCCTAATTATACATAAATAGGCCTAGGGAGGACGAAAATGACCTAAATGTTAATCCATTGACACAAATGAACTTTTTGGATGCACAAGATTGGTTAAAAACCAAAATTGGACAAGAATAAGCCTAGGGAGGACGAAAATGACCTAAATAATAATCTAATGACACAAATGAACTGATTGGATACACAAGATTGGTTAAAAACCCTAATTGCACAAGAATAAGCCTAGGGAGGACGAAAATGACCTAAATGTTAATCCAATGACACAAATGAACTTATTGGATGCAGACGATAGGTTAAAAACCCTAATTGGACAAGAATAAGCCTAGGGAGGACGACAATGACCTAAATGTTAATCCAATGGCACAACTGAACTTATTGGATGCACAAGATTGGTTAAAAACCCTAATTGCACAAGAATAAGTCTAGGGATGACGAAAATGACCTAAATGTTATTCCGATGACACAAATGAACTTATTGGATACACAAGATTGGTTAAAAACCTTAATTACACAAGAATAATCCTAGGGAGGACGAAAATGACCCAAATGTTCATCCAATGACATAAAAACACGTATTGGATGCACAAGATTGGTTAAAAACCCTAATTGCACAAAAATAAGCCTAGGGAGGACGAAAATGACCTAAATGTTAATCCAATGACACAAATGAACTTATTGGATGCAGACGATAGGTTAAAAACCCTAATTGGACAAGAATAAGCCTAGGGAGGACGACAATGACCTAAATGTTAATCCAATGGCACAACTGAACTTATTGGATGCACAAGATTGGTTAAAAACCCTAATTGCACAAGAATAAGTCTAGGGATGACGAAAATGACCTAAATGTTAATCCGATGACACAAATGAACTTATTGGATACACAAGATTGGTTAAAAACCTTAATTACACAAGAATAATCCTAGGGAGGACGAAAATGACCCAAATGTTCATCCAATGACATAAAAACACGTATTGGATGCACAAGATTGGTTAAAAACCCTAATTGCACAAAAATAAGCCTAGGGAGGACAAAAATGACCTAAATGTTAATCCAATGACACAAATGAACTTTTTGTATGCACAAGATTGGTTAAAAACCCTAATTGGAAAAGAATAAGCCTAGGGTGGACGAAAATGACCTAAATGTTAATCCAATGACACAAATGAACTTATTGGATGCACAAGATTTGTTAAAAACCCTAATTGCACATCAATAACCCTAGAGAGGACGAAAATGACCTAAATGTTAATCTAGTGACATAAACACACCTATTGGATGCACAAGATTGGTTAAAAACCCTAATTATACATAAATAGGCCTAGGAAGGACGAAAATGACCTAAATGTTAATCCAATGACACAAATGAACTTTTTGGATGAACAAGATTGGTTAAAAACCAAAATTGGACAAGAATAAGCCTAGGGAGGACGAAAATGACCTAAATATTAATCTAATGACACAAATGAACTTATTGGATAGACAAGATTGGTTAAAAACCCTAATTGCACAAGAATAAGCCTAGGGAGGACGAAAATGACCTAAATGTTAATCTAATGACACAAATGAACTTATTGGATCCACAAGATTGGTTAAAAACCGTAATTGCACATAAACAAGCCTAGGGAGGACGAAAATCACTTAAATGTTAATCCAATGACACTAATGAACTTATTGGATGCACAAGATTTGTTAAAAACCCTAATTGGACAAGAATAAGCCTAAGGAGGACGAAAATGACCTAAATGTTAATCCAATGACACAAATGAACTTACTTGATGAACAAGATTGGTTAAAAACCCTAATTGGAAAAGAATAAGCCTAGGCAGGACGAAAATGACCTAGATGTTAATCCAATGACACAAATGAACTTTTTGGATGCACTAGATTGGTAAAAAAAAACCCTAATTGCACAAGAATAAGTCTAGGGAGGACGAAAAAGACCTAAACGTTAATACGACGACACAAATGAACATATTGGATACACAAGATTGGTTAAAATCCCTAATTGCACATAAATAAGCCTAGGGAGGACGAAAATGACCTAAATGTTAATCCAATGACACAAATGAACTTATTGGATGCACAAGATTGGTTAAAAACCGTAATTGGACAAGAATAAGCCTAGGGTGGACGAAAATGACCTAAATGTTAATCCAATGACACAAATGAACTTATTGGATGCACAAGATTTGTTAAAAACCCTAATTGCATATAAATAACCCTAGAGAGGACGAAAATGACCTAAATGTTAATCTAGTGACATAAACACACCTATTGGGTGCACAAGATTGGTTAAAAACCCTAATTGGACAAGAATAAGCCTAGGGAGGACGAAAATGACCTAAATGTTAATCCAATGACACAAATGATCATATTGGATGCACAAGATTGGTTAAAAACCCTAATTGCACATAAATAGGCCTAGGGAGGACGAAAATGACCTAAATGTTAATCCAATGACTCAAATGAACTTATTTGATGTACAAGATTGGTTAAAAACCCTAATTGGACAAGAATAAGCCTAGGGAGGATGAAAATGACCTAAATGTTCATCCAATGACAAAAAAACACGTATTGGATGCACAAGATTGGTTAAAAACCCTAATTATACATAAATAGGCCTAGGGAGGACAAAAATGACCTAAATGTTAATCCAATGACACAAATGAACTTTTTGGACGCACAAGATTGGTTAAAAACCAAAATTGGACAAGAATAAGCCTAGGGAGGACGAAAATGACCTAAATATTAATCTAATGACACAAATGAACTTATTGGATACACAAGATTGGTTAAAAACCCTAATTGCACAAGAATAAGCCTAGGGAGGACGAAAATGACCTAAATGTTAATCTAATGACACAAATGAACTTATTGGATCCAAAAGATTGGTTAAAAACCGTAATTGCACATAAACAAGCCTAGGGAGGACGAAAATGACTTAAATGTTAATCCAATGACACTAATGAACTTATTGGATGCACAAGATTGGTTAAAAACCCTAATTGGAAAAGAATAAGCCTAAGGAAGATGAAAATGACCTAAATGTTAATCCAATGACACAAATGAACTTATTGGATGAACAAGATTGGTTAAAAACCGTAATTGGAAAAGAATAAGCCTAGGGAGGACGAAAATGACCTAAATGTTAATCCAATGACACAAATGAACTTATTGGATGCAGACGATTGGTTAAAAAGCCTAATTGGACAAGAATAAGCCTAGGGAGGACGACAATGACCTAAATGTTAATCCAATGGCACAAATGAACTTATTGGATGCACAAGATTGGTTAAAAACCCTAATTGCACAAGAATAAGTCTAGGGAGGACGAAAATGACCTAAATGTTAATCCGATGACACAAATGAACTTATTGGATACACAAGATTGGTTAAAAACCTTAATTACACAAGAATAAGCCTAGGGAGGACGAAAATGACCTAAATGTTCATCCAATGACATAAAAACACGTATTGGATGCACAAGATTGGTTAAAAACCCTAATTGCACAAAAATAAGCCTAGGGAGGACGAAAATGACCTAAATGTTAATCTAATGACACAAATGAACTTTTTGGATGCACAAGATTGGTTAAAAACCCTAATTGGAAAAGAATAAGCCTAGGGTGGACGAAAATGACCTAAATGTTAATCCAATGAAACAAATGAACTTATTGGATGCACAAGATTTGTTAAAAACCCTAATTGCACATCAATAACCCTAGAGAGGACGAAAATGACCTAAATGTTAATCTAGTGACATAAACACACCTATTGGATGCACAAGATTGGTTAAAAACGCTAATTATACATAAATAGGCCTAGGAAGGACGAAAATGACCTAAATGTTAATCCAATGACACAAATGAACTTTTTGGATGAACAAGATTGGTTAAAAACCAAAATTGGACAAGAATAAGCCTAGGGAGGACGAAAATGACCTAAATATTAATCTAATGACACAAATGAACTTATTGGATACACAAGATTGGTTAAAAACCCTAATTGCACAAGAATAAGCCTAGGAAGGACGAAAATGACCTAAATGTTTATCTAATGACACAAATGAACTTATTGGATCCACAAGATTGGTTAAAAACCGTAATTGCACATAAACAAGCCTAGGGAGGACGAAAATAACTTAAATGTTAATCCAATGACACTAATGAACTTATTGGATGCACAAGATTGGTTAAAAACCCTAATTGGACAAGAATAAGCCTAAGGAGGACGAAAATGACCTAAATGTTAATCCAATGACACAAATGAACTTATTGGATGAACAAGATTGGTTAAAAACCCTAATTGGAAAAGAATAAGCCTAGGGAGGACGAAAATGACCTAAATATTAATCTAATGACACAAATGAACTTATTGGATACACAAGATTGGTTAAAAACCCTAATTGCACAAGAATAAGCCTAGGGAGGACGAAAATGACCTAAATGTTAATCTAATGACACAAATGAACTTATTGGATCCACAAGATTGGTTAAACACCGTAATTGCACATAAACAAGCCTAGGGAGGACGAAAATAACTTAAATGTTAATCCAATGACACAAATGAACTTATTGGATGCACAAGATTGGTTAAAAACCCTAATTGGACAAGAATAAGCCTAAGGAGGACGAAAATGACCTAAATGTTAATCCAATGACACAAATGAACTTATTGGATGAACAAGATTGGTTAAAAACCCTAATTGGAAAAGAATAAGCCTAGGGAGGACGAAAATGACCTAAATGTTAATCCAATGACACAAATGAACTTTTTGGATGCACTAGATTGGTAAAAAAAAACCCTAATTCCACAAGAATAAGTCTAGGGAGGACGAAAAAGACCTAAACGTTAATCCGATGACACAAATGAACATATTGGATACACAAGATTGGTTAAAATCCCTAATTGCACATAAATAAGCCTAGGGAGGACGAAAATGACCTAAATGTTAATCCAATGACACAAATGAACTTATTGGATGCACAAGATTGGTTAAAAACCGTAATTGGACAAGAATAAGCCTAGGGTGGACGAAAATGACCTAAATGTTAATCCAATGACACAAATGAACTTATTGGATGCACAAGATTTGTTAAAAACCCTAATTGCATATAAATAACCCTAGAGAGGACGAAAATGACCTAAATGTTAATCTAGTGACATAAACACACCTATTGGGTGCACAAGATTGGTTAAAAACCCTAATTGGACAAGAATAAGCCTAGGGAGGACGAAAATGACCTAAATGTTAATCCAATGACACAAATGATCATATTGGATGCACAAGATTGGTTAAAAACCCTAATTGCACATAAATAAGCATAGGAAGGACGAAAATGACCTAAATGTTAATCCAATGACACAAATGAACTTATTGGATGCACAAGATTGGTTAAAAACCCTAATTGGACAAGAATAAGCTTAGGGAGGACGAAAATGACCTAAATGTTCATCCATTGACAAAAAAACACGTATTGGATGCACAAGATTGGTTAAAAACCCTAATTATACATAAATAGGCCTAGGGAGGACGAAAATGACCTAAATGTTAATCCAATGACACAAATGAACTTTTTGGATGCACAAGATTGGTTAAAAACCAAAATTGGACAAGAATAAGCCTAGGGAGGACGAAAATGACCTAAATATTAATCTAATGACACAAATGAACTTATTGGATACACAAGATTGGTTAAAAACCATAATTGCACAAGAATAAGCCTAGGGAGGACGAAAATGACCTAAATGTTAATCTAATGACACAAATGAACTTATTGGATCCAAAAGATTGGTTAAAAACCGTAATTGCACATAAACAAGCCTAGGGAGGACGAAAATGACTTAAATGTTAATCCAATGACACTAATGAACTTATTGGATGCACAAGATTGGTTAAAAACCCTAATTGGACAAGAATAAGCCTAAGGAGGATGAAAATGACCTAAATGTTAATCCAATGACACAAATGAACTTATTGGATGAACAAGATTGGTTAAAAACCCTAATTGGAAAAGAATAAGCCTAGGGAGGACGAAAATGACCTAAATGTTAATCCAATGACACAAATGAACTTATTGGATGAACAAGATTGGTTAAAAACCGTAATTGGAAAAGAATAAGCCTAGGGAGGACGAAAATGACCTAAATGTTAATCCAATGACACAAATGAACTTATTGGATGCAGACGATTGGTTAAAAAGCCTAATTGGACAAGAATAAGCCTAGGGAGGACGACAATGACCTAAATGTTAATCCAATGGCACAAATGAACTTATTGGATGCACAAGATTGGTTAAAAACCCTAATTGCACAAGAATAAGTCTAGGGAGGACGAAAATGACCTAAATGTTAATCCGATGACACAAATGAACTTATTGGATACACAAGATGGGTTAAAAACCTTAATTACACAAGAATAAGCCTAGGGAGGACGAAAATGCCCTAAATGTTCATCCAATGACATAAAAACACGTATTGGATGCACAAGATTGGTTAAAAACCCTAATTGCACAAAAATAAGCCTAGGGAGGACGAAAATGACCTAAATGTTAATCCAATGACACAAATGAACTTTTTGGATGCACAAGATTGGTTAAAAACCCTAATTGGAAAAGAATAAGCCTAGGGTGGACGAAAATGACCTAAATGTTAATCCAATGACACAAATGAACTTATTGGATGCACAAGATTTGTTAAAAACCATAATTGCACATCAATAACCCTAGAGAGGACGAAAATGACCTAAATGTTAATCTAGTGACATAAACACACCTATTGGATGCACAAGATTGGTTAAAAACCCTAATTGTACATAAATAGGCCTAGGAAGGACGAAAATGACCTAAATGTTAATCCAATGACACAAATGAACTTTTTGGATGAACAAGATTGGTTAAAAACCAAAATTGGACAAGAATAAGCCTAGGGAGGACGAAAATGACCTAAATATTAATCTAATGACACAAATGAACTTATTGGATACACAAGATTGGTTAAAAACCCTAATTGCACAAGAATAAGCCTAGGGAGGACGAAAATGACCTAAATGTTAATCTAATGACACAAATCAACTTATTGGATCCACAAGATTGGTTAAAAACCGTAATTGCACATAAACAAGCCTAGGGAAGACGAAAATAACTTAAATGTTAATCCAATGACACTAATCAACTTATTGGATGCACAAGATTGGTTAAAAACCCTAATTGGACAAGAATAAGCCTAAGGAAGATGAAAATGACGTAAATGTTAATCCAATGACACAAATGAACTTATTGGATGAACAAGATTGGTTAAAAACCCTAATTGGAAAAGAATAAGCCTAGGGAGGACGAAAATGACCTAAATGTTAATCCAATGACACAAATGAACTTATTGGATGCAGACGATTGGTTAAAAACCCTAATTGGACAAGAATAAGCCTAGGGAGGACGACAATGACCTAAATGTTAATCCAATGGCACAAATGAACTTATTGGATGCACAAGATTGGTTAAAACCCCTAATTGCACAAGAATAAGTCTAGGGAGGACGAAAATGACCTAAATGTTAATCCGATGACACAAATGAACTTATTGGATACACAAGATTGGTTAAAAACCTTAATTACACAAGAATAAGCCTAGGGAGGATGAAAATGCCCTAAATGTTCATCCAATGACATAAAAACACGTATTGGATGCACAAGATTGGTTAAAAACCCTAATTGCACAAAAATAAGCCTAGGGAGGACGAAAATGACCTAAATGTTAATCCAATGACACAAATGAACTTTTTGGATGCACAATATTGGTTAAAAACCCTAATTGGAAAAGAATAAGCCTAGGGTGGACGAAAATGACCTAAATGTTAATCCAATGACACAAATGAACTTATTGGATGCACAAGATTTGTTAAAAACCCTAATTGCACATCAATAACCCTAGAGAGGACGAAAATGACCTAAATGTTAATCTAGTGACATAAACACACCTATTGGATGCACAAGATTGGTTAAAAACCCTAATTATACATAAGTAGGCCTAGGAAGGACGAAAATGACCTAAATGTTAATCCAATGACACAAATGAACTTTTTGGATGAACAAGATTGGTTAAAAACCAAAATTGGACAAGAATAAGCCTAGGGAGGACGAAAATGACCTAAATATTAATCTAATGACACAAATGAACTTATTGGATAGACAAGATTGGTTAAAAACCCTAATTGCACAAGAATAAGCCTAGGGAGGACGAAAATGACCTAAATGTTAATCTAATGACACAAATGAACTTATTGGATCCACAAGATTGGTTAAAAACCGTAATTGCACATAAACAAGCCTAGGGAGGACGAAAATCACTTAAATGTTAATCCAATGACACTAATGAACTTATTGGATGCACAAGATTGGTTAAAAACCCTAATTGGACAAGAATAAGCCTAGGGAGCACGAAAATGACCTAAATGTTCATCCAATGACAAAAAAACACGTATTGGATGCACAAGATTGGTTAAAAACCCTAATTATACATAAATAGGCCTAGGGAGGACGAAAATGACCTAAATGTTAATCCAATGACACAAATGAACTTATTGGATGCACAAGATTGGTTAAAAACCCTAATTGGACAAGAATAAGCCTAGGGAGGACGAAAATGACCTAAATGTTAATCCAATGACACAACTCAACTTATTGGATGCACAAGATTCGTTAAAAACCCTAATTGGACAAGAATAAGCCTACGGAGGACGAAAATGACCTAATTGATCATCCAATGACACAAACACACCTATTGGATGCACAAGATTGGTTAAAAACCCTAATTGGATAGAATATGCCTAGGGAGGACGAAAATTACCTAATTGATCATCCAATGACACAAACACACCTATTAGATGCACAAGATTGGTTAAAAACCCTAATTGGACAAGAATAAGCCTAGGGAGGACGAAAATGACCTAATTGATCATCCAATGACACAAACTCACCTATTGGATGCACAAGATTTGTCTAAAACTCTAATTGGACAAGAATATGCCTAGGGAGGACGAAAATGACCTAAATGTTAATCCAATGACACAAATGAACATATTGGATGCACAAGATTGGTTAAAAACCCTAATTGGACAAGAATATGCCTAGGGAGGACGAAAATGACCTAAATATTAATTCAATGACACAAACGAAGTTATTGGATGCACAAGATTGGTTAAAAACCCTAATTGGACAAGAATAAGCCTAGGGAGGACATAAATGACCTAATTGTTCATCCAATGACACAAACACACCTATTGGATGCACAAGATTGCTTAAAAACCCTAATTGGACAAGAATATGCCTAGGGAGGACGAAAATGACCTAAATATTAATTCAATGACACAAACAAACTTATCTGATGCACAAGATTGGTTAAAAACCCTAATTGGACAAGAATAAGCCTAGGGAGGATGAAAATGACCTAATTGATCATCCAATGACACAAACACACCTATTGGATGCACAAGATTGGTTAAAAACCCTAATTGGACAAGAATAAGCCTAGGGAGGACGAAAATGACCTAATTGATCATCCAATGACACAAACACACCTATTGGATGCACAAGATTGGTTAAAAACCCTAATTGGACAAGAATATGCCTAGAGAGGACGAAAATGACCTAAATGTTAATCCAATGACACAAATGAACTTATTGGATGCACAAGATTGGTTAAAAACCCTAATTGGACAAGAAAAAGCCTAGGGAGGACGAAAATGACCTAAATGTTAATCCAATGACACAACTCAACTTATTGGATGCACAAGATTGGTTAAAAACCCTAATTGGACAAGAATAAGCCTATGGAGGACGATAATGACCTAATTGATCATCCAATGACACAAACACACCTATTGGATTCACAAGATTGGTTAAAAATCCTAATTGGACAAGAATAAGCCTAGGGAGGACGAAAATGACCTAAATATTAATCCAATGACACAACTCAACTTATTGGATGCACAAGATTGGTTAAAAACCCTAATTGGACAAGAATAAGCCTAGGGAGGACGAAAATGACCTAATTGATCATCCAATGACACAAACACACCTATTGGATGCACAAGATTGGTTAAAAACCCTAATTGGACAAGAATAAGCCTTGTGAGGACAAAAATGACCTAATTGATCATCCAATGACACAAACACACCTATTGGAAGCACAAGAATGGTTAAAAACCCTAATTGGACAAGAATATGCCTAGGGAGGACGAAAATGACCTAAATGTTAATCCAATGACACAAATGAACTTATTGGATGCACAAGATTGGTTAAAAACCCTAATTGGACAAGAATAAGCTTAGGGAGGACGAAAATGACCTAAATGTTCATCCATTGACAAAAAAACACGTATTGGATGCACAAGATTGGTTAAAAACCCTAATTATACATAAATAGGCCTAGGGAGGACGAAAATGACCTAAATGTTAATCCAATGACACAAATGAACTTTTTGGATGCACAAGATTGGTTAAAAACCCTAATTGGACAAGAATAAGCCTAGGGAGGACGAAAATGACCTAAATGTTAATCCAATGACACAAATGATCATATTGGATGCACAAGATTGGTTAAAAACCCTAATTGCACATAAATAAGCATAGGAAGGACGAAAATGACCTAAATGTTAATCCAATGACACAAATGAACTTATTGGATGCACAAGATTGGTTAAAAACCGTAATTGGACAAGAATAAGCCTAGGGTGGACGAAAATGACCTAAATGTTAATCCAATGACACAAATGAACTTATTGGATGCACAAGATTTGTTAAAAACCCTAATTGCACATCAATAACCCTAGAGAGGACGAAAATGACCTAAATGTTAATCTAGTGACATAAACACACCTATTGGGTGCACAAGATTGGTTAAAAACCCTAATTGGACAAGAATAAGCCTAGGGAGGACGAAAATGACCTAAATGTTAATCCAATGACACAAATGATCATATTGGATGCACAAGATTGGTTAAAAACCCTAATTGCACATAAATAAGCCTAGGGAGGACGAAAATGACCTAAATGTTAATCCAATGACACAAATTAACTTATTGGATGCACAAGATTGGTTAAAAACCCTAATTGGACAAGAATAAGCCTAGGGAGCACGAAAATGACCTAAATGTTCATCCAATGACAAAAAAACACGTATTGGATGCACAAGATTGGTTAAAAACCCTAATTATACATAAATAGGCCTAGGGAGGACGAAAATGACCTAAATGTTAATCCAATGACACAAATGAACTTTTTGGATGAACAAGATTGGTTAAAAACCAAAATTGGACAAGAATAAGCCTAGGGAGGACGAAAATGACCTAAATATTAATCTAATGACACAAATGAACTTATTGGATACACAAGAATGGTTAAAAACCCTAATTGCACAAGAATAAGCTTAGGGAGGACGAAAATGACCTAAATGTTAATCTAATGACACAAATGAACTTATTGG
>JBBPBR010000008.1:19011399-19022425 GCA_037974775.1 Cicer pinnatifidum | reverse complement strand
AAATGACCTAAATGTTCATCCAATGACAAAAAAACACGTATTGGATGCACAAGATTGGTTAAAAACCCTAATTATACATAAATAGGCCTAGGGAGGACGAAAATGACCTAAATGTTAATCCAATGACACAAATGAACTTTTTGGACGCACAAGATTGGTTAAAAACCAAAATTGGACAAGAATAAGCCTAGGGAGGACGAAAATGACCTAAATATTAATCTAATGACACAAATGAACTTATTGGATACACAAGATTGGTTAAAAACCCTAATTGCACAAGAATAAGCCTAGGGAGGACGAAAATGACCTAAATGTTAATCTAATGACACAAATGAACTTATTGGATCCAAAAGATTGGTTAAAAACCGTAATTGCACATAAACAAGCCTAGGGAGGACACAAATGAACTTATTTGATGAACAAGATTGGGTAAAAACCCTAATTGGAAAAGAATAAGCCTAGGGAGGACGAAAATGACCTAGATGTTAATCCAATGACACAAATGAACTTTTTGGATGCACTAGATTGGTAAAAAAAAACCCTAATTGCACAAGAATAAGTCTAGGGAGGACGAAAAAGACCTAAACGTTAATACGATGACACAAATGAACATATTGGATACACAAGATTGGTTAAAATCCCTAATTGCACATAAATAAGCCTAGGGAGGACGAAAATGACCTAAATGTTAATCCAATGACACAAATGAACTTATTGGATGCACAAGATTGGTTAAAAACCGTAATTGGACAAGAATAAGCCTAGGGTGGACGAAAATGACCTAAATGTTAATCCAATGACACAAATGAACTTATTGGATGCACAAGATTTGTTAAAAACCCTAATTGCACATCAATAACCCTAGAGAGGACGAAAATGACCTAAATGTTAATCTAGTGACATAAACACACCTATTGGATGCACAAGATTGGTTAAAAACCCTAATTGGACAAGAATAAGCCTAGGGAGGACGAAAATGACCTAAATGTTAATCCAATGACACAAATGATCATATTGGATGCACAAGATTGGTTAAAAACCCTAATTGCACATAAATAAGCATAGGAAGGACGAAAATGACCTAAATGTTAATCCAATGACACAAATGAACTTATTGGATGCACAAGATTGGTTAAAAACCCTAATTGGACAAGAATAAGCTTAGGGAGGACGAAAATGACCTAAATGTTCATCCATTGACAAAAAAACACGTATTGGATGCACAAGATTGGTTAAAAACCCTAATTATACATAAATAGGCCTAGGGAGGACGAAAATGACCTAAATGTTAATCCAATGACACAAATGAACTTTTTGGATGCACAAGATTGGTTAAAAACCCTAATTGGACAAGAATAAGCCTAGGGAGGACGAAAATGACCTAAATGTTAATCCAATGACACAAATGATCATATTGGATGCACAAGATTGGTTAAAAACCCTAATTGCACATAAATAAGCCTAGGGAGGACGAAAATGACCTAAATGTTAATCCAATGACACAAATGAACTTATCGGATGCCCAAGATTGGTTAAAAACCGTAATTGGACAAGAATAAGCCTAGGGTGGACGAAAATGACCTAAATGTTAATCCAATGACACAAATGAACTTATTGGATGCACAACATGGGTTAAAAACCCTAATTGCACGTAATAACCCAAGAGAAGACGAAAATGACCTAAATGTTAATCTAGTGACATAAACACACCTATTGGGTGCACAAGATTGGTTAAAAACCCTAATTGGACAAGAATAAGCCTAGGGAGGACGAAAATGACCTAAATGTTAATCCAATGACACAAATGAACATATTGGATGCACAAGATTGGTTAAAAACCCTAATTGGGCAAGAATAAGCCTAGGGAAGACGAAAATGACCTAAATGTTCATCTAATGACACAAATGAACTTATTGGATACACAAGATTGGTTAAAAACCCTAATTCCACAAGAATAAGCCTAGGGAGGACGAAAATGACCTAAATGTTAATCTAATGACACAAATGAACTTATTGGATCCAAAAGATTGGTTAAAAACCGTAATTGCACATAAACAAGCCTAGGGAGGACGAAAATGACTTAAATGTTAATCCAATGACACTAATGAACTTATTGGATGTACAAGATTGGTTAAAAACCCTAATTGTACAAGAATAAGCCTAAGGAATATGAAAATGACCTAAATGTTAATCCAATGACACAAATGAACTTATTGGATGAACAAGATTGGTTAAAAACCCTAATTGGAAAAGAATAAGCCTAGGGAGGACAAAAATGACCTAAATGTTAATCCAATGACACAAATGAACTTATTGGATGCAGACGATTGGTTAAAAACCCTAATTGGACAAGAATAAGCCTAGGGAGGACGATAATGACCTAAATGTTAATCCAATGGCACAAATGAACTTATTGGATGCACAAGATTGGTTAAAAACCCTAATTGCACAAGAATAAGTCTAGGGATGACGAAAATGACCTAAATGTTAATCTGATGACACAAATGAACTTATTGGATACACAAGATTGGTTAAAAACCTTAATTACACAAGAATAAGCCTAGGGAGGACGAAAATGACCTAAATGTTCATCCAATGACATAAAAACACGTATTGGATGCACAAGATTGGTTAAAAACCCTAATTGCACAAAAATAAGCCTAGGGAGGACGAAAATGACCTAAATGTTAATCTAATGACACAAATGAACTTTTTGGATGCACAAGATTGGTTAAAAACCCTAATTGGAAAAGAATAAGCCTAGGGTGGACGAAAATGACCTAAATGTTAATCCAATGAAACAAATGAACTTATTGGATGCACAAGATTTGTTAAAAACCCTAATTGCACATCAATAACCCTAGAGAGGACGAAAATGACCTAAATGTTAATCTAGTGACATAAACACACCTATTGGATGCACAAGATTGGTTAAAAACCCTAATAATACATAAATAGGCCTAGGAAGGACGAAAATGACCTAAATGTTAATCCAATGACACAAATGAACTTTTTGGATGAACAAGATTGGTTAAAAACCAAAATTGGACAAGAATAAGCCTAGGGAGGACGAAAATGACCTAAATATTAATCTAATGACACAAATGAACTTATTGGATACACAAGATTGGTTAAAAACCCTAATTGCACAAGAATAAGCCTAGGGAGGACGAAAATGACCTAAATGTTTATCTAATGACACAAATGAACTTATTGGATCCACAAGATTGGTTAAAAACCGTAATTGCACATAAACAAGCCTAGGGAGGACGAAAATAACTTAAATGTTAATCCAATGACACTAATGAACTTATTGGATGCACAAGATTGGTTAAAAACCCTAATTGGACAAGAATAAGCCTAAGGAGGACGAAAATGACCTAAATGTTAATCCAATGACACAAATGAACTTATTGGATGAACAAGATTGGTTAAAAACCCTAATTGGAAAAGAATAAGCCTAGGGAGGACGAAAATGACCTAAATGTTAATCCAATGACACAAATGAACTTATTGGATGCAGACGATTGGTTAAAAACCCTAATTGGACAAGAATAAGCCTAGGGAGGACGACAATGACCTAAATGTTAATCCAATGGCACAAATGAACTTATTGGATGCACAAGATTGGTTAAAAACCCTAATTGCACAAGAATAAGTCTAGGGATGACGAAAATGACCTAAATGTTAATCCGATGACACAAATGAACTTATTGGATACACAAGATTGGTTAAAAACCTTAATTACACAAGAATAATCCTAGGGAGGACGAAAATGACCCAAATGTTCATCCAATGACATAAAAACACGTATTGGATGCACAAGATTGGTTAAAAACCCTAATTGCACAAAAATAAGCCTAGGGAGGACGAAAATGACCTAAATGTTAATCCAATGACACAAATGAACTTATTGGATGCAGACGATAGGTTAAAAACCCTAATTGGACAAGAATAAGCCTAGGGAGGACGACAATGACCTAAATGTTAATCCAATGGCACAACTGAACTTATTGGATGCACAAGATTGGTTAAAAACCCTAATTGCACAAGAATAAGTCTAGGGATGACGAAAATGACCTAAATGTTAATCCGATGACACAAATGAACTTATTGGATACACAAGATTGGTTAAAAACCTTAATTACACAAGAATAATCCTAGGGAGGACGAAAATGACCCAAATGTTCATCCAATGACATAAAAACACGTATTGGATGCACAAGATTGGTTAAAAACCCTAATTGCACAAAAATAAGCCTAGGGAGGACAAAAATGACCTAAATGTTAATCCAATGACACAAATGAACTTTTTGGATGCACAAGATTGGTTAAAAACCCTAATTGGAAAAGAATAAGCCTAGGGTGGACGAAAATGACCTAAATGTTAATCCAATGACACAAATGAACTTATTGGATGCACAAGATTTGTTAAAAACCCTAATTGCACATCAATAACCCTAGAGAGGACGAAAATGACCTAAATGTTAATCTAGTGACATAAACACACCTATTGGATGCACAAGATTGGTTAAAAACCCTAATTATACATAAATAGGCCTAGGAAGGACGAAAATGACCTAAATGTTAATCCAATGACACAAATGAACTTTTTGGATGAACAAGATTGGTTAAAAACCAAAATTGGACAAGAATAAGCCTAGGGAGGACGAAAATGACCTAAATATTAATCTAATGACACAAATGAACTTATTGGATAGACAAGATTGGTTAAAAACCCTAATTGCACAAGAATAAGCCTAGGGAGGACGAAAATGACCTAAATGTTAATCTAATGACACAAATGAACTTATTGGATCCACAAGATTGGTTAAAAACCGTAATTGCACATAAACAAGCCTAGGGAGGACGAAAATCACTTAAATGTTAATCCAATGACACTAATGAACTTATTGGATGCACAAGATTTGTTAAAAACCCTAATTGGACAAGAATAAGCCTAAGGAGGACGAAAATGACCTAAATGTTAATCCAATGACACAAATGAACTTACTTGATGAACAAGATTGGTTAAAAACCCTAATTGGAAAAGAATAAGCCTAGGCAGGACGAAAATGACCTAGATGTTAATCCAATGACACAAATGAACTTTTTGGATGCACTAGATTTGTAAAAAAAAACCCTAATTGCACAAGAATAAGTCTAGGGAGGACGAAAAAGACCTAAACGTTAATACGACGACACAAATGAACATATTGGATACACAAGATTGGTTAAAATCCCTAATTGCACATAAATAAGCCTAGGGAGGACGAAAATGACCTAAATGTTAATCCAATGACACAAATGAACTTATTGGATGCACAAGATTGGTTAAAAACCGTAATTGGACAAGAATAAGCCTAGGGTGGACGAAAATGACCTAAATGTTAATCCAATGACACAAATGAACTTATTGGATGCACAAGATTTGTTAAAAACCCTAATTGCATATAAATAACCCTAGAGAGGACGAAAATGACCTAAATGTTAATCTAGTGACATAAACACACCTATTGGGTGCACAAGATTGGTTAAAAACCCTAATTGGACAAGAATAAGCCTAGGGAGGACGAAAATGACCTAAATGTTAATCCAATGACACAAATGATCATATTGGATGCACAAGATTGGTTAAAAACCCTAATTGAACATAAATAGGCCTAGGGAGGACGAAAATGACCTAAATGTTAATCCAATGACTCAAATGAACTTATTTGATGTGCAAGATTGGTTAAAAACCCTAATTGGACAAGAATAAGCCTAGGGAGGACGAAAATGACCTAAATGTTCATCCAATGACAAAAAAACACGTATTGGATGCACAAGATTGGTTAAAAACCCTAATTATACATAAATAGGCCTAGGGAGGACGAAAATGACCTAAATGTTAATCCAATGACACAAATGAACTTATTGGACGCACAAGATTGGTTAAAAACCAAAATTGGACAAGAATAAGCCTAGGGAGGACGAAAATGACCTAAATATTAATCTAATGACACAAATGAACTTATTGGATACACAAGATTGGTTAAAAACCCTAATTGCACAAGAATAAGCCTAGGGAGGACGAAAATGACCTAAATGTTAATCTAATGACACAAATGAACTTATTGGATCCAAAAGATTGGTTAAAAACCGTAATTGCACATAAACAAGCCTAGGGAGGACGAAAATGACTTAAATGTTAATCCAATGACACTAATGAACTTATTGGATGCACAAGATTGGTTAAAAACCCTAATTGGACAAGAATAAGCCTAAGGAAGATGAAAATGACCTAAATGTTAATCCAATGACACAAATGAACTTATTGGATGAACAAGATTGGTTAAAAACCCTAATTGAAAAAGAATAAGCCTAGGGAGGACGAAAATGACCTAAATGTTAATCCAATGACACAAATGAACTTATTGGATGCAGACGATTGGTTAAAAACCCTAATTGGACAAGAATAAGCCTAGGGAGGACGACAATGACCTAAATGTTAATCCAATGGCACAAATGAACTTATTGGATGCACAAGATTGGTTAAAAACCCTAATTGCACAAGAATAAGTCTAGGGAGGACGAAAATGACCTAAATGTTAATCCGATCACACAAATGAACTTATTGGATACACAAGATTGGTTAAAAACCTTAATTACAGAAGAATAAGCCTAGGGAGGACGAAAATGACCTAAATGTTCATCCAATGACATAAAAACACGTATTGGATGCACAAGATTGGTTAAAAACCCTAATTGCACAAAAATAAGCTTAGGGAGGACGAAAATGACCTAAATGTTAATCCAATGACACAAATGAACTTTTTGGATGCACAAGATTGGTTAAAAACCGTAATTGGAAAAGAATAAGCCTAGGGTGGACGAAAATGACCTAAATGTTAATCCAATGACACAAATGAACTTATTGGATGCACAAGATTTGTTAAAAACCCTAATTGCACATCAATAACCCTAGAGAGGACGAAAATGACCTAAATGTTAATCTAGTGACATAAACACACCTATTGGGTGCACAAGATTGGTTAAAAACCATAATTATACATAAATAGGCCTAGGGAGGACGAAAATGACCTAAATGTTAATCCAATGACACAAATGAACTTTTTGGATGCACAAGATTGGTTAAAAACCCTAATTGGACAAGAATAAGCCTAGGGAGGACGAAAATGACCTAAATGTTCATCCAATGACAAAAATACACATATTGGATGCACAAGATTGGTTAAAAACCCTAATTATACATAAATAGGGCTAGGGAGGACGAAAATGACCTAAATGTTAATCCATTGACACAAATGAACTTTTTGGATGCACAAGATTGGTTAAAAACCAAAATTGGACAAGAATAAGCCTAGGGAGGACGAAAATGACCTAAATAATAATCTAATGACACAAATGAACTGATTGGATACACAAGATTGGTTAAAAACCCTAATTGCACAAGAATAAGCCTAGGGAGGACGAAAATGACCTAAATGTTAATCCAATGACACAAATGAACTTATTGGATGCAGACGATAGGTTAAAAACCTTAATTGGACAAGAATAAGCCTAGGGAGGACGACAATGACCTAAATGTTAATCCAATGGCACAACTGAACTTATTGGATGCACAAGATTGGTTAAAAACCCTAATTGCACAAGAATAAGTCTAGGGATGACGAAAATGACCTAAATGTTAATCCGATGACACAAATGAACTTATTGGATACACAAGATTGGTTAAAAACCTTAATTACACAAGAATAATCCTAGGGAGGACGAAAATGACCCAAATGTTCATCCAATGACATAAAAACACGTATTGGATGCACAAGATTGGTTAAAAACCCTAATTGCACAAAAATAAGCCTAGGGAGGACAAAAATGACCTAAATGTTAATCCAATGACACAAATGAACTTTTTGTATGCACAAGATTGGTTAAAAACCCTAATTGGAAAAGAATAAGCCTAGGGTGGACGAAAATGACCTAAATGTTAATCCAATGACACAAATGAACTTATTGGATGCACAAGATTTGTTAAAAACCCTAATTGCACATCAATAACCCTAGAGAGGACGAAAATGACCTAAATGTTAATCTAGTGACATAAACACACCTATTGGATGCACAAGATTGGTTAAAAACCCTAATTATACATAAATAGGCCTAGGAAGGACGAAAATGACCTAAATGTTAATCCAATGACACAAATGAACTTTTTGGATGAACAAGATTGGTTAAAAACCAAAATTGGACAAGAATAAGCCTAGGGAGGACGAAAATGACCTAAATATTAATCTAATGACACAAATGAACTTATTGGATAGACAAGATTGGTTAAAAACCCTAATTGCACAAGAAGAAGCCTAGGGAGGACGAAAATGACCTAAATGTTAATCTAATGACACAAATGAACTTATTGGATCCACAAGATTGGTTAAAAACCGTAATTGCACATAAACAAGCCTAGGGAGGACACAAATGAACTTATTTGATGAACAAGATTGGGTAAAAACCCTAATTGGAAAAGAATAAGCCTAGGGAGGACGAAAATGACCTAGATGTTAATCCAATGACACAAATGAACTTTTTGGATGCACTAGATTGGTAAAAAAAAACCCTAATTGCACAAGAATAAGTCTAGGGAGGACGAAAAAGACCTAAACGTTAATACGATGACACAAATGAACATATTGGATACACAAGATTGGTTAAAATCCCTAATTGCACATAAATAAGCCTAGGGAGGACGAAAATGACCTAAATGTTAATCCAATGACACAAATGAACTTATTGGATGCACAAGATTGGTTAAAAACCGTAATTGGACAAGAATAAGCCTAGGGTGGACGAAAATGACCTAAATGTTAATCCAATGACACAAATGAACTTATTGGATGCACAAGATTTGTTAAAAACCCTAATTGCATATAAATAACCCTAGAGAGGACGAAAATGACCTAAATGTTAATCTAGTGACATAAACACACCTATTGGGTGCACAAGATTGGTTAAAAACCCTAATTGGACAAGAATAAGCCTAGGGAGGACGAAAATGACCTAAATGTTAATCCAATGACACAAATGATCATATTGGATGCACAAGATTGGTTAAAAACCCTAATTGCACATAAATAGGCCTAGGGAGGACGAAAATGACCTAAATGTTAATCCAATGACTCAAATGAACTTATTTGATGTACAAGATTGGTTAAAAACCCTAATTGGACAAGAATAAGCCTAGGGAGGACGTAAATGACCTAAATGTTCATCCAATGACAAAAAAACACGTATTGGATGCACAAGATTGGTTAAAAACCCTAATTATACATAAATAGGCCTAGGGAGGACGAAAATGACCTAAATGTTAATCCAATGACACAAATGAACTTATTGGATGCACAAGATTGGTTAAAAACCAAAATTGGACAAGAATAAGCCTAGGGAGGACGAAAATGACCTAAATATTAATCTAATGACACAAATGAACTTATTGGATACACAAGATTGGTTAAAAACCATAATTGCACAAGAATAAGCCTAGGGAGGACGAAAATGACCGAAATGTTAATCTAATGACTCAAATGAACTTATTGGATCCAAAAGATTGGTTAAAAACCGTAATTGCACATAAACAAGCCTAGGGAGGACGAAAATGACTTAAATGTTAATCCAATGACACTAATGAACTTATTGGATGCACAAGATTGGTTAAAAACCCTAATTGGACAAGAATAAGCCTAAGGAGGATGAAAATGACCTAAATGTTAATCCAATGACACAAATGAACTTATTGGATGAACAAGATTGGTTAAAAACCCTAATTGGAAAAGAATAAGCCTAGGGAGGACGAAAATGACCTAAATGTTAATCCAATGACACAAATGAACTTATTGGATGCAGACGATTGGTTAAAAACCCTAATTGGACAAGAATAAGCCTAGGGAGGACGAAAATGACCTAAATGTTAATCCAATGGCACAAATGAACTTATTGGATGCACAAGATTGGTTAAAAACCCTAATTGCACAAGAATAAGTCTAGGGAGGACGAAAATGACCTAAATGTTAATCCGATGACACAAATGAACTTATTGGATACACAAGATTGGTTAAAAACCTTAATTACACAAGAATAAGCCTAGGGAGGATGAAAATGCCCTAAATGTTCATCCAATGACATAAAAACACGTATTGGATGCACAAGATTGGTTAAAAACCCTAATTGCACAAAAATAAGCCTAGGGAGGACGAAAATGACCTAAATGTTAATCCAATGACACAAATGAACTTTTTGGATGCACAATATTGGTTAAAAACCCTAATTGGAAAAGAATAAGCCTAGGGTGGACGAAAATGACCTAAATGTTAATCCAATGACACAAATGAACTTATTGGATGCACAAGATTTGTTAAAAACCCTAATTGCACATCAATAACCCTAGAGAGGACGAAAATGACCTAAATGTTAATCTAGTGACATAAACACACCTATTGGATGCACAAGATTGGTTAAAAACCCTAATTGTACATAAATAGGCCTAAGAAGGACAAAAATGACCTAAATGTTAATCCAATGACACAAATGAACTTTTTGGATGAACAAGATTGGTTAAAAACCAAAATTGGACAAGAATAAGCCTAGGGAGGACGAAAATGACCTAAATATTAATCTAATGACACAAATGAACTTATTGGATACACAAGATTGGTTAAAAACCCTAATTGCACAAGAATAAGCCTAGGGAGGACGAAAATGACCTAAATGTTAATCTAATGACACAAATGAACTTATTGGATCCACAAGATTGGTTAAAAACCGTAATTGCACATAAACAAGCCTAGGGAGGACGAAAATAACTTAAATGTTAATCCAATGACACTAATCAACTTATTGGATGCACAAGATTGGTTAAAAACCCTAATTGGACAAGAATAAGCCTAAGGAAGATGAAAATGACCTAAATGTCAATCCAATGACACAAATGAACTTATTGGATGAACAAGATTGGTTAAAAACCCTAATTGGA
>JBBPBR010000008.1:18982046-19003951 GCA_037974775.1 Cicer pinnatifidum | reverse complement strand
TCCAATGACACAAATGAACTTTTTGGATGCACAAGATTGGTTAAAAACCCTAATTGGACAAGAATAAGCCTAGGGAGGACGAAAATGACCTAAATGTTCATCCAATGACAAAAATACACATATTGGATGCACAAGATTGGTTAAAAACCCTAATTATACATAAATAGGCCTAGGGAGGACGAAAATGACCTAAATGTTAATCCAATGACACAAATGAACTTTTTGGATGCACAAGATTGGTTAAAAACCAAAATTGGACAAGAATAAGCCTAGGGAGAACGAAAATGACCTAAATAATAATCTAATGACACAAATGAACTGATTGGATACACAAGATTGGTTAAAAACCGTAATTGCACAAGAATAAGCCTAGGGAGGACGGAAATGACCTAAATGTTAATCCAATGACACAAATGAACTTATTGGATGCAGACGATAGGTTAAAAACCCTAATTGGACAAGAATAAGCCTAGGGAGGACGACAATGACCTAAATGTTAATCCAATGGCACAACTGAACTTATTGGATGCACAAGATTGGTTAAAAACCCTAATTGCACTAGAATAAGTCTAGGGATGACGAAAATGACCTAAATGTTAATCCGATGACACAAATGAACTTATTGGATACACAAGATTGGTTAAAAACCTTAATTACACAAGAATAATCCTAGGGAGGACGAAAATGACCCAAATGTTCATCCAATGACATAAAAACACGTATTGGATGCACAAGATTGGTTAAAAACCCTAATTGCACAAAAATAAGCCTAGGGAGGACGAAAATGACCTAAATGTTAATCCAATGACACAAATGAACTTTTTGGATGCACAAGATTGGTTAAAAACCCTAATTGGAAAAGAATAAGCCTAGGGTGGACGAAAATGACCTAAATGTTAATCCAATGACACAAATGAACTTATTGGATGCACAAGATTTGTTAAAAACCATAATTGCACATCAATAACCCTAGAGAGGACGAAAATGACCTAAATGTTAATCTAGTGACATAAACACACCTATTGGATGCACAAGATTGGTTAAAAACCCTAATTGTACATAAATAGGCCTAGGAAGGACGAAAATGACCTAAATGTTAATCCAATGACACAAATGAACTTTTTGGATGAACAAGATTGGTTAAAAACCAAAATTGGACAAGAATAAGCCTAGGGAGGACGAAAATGACCTAAATATTAATCTAATGACACAAATGAACTTATTGGATACACAAGATTGGTTAAAAACCCTAATTGCACAAGAATAAGCCTAGGGAGGACGAAAATGACCTAAATGTTAATCTAATGACACAAATCAACTTATTGGATCCACAAGATTGGTTAAAAACCGTAATTGCACATAAACAAGCCTAGGGAAGACGAAAATAACTTAAATGTTAATCCAATGACACTAATCAACTTATTGGATGCACAAGATTGGTTAAAAACCCTAATTGGACAAGAATAAGCCTAAGGAAGATGAAAATGACGTAAATGTTAATCCAATGACACAAATGAACTTATTGGATGAACAAGATTGGTTAAAAACCCTAATTGGAAAAGAATAAGCCTAGGGAGGACGAAAATGACCTAAATGTTAATCCAATGACACAAATGAACTTATTGGATGCAGACGATTGGTTAAAAACCCTAATTGGACAAGAATAAGCCTAGGGAGGACGACAATGACCTAAATGTTAATCCAATGGCACAAATGAACTTATTGGATGCACAAGATTGGTTAAAAACCCTAATTGCACAAGAATAAGTCTAGGGAGGACGAAAATGACCTAAATGTTAATCCGATCACACAAATGAACTTATTGGATACACAAGATTGGTTAAAAACCTTAATTACAGAAGAATAAGCCTAGGGAGGACGAAAATGACCTAAATGTTCATCCAATGACATAAAAACACGTATTGGATGCACAAGATTGGTTAAAAACCCTAATTGCACAAAAATAAGCTTAGGGAGGACGAAAATGACCTAAATGTTAATCCAATGACACAAATGAACTTTTTGGATGCACAAGATTGGTTAAAAACCGTAATTGGAAAAGAATAAGCCTAGGGTGGACGAAAATGACCTAAATGTTAATCCAATGACACAAATGAACTTATTGGATGCACAAGATTTGTTAAAAACCCTAATTGCACATCAATAACCCTAGAGAGGACGAAAATGACCTAAATGTTAATCTAGTGACATAAACACACCTATTGGGTGCACAAGATTGGTTAAAAACCATAATTATACATAAATAGGCCTAGGGAGGACGAAAATGACCTAAATGTTAATCCAATGACACAAATGAACTTTTTGGATGCACAAGATTGGTTAAAAACCCTAATTGGACAAGAATAAGCCTAGGGAGGACGAAAATGACCTAAATGTTCATCCAATGACAAAAATACACATATTGGATGCACAAGATTGGTTAAAAACCCTAATTATACATAAATAGGGCTAGGGAGGACGAAAATGACCTAAATGTTAATCCATTGACACAAATGAACTTTTTGGATGCACAAGATTGGTTAAAAACCAAAATTGGACAAGAATAAGCCTAGGGAGGACGAAAATGACCTAAATAATAATCTAATGACACAAATGAACTGATTGGATACACAAGATTGGTTAAAAACCCTAATTGCACAAGAATAAGCCTAGGGAGGACGAAAATGACCTAAATGTTAATCCAATGACACAAATGAACTTATTGGATGCAGACGATAGGTTAAAAACCCTAATTGGACAAGAATAAGCCTAGGGAGGACGACAATGACCTAAATGTTAATCCAATGGCACAACTGAACTTATTGGATGCACAAGATTGGTTAAAAACCCTAATTGCACAAGAATAAGTCTAGGGATGACGAAAATGACCTAAATGTTAATCCGATGACACAAATGAACTTATTGGATACACAAGATTGGTTAAAAACCTTAATTACACAAGAATAATCCTAGGGAGGACGAAAATGACCCAAATGTTCATCCAATGACATAAAAACACGTATTGGATGCACAAGATTGGTTAAAAACCCTAATTGCACAAAAATAAGCCTAGGGAGGACAAAAATGACCTAAATGTTAATCCAATGACACAAATGAACTTTTTGGATGCACAAGATTGGTTAAAAACCCTAATTGGAAAAGAATAAGCCTAGGGTGGACGAAAATGACCTAAATGTTAATCCAATGACACAAATGAACTTATTGGATGCACAAGATTTGTTAAAAACCCTAATTGCACATCAATAACCCTAGAGAGGACGAAAATGACCTAAATGTTAATCTAGTGACATAAACACACCTATTGGATGCACAAGATTGGTTAAAAACCCTAATTATACATAAATAGGCCTAGGAAGGACGAAAATGACCTAAATGTTAATCCAATGACACAAATGAACTTATTGGATGAACAAGATTGGTTAAAAACCAAAATTGGACAAGAATAAGCCTAGGGAGGACGAAAATGACCTAAATATTAATCTAATGACACAAATGAACTTATTGGATACACAAGATTGGTTAAAAACCCTAATTGCACAAGAATAAGCCTAGGAAGGACGAAAATGACCTAAATGTTTATCTAATGACACAAATGAACTTATTGGATCCACAAGATTGGTTAAAAACCGTAATTGCACATAAACAAGCCTAGGGAGGACGAAAATAACTTAAATGTTAATCCAATGACACTAATGAACTTATTGGATGCACAAGATTGGTTAAAAACCCTAATTGGACAAGAATAAGCCTAAGGAGGACGAAAATGACCTAAATGTTAATCCAATGACACAAATGAACTTATTGGATGAACAAGATTGGTTAAAAACCCTAATTGGAAAAGAATAAGCCTAGGGAGGACGAAAATGACCTAAATATTAATCTAATGACACAAATGAACTTATTGGATACACAAGATTGGTTAAAAACCCTAATTGCACAAGAATAAGCCTAGGGAGGACGAAAATGACCTAAATGTTAATCTAATGACACAAATGAACTTATTGGATCCACAAGATTGGTTAAACACCGTAATTGCACATAAACAAGCCTAGGGAGGACGAAAATAACTTAAATGTTAATCCAATGACACAAATGAACTTATTGGATGCACAAGATTGGTTAAAAACCCTAATTGGACAAGAATAAGCCTAAGGAGGACGAAAATGACCTAAATGTTAATCCAATGACACAAATGAACTTATTGGATGAACAAGATTGGTTAAAAACCCTAATTGGAAAAGAATAAGCCTAGGGAGGACGAAAATGACCTAAATGTTAATCCAATGACACAAATGAACTTATTGGATGCAGACGATTGGTTAAAAACCCTAATTGGACAAGAATAAGCCTAGGGAGGACGAAAATGACCTAAATGTTAATCCAATGGCACAAATGAACTTATTGGATGCACAAGATTGGTTAAAAACCCTAATTGCACAAGAATAAGTCTAGGGAGGACGAAAATGACCTAAATGTTAATCCGATGACACAAATGAACTTATTGGATACACAAGATTGGTTAAAAACCTTAATTACACAAGAATAAGCCTAGGGAGGATGAAAATGCCCTAAATGTTCATCCAATGACATAAAAACACGTATTGGATGCACAAGATTGGTTAAAAACCCTAATTGCACAAAAATAAGCCTAGGGAGGACGAAAATGACCTAAATGTTAATCCAATGACACAAATGAACTTTTTGGATGCACAATATTGGTTAAAAACCCTAATTGGAAAAGAATAAGCCTAGGGTGGACGAAAATGACCTAAATGTTAATCCAATGACACAAATGAACTTATTGGATGCACAAGATTTGTTAAAAACCCTAATTGCACATCAATAACCCTAGAGAGGACGAAAATGACCTAAATGTTAATCTAGTGACATAAACACACCTATTGGATGCACAAGATTGGTTAAAAACCCTAATTATACATAAGTAGGCCTAGGAAGGACGAAAATGACCTAAATGTTAATCCAATGACACAAATGAACTTTTTGGATGAACAAGATTGGTTAAAAACCAAAATTGGACAAGAATAAGCCTAGGGAGGACGAAAATGACCTAAATATTAATCTAATGACACAAATGAACTTATTGGATAGACAAGATTGGTTAAAAACCCTAATTGCACAAGAATAAGCCTAGGGAGGACGAAAATGACCTAAATGTTAATCTAATGACACAAATGAACTTATTGGATCCACAAGATTGGTTAAAAACCGTAATTGCACATAAACAAGCCTAGGGAGGACGAAAATCACTTAAATGTTAATCCAATGACACTAATGAACTTATTGGATGCACAAGATTGGTTAAAAACCCTAATTGGACAAGAATAAGCCTAGGGAGCACGAAAATGACCTAAATGTTCATCCAATGACAAAAAAACACGTATTGGATGCACAAGATTGGTTAAAAACCCTAATTATACATAAATAGGCCTAGGGAGGACGAAAATGACCTAAATGTTAATCCAATGACACAAATGAACTTATTGGATGCACAAGATTGGTTAAAAACCCTAATTGGACAAGAATAAGCCTAGGGAGGACGAAAATGACCTAAATGTTCATCCAATGACAAAAAAACACGTATTGGATGCACAAGATTGGTTAAAAACCCTAATTATACATAAATAGGCCTAGGGAGGACGAAAATGACCTAAATGTTAATCCAATGACACAAATGAACTTTTTGGATGCACAAGATTGGTTAAAAACCAAAATTGGACAAGAATAAGCCTAGGAAGGACGAAAATGACCTAAATATTAATCTAATGACACAAATGAACTTATTGGATACACAAGATTGGTTAAAAACCCTAATTGGACAAGAATAAGCCTAAGGAGGACGAAAATGACCTAAATGTTAATCCAATGACACAAATGAACTTATTGGATGAACAAGATTGGTTAAAAACCCTAATTGGAAAAGAATAAGCCTAGGGAGGACGAAAATGACCTAAATGTTAATCCAATGACACAAATGAACTTATTGGATGCAGACGATTGGTAAAAAACCCTAATTGGACAAGAATAAGCCTAGGGAGGACGACAATGACCTAAATGTTAATCCAATGGCACAAATGAACTTATTGGATGCACAAGATTGGTTAAAAACCCTAATTGCACAAGAATAAGTCTAGGGAGGACGAAAATGACCTAAATGTTAATCCGATAACACAAATGAACTTATTGGATACACAAGATGGGTTAAAAACCTTAATTACACAAGAATAAGCCTAGGGAGGACGAAAATGCCCTAAATGATCATCCAATGACATAAAAACACGTATTGGATGCACAAGATTGGTTAAAAACCCTAATTGCACAAAAATAAGCCTAGGGAGGACGAAAATGACCTAAATGTTAATCCAATGACACAAATGAACTTTTTGGATGCACAAGATTGGTTAAAAACCCTAATTGGAAAAGAATAAGCCTAGGGTGGACGAAAATGACCTAAATGTTAATCCAATGACACAAATGAACTTATTGGATGCACAAGATTTGTTAAAAAACCATAATTGCACATCAATAACCCTAGAGAGGACGAAAATGACCTAAATGTTAATCTAGTGACATAAACACACCTATTGGATGCACAAGATTGGTTAAAAACCCTAATTGTACATAAATAGGCCTAGGAAGGACGAAAATGACCTAAATGTTAATCCAATGACACAAATGAACTTTTTGGATGAACAAGATTAGTTAAAAACCAAAATTGGACAAGAATAAGCCTAGGGAGGACGAAAATGACCTAAATATTAATCTAATGACACAAATGAACTTATTGGATACACAAGATTGGTTAAAAACCCTAATTTCACAAGAATAAGCCTAGGGAGGACGAAAATGACCTAAATGTTAATCTAATGACACAAATCAACTTATTGGATCCACAAGATTGGTTAAAAACCGTAATTGCACATAAACAAGCCTAGGGAGGACACAAATGAACTTATTTGATGAACAAGATTGGGTAAAAACCCTAATTGGAAAAGAATAAGCCTAGGGAGGACGAAAATGACCTAGATGTTAATCCAATGACACAAATGAACTTTTTGGATGCACTAGATTGGTAAAAAAAAACCCTAATTGCACAAGAATAAGTCTAGGGAGGACGAAAAAGATCTAAACGTTAATACGATGACACAAATGAACATATTGGATACACAAGATTGGTTAAAATCCCTAATTGCACATAAATAAGCCTAGGGAGGACGAAAATGACCTAAATGTTAATCCAATGACACAAATGAACTTATTGGATGCACAAGATTGGTTAAAAACCGTAATTGGACAAGAATAAGCCTAGGGTGGACGAAAATGACCTAAATGTTAATCCAATGACACAAATGAACTTATTGGATGCACAAGATTTGTTAAAAACCCTAATTGCATATAAATAACCCTAGAGAGGACGAAAATGACCTAAATGTTAATCTAGTGACATAAACACACCTATTGGGTGCACAAGATTGGTTAAAAACCCTAATTGGACAAGAATAAGCCTAGGGAGGACGAAAATGACCTAAATGTTAATCCAATGACACAAATGATCATATTGGATGCACAAGATTGGTTAAAAACCCTAATTGCACATAAATAGGCCTAGGGAGGACGAAAATGACCTAAATGTTAATCCAATGACTCAAATGAACTTATTTGATGTACAAGATTGGTTAAAAACCCTAATTGGACAAGAATAAGCCTAGGGAGGACGAAAATGACCTAAATGTTCATCCAATGACAAAAAAACACGTATTGGATGCACAAGATTGGTTAAAAACCCTAATTATACATAAATAGGCCTAGGGAGGACGAAAATGACCTAAATGTTAATCCAATGACACAAATGAACTTTTTGGACGCACAAGATTGGTTAAAAACCAAAATTGGACAAGAATAAGCCTAGGGAGGACGAAAATGACCTAAATATTAATCTAATGACACAAATGAACTTATTGGATACACAAGATTGGTTAAAAACCCTAATTGCACAAGAATAAGCCTAGGGAGGACGAAAATGACCTAAATGTTTATCTAATGACACAAATGAACTTATTGGATCCACAAGATTGGTTAAAAACCGTAATTGCACATAAACAAGCCTAGGGAGGACGAAAATAACTTAAATGTTAATCCAATGACACTAATGAACTTATTGGATGCACAAGATTGGTTAAAAACCCTAATTGGACAAGAATAAGCCTAAGGAGGAAGAAAATGACCTAAATGTTAATCCAATGACACAAATGAACTTATTGGATGAACAAGATTGGTTAAAAACCCTAATTGGAAAAGAATAAGTCTAGGGAGGACGAAAATGACCTAAATGTTAATCCAATGACACAAATGAACTTTTTGGATGCACTAGATTGGTAAAAAAAAACCCTAATTCCACAAGAATAAGTCTAGGGAGGACGAAAAAGACCTAAACGTTAATCCGATGACACAAATGAACATATTGGATACACAAGATTGGTTAAAATCCCTAATTGCACATAAATAAGCCTAGGGAGGACGAAAATGACCTAAATGTTAATCCAATGACACAAATGAACTTATTGGATGCACAAGATTGGTTAAAAACCGTAATTGGACAAGAATAAGCCTAGGGTGGACGAAAATGACCTAAATGTTAATCCAATGACACAAATGAACTTATTGGATGCACAAGATTTGTTAAAAACCCTAATTGCACATCAATAACCCTAGAGAGGACGAAAATGACCTAAATGTTAATCTAGTGACATAAACACACCTATTGGATGCACAAGATTGGTTAAAAACCCTAATTGGACAAGAATAAGCCTAGGGAGGACGAAAATGACCTAAATGTTAATCCAATGACACAAATGATCATATTGGATGCACAAGATTGGTTAAAAACCCTAATTGCACATAAATAAGCATAGGAAGGACGAAAATGACCTAAATGTTAATCCAATGACACAAATGAACTTATTGGATGCACAAGATTGGTTAAAAACCCTAATTGGACAAGAATAAGCTTAGGGAGGACGAAAATGACCTAAATGTTCATCCATTGACAAAAAAACACGTATTGGATGCACAAGATTGGTTAAAAACCCTAATTATACATAAATAGGCCTAGGGAGGACGAAAATGACCTAAATGTTAATCCAATGACACAAATGAACTTTTTGGATGCACAAGATTGGTTAAAAACCAAAATTGGACAAGAATAAGCCTAGGGAGGACGAAAATGACCTAAATATTAATCTAATGACACAAATGAACTTATTGGATACACAAGATTGGTTAAAAACCCTAATTGCACAAGAATAAGCCTAGGGAGGACGAAAATGACCTAAATGTTAATCCAATGACACAAATGAACTTATTGGATGCACAAGATTGGTTAAAAACCCTAATTGGACAAGAATAAGCCTAGGGAGCACGAAAATGACCTAAATGTTCATCCAATGACAAAAAAACACGTATTGGATGCACAAGATTGGTTAAAAACCCTAATTATACATAAATAGGCCTAGGGAGGACGAAAATGACCTAAATGTAAATCCATTGACACAAATGAACTTTTTGGATGCACAAGATTGGTTAAAAACCAAAATTGGACAAGAATAAGCCTAGGGAGGACGAAAATGACCTAAATAATAATCTAATGACACAAATGAACTGATTGGATACACAAGATTGGTTAAAAACCCTAATTGCACAAGAATAAGCCTAGGGAGGACGAAAATGACCTAAATGTTAATCCAATGACACAAATGAACTTATTGGATGCACAAGATTGGTTAAAAACCCTAATTGCACATAAATAAGCCTAGGGAGGACGAAAATGACATAAATGTTAATCCAATGAAACAAATGAACTTTTTGGATGCACAAGATTGGTTAAAAACCCTAATTGGACAAGAATAAGCCTAGGGAGGACGAAAATGACCTAAATGTTAATCCAATGACACAAATGAACTTATTGGATGCACAAGATTGGTTAAAAACCCTAATTGGACAAGAATAAGCCTAAGGAGGACGAAAATGACCTAAATGTTAATCCAATGACACAAATGAACTTATTGGATGAACAAGATTGGTTAAAAACCCTAATTGGAAAAGAATAAGCCTAGGGAGGACGAAAATGACCTAAATGTTAATCCAATGACACAAATGAACTTATTGGATGCAGACGATTGGTTAAAAACCCTAATTGGACAAGAATAAGCCTAGGGAGGACGACAATGACCTAAATGTTAATCCAATGGCACAAATGAACTTATTGGATGCACAAGATTGGTTAAAAACCCTAATTGCACAAGAATAAGTCTAGGGATGACGAAAATGACCTAAATGTTAATCCGATGACACAAATGAACTTATTGGATACACAAGATTGGTTAAAAACCTTAATTACACAAGAATAATCCTAGGGAGGACGAAAATGACCCAAATGTTCATCCAATGACATAAAAACACGTATTGGATGCACAAGATTGGTTAAAAACCCTAATTGCACAAAAATAAGCCTAGGGAGGACAAAAATGACCTAAATGTTAATCCAATGACACAAATGAACTTTTTGTATGCACAAGATTGGTTAAAAACCCTAATTGGAAAAGAATAAGCCTAGGGTGGACGAAAATGACCTAAATGTTAATCCAATGACACAAATGAACTTATTGGATGCACAAGATTTGTTAAAAACCCTAATTGCACATCAATAACCCTAGAGAGGACGAAAATGACCTAAATGTTAATCTAGTGACATAAACACACCTATTGGATGCACAAGATTGGTTAAAAACCCTAATTATACATAAATAGGCCTAGGAAGGACGAAAATGACCTAAATGTTAATCCAATGACACAAATGAACTTTTTGGATGAACAAGATTGGTTAAAAACCAAAATTGGACAAGAATAAGCCTAGGGAGGACGAAAATGACCTAAATATTAATCTAATGACACAAATGAACTTATTGGATAGACAAGATTGGTTAAAAACCCTAATTGCACAAGAATAAGCCTAGGGAGGACGAAAATGACCTAAATGTTAATCTAATGACACAAATGAACTTATTGGATCCACAAGATTGGTTAAAAACCGTAATTGCACATAAACAAGCCTAGGGAGGACGAAAATCACTTAAATGTTAATCCAATGACACTAATGAACTTATTGGATGCACAAGATTTGTTAAAAACCCTAATTGGACAAGAATAAGCCTAAGGAGGACGAAAATGACCTAAATGTTAATCCAATGACACAAATGAACTTACTTGATGAACAAGATTGGTTAAAAACCCTAATTGGAAAAGAATAAGCCTAGGCAGGACGAAAATGACCTAGATGTTAATCCAATGACACAAATGAACTTTTTGGATGCACTAGATTTGTAAAAAAAAACCCTAATTGCACAAGAATAAGTCTAGGGAGGACGAAAAAGACCTAAACGTTAATACGACGACACAAATGAACATATTGGATACACAAGATTGGTTAAAATCCCTAATTGCACATAAATAAGCCTAGGGAGGACGAAAATGACCTAAATGTTAATCCAATGACACAAATGAACTTATTGGATGCACAAGATTGGTTAAAAACCGTAATTGGACAAGAATAAGCCTAGGGTGGACGAAAATGACCTAAATGTTAATCCAATGACACAAATGAACTTATTGGATGCACAAGATTTGTTAAAAACCCTAATTGCATATAAATAACCCTAGAGAGGACGAAAATGACCTAAATGTTAATCTAGTGACATAAACACACCTATTGGGTGCACAAGATTGGTTAAAAACCCTAATTGGACAAGAATAAGCCTAGGGAGGACGAAAATGACCTAAATGTTAATCCAATGACACAAATGATCATATTGGATGCACAAGATTGGTTAAAAACCCTAATTGCACATAAATAGGCCTAGGGAGGACGAAAATGACCTAAATGTTAATCCAATGACTCAAATGAACTTATTTGATGTACAAGATTGGTTAAAAACCCTAATTGGACAAGAATAAGCCTAGGGAGGACGTAAATGACCTAAATGTTCATCCAATGACAAAAAAACACGTATTGGATGCACAAGATTGGTTAAAAACCCTAATTATACATAAATAGGCCTAGGGAGGACGAAAATGACCTAAATGTTAATCCAATGACACAAATGAACTTATTGGACGCACAAGATTGGTTAAAAACCAAAATTGGACAAGAATAAGCCTAGGGAGGACGAAAATGACCTAAATATTAATCTAATGACACAAATGAACTTATTGGATACACAAGATTGGTTAAAAACCCTAATTGCACAAGAATAAGCCTAGGGAGGACGAAAATGACCTAAATGTTAATCTAATGACACAAATGAACTTATTGGATCCAAAAGATTGGTTAAAAACCGTAATTGCACATAAACAAGCCTAGGGAGGACGAAAATGACTTAAATGTTAATCCAATGACACTAATGAACTTATTGGATGCACAAGATTGGTTAAAAACCCTAATTGGACAAGAATAAGCCTAAGGAAGATGAAAATGACCTAAATGTTAATCCAATGACACAAATGAACTTATTGGATGAACAAGATTGGTTAAAAACCCTAATTGAAAAAGAATAAGCCTAGGGAGGACGAAAATGACCTAAATGTTAATCCAATGACACAAATGAACTTATTGGATGCAGACGATTGGTTAAAAACCCTAATTGAACAAGAATAAGCCTAGGGAGGACGACAATGACCTAAATGTTAATCCAATGGCACAAATGAACTTATTGGATGCACAAGATTGGTTAAAAACCCTAATTGCACAAGAATAAGTCTAGGGAGGACGAAAATGACCTAAATGTTAATCCGATAACAAAAATGAACTTATTGGATACACAAGATGGGTTAAAAACCTTAATTACACAAGAATAAGCCTAGGGAGGACGAAAATGCCCTAAATGTTCATCCAATGACATAAAAACACGTATTGGATGCACAAGATTGGTTAAAAACCCTAATTGCACAAAAATAAGCCTAGGGAGGACGAAAATGACCTAAATGTTAATCCAATGACACAAATGAACTTTTTGGATGCACAAGATTGGTTAAAAACCCTAATTGGAAAAGAATAAGCCTAGGGTGGACGAAAATGACCTAAATGTTAATCCAATGACATAAATGAACTTATTGGATGCACAAGATTTGTTAAAAACCATAATTGCACATCAATAACCCTAGAGAGGAAGAAAATGACCTAAATGTTAATCTAGTGACATAAACACACCTATTGGATGCACAAGATTGGTTAAAAACCCTAATTGTACATAAATAGGCCTAGGAAGGACGAAAATGACCTAAATGTTAATCCAATGACACAAATGAACTTTTTGGATGAACAAGATTGGTTAAAAACCAAAATTGGACAAGAATAAGCCTAGGGAGGACCAAAATGACCTAAATATTAATCTAATGACACAAATGAACTTATTGGATACACAAGATTGGTTAAAAACCCTAATTTCACAAGAATAAGCCTAGGGAGGACGAAAATGACCTAAATGTTAATCTAATGACACAAATCAACTTATTGGATCCACAAGATTGGTTAAAAACCGTAATTGCACATAAACAAGCCTAGGGAGGACGAAAATAACTTAAATGTTAATCCAATGACACTAATCAACTTATTGGATGCACAAGATTGGTTAAAAACCCTAATTGGACAAGAATAAGCCTAAGGAAGATGAAAATGACCTAAATGTCAATCCAATGACACAAATGAACTTATTGGATGAACAAGATTGGTTAAAAACCCTAATTGGAAAAGAATAAGCCTAGGGAGGACGAAAATGACCTAAATGTTAATCCAATGACACAAATGAACTTATTGGATGCAGACGATTGGTTAAAAACCCTAATTGGACAAGAATAAGCCTAGGGAGGACGACAATGACCTAAATGTTAATCCAATGGCACAAATGAACTTATTGGATGCACAAGATTGGTTAAAAACCCTAATTGCACAAGAATAAGTCTAGGGAGGACGAAAATGACCTAAATGTTAATCCGATCACACAAATGAACTTATTGGATACACAAGATTGGTTAAAAACCTTAATTACAGAAGAATAAGCCTAGGGAGGACGAAAATGACCTAAATGTTCATCCAATGACATAAAAACACGTATTGGATGCACAAGATTGGTTAAAAACCCTAATTGCACAAAAATAAGCTTAGGGAGGACGAAAATGACCTAAATGTTAATCCAATGACACAAATGAACTTTTTGGATGCACAAGATTGGTTAAAAACCGTAATTGGAAAAGAATAAGCCTAGGGTGGACGAAAATGACCTAAATGTTAATCCAATGACACAAATGAACTTATTGGATGCACAAGATTTGTTAAAAACCCTAATTGCACATCAATAACCCTAGAGAGGACGAAAATGACCTAAATGTTAATCTAGTGACATAAACACACCTATTGGGTGCACAAGATTGGTTAAAAACCATAATTATACATAAATAGGCCTAGGGAGGACGAAAATGACCTAAATGTTAATCCAATGACACAAATGAACTTTTTGGATGCACAAGATTGGTTAAAAACCCTAATTGGACAAGAATAAGCCTAGGGAGGACGAAAATGACCTAAATGTTCATCCAATGACAAAAATACACATATTGGATGCACAAGATTGGTTAAAAACCCTAATTATACATAAATAGGGCTAGGGAGGACGAAAATGACCTAAATGTTAATCCATTGACACAAATGAACTTTTTGGATGCACAAGATTGGTTAAAAACCAAAATTGGACAAGAATAAGCCTAGGGAGGACGAAAATGACCTAAATAATAATCTAATGACACAAATGAAGTGATTGGATACACAAGATTGGTTAAAAACCCTAATTGCACAAGAATAAGCCTAGGGAGGACGAAAATGACCTAAATGTTAATCCAATGACACAAATGAACTTATTGGATGCACAAGATTGGTTAAAAACCCTAATTGGACAAGAATAAGCCTAGGGAGCATGAAAATGACCTAAATGTTCATCCAATGACAAAAAAACACGTATTGGATGCACAAGATTGGTTAAAAACCCTTATTATGCATAAATAGGCCTAGGAAGGACGAAAATGACCTAAATGTTAATCCAATGACACAAATGAACTTTTTGGATGAACAAGATTGGTTAAAAACCAAAATTGGACAAGAATAAGCCTAGGGAGGACGAAAATGACCTAAATATTAATCTAATGACACAAATGAACTTATTGGATACACAAGATTGGTTAAAAACCCTAATTGCACAAGAATAAGCCTAGGGAGGACAAAAATGACCTAAATGTTTATCTAATGACACAAATGAACTTATTGGATCCACAAGATTGGTTAAAAACCGTAATTGCACATAAACAAGCCTAGGGAGGACGAAAATAACTTAAATGTTAATCCAATGACACTAATGAACTTATTGGATGTACAAGATTAGTTAAAAACCCTAATTGTACAAGAATAAGCCTAAGGAATATGAAAATGACCTAAATGTTAATCCAATGACACAAATGAACTTATTGGATGAACAAGATTGGTTAAAAACCCTAATTGGAAAAGAATAAGCCTAGGGAGGACAAAAATGACCTAAATGTTAATCCAATGACACAAATGAACTTATTGGATGCAGACGATTGGTTAAAAACCCTAATTGGACAAGAATATGCCTAGGGAGGACGACAATGACCTAAATGTTAATCCAATGGCACAAATGAACTTATTGGATGCACAAGATTGGTTAAAAACCCTAATTGCACAAGAATAAGTCTAGGGATGACGAAAATGACCTAAATGTTAATCCGATGACACAAATGAACTTATTGGATACACAAGATTGGTTAAAAACCTTAATTACACAAGAATAAGCCTAGGGAGGACGAAAATGACCTAAATGTTCATCCAATGACATAAAAACACGTATTGGATGCACAAGATTGGTTAAAAACCCTAATTGCACAAAAATAAGCCTAGGGAGGACGAAAATGACCTAAATGTTAATCCAATGAGACAAATGAACTTATTGGATGCACAAGATTTGTTAAAAACCCTAATTGCACATCAATAACCCTAGAGAGGACGAAAATGACCTAAATGTTAATCTAGTGACATAAACACACCTATTGGGTGCACAAGATTGGTTAAAAACCCTAATTGGACAAGAATAAGCCTAGGGAGGACGAAAATGACCTAAATGTTAATCCAATGACCCAAATGATCATATTGGATGCACAAGATTGGTTAAAAACCCTAATTGCACATAAATAAGCCTAGGGAGGACGAAAATGACCTAAATGTTAATCCAATGACACAAATGAACTTATTGGATGCACAAGATTGGTTAAAAACCCTAATTGGACAAGAATAAGCCTAGGGAGGACGAAAATGACCTAAATGTTCATCCAATGACAAAAAAACACGTATTGGATGCACAAGATTGGTTAAAAACCCTAATTATACATAAATAGGCCTAGGGAGGACGAAAATGACCTAAATGTTAATCCAATGACACAAATGAACTTATTGGACGCACAAGATTGGTTAAAAACCAAAATTGGACAAGAATAAGCCTAGGGAGGACGAAAATGACCTAAATATTAATCTAATGACACAAATGAACTTATTGGATACACAAGATTGGTTAAAAACCCTAATTGCACAAGAATAAGCCTAGGGAGGACGAAAATGACCTAAATGTTAATCTAATGACACAAATGAACTTATTGGATCCAAAAGATTGGTTAAAAACCGTAATTGCACATAAACAAGCCTAGGGAGGACGAAAATGACTTAAATGTTAATCCAATGACACTAATGAACTTATTGGATGCACAAGATTGGTTAAAAACCCTAATTGGACAAGAATAAGCCTAAGGAAGATGAAAATGACCTAAATGTTAATCCAATGACACAAATGAACTTATTGGATGAACAAGATTGGTTAAAAACCCTAATTGAAAAAGAATAAGCCTAGGGAGGACGAAAATGACCTAAATGTTAATCCAATGACACAAATGAACTTATTGGATGCAGACGATTGGTTAAAAACCCTAATTGGACAAGAATAAGCCTAGGGAGGACGACAATGACCTAAATGTTAATCCAATGGCACAAATGAACTTATTGGATGCACAAGATTGGTTAAAAACCCTAATTGCACAAGAATAAGTCTAGGGATGACGAAAATGACCTAAATGTTAATCCGATGACACAAATGAACTTATTGGATACACAAGATTGGTTAAAAACCTTAATTACACAAGAATAATCCTAGGGAGGACGAAAATGACCCAAATGTTCATCCAATGACATAAAAACACGTATTGGATGCACAAGATTGGTTAAAAACCCTAATTGCACAAAAATAAGCCTAGGGAGGACGAAAATGACCTAAATGTTAATCCAATGACACAAATGAACTTATTGGATGCAGACGATAGGTTAAAAACCCTAATTGGACAAGAATAAGCCTAGGGAGGACGACAATGACCTAAATGTTAATCCAATGGCACAACTGAACTTATTGGATGCACAAGATTGGTTAAAAACCCTAATTGCACAAGAATAAGTCTAGGGATGACGAAAATGACCTAAATGTTAATCCGATGACACAAATGAACTTATTGGATACACAAGATTGGTTAAAAACCTTAATTACACAAGAATAATCCTAGGGAGGACGAAAATGACCCAAATGTTCATCCAATGACATAAAAACACGTATTGGATGCACAAGATTGGTTAAAAACCCTAATTGCACAAAAATAAGCCTAGGGAGGACAAAAATGACCTAAATGTTAATCCAATGACACAAATGAACTTTTTGGATGCACAAGATTGGTTAAAAACCCTAATTGGAAAAGAATAAGCCTAGGGTGGACGAAAATGACCTAAATGTTAATCCAATGACACAAATGAACTTATTGGATGCACAAGATTTGTTAAAAACCCTAATTGCACATCAATAACCCTAGAGAGGACGAAAATGACCTAAATGTTAATCTAGTGACATAAACACACCTATTGGATGCACAAGATTGGTTAAAAACCCTAATTATACATAAATAGGCCTAGGAAGGACGAAAATGACCTAAATGTTAATCCAATGACACAAATGAACTTTTTGGATGAACAAGATTGGTTAAAAACCAAAATTGGACAAGAATAAGCCTAGGGAGGACGAAAATGACCTAAATATTAATCTAATGACACAAATGAACTTATTGGATAGACAAGATTGGTTAAAAACCCTAATTGCACAAGAATAAGCCTAGGGAGGACGAAAATGACCTAAATGTTAATCTAATGACACAAATGAACTTATTGGATCCACAAGATTGGTTAAAAACCGTAATTGCACATAAACAAGCCTAGGGAGGACGAAAATCACTTAAATGTTAATCCAATGACACTAATGAACTTATTGGATGCACAAGATTTGTTAAAAACCCTAATTGGACAAGAATAAGCCTAAGGAGGACGAAAATGACCTAAATGTTAATCCAATGACACAAATGAACTTACTTGATGAACAAGATTGGTTAAAAACCCTAATTGGAAAAGAATAAGCCTAGGCAGGACGAAAATGACCTAGATGTTAATCCAATGACACAAATGAACTTTTTGGATGCACTAGATTTGTAAAAAAAAACCCTAATTGCACAAGAATAAGTCTAGGGAGGACGAAAAAGACCTAAACGTTAATACGACGACACAAATGAACATATTGGATACACAAGATTGGTTAAAATCCCTAATTGCACATAAATAAGCCTAGGGAGGACGAAAATGACCTAAATGTTAATCCAATGACACAAATGAACTTATTGGATGCACAAGATTGGTTAAAAACCGTAATTGGACAAGAATAAGCCTAGGGTGGACGAAAATGACCTAAATGTTAATCCAATGACACAAATGAACTTATTGGATGCACAAGATTTGTTAAAAACCCTAATTGCATATAAATAACCCTAGAGAGGACGAAAATGACCTAAATGTTAATCTAGTGACATAAACACACCTATTGGGTGCACAAGATTGGTTAAAAACCCTAATTGGACAAGAATAAGCCTAGGGAGGACGAAAATGACCTAAATGTTAATCCAATGACACAAATGATCATATTGGATGCACAAGATTGGTTAAAAACCCTAATTGCACATAAATAAGCCTAGGGAGGGCGAAAATGACCTAAATGTTAATCCAATGACACAAATGAACTTATTGGATGCACAAGATTGGTTAAAAACCCTAATTGGACAAGAATAAGCCTAGGGAGGACGAAAATGACCTAAATGTTCATCCAATGACAAAAAAACACGTATTGGATGCACAAGATTGGTTAAAAACCCTAATTATACATAAATAGGCTTAGCGAGGACGAAAATGACCTAAATGTTAATCCAATGACACAAATGAACTTTTTGGATGCACAAGATTGGTTAAAAACCAAAAATGGACAAGAATAAGCCTAGGGAGGACGAAAATGACCTAAATATTAATCTAATGACACAAATGAACTTATTGGATACACAAGATTGGTTAAAAACCCAAATTGCACAAGAATAAGCCTAGGGAGGACGAAAATGCCCTAAATGTTAATCCAATGACACAAATGAACTTTTTAGATGCACAAGATGGGTTAAAAACCCTAATTGGACAAGAATAAGCCTAGGGAGGACGAAAATGACCTAAATGTTCATCTAATGACACAAATGAACTTATTGGATGCCTAACATTGGTTAAAAACCCTAATTGCACGTAAATAACCCAAGAGAAGACGAAAATGAACTAAATGTTAATCCAAAGACATAAATGAACTTTTTGTATGCACAAGATTGGTAAAAAAAACCCTAATTGCACAAGAACAAGTCTAGGGAGGACAAAAATGACCTAAATGTTAATCCGATGACACAAATGAACATATTGGATACACAATATTGGTTAAAAACCCTAATTGCACATAAATAAGCCTAGGGAGGACGAAAATGACCTATATCTTAATCCAATGACACAAATGAACTTATTGGATGCACAAGATTGGTTAAAAACTCTAATTGGACAAGAATAAGCCTAGGGAGGATGAAAATGACCTAAATGTTAATCCACTGACACAAATGAACTTTTTGGATGCACAAGATTGGTTAAAAACCCTAATTGGACAAGAATAAGCCTAAGGAGGACGAAACTAACCTAAATGTTATTCCAATGACTCAAATGAACTTATTGGATGAACAAGATTGGTTAGAAACCCTAATTGCAAAATAATAAGCCTAGGGAGGACGAAAATGACCTAAATGTTAATCCAATGACACAAATGAACTTATTGGATGCACAAATTTAGTTAAAAACCCAAATTGGACAAGAATAAGCCTAGCGAGGACTAAAATGATCTAAATGTTAATCCAATGACACAAATGAACTTATTGGATGCACAACATTGGTTAAAAACCCTAATTGCACGTAATAACCCAAGAGAAGACGAAAATGACCTAAATGTTAATCCAAAGACACAAATGAACTTTTTGGATGCACAAGATTGGTAAAAAAACCCCTAAATGCACAAGAATAAGTCTAGGGAGGACGAAAATGACCTAAACGTTAATCCGATGAAACAAATGAACATATTGGATAGGCAAGATTGGTTAAAAACCCTAATTGCACATAAATAAGCCTAGGGAGGAAGAAAATGACCTAAATCTTAATCCAATGACACAAATGAACTTATTGGATGCACAAGACTGGTTAAAAACCCTAATTGGACAAGAATAAGCCAAGGGAGGATGAAAATGACCTAAATGTTAATCCAATGACACAAATGAACTTTTTGGATGCACAAGATTGGTTAAAAACCCTAATTGGACCAGAATAAGCTTAAGGAGGACGAAAATGACCTAAATGTTATTCCAATGACACAAATGAACTTATTGGATACACAAGATTTGTTAAAAACCCTAATTACACAAGAATAAGCCTAGGGAGGACGAAAATGACCTAAATGTTCAACCAATGACACAAATGAACTTATTGGATGCACAAGATTGGTTAAAAACCCTAATTGGACAAGAATAAGCCTAGGGAGGACGAAAATGACCTAAATGTTAATCCAATGACACAAATGAACTTATTGGATGCACAACATGGGTTAAAAACCCTAATTGCACGCAATAACCCAAGAGAAGACGAAAATGACCTACATGTTAATCCAATGACACAATTGAACTTTTTGGATGCACAAGATTGGTTAAAAACCCTAATTGGACAAGAATAAGCCTAAGGAGGACGAAAATGACCTAAATGTTAATCCAATGACACAAATGATCATATTGGATGCACAAGATTGGTTAAAAACCCTAATTGCACATAAATAGGCCTAGGGAGGACGAAAATGACCTAAATATTAATCCAATGACTCAAATGAACTTATTTGATGTACAAGATTGGTTAAAAACCCTAATTGGACAAGAATAAGCCTAGGGAGGACGAAAATGACCTAAATGTTCATCCAATGACAAAAAAACACGTATTGGATGCACAAGATTGGTTAAAAACCCTAATTATACATAAATAGGCCTAGGGAGGACGAAAATGACCTAAATGTTAATCCAATGACACAAATGAACTTTTTGGACGCACAAGATTGGTTAAAAACCAAAATTGGACAAGAATAAGCCTAGGGAGGACGAAAATGACCTAAATATTAATCTAATGACACAAATGAACTTATTGGATACACAAGATTGGTTAAAAACCCTAATTGCACAAGAATAAGCCTAGGTAGGACGAAAATGACCTAAATGTTAATCTAATGACACAAATGAAC
>JBBPBR010000008.1:18924152-18981546 GCA_037974775.1 Cicer pinnatifidum | reverse complement strand
AAGTTCATTTGTGTCATTGGATTAACATTTAGGTCATTTTCGTCCTCCCTAGGCTTATTCTTTTCCAATAAGGGTTTTTAACCAATCTTGTTCATCCAATAAGTTCATTTGTGTCATTGGATTAACATTTAGGTCATTTTCGTCTTCCCTAGGCTTATTTATGTGCAATTAGGGTTTTTAACCAATCTTGTGCATCCAAAAAGTTCATTTGTGTCATTGGATTAACATTTAGGTCATTTTCGTCCTCCCTAGGCTTATTCTTGTCCAATTAGGGTTTTTAACCAATCTTCTGCATCCAATAGGTGTGTTTATTTCATTGGATGGAAATTTAGGTCATTTTTGTCCTCCCTAAGCTTATTCTTGTGCAATTAGGGTTTTTAACCTATCTTGTGCATCCAATAAGTTCATTTGTGTCATTGGATTAACATTTAGGTCATTTTCGCCTTCCGTAGCCTTATTTATGTGCAATTAGGGTTTTTAACCAATCTTGTGCATCCAAAAGGTTCATTTGTGTCATTGGATTCACATTTAGGTCATTTTCGTCCTCTGTAGCCTTATTTATGTGCAATTCGGGTTTTGAACCAATCTTGTGCATCCAATAAGTTCATTTGTGTCATTGGATTCACATTTAGGTCATTTTCATCCTCCGTCGTCTTATTTATGTGCAATTAGGGTTTTTAACCAATATTGTTCTTCCTAAAAGTTCATTTTTGTCATTGGATTCACATTTAGGTCATTTTTGTCCTATGTAGCCTTATTTATGAGCAATTAGGGTTTTTAACCAATCTTGTCCATCCAATAAGTTCATTTGTGTCATTGGATTAACATTTAGGTCATTTTCGTCCTCCCTAGGCTTATTCTTGTCCAATTAGGGTTTTTAACCAATCTTGTGCATCCAAAAAGTTCATTTGTTTCATTGGATTAACATTTATGTCATTTTCGTCCTCCCTAGGCTTATTTATGTGCAATTAGGGTTTTTAACCAATCTTGTGCATCCAAAAAGTTCATTTGAGTCATTGGATTAATATTTAGGTCATTTTCGTCCTCCCTAGGCTTATTTATGTGCAATTAGGGTCTTTAATCAATCTTGTGCATCCAATAAGTTCATTTGTGTCATTAGATTAACATTTAGGTCATTTTCGTCCTCCATAGCTTTATTTATGTGCAATTACGGTTTTTAACCAATCTTGTGCATCCAAAAAGTTCATTTGAGTCATTGGATTAATATTTAGGTCATTTTCGTCCTCCCTAGGCTTATTTATGTGCAATTAGGGTCTTTAATCAATCTTGTGCATCCAATAAGTTCATTTGTGTCATTAGATTAACATTTAGGTCATTTTTGTCCTCCTTAGGCTTATTCTTCTGCAATTAGGGTTTTTAACCAATCTTGTGCATCCAATAAGTTCATTTGTGTCATTGGATTAACATTTAGGTCATTTTCGTCCTCCCTAGGCTTATTCTTGTCCAATTAGGGTTTTTAACCAATCTTGTGCATCCAAAAAGTTCATTTGTTTCATTGGATTAACATTTATGTCATTTTCGTCCTCCCTAGGCTTATTTATGTGCAATTAGTGTTTTTAACCAATCTTGTGCATCCAAAAAGTTCATTTGTGTCTTTGGATTAACACTTAGGTCATTTTCTTTCTCACAATGGTTACTTATGTGAAATTAGGGTTTTTAACCAATCTTGTGCATCAAATAAGTTCATTTGTGTCATTGGATTAACATTTAGTTCATTTTTGTCCTCCCTAAGCTTATTCTTGTGCAATTGGGGTTTTTAACCAATCTTGTGCCTCCAATAAGTTCATTTGTTTCATTGGATTAACATTTAGATCATTTTCGTCCTCCCTAGGCTTATTCTTTTGCAATTAGGGTTTTTAATTAATCTTGTGCATCCAATAACTTCATTTGTGTCATTGGATTAACATTTAGGTCATTTTCGTCCTCCATAGCCTTATTTATGTGCAATTAGGGTTTTTAACCTATCTTGTGCATCCAAAAACTTCATTTGAGTCATTGGATTAATATTTAGGTCATTTTCGTCCTCCCTAGGCTTATTTATGTGCCATTAGGGTCTTTAACCAATCTTGTGCATCCAATAAGTTCATTTGTGTCATTAGATTAACATTTAGGTCATTTTCGTCCTCCCTAGGCTTATTCTTCTGCAATTAGGGTTTTTAACCAATCTTGTGCATCCAATAAGTTCATTTGTGTCATTGGATTCACATTTAGGTCATTTTCATCCTCTGTAGTCTTATTTATGTGCAATTAGGGTTTTTAACCAATCTTGTGCTTCCTAAAAGTTCCTTTGTGTCATTGGATTCACATTTAGGTCATTTTCGTCCTATGTAGCCTTATTTATGTGCAATTAGGGTTTTTAACCAATCTTGTCCATCCAATAAGTTCATTTGTGTCATTGGATTAACATTTAGGTCATTTTCGTCCTCCCTAGGCTTATTCTTGTCCAATTAGGGTTTTTAACCAATCTTGGTCATCCAAAAAGTTCATTTGTTTCATTGGATTAACATTTATGTCATTTTCGTCCTCCCTAGGCTTATTTATGTGCAATTAGGGTTTTTAACCAATCTTGTGCATCCAAAAAGTTCATTTGAGTCATTGGATTAATATTTAGGTCATTTTCGTCTTCCCTAGGCTTATTTATGTGCAATTAGGGTCTTTAATCAATCTTGTGCATCCAATAAGTTCATTTGTGTCATTAGATTAACATTTAGGTCATTTTCGTCCTCCTTAGGCTTATTCTTCTGCAATTAGGGTTTTTAACCAATCTTGTGCATCCAATAAGTTCATTTGTGTCATTGGATTAACATTTAGGTCATTTTCGTCCTCCCTAGGCTTATTCTTGTCAAATTAGTGTTTTTAGCCAATCTTGTGCATCCAAGAAGTTCATTTGTGTCATTGGATTCACATTTAGGTTATTTTCGTCCTCCGTAGCCTTATTTATGTGCAATTAGGGTTTTTAACCAATCTTGTGCATCCAAAAAGTTCATTTGAGTCATTGGATTAATATTTAGGTCATTTTCGTCCTCCCTAGGCTTATTTATGCTCAATTAGGGTCTTTAACCAATCTTTTCCATCCAATAAGTTCATTTGTGTCATTGGATTAACATTTAGGTCATTTTCGTCCTCCCTAGGCTTATTCTTGTCCAATTAGGGTTTTTAACCAATCTTGTGCATCCAAAAAGTTCATTTGTTTCATTGGATTAACATTTATGTCATTTTCGTCCTCCCTAGGCTTATTTATGTGCAATTAGGGTTTTTAACCAATCTTGTGCATCCAAAAAGTTCATTTGAGTCATTGGAATAATATTTAGGTCATTTTCGTCTTCCCTAGGCTTATTTATGTGCAATTTGGGTCTTTAATCAATCTTGTGCATCCAATAAGTTCATTTGTGTCATTAGATTAACATTTAGGTCATTTTCGTCCTCCTTAGGCTTATTCTTCTGCAATTAGGGTTTTTAACCAATCTTGTGCATCCAATAAGTTCATTTGTGTCATTGGATTAACATTTAGGTCATTTTCGTCCTCCCTAGGCTTATTCTTGTCCAATTAGGGTTTTTAACCAATCTTGGTCATCCAAAAAGTTCATTTGTTTCATTGGATTAACATTTATGTCATTTTCGTCCTCTCTAGGCTTATTTATGTGCAATTAGGGTTTTTAACCAATCTTGTGCATCCAAAAAGTTCATTTGAGTCTTTGGATTAATATTTAGGTCATTTTCGTCCTCCCTAGGCTTATTTATGTGCAATTAGGGTCTTTAATCAATCTTGTGCATCCAATAAGTTCATTTGTGTCATTAGATTAACATTTAGGTCATTTTCGTCCTCCTTAGGCTTATTCTTCTGCAATTAGGGTTTTTAACCAATCTTGTGCATCCAATAAGTTCATTTGTGTCATTGGATTAACATTTAGGTCATTTTCGTCCTCCCTAGGCTTATTCTTGTCCAATTAGGGTTTTTAACCAATCTTGTGCATCCAAAAAGTTCATTTGTGCCATTGGATTAACATTTAGGTCATTTTCGTCCTTCCTAGGCTTATTCTTGTCCAATTAGGGTTTCTAACCAATCTTGTGCATCCAATAGGTGTGTTTGTGTCATTGGATGAACATTTAGGTCATTTTCGTCCTCCCTAGTCTTATTCTTGTCCAATTAAGGTTTTTAACCAATCTTGTGCATCCAATAAGTTCATTTGTGTCATTGGACGAACATTTAGGTCATTTTCGTCCTCCCTAGGCTTATTCTTGTCCAATTAGGGTTTTTAACCAATCTTGTGCATCCAATAAATTCATTTGTGTCATTGGAGGCACATTTAGGTCATTTTCGTCATCCCTAGTCTTATTCTTGTCCAATTAGGGTTTTAAGCAATCTTGTGCATCCAATATGTGTGTTTGTGTCATTGGATGAACATTTAGGTCATTTTCGTCCTCCCTATGCTTATTCTTGTCCAATTAGGGTTTTTAACCAATCTTGTGCATCCAATAAGTTCATTTGTGTCATTGGATGAACATTTAGGTCATTTTGGTCCTCCCTAGTCTTATTCTTGTCCAATTAGGGTTTTTATGCAATCTTGTGCATCCAATAGGTGTGTTTGTGTCATTTGACGAACATTTAGCTCATTTTCGTCCTCCCTAGGCTTATTCTTGTCCAATTAGGGTTTTTAACCAATCTTGTGCATCCAATAAGTTCATTTGTGTCATTGGATGAACATTTAGGTCATTTTCGTCATCCCTAGTCTTATTCTTGTCCAATTAGGGTTTTAAGCAATCTTGTGCATCCAATATGTGTGTTTGTGTCATTGGATGAACATTTAGGTCATTTTCGTCCTCCCTATGCTTATTCTTGTCCAATTAGGGTTTTTAACCAATCTTGTGCTTCCAATAAGTTCATTTGTGTCATTGGATGAACATTTAGGTCATTTTCGTCCTCCCTAGGCTTGTTCTTGTCCAATTAGGGTTTTTATGCAATCTTGTGCATCCAATAGGTGTGTTTGTGTCATTGGACGAACATTTAGGTCATTTTCATCCTCCCTAGGCTTATTCTTGTCCAATTAGGGTTTTTATGCAATCCTTTGCATCCAATAGGTGTGTTTGTGTCATTGGACGAACATTTAGGTCATTTTCGTCCTCCCTAGGCTTATTCTTGTCCAATTAGGGTTTTCAACCAACCTTGTGCATCCAATAAGTTCATTTGTGTCATTGGTTGAACATTTAGGTCATTTTCGTCCTCCCTAGGCTTATTCTTGTCCAATTAGGGTTTTTAACCAACCTTGTGTATCCAATAAATTCATTTGTGTCATTGGTGGAACATTTAGTTCATTTACGTCCTCCCTAGTCTTATTCTTGTCCAATTAGGGTTTTTATGCAATCTTGTGCATCCAATAGGTGTGTTTGTGTCATTGGAGGAACATTTAGGTCATTTTCGTCCTCCCTAGTCTTATTCTTGTCCAATTAGGGTTTTAAGCAATCTTGTGCATCCAATATGTGTGTTTGTGTCATTGGATGAACATTTAGGTCATTTTCGTCCTCCCTATGCTTATTCTTGTCCAATTAGGGTTTTTAACCAATCTTGTGCATCCAATAAGTTCATTTGTGTCATTGGATGAACATTTAGGTCATTTTTGTCCTCCATAGGCTTATTCTTGTCCAATTAGGGTTTTTAACCAATCATGTGCATCCAATAAGTTCATTTGTGTCATTGGATGAAAATTTAGGTCATTTTCGTTCTCCCTAGGCTTATTCTTGTCCAATAAGGGTTTTTAGCCAATCTTGTGCATCCAATAAGTTCATTTGTGTCATTGGAGGAACATTTAGGTCATTTTCGTCCTCCCTAGTCTTATTCTTGTCCAATTAGGGTTTTTATGCAATCTTGTGCATCCAATAGGTGTGTTTGTGTCATTGGACGAACATTTAGGTCATTTTCGTCTTCCGTAGGCTTATTCTTGTCCAATTAGGGTTTTTAACCAATCTTGTCCATCCAATAAGTTCATTTGTGTCATTGGATGAACATTTAGGTAATTTTTTTCCTCCCTAGGCTTATTCTTGTCCAATTAGGGTTTTTAACCAATCTTGTGCATCCAATAAGTTCATTTGTGTCATTGGATGAACATTTAGGTCATTTTCATCCTCCCTAGTCTTATTCTTGTCCAATTAGGGTTTTAAGCAATCTTGTGCATCCAATATGTGTGTTTGTGTCATTGGATGAACATTTAGGTCATTTTCGTCCTCCCTATGCTTATTCTTGTCCAATTAGGGTTTTTAACCAATCTTGTGCATACAATAAGTTCATTTGTGTCATTGGATGAACATTTAGGTCATTTGCGTCCTCCCTAGTCTTATTCTTGTCCAATTAGGGATTTTATGCAATCTTGTGCATCCAATAGGTGTGTTTGTGTCAATGGACGAACATTTAAGTCATTTTCATCCTCCCTAGACTTATTCTTGTTCAATTAGGGTTTTTAACCAATCTTGTGCATCCAATAGGTGTGTTTGTGTCATTGGAGGAACATTTAGGTCATTTTCGTCCTCCCTAGTCTTATTCTTGTCCAATTAGGGTTTTAAGCAATCTTGTGCATCCAATATGTGTGTTTGTGTCATTGGATGAACATTTAGGTCATTTTCGTCCTCCCTATGCTTATTCTTGTCCAATTAGGGTTTTTAACCAATCTTGTGCATCCAATAAGTTCATTTGTGTCAATGGATGAACATTTAGGTCATTTTTGTCCTCCCTAGTCTTATTCTTGTCCAATTAGGGTTTTTATGCAATCTTGTGCATCCAATAGGTGTGTTTGCGTCATTGGACGAACAATTAGGTCATTTTCATCCTCCCTAGGCTTATTCTTGTCCAATTAGGGTTTTTAACCAATCTTGTGCATCCAATAAGTTCATTTGTGTCATTGGATGAACATTTAGGTCATTTTCGTCCTCCCTAGGCTTATTCTTTTCCAATTAGGGTTTCTAACCAATCTTGTGCATCCAATAAGTTCATTTGTGTCATTGGATTAACATTTAGGTCATTTTCGTCCTCCCTAGGCTTATTCTTGTCCAATTAGGGTTTTTAACCAATCTTGTGCATCCAAAAAGTTCATTTGTTTCATTGGATTAACATTTATGTCATTTTCGTCCTCCCTAGGCTTATTTATGTGCAATTAGTGTTTTTAACCAATCTTGTGCATCCAAAAAGTTCATTTGTGTCTTTGGATTAACACTTAGGTCATTTTCTTTCTCACAATGGTTACTTATGTGAAATTAGGGTTTTTAACCAATCTTGTGCATCAAATAAGTTCATTTGTGTCATTGGATTAACATTTAGTTCATTTTTGTCCTCCCTAAGCTTATTCTTGTGCAATTGGGGTTTTTAACCAATCTTGTGCCTCCAATAAGTTCATTTGTTTCATTGGATTAACATTTAGATCATTTTCGTCCTCCCTAGGCTTATTCTTTTGCAATTAGGGTTTTTAACCAATCTTGTGCATCCAATAACTTCATTTGTGTCATTGGATTAACATTTAGGTCATTTTCGTCCTCCATAGCCTTATTTATGTGCAATTAGGGTTTTTAACCTATCTTGTGCATCCAAAAACTTCATTTGAGTCATTGGATTAATATTTAGGTCATTTTCGTCCTCCCTTGGCTTATTTATGTGCCATTAGGGTCTTTAACCAATCTTGTGCATCCAATAAGTTCATTTGTGTCATTAGATTAACATTTAGGTCATTTTCGTCCTCCCTAGGCTTATTCTTCTGCAATTAGGGTTTTTAACCAATCTTGTGCATCCAATAAGTTCATTTGTGTCATTGGATTCACATTTAGGTCATTTTCATCCTCTGTAGTCTTATTTATGTGCAATTAGGGTTTTTAACCAATCTTGTGCTTCCTAAAAGTTCCTTTGTGTCATTGGATTCACATTTAGGTCATTTTCGTCCTATGTAGCCTTATTTATGTGCAATTAGGGTTTTTAACCAATCTTGTCCATCCAATAAGTTCATTTGTGTCATTGGATTAACATTTAGGTCATTTTCGTCCTCCCTAGGCTTATTCTTGTCCAATTAGGGTTTTTAACCAATCTTGGTCATCCAAAAAGTTCATTTGTTTCATTGGATTAACATTTATGTCATTTTCGTCCTCTCTAGGCTTATTTATGTGCAATTAGGGTTTTTAACCAATCTTGTGCATCCAAAAAGTTCATTTGAGTCATTGGATTAATATTTAGGTCATTTTCGTCTTCCCTAGGCTTATTTATGTGCAATTAGGGTCTTTAATCAATCTTGTGCATCCAATAAGTTCATTTGTGTCATTAGATTAACATTTAGGTCATTTTCGTCCTCCTTAGGCTTATTCTTTTGCAATTAGGGTTTTTAACCAATCTTGTGCATCCAATAAGTTCATTTGTGTCGTTGGATTAACATTTAGGTCATTTTCGTCCTCCCTAGGCTTATTCTTGTCCAATTAGGGTTTTTAACCAATCTTGTGCATCCAAAAAGTTCATTTGTTTCATTGGATTAACATTTATGTCATTTTCGTCCTCCCTAGGCTTATTTATGTGCAATTAGTGTTTTTAACCAATCTTGTGCATCCAAAAAGTTCATTTGTGTCTTTGGATTAACACTTAGGTCATTTTCTTTCTCGCAATGGTTACTTATGTGAAATTAGGGTTTTTAACCAATCTTGTGCATCAAATAAGTTCATTTGTGTCATTGGATTAACATTTAGTTCATTTTTGTCCTCCCTAAGCTTATTCTTGTGCAATTGGGGTTTTTAACCAATCTTGTGCCTCCAATAAGTTCATTTGTTTCATTGGATTAACATTTAGATCATTTTCGTCCTCCCTAGGCTTATTCTTTTGCAATTAGGGTTTTTAACCAATCTTGTGCATCCAATAACTTCATTTGTGTCATTGGATTAACATTTAGGTCATTTTCGTCCTCCATAGCCTTATTTATGTGCAATTAGGGTTTTTAACCTATCTTGTGCATCCAAAAACTTCATTTGAGTCATTGGATTAAAATTTAGGTCATTTTCGTCCTCCCTAGGCTTATCTATGTGCCATTAGGGTCTTTAACCAATCTTGTGCATCCAATAAGTTCATTTGTGTCATTAGATTAACATTTAGGTCATTTTCGTCCTCCATAGCTTTATTTATGTGCAATTACGGTTTTTAACCAATCTTGTGCATCCAAAAAGTTCATTTGAGTCTTTGGATTAATATTTAGGTCATTTTCGTCCTCCCTAGGCTTATTTATGTGCAATTAGGGTCTTTAATCAATCTTGTGCATCCAATAAGTTCATTTGTGTCATTAGATTAACATTTAGGTCATTTTCGTCCTCCTTAGGCTTATTCTTCTGCAATTAGGGTTTTTAACCAATCTTGTGCATCCAATAAGTTCATTTGTGTCATTGGATTAACATTTAGGTCATTTTCGTCCTCCCTAGGCTTATTCTTGTCCAATTAGGGTTTTTAACCAATCTTGTGCATCCAAAAAGTTCATTTGTTTCATTGGATTAACATTTATGTCATTTTCGTCCTCCCTAGGCTTATTTATGTGCAATTAGTGTTTTTAACCAATCTTGTGCATCCAAAAAGTTCATTTGTGTCTTTGGATTGACACTTAGGTCATTTTCTTTCTCGCAATGGTTACTTATGTGAAATTAGGGTTTTTAACCAATCTTGTGCATCAAATAAGTTCATTTGTGTCATTGGATTAACATTTAGTTCATTTTTGTCCTCCCTAAGCTTATTCTTGTGCAATTGGGGTTTTTAACCAATCTTGTGCCTCCAATAAGTTCATTTGTTTCATTGGATTAACATTTAGATCATTTTCGTCCTCCCTAGGCTTATTCTTTTGCAATTAGGGTTTTTAACCAATCTTGTGCATCCAATAACTTCATTTGTGTCATTGGATTAACATTTAGGTCATTTTCGTCCTCCATAGCCTTATTTATGTGCAATTAGGGTTTTTAACCTATCTTGTGCATCCAAAAACTTCATTTGAGTCATTGGATTAATATTTAGGTCATTTTCGTCCTCCCTTGGCTTATTTATGTGCCATTAGGGTCTTTAACCAATCTTGTGCATCCAATAAGTTCATTTGTGTCATTAGATTAACATTTAGGTCATTTTCGTCCTCCCTAGGCTTATTCTTCTGCAATTAGGGTTTTTAACCAATCTTGTGCATCCAATAAGTTCATTTGTGTCATTGGATTCACATTTAGGTCATTTTCATCCTCTGTAGTCTTATTTATGTGCAATTAGGGTTTTTAACCAATCTTGTGCTTCCTAAAAGTTCCTTTGTGTCATTGGATTCACATTTAGGTCATTTTCGTCCTATGTAGCCTTATTTATGTGCAATTAGGGTTTTTAACCAATCTTGTCCATCCAATAAGTTCATTTGTGTCATTGGATTAACATTTAGGTCATTTTCGTCCTCCCTAGGCTTATTCTTGTCCAATTAGGGTTTTTAACCAATCTTGGTCATCCAAAAAGTTCATTTGTTTCATTGGATTAACATTTATGTCATTTTCGTCCTCTCTAGGCTTATTTATGTGCAATTAGGGTTTTTAACCAATCTTGTGCATCCAAAAAGTTCATTTGAGTCATTGGAATAATATTTAGGTCATTTTCGTCTTCCCTAGGCTTATTTATGTGCAATTAGGGTCTTTAATCAATCTTGTGCATCCAATAAGTTCATTTGTGTCATTAGATTAACATTTAGGTCATTTTCGTCCTCCTTAGGCTTATTCTTCTGCAATTAGGGTTTTTAACCAATATTGTGCATCCAATAAGTTCATTTGTGTCATTGGATTAATATTTAGGTCATTTTCGTCCTCCCTAGGCTTATTCTTGTCCAATTAGGGGTTTTAACCAATCTTGTGCAACCAATAAGTTCGTTTGTGTCATTGGATTAACATTTAGGTCATTTTCGTCCTCCCTAGGCTTATTCTTGTCAAATTAGGGTTTTTAGCCAATCTTGTGCATCCAAGAAGTTCATTTGTGTCATTGGATTCACATTTAGGTTATTTTCGTCCTCCGTAGCCTTATTTATGTGCAATTAGGGTTTTTAACCAATCTTGTGCATCCAAAAAGTTCATTTGAGTCATTGGATTAATATTTAGGTCATTTTCGTCCTCCCTAGGCTTATTTATGCTCAATTAGGGTCTTTAACCAATCTTTTCCATCCAATAAGTTCATTTGTGTCATTGGATTAACATTTAGGTCATTTTCGTCCTCCCTAGGCTTATTCTTGTCCAATTAGGGTTTTTAACCAATCTTGTGCATCCAAAAAGTTCATTTGTTTCATTGGATTAACATTTATGTCATTTTCGTCCTCCCTAGGCTTATTTATGTGCAATTAGGGTTTTTAACCAATCTTGTGCATCCAAAAAGTTCATTTGAGTCATTGGATTAATATTTAGGTCATTTTCGTCCTCCCTAGGCTTATTTATGTGCAATTAGGGTCTTTAATCAATCTTGTGCATCCAATAAGTTCATTTGTGTCATTAGATTAACATTTAGGTCATTTTCGTCCTCCATAGCTTTATTTATGTGCAATTACGGTTTTTAACCAATCTTGTGCATCCAAAAAGTTCATTTGAGTCTTTGGATTAATATTTAGGTCATTTTCGTCCTCCCTAGGCTTATTTATGTGCAATTAGGGTCTTTAATCAATCTTGTGCATCCAATAAGTTCATTTGTGTCATTAGATTAACATTTAGGTCATTTTCGTCCTCCTTAGGCTTATTCTTCTGCAATTAGGGTTTTTAACCAATCTTGTGCATCCAATAAGTTCATTTGTGTCATTGGATTAACATTTAGGTCATTTTCGTCCTCCCTAGGCTTATTCTTGTCCAATTAGGGTTTTTAACCAATCTTGTGCATCCAAAAAGTTCATTTGTTTCATTGGATTAACATTTATGTCATTTTCGTCCTCCCTAGGCTTATTTATGTGCAATTAGTGTTTTTAACCAATCTTGTGCATCCAAAAAGTTCATTTGTGTCTTTGGATTAACACTTAGGTCATTTTCTTTCTCACAATGGTTACTTATGTGAAATTAGGGTTTTTAACCAATCTTGTGCATCAAATAAGTTCATTTGTGTCATTGGATTAACATTTAGTTCATTTTTGTCCTCCCTAAGCTTATTCTTGTGCAATTGGGGTTTTTAACCAATCTTGTGCCTCCAATAAGTTCATTTGTTTCATTGGATTAACATTTAGATCATTTTCGTCCTCCCTAGGCTTATTCTTTTGCAATTAGGGTTTTTAACCAATCTTGTGCATCCAATAACTTCATTTGTGTCATTGGATTAACATTTAGGTCATTTTCGTCCTCCATAGCCTTATTTATGTGCAATTAGGGTTTTTAACCTATCTTGTGCATCCAAAAACTTCATTTGAGTCATTGGATTAATATTTAGGTCATTTTCGTCCTCCCTTGGCTTATTTATGTGCCATTAGGGTCTTTAACCAATCTTGTGCATCCAATAAGTTCATTTGTGTCATTAGATTAACATTTAGGTCATTTTCGTCCTCCCTAGGCTTATTCTTCTGCAATTAGGGTTTTTAACCAATCTTGTGCATCCAATAAGTTCATTTGTGTCATTGGATTCACATTTAGGTCATTTTCATCCTCTGTAGTCTTATTTATGTGCAATTAGGGTTTTTAACCAATCTTGTGCTTCCTAAAAGTTCCTTTGTGTCATTGGATTCACATTTAGGTCATTTTCGTCCTATGTAGCCTTATTTATGTGCAATTAGGGTTTTTAACCAATCTTGTCCATCCAATAAGTTCATTTGTGTCATTGGATTAACATTTAGGTCATTTTCGTCCTCCCTAGGCTTATTCTTGTCCAATTAGGGTTTTTAACCAATCTTGGTCATCCAAAAAGTTCATTTGTTTCATTGGATTAACATTTATGTCATTTTCGTCCTCTCTAGGCTTATTTATGTGCAATTAGGGTTTTTAACCAATCTTGTGCATCCAAAAAGTTCATTTGAGTCATTGGAATAATATTTAGGTCATTTTCGTCTTCCCTAGGCTTATTTATGTGCAATTAGGGTCTTTAATCAATCTTGTGCATCCAATAAGTTCATTTGTGTCATTAGATTAACATTTAGGTCATTTTCGTCCTCCTTAGGCTTATTCTTCTGCAATTAGGGTTTTTAACCAATATTGTGCATCCAATAAGTTCATTTGTGTCATTGGATTAATATTTAGGTCATTTTCGTCCTCCCTAGGCTTATTCTTGTCCAATTAGGGGTTTTAACCAATCTTGTGCAACCAATAAGTTCGTTTGTGTCATTGGATTAACATTTAGGTCATTTTCGTCCTCCCTAGGCTTATTCTTGTCAAATTAGGGTTTTTAGCCAATCTTGTGCATCCAAGAAGTTCATTTGTGTCATTGGATTCACATTTAGGTTATTTTCGTCCTCCGTAGCCTTATTTATGTGCAATTAGGGTTTTTAACCAATCTTGTGCATCCAAAAAGTTCATTTGAGTCATTGGATTAATATTTAGGTCATTTTCGTCCTCCCTAGGCTTATTTATGCTCAATTAGGGTATTTAACCAATCTTGTGCATCCAATAAGTTCATTTGTGTCATTAGATTAACATTTAGGTCATTTTCGTCCACCCTAGGCTTATTCTTCTACAATTAGGGTTTTTAACAAATCTTGTGCATCCAAAAAGTTCATTTGTTTCATTGGATTAACATTTATGTCATTTTCGTCCTCCCTAGGCTTATTTATGTGCAATTAGGGTTTTTAACAAATCTTGTGCATCCAAAAAGTTCATTTGAGTCATTGGATTAATATTTAGGTCATTTTCGTCTTCCCTAAGCTTATTTATGTGCAATTTGGGTCTTTAACCAATCTTGTGCATCAAATAAGTTCATTTGTGTCATTAGATTAACATTTAGGTCATTTTCGTCCACCCTAGGCTTATTCTTCTACAATTAGGGTTTTTAACCAATCTTGTGCATCCAAAAAGTTCATTTGTTTCAGTGGATTAACATTTATGTCATTTTCGTCCTCCCTAGGCTTATTTATGTGCAATTAGGGTTTTTAACCAATCTTGTGCATCCAAGAAGTTCATTTGTGTCATTGGATTCACATTTAGGTTATTTTCGTCCTCCGTAGCCTTATTTATGTGCAATTAGGGTTTTTAACCAATCTTGTGCATCCAAAAAGTTCATTTGAGTCATTGGATTAATATTTAGGTCATTTTCGTCTTCCCTAAGCTTATTTATGTGCAATTTGGGTCTTTAACCAATCTTGTGCATCAAATAAGTTCATTTGTGTCATTAGATTAACATTTAGGTCATTTTCGTCCACCCTAGGCTTATTCTTCTACAATTAGGGTTTTTAACCAATCTTGTGCATCCAAAAAGTTCATTTGTTTCATTGGATTAACATTTATGTCATTTTCGTCCTCCCTAGGCTTATTTATGTGCAATTAGTGTTTTTAACCAATCTTGTGCATCCAAAAAGTTCATTTGTGTCTTTGGATTAACACTTAGGTCATTTTCTTTCTCGCAATGGTTACTTATGTGAAATTAGGGTTTTTAACCAATCTTGTGCATCAAATAAGTTCATTTGTGTCATTGGATTAACATTTAGTTCATTTTTGTCCTCCCTAAGCTTATTCTTGTGCAATTGGGGTTTTTAACCAATCTTGTGCCTCCAATAAGTTCATTTGTTTCATTGGATTAACATTTAGATCATTTTCGTCCTCCCTAGGCTTATTCTTTTGCAATTAGGGTTTTTAACCAATCTTGTGCATCCAATAACTTCATTTGTGTCATTGGATTAACATTTAGGTCATTTTCGTCCTCCATAGCCTTATTTATGTGCAATTAGGGTTTTTAACCTATCTTGTGCATCCAAAAACTTCATTTGAGTCATTGAATTAATATTTAGGTCATTTTCGTCCTCCCTTGGCTTATTTATGTGCCATTAGGGTCTTTAACCAATCTTGTGCATCCAATAAGTTCATTTGTGTCATTAGATTAACATTTAGGTCATTTTCGTCCTCCCTAGGCTTATTCTTCTGCAATTAGGGTTTTTAACCAATCTTGTGCATCCAATAAGTTCATTTGTGTCATTGGATTCACATTTAGGTCATTTTCATCCTCTGTAGTCTTATTTATGTGCAATTAGGGTTTTTAACCAATCTTGTGCTTCCTAAAAGTTCCTTTGTGTCATTGGATTCACATTTAGGTCATTTTCGTCCTATGTAGCCTTATTTATGTGCAATTAGGGTTTTTAACCAATCTTGTCCATCCAATAAGTTCATTTGTGTCATTGGATTAACATTTAGGTCATTTTCGTCCTCCCTAGGCTTATTCTTGTCCAATTAGGGTTTTTAACCAATCTTGGTCATCCAAAAAGTTCATTTGTTTCATTGGATTAACATTTATGTCATTTTCGTCCTCTCTAGGCTTATTTATGTGCAATTAGGGTTTTTAACCAATCTTGTGCATCCAAAAAGTTCATTTGAGTCATTGGAATAATATTTAGGTCATTTTCGTCTTCCCTAGGCTTATTTATGTGCAATTAGGGTCTTTAATCAATCTTGTGCATCCAATAAGTTCATTTGTGTCATTAGATTAACATTTAGGTCATTTTCGTCCTCCTTAGGCTTATTCTTCTGCAATTAGGGTTTTTAACCAATATTGTGCATCCAATAAGTTCATTTGTGTCATTGGATTAATATTTAGGTCATTTTCGTCCTCCCTAGGCTTATTCTTGTCCAATTAGGGGTTTTAACCAATCTTGTGCAACCAATAAGTTCGTTTGTGTCATTGGATTAACATTTAGGTCATTTTCGTCCTCCCTAGGCTTATTCTTGTCAAATTAGGGTTTTTAGCCAATCTTGTGCATCCAAGAAGTTCATTTGTGTCATTGGATTCACATTTAGGTTATTTTCGTCCTCCGTAGCCTTATTTATGTGCAATTAGGGTTTTTAACCAATCTTGTGCATCCAAAAAGTTCATTTGAGTCATTGGATTAATATTTAGGTCATTTTCGTCCTCCCTAGGCTTATTTATGCTCAATTAGGGTATTTAACCAATCTTGTGCATCCAATAAGTTCATTTGTGTCATTAGATTAACATTTAGGTCATTTTCGTCCACCCTAGGCTTATTCTTCTACAATTAGGGTTTTTAACAAATCTTGTGCATCCAAAAAGTTCATTTGTTTCATTGGATTAACATTTATGTCATTTTCGTCCTCCCTAGGCTTATTTATGTGCAATTAGGGTTTTTAACAAATCTTGTGCATCCAAAAAGTTCATTTGAGTCATTGGATTAATATTTAGGTCATTTTCGTCTTCCCTAAGCTTATTTATGTGCAATTTGGGTCTTTAACCAATCTTGTGCATCAAATAAGTTCATTTGTGTCATTAGATTAACATTTAGGTCATTTTCGTCCACCCTAGGCTTATTCTTCTACAATTAGGGTTTTTAACCAATCTTGTGCATCCAAAAAGTTCATTTGTTTCATTGGATTAACATTTATGTCATTTTCGTCCTCCCTAGGCTTATTTATGTGCAATTAGGGTTTTTAACCAATCTTGTGCATCCAAGAAGTTCATTTGTGTCATTGGATTCACATTTAGGTTATTTTCGTCCTCCGTAGCCTTATTTATGTGCAATTAGGGTTTTTAACCAATCTTGTGCATCCAAAAAGTTCATTTGAGTCATTGGATTAATATTTAGGTCATTTTCGTCCTCCCTAGGCTTATTTATGCTCAATTAGGGTCTTTAACCAATCTTGTCCATCCAATAAGTTCATTTGTGTCATTGGATTAACATTTAGGTCATTTTCGTCCTCCCTAGGCTTATTCTTGTCCAATTAGGGTTTTTAACCAATCTTGTGCATCCAAAAAGTTCATTTGTTTCATTGGATTAACATTTATGTCATTTTCGTCCTCCCTAGGCTTATTTATGTGCAATTAGGGTTTTTAACCAATCTTGTGCATCCAAAAAGTTCATTTGAGTGATTGGATTAATATTTAGGTCATTTTCGTCTTCCCTAGGCTTATTTATGTGCAATTAGGGTCTTTAATCAATCTTGTGCATCCAATAAGTGCATTTGTGTCATTAGATTAACATTTAGGCCATTTTCGTCCTCCTTAGGCTTATTCTTCTGCAATTAGGGTTTTTAACCAATCTTGTGCATCCAATAAGTTCATTTGTGTCATTGGATTAACATTTACGTCATTTTCGTCCTCCCTAGGCTTATTCTTGTCCAATTAGGGGTTTTAACCAATCTTGTGCATCCAATAAGTTCGTTTGTGTCATTGGATTAACATTTAGGTCATTTTCGTCCTCCCTAGGCTTATTCTTGTCAAATTAGGGTTTTTAGCCAATCTTGTGCATCCAAGAAGTTCATTTGTGTCATTGGATTCACATTTAGGTTATTTTCGTCCTCCGTAGCCTTATTTATGTGCAATTAGGGTTTTTAACCAATCTTGTGCATCCAAAAAGTTCATTTGAGTCATTGGATTAATATTTAGGTCATTTTCGTCCTCCGTAGGCTTATTTATGCTCAATTAGGGTCTTTAACCAATCTTGTGCATCCAATAAGTTCATTTGTGTCATTAGATTAACATTTAGGTCATTTTCGTCCACCCTAGGCTTATTCTTCTACAATTAGGGTTTTTAACCAATCTTGTGCATCCAATAAGTTCATTTGTGTCATTGGATTAACATTTAGGTCATTTTCGTCCTCCCTAGGCTTATTCTTGTCCAATTAGGGGTTTTAACCAATCTTGTACATCCAATAAGTTCGTTTGTGTCATTGGATTAACATTTAGGTCATTTTCGTCCTCCCTAGGCTTATTCTTGTCAAATTAGGGTTTTTAACCAATCTTGTGCATCCAAGAAGTTCATTTGAGTCATTGGATTCACATTTAGGTCATTTTCGTCCTATGTAGCCTTATTTATGTGCAATTAGGGTTTTTAACCAATCTTGTGCATCCAATAAGTTCATTTGTGTCATTGGATTAACATTTAGGTCATTTTCGTCCTCCCTAGGCTTATTCTTGTCCAATTAGGGTTTTTAACCAATCTTGTGCGTCCAAAAAGTTCATTTGTGTCATTGGATTAACATTTATGTCATTTTCGTCTTCCCTAGGCTTATTTATGTGCAATTAGGGTTTTTAACCAATCTTGTGCATCCAAAAAGTTCATTTGTGTCATTGGATTAACATTTAGGTCATTTTCGTCGTCCCTAGGCTTATTCTTGTCCAATTAGGGTTTTTAACCAATCTTCTGCATCCAATAGGTGTGTTTATGTCATTGTATGGAAATTTAGGTCATTTTTGTCCTCCCTAAGCTTATTCTTGTGCAATTAGGGTTTTTAACCTATCTTGTGCATCCAATAAGTTCATTTGTGTCATTGGATTAACATTTAGGTCATTTTCGTCCTCGGTAGCCTTATTTATGTGCAATTCGGGTTTTGAACCAATCTTGTGCATCCAATAAGTTCATTTGTTTCATTGGATTCACATTTAGGTCATTTTCATCCTCCGTAGTCTTATTTATGTGCAATTAGGGTTTTTAACCAATCTTGTCCATCCAATAAGTTCATTTGTGTCATTGGATTAACATTTAGGTCATTTTCGTCCTCCCTAGGCTTATTCTTGTCCAATTAGGGTTTTTAACCAATCTTGTGCATCCAAAAAGTTCATTTGTTTCATTGGATTAACATTTATGTCATTTTCGTCCTCCCTAGGCTTATTTATGTGAAATTAGGGTTTTTAACCAATCTTGTGCATCCAAAAAGTTCATTTGAGTCATTGGATTAATATTTAGGTCATTTTCGTCCTCCCTAGGCTTATTTATGTGCAATTAGGGTCTTTAATCAATCTTGTGCATCCAATAAGTTCAATTGTGTCATTAGATTAACATTTAGGTCATTTTCGTCCTCCATAGCCTTATTTATGTGCAATTACGGTTTTTAACCAATCTTGTGCATCCAAAAAGTTCATTTGAGTCATTGGATTAATATTTAGGTCATTTTCGTCCTCCCTAGGCTTATTTATGTGCAATTAGGGTCTTTAACCAATCTTGTGCATCCAATAAGTTCATTTGTGTCATTAGATTAACATTTAGGTCATTTTCGTCCACCCTAGGCTTATTCTTCTACAATTAGGGTTTTTAACCAATCTTGTGCATCCAAAAAGTTCATTTGTTTCATTGGATTAACATTTATGTCATTTTCGTCCTCCCTAGGCTTATTTATGTTCAATTAGGGTTTTTAACCAATCTTGTGCATCCAAGAAGTTCATTTGTCTCATTGGATTCACATTTAGGTTATTTTCGTCCTCCGTAGCCTTATTTATGTGCAATTAGGGTTTTTAACCAATCTTGTGCATCCAAAAAGTTCATTTGAGTCATTGGATTAATATTTAGGTCATTTTCGTCCTCCCTAGGCTTATTTATGCTCAATTAGGGTCTTTAACCAATCTTTTCCATCCAATAAGTTCATTTGTGTCATTGGATTAACATTTAGATCATTTTCGTCCTCCCTAGGCTTATTCTTGTCCAATTAGGGTTTTTAACCAATCTTGTGCATCCAAAAAGTTCATTTGTTTCATTGGATTAACATTTATGTCATTTTCGTCCTCCCTAGGCTTATTTATGTGCAATTAGGGTTTTTAACCAATCTTGTGCATCCAAAAAGTTCATTTGAGTCATTGGATTAATATTTAGGTCATTTTCGTCTTCCCTAGGCTTATTTATGTGCAATTAGGGTCTTTAATCAATCTTGTGCATCCAATAAGTTCATTTGTGTCATTAGATTAACATTTAGGTCATTTTCGTCCTCCTTAGGCTTATTCTTCTGCAATTAGGGTTTTTAACCAATCTTGTGCATCCAATAAGTTCATTTGTGTCATTGGATTAACATTTAGGTCATTTTCGTCCTCCCTAGGCTTATTCTTGTCAAATTAGTGTTTTTAGCCAATCTTGTGCATCCAAGAAGTTCATTTGTGTCATTGGATTCACATTTAGGTTATTTTCGTCCTCCGTAGCCTTATTTATGTGCAATTAGGGTTTTTAACCAATCTTGTGCATCCAAAAAGTTCATTTGAGTCATTGGATTAATATTTAGGTCATTTTCGTCCTCCCTAGGCTTATTTATGCTCAATTAGGGTCTTTAACCAATCTTGTGCATCCCATAAGTTCATTTGTGTCATTAGATTAACATTTAGGTCATTTTCGTCCACCCTAGGCTTATTCTTCTACAATTAGGGTTTTTAACCAATCTTGTGCATCCAATAAGTTCATTTGTGTCATTGGATTAACATTTAGGTCATTTTCGTCCTCCCTAGGCTTATTCTTGTCCAATTAGGGGTTTTAACCAATCTTGTACATCCAATAAGTTCGTTTGTGTCATTGGATTAACATTTAGGTCATTTTCGTCCTCCCTAGGCTTATTCTTGTCAAATTAGGGTTTTTAACCAATCTTGTGCATCCAAGAAGTTCATTTGAGTCATTGGATTCACATTTAGGTCATTTTCGTCCTATGTAGCCTTATTTATGTGCAATTAGGGTTTTTAACCAATCTTGTGCATCCAATAAGTTCATTTGTGTCATTGGATTAACATTTATGTCATTTTCGTCCTCCCTAGGCTTATTTATGTGCAATTAGGGTTTTTAACCAATCTTGTGCATCCAATAAGTTTATTTGTGTCATTGGATTAACATTTAGGTCATTTTCGTCGTCTCTAGAGTTATTTATGTGCAATTAGGGTTTTTAACCAATCTTGTGCATCCAATAAGTTCATTTGTGTCATTGGATTAACATTTAGGTCATTTTCGTCCTCCCTAGGCTTATTCTTGTGCAATTAGAGCTTTTAACCAATCTTTAGCATCCCAAAAGTTCATTTGTGTCTTTGAATTGACATTTTGGTCATTTTCGTCCTCTCTAGGGTTATTTATCTCCAATTAGGGTTTTTAACCTATCTTGTGCATCGAACAAGTTCATTTGTGTCATTGGATTAAATTTTAGGTCATTTTCGTCCTCCCTAGGCTTATTCTTGTCCAATTAGGGTTTTTAACCAATCTTGTGCATCCAATAAGTTCATTTGTGTCATTGGATTAACATTTAGGTCATTTTCGTCCTCCCTAGGCTTATTCTTGTCCAATTAGGGTTTTTAACCAATCTTGTGCATCCAATAAGTTCATTTGTGTCATTGGATTAACATTTAGGACATTTTCGTCCTCCCTAGGCATATTCTTGTCCAATTAGGGTTTTTAACCAATCTTGTGCATCCAATAGGTGTGTTTGTGTCATTGGATGATCAATTAGGTCATTTTCGTCCTCCCTAGGCTTATTCTTGTCCAATTAGGGTTTTTAACCAATCTTGTACATCTAATAAGTTCATTTGTGTCATTGGATTAACATTTAGGTCATTTTCGTCCTCCCTAGGAATATTCTTGTCCAATTAGGGTTTTTAACCAATCTTGTGCATCCAATAGGTGTGTTTGTGTCATTGGATGATCAATTAGGTCATTTTCGTCCTCCCTAGGCATATTCTTGTCCAATTAGGGTTTTTAACCAATCTTGTGCATCCAATAGGTGTGTTTGTGTCATTGGATGATCAATTAGGTCATTTTCGTCCTCCCTAGGCATATACTTGTCCAATTAGGGTTTTTAACCAATCTTGTGCATCCAATAGGTGTGTTTATGTCATTGGATGATAAATTAGGTCATTTTCGTCCTCCCTAGGCATATTCTTGTCCAATTAGGGTTTTTAACCAATCTTGTGCATCCAATAGGTGTGTTTGTGGCAATGGATGATCAATTAGGTCATTTTCGTCCTCCCTAGGCTTACTCTTGTCCAATTAGGGTTTTTAACCAATCTTGTGCATCCAATAGGTGTGTTTTTGTCATTGGATGATCAATTAGGTCATTTTCGTCCTCCCTAGGCTTATTCTTGTCCAATTAGGGTTTTTAACCAATCTTGTGCATCCAATAAGTTCGTTTGTGTCATTGGATTAACATTTAGGTCATTTTCGTCCTCCCTAGGCTTATTCTTGTCAAATTAGGGTTTTTAGCCAATCTTGTGCATCCAAGAAGTTCATTTGTGTCATTGGATTCACATTTAGGTTATTTTCGTCCTCCGTAGCCTTATTTATGTGCAATTAGGGTTTTTAACCAATCTTGTGCATCCAAAAAGTTCATTTGAGTCATTGGATTAATATTTAGGTCATTTTCGTCCTCCCTAGGCTTATTTATGCTCAATTAGGGTCTTTAACCAATCTTTTCCATCCAATAAGTTCATTTGTGTCATTGGATTAACATTTAGGTCATTTTCGTCCTCCCTAGGCTTATTCTTGTCCAATTAGGGTTTTTAACCAATCTTGTGCATCCAAAAAGTTCATTTGTTTCATTGGATTAACATTTATGTCATTTTCGTCCTCCCTAGGCTTATTTATGTGCAATTAGGGTTTTTAACCAATCTTGTGCATCCAAGAAGTTCATTTGTGTCATTGGATTCACATTTAGGTTATTTTCGTCCTCCGTAGCCTTATTTATGTGCAATTAGGGTTTTTAACCAATCTTGTGCATCCAAAAAGTTCATTTGAGTCATTGGATTAAAATTTAGGTCATTTTCATCCTCCCTAGGCTTATTTATGCTCAATTAGGGTCTTTAACCAATCTTTTCCATCCAATAAGTTCATTTGTGTCATTGGATTAACATTTAGGTCATTTTCGTCTTCCCTAGGCTTATTCTTGTCCAATTAGGGTTTTTAACCAATCTTGTGCATCCAAAAAGTTCATTTGTTTCATTGGATTAACATTTATGTCATTTTCGTCCTCCCTAGGCTTATTTATGTGCAATTAGGGTTTTTAACCAATCTTGTGCATCCAAAAAGTTCATTTGAGTCATTGGATTAATATTTAGGTCATTTTCGTCCTCCCTAGGCTTATTTATGTGCAATTAGGGTCTTTAATCAATCTTGTGCATCCAATAAGTTCATTTGTGTCATTAGATTAACATTTAGGTCATTTTCGTCCTCCATAGCCTTATTTATGTGCAATTACGGTTTTTAACCAATCTTGTGCATCCAAAAAGTTCATTTGAGTCATTGGATTAATATTTAGGTCATTTTCGTCCTCCCTAGGCTTATTTATGTGCAATTAGGGTCTTTAACCAATCTTGTGCATCCAATAAGTTCATTTGTGTCATTAGATTAACATTTAGGTCATTTTCGTCCACCCTAGGCTTATTCTTCTACAATTAGGGTTTTTAACCAATCTTTTGCATCCAAAAAGTTCATTTGTTTCATTGGATTAACATTTATGTCATTTTCGTCCTCCCTAGGCTTATTTATGTGCAATTAGGGTTTTTAACCAATCTTGTGCATCCAAGAAGTTCATTTGTGTCATTGGATTCACATTTAGGTTATTTTGGTCCTCCGTAGCCTTATTTATGTGCAATTAGGGTTTTTAACCAATCTTGTGCATCCAAAAAGTTCATTTGAGTCATTGGATTAATATTTAGGTCATTTTCGTCCTCCCTAGGCTTATTCTTGTCCAATTAGGGGTTTTAACCAATCTTGTGCATCCAATAAGTTCGTTTGTGTCATTGGATTAACATTTAGGTCATTTTCGTCCTCCCTAGGCTTATTCTTGTCAAATTAGTGTTTTTAGCCAATCTTGTGCATCCAAGAAGTTCATTTGTGTCATTGGATTCACATTTAGGTTATTTTCGTCCTCCGTAGCCTTATTTATGTGCAATTAGGGTTTTTAACCAATCTTGTGCATCCAAAAAGTTCATTTGAGTCATTGGATTAATATTTAGGTCATTTTCGTCCTCCCTAGGCTTATTTATGCTCAATTAGGGTCTTTAACCAATCTTGTGCATCCCATAAGTTCATTTGTGTCATTAGATTAACATTTAGGTCATTTTCGTCCACCCTAGGCTTATTCTTCTACAATTAGGGTTTTTAACCAATCTTGTGCATCCAATAAGTTCATTTGTGTCATTGGATTAACATTTAGGTCATTTTCGTCCTCCCTAGGATTATTCTTGTCCAATTAGGGGTTTTAACCAATCTTGTACATCCAATAAGTTCGTTTGTGTCATTGGATTAACATTTAGGTCATTTTCGTCCTCCCTAGGCTTATTCTTGTCAAATTAGGGTTTTTAACCAATCTTGAGCATCCAAGAAGTTCATTTGAGTCATTGGATTCACATTTAGGTCATTTTCGTCCTATGTAGCCTTATTTATGTGCAATTAGGGTTTTTAACCAATCTTGTGCATCCAATAAGTTCATTTGTGTCATTGGATTAACATTTAGGTCATTTTCGTCCTCCCTAGGCTTATTCTTGTCCAATTAGGGTTTTTAACCAATCTTGTGCATCCAAAAAGTTCATTTGTGTCATTGGATTAACATTTATGTCATTTTCGTCTTCCCTAGGCTTATTTATGTGCAATTACGGTTTTTAACCAATCTTGTGCATCCAAAAAGTTCATTTGTGTCATTGGATTAACATTTAGGTCATTTTCGTCCTCCCTAGGCTTATTCTTGTCCAATTAGGGTTTTTAACCAATCTTCTGCATCCAATAGGTGTGTTTATGTCATTGGATGGAAATTTAGGTCATTTTTGTCCTCCATAAGCTTATTCTTGTGCAATTAGGGTTTTTAACCTATCTTGTGCATCCAATAAGTTCATTTGCGTCATTGGATTAACATTTAGGTCATTTTCGCCTTCCGTAGCCTTATTTAAGTGCAATTAGGGTTTTTAACCAATCTTGTGCATCCAAAAGGTTCATTTGTGTCATTGGATTCACATTTAGGTCATTTTCGTCCTCTGTAGCCTTATTTATGTGCAATTCGGGTTTTGAACCAATCTTGTGCATCCAATAAGTTCATTTGTGTCATTGGATTCTCATTTAGGTCATTTTCGTCCTCCGTAGTCTTATTTATGTGCAATTAGGGTTTTTAACCAATCTTGTTCTTCCTAAAAGTTCATTTTTGTCATTGGATTCACATTTAGGTCATTTTTGTCCTATGTAGCCTTATTTATGTGCAATTAGGGTTTTTAACCAATCTTGTCCATCCAAAAAGTTCATTTGTGTCATTGGATTAACATTTAGGTCATTTTCGTCCTCCCTAGGCTTATTCTTGTCCAATTAGGGTTTTTAACCAATCTTGTGCATCCAAAAAGTTCATTTGTTTCATTGGATTAACATTTATGTCATTTTCGTCCTCCTTAGGCTTATTTATGTGCAATTAGGGTTTTTAACCAATCTTGTGCATCCAAAAAGTTCATTTGAGTCATTGGATTAATATTTAGGTCATTTTCGTCCTCCCTAGGCTTATTTATGTGCAATTAGGGTCTTTAATCAATCTTGTGCATCCAATAAGTTCATTTGTGTCATTAGATTAACATTTAGGTCATTTTCGTCCTCCATAGCCTTATTTATGTGCAATTACGGTTTTTAACCAATCTTGTGCATCCAAAAAGTTCATTTGAGTCATTGGATTAATATTTAGGTCATTTTCGTCCTCCCTAGGCTTATTTATGTGCAATTAGGGTCTTTAACCAATCTTGTGCATCCAATAAGTTCATTTGTGTCATTAGATTAACATTTAGGTCATTTTCGTCCACCCTAGGCTTATTCTTCTACAATTAGGGTTTTTAACCAATCTTTTGCATCCAAAAAGTTCATTTGTTTCATTGGATTAACATTTATGTCATTTTCGTCCTCCCTAGGCTTATTTATGTGCAATTAGGGTTTTTAACCAATCTTGTGCATCCAAGAAGTTCATTTGTGTCATTGGATTCACATTTAGGTTATTTTGGTCCTCCGTAGCCTTATTTATGTGCAATTAGGGTTTTTAACCAATCTTGTGCATCCAAAAAGTTCATTTGAGTCATTGGATTAATATTTAGGTCATTTTCGTCCTCCCTAGGCTTATTCTTGTCCAATTAGGGTTTTTAACCAATCTTGTGCATCCAAAAAGTTCATTTGTTTCATTGGATTAACATTTATGTCATTTTCGTCCTCCTTAGGCTTATTTATGTGCAATTAGGGTTTTTAACCAATCTTGTGCATCCAAAAAGTTCATTTGAGTCATTGGATTAATATTTAGGTCATTTTCGTCCTCCCTAGGCTTATTTATGTGCAATTAGGGTCTTTAATCAATCTTGTGCATCCAATAAGTTCATTTGTGTCATTAGATTAACATTTAGGTCATTTTCGTCCTCCATAGCCTTATTTATGTGCAATTACGGTTTTTAACCAATCTTGTGCATCCAAAAAGTTCATTTGAGTCATTGGATTAATATTTAGGTCATTTTCGTCCTCCCTAGGCTTATTTATGTGCAATTAGGGTCTTTAACCAATCTTGTGCATCCAATAAGTTCATTTGTGTCATTAGATTAACATTTAGGTCATTTTCGTCCACCCTAGGCTTATTCTTCTACAATTAGGGTTTTTAACCAATCTTTTGCATCCAAAAAGTTCATTTGTTTCATTGGATTAACATTTATGTCATTTTCGTCCTCCCTAGGCTTATTTATGTGCAATTAGGGTTTTTAACCAATCTTGTGCATCCAAGAAGTTCATTTGTGTCATTGGATTCACATTTAGGTTATTTTGGTCCTCCGTAGCCTTATTTATGTGCAATTAGGGTTTTTAACCAATCTTGTGCATCCAAAAAGTTCATTTGAGTCATTGGATTAATATTTAGGTCATTTTCGTCCTCCCTAGGCTTATTTATGCTCAATTAGGGTCTTTAACCAATCTTTTCCATCCAATAAGTTCATTTGTGTCATTGGATTAACATTTAGGTCATTTTCGTCCTCCCTAGGCTTATTCTTGTCCAATTAGGGTTTTTAACCAATCTTGTGCATCCAAAAAGTTCATTTGTTTCATTGGATTAACATTTATGTCATTTTCGTCCTCCCTAGGCTTATTTATGTGCAATTAGGGTTTTTAACCAATCTTGTGCATCCAAAAAGTTCATTTGAGTCATTGGATTAATATTTAGGTCATTTTCGTCTTCCCTAGGCTTATTTATGTGCAATTAGGGTCTTTAATCAATCTTGTGCATCCAATAAGTTCATTTGTGTCATTAGATTAACATTTAGGTCATTTTCGTCCTCCTTAGGCTTATTCTTCTGCAATTAGGGTTTTTAACCAATCTTGTGCATCCAATAAGTTCATTTGTGTCATTGGATTAACATTTAGGTCATTTTCGTCCTCCCTAGGCTTATTCTTGTCAAATTAGTGTTTTTAGCCAATCTTGTGCATCCAAGAAGTTCATTTGTGTCATTGGATTCACATTTAGGTTATTTTCGTCCTCCGTAGCCTTATTTATGTGCAATTAGGGTTTTTAACCAATCTTGTGCATCCAAAAAGTTCATTTGAGTCATTGGATTAATATTTAGGTCATTTTCGTCCTCCCTAGGCTTATTTATGCTCAATTAGGGTCTTTAACCAATCTTTTCCATCCAATAAGTTCATTTGTGTCATTGGATTAACATTTAGGTCATTTTCGTCCTCCCTAGGCTTATTCTTGTCCAATTAGGGTTTTTAACCAATCTTGTGCATCCAAAAAGTTCATTTGTTTCATTGGATTAACATTTATGTCATTTTCGTCCTCCCTAGGCTTATTTATGTGCAATTAGGGTTTTTAACCAATCTTGTGCATCCAAAAAGTTCATTTGAGTCATTGGAATAATATTTAGGTCATTTTCGTCTTCCCTAGGCTTATTTATGTGCAATTTGGGTCTTTAATCAATCTTGTGCATCCAATAAGTTCATTTGTGTCATTAGATTAACATTTAGGTCATTTTCGTCCTCCTTAGGCTTATTCTTCTGCAATTAGGGTTTTTAACCAATCTTGTGCATCCAATAAGTTCATTTGTGTCATTGGATTAACATTTAGGTCATTTTCGTCCTCCCAAGGCTTATTCTTGTCCAATTAGGGGTTTTAACCAATCTTGTGCATCCAATAAGTTCGTTTGTGTCATTGGATTAACATTTAGGTCATTTTCGTCCTCCCTAGGCTTATTCTTGTCAAATTAGGGTTTTTAGCCAATCTTGTGCATCCAAGAAGTTCATTTGTGTCATTGGTTTCACATTTAGGTTATTTTCGTCCTCCGTAGCCTTATTTATGTGCAATTAGGGTTTTTAACCAATCTTGTGCATCCAAAAAGTTCATTTGAGTCATTGGATTAATATTTAGGTCATTTTCGTCCTCCCTAGGCTTATTTATGCTCAATTAGGGTCTTTAACCAATCTTGTGCATCCAATAAGTTCATTTGTGCCATTAGATTAACATTTAGGTCATTTTCGTCCACCCTAGGCTTATTCTTCTACAATTAGGGTTTTTAACCAATCTTGTGCATCCAATAAGTTCATTTGTGTCATTGGATTAACATTTAGGTCATTTTCGTCCTCCCTAGGCTTATTCTTGTCCAATTAGGGGTTTTAACCAATCTTGTACATCCAATAAGTTCGTTTGTGTCATTGGATTAACATTTAGGTCATTTTCGTCCTCCCTAGGCTTATTCTTGTCAAATTAGGGTTTTTAACCAATCTTGTGCATCCAAGAAGTTCATTTGAGTCATTGGATTCACATTTAGGTCATTTTCGTCCTATGTAGCCTTATTTATGTGCAATTAGGGTTTTTAACCAATCTTGTGCATCCAATAAGTTCATTTGTGTCATTGGATTAACATTTATGTCATTTTCGTCCTCCCTAGGCTTATTTATGTGCAATTAGGGTTTTTAACCAATCTTGTGCATCCAAGAAGTTCATTTGTGTCATTGGATTCACATTTAGGTTATTTTCGTCCTCCGTAGCCTTATTTATGTGCAATTAGGGTTTTTAACCAATCTTGTGCATCCAAAAAGTTCATTTGAGTCATTGGATTAAAATTTAGGTCATTTTCATCCTCCCTAGGCTTATTTATGCTCAATTAGGGTCTTTAACCAATCTTTTCCATCCAATAAGTTCATTTGTGTCATTGGATTAACATTTAGGTCATTTTCGTCTTCCCTAGGCTTATTCTTGTCCAATTAGGGTTTTTAACCAATCTTGTGCATCCAAAAAGTTCATTTGTTTCATTGGATTAACATTTATGTCATTTTCGTCCTCCCTAGGCTTATTTATGTGCAATTAGGGTTTTTAACCAATCTTGTGCATCCAAAAAGTTCATTTGAGTCATTGGATTAATATTTAGGTCATTTTCGTCCTCCCTAAGCTTATTTATGTGCAATTAGGGTCTTTAATCAATCTTGTGCATCCAATAAGTTCATTTGTGTCATTAGATTAACATTTAGGTCATTTTCGTCCTCCATAGCCTTATTTATGTGCAATTACGGTTTTTAACCAATCTTGTGCATCCAAAAAGTTCATTTGAGTCATTGGATTAATATTTAGGTCATTTTCGTCCTCCCTAGGCTTATTTATGTGCAATTAGGGTCTTTAACCAATCTTGTGCATCCAATAAGTTCATTTGTGTCATTAGATTAACATTTAGGTCATTTTCGTCCACCCTAGGCTTATTCTTCTACAATTAGGGTTTTTAACCAATCTTTTGCATCCAAAAAGTTCATTTGTTTCATTGGATTAACATTTATGTCATTTTCGTCCTCCCTAGGCTTATTTATGTGCAATTAGGGTTTTTAACCAATCTTGTGCATCCAAGAAGTTCATTTGTGTCATTGGATTCACATTTAGGTTATTTTCGTCCTCCGTAGCCTTATTTATGTGCAATTAGGGTTTTTAACCAATCTTGTGCATCCAAAAAGTTCATTTGAGTCATTGGATTAATATTTAGGTCATTTTCGTCCTCCCTAGGCTTATTTATGCTCAATTAGGGTCTTTAACCAATCTTTTCCATCCAATAAGTTCATTTGTGTCATTGGATTAACATTTAGGTCATTTTCGTCTTCCCTAGGCTTATTCTTGTCCAATTAGGGTTTTTAACCAATCTTGTGCATCCAAAAAGTTCATTTGTTTCATTGGATTAACATTTATGTCATTTTCGTCCTCCCTAGGCTTATTTATGTGCAATTAGGGTTTTTAACCAATCTTGTGCATCCAAGAAGTTCATTTGTGTCATTGGATTAACATTTAGGTTATTTTCGTCCTCCGTAGCCTTATTTATGTGCAATTAGGGTTTTTAACCAATCTTGTGCATCCAAAAAGTTCATTTGAGTCATTGGATTAATATTTAGGTCATTTTCGTCCTCCCTAGGCTTATTTATGCTCAATTAGGGTCTTTAACCAATCTTGTCCATCCAATAAGTTCATTTGTGTCATTGGATTAACATTTAGGTCATTTTCGTCCTCCCTAGGCTTATTCTTGTCCAATTAGGGTTTTTAACCAATCTTGTGCATCCAAAAAGTTCATTTGTTTCATTGGATTAACATTTATGTCATTTTCGTCCTCCCTAGGCTTATTTATGTGCAATTAGGGTTTTTAACCAATCTTGTGCATCCAAAAAGTTCATTTGTGTCATTGGATTAATATTTAGGTCATTTTCGTCCTCCCTAGGCTTATTTATGTGCAATTAGGGTCTTTAATCAATCTTGTGCATCCAATAAGTTCATTTGTGTCATTAGATTAACATTTAGGTCATTTTCGTCCTCCATAGCCTTATTTATGTGCAATTACGGTTTTTAACCAATCTTGTGCATCCAAAAAGTTCATTTGAGTCATTGGATTAATATTTAGGTCATTTTCGTCCTCCCTAGGCTTATTTATGTGCAATTAGGGTCTTTAACCAATCTTGTGCATCCAATAAGTTCATTTGTGTCATTAGATTAACATTTAGGTCATTTTCGTCCTCCTTAGGCTTATTCTTCTGCAATTAGGGTTTTTAACCAATCTTGTGCATCCAATAAGTTCATTTGTGTCATTGGATTAACATTTAGGTCATTTTCGTCCTCCCTAGGCTTATTCTTGTCCAATTAGGGTTTTTAACCAATCTTGGTCATCCAAAAAGTTCATTTGTTTCATTGGATTAACATTTATGTCATTTTCGTCCTCTCTAGGCTTATTTATGTGCAATTAGGGTTTTTAACCAATCTTGTGCATCCAAAAAGTTCATTTGAGTCTTTGGATTAATATTTAGGTCATTTTCGTCCTCCCTAGGCTTATTTATGTGCAATTAGGGTCTTTAATCAATCTTGTGCATCCAATAAGTTCATTTGTGTCATTAGATTAACATTTAGGTCATTTTCGTCCTCCTTAGGCTTATTCTTCTGCAATTAGGGTTTTTAACCAATCTTGTGCATCCAATAAGTTCATTTGTGTCATTGGATTAACATTTAGGTCATTTTCGTCCTCCCTAGGCTTATTCTTGTCCAATTAGGGGTTTTAACCAATCTTGTGCATCCAATATGTTCGTTTGTGTCAATGGATTAACATTTAGGGCATTTTCGTCCTCCCTAGGCTTATTCTTGTCAAATTAGGGTTTTTAACCAATCTTGTGCATCCAAGAAGTTCATTTGAGTCATTGGATTCACATTTAGGTCATTTTCGTCCTATGTAGCCTTATTTATGTGCAATTAGGGTTTTTAACCAATCTTGTGCATCCAATAAGTTCATTTGTGTCATTGGATTAACATTTAGGTCATTTTCGTCCTCCCTAGGCTTATTCTTGTCAAATTAGGGTTTTTAACCAATCTTGTGCATCCAAAAAGTTCGTTTGTGTCATTGGATTAACATTTAGGTCATTTTCGTCATCCGTAGCCTTATTTATGTGCATTTAGGGTTTTTAACCAATCTTGTGCATCCAAAAAGTTCATTTAAGTCATTGGATTAATATTTAGGTCATTTTCGTCCTCCCTAGGCTTATTTATGTGCAATTAGGGTCTTTAACCAATCTTCTGCATTCAATAAGTTCATTTGTGTCATTAGATTAACATTTAGGTCATTTTCGTCCTCCCTAGGTTTATTCTTCTGCAATTAGTGTTTTTAACCAATCTTGTGCATCCAATAAGTTCATTTGTGTCATTGGATTAACATTTAGGTCATTTTCATCCTCCCTAGGCTTATTCTTGTCCAATTAGGGGTTTTAACCAATCTTGTGCATCCAATAAGTTCGTTTGTGTCATTGGATTAACATTTAGGTCATTTTCGTCCTCCGTAGCCTTATTTATGTGCAATTAGGGTTTTTAACCAATCTTGTGCATCCAAAAAGTTCATTTGAGTCATTGGATTAATATTTAGGTCATTTTCGTACTCCCTAGGCTTATTTATGTGCAATTAGGGTCTTTAACCAATCTTTTGCATCCAATAAGTTCATTTGTGTCATTAGATTAACATTTAGGTCATTTTCTTCCTCCCTAGGCCTATTCTTCTGCAATTAGGGTTTTTAACCAATCTTGTGCATCCAATAAGTTTATTTGTGTCATTGGATTAACATTTAGGTCATTTTCGTCCTCCCTAGGCTTATTCTTGTCCAATTAGGGGTTTTAACCAATCTTGTGCATCCAATAAGTTCGTTTGTGTCATTGGATTAACATTTAGGTCATTTTCGTCCTCCCTAGGCTTATTCTTGTCAAATTAGGGTTTTTAACCAATCTTGTGCATCCAAGAAGTTCATTTGAGTCATTGAATTCACATTTAGGTCATTTTCGTCCTATGTAGCCTTATTTATGTGCAATTAGGGTTTTTAACCAATCTTGTGCATCCAAAAAGTTCATTTGTTTCATTGGATTAACATTTATGTCATTTTCGTCTTCCCTATGCTTATTTAAGTACAATTAGGGTTTTTAACCAATCTTGTGCATCCAAAAAGTTCATTTGTGTCTTTGGATTAACATTTAGGTCATTTTCGTTCTCGCAAGGGTTATTTATGTGGCATTAGGGTTTTTAACCAATCTTGTGCATCAAATAAGTTCATTTGTGTCATTGGATTAACATTTAGTTCATTTTTGTCCTCCCTAAGCTTATTCTTGTGCAATTAGGGTTTTTAACCAATCTTGTGCATCCAATAAGTTCATTTGTGTCATTGGATTAACATTTAGGTCATTTTCGTCCTCCATAGCCTTATTTATGTGCAATTAGGGTTTTTAACCAATCTTGTGCATCCAAAAAGTTCATTTGAGTCATTGGATTAATATTTAGGTCATTTTCGTCCTCCCGAGGCTTATTTATGTGCAATTAGGGTCTTTAATCAATCTTGTGCATCCAATAAGTTCATTTGTGTCATTAGATTAACATTTAGGTCATTTTCGTCCTCCTTAGGCTTATTCTTCTGCAATTAGGGTTTTTAACCAATCTTGTGCATCCAATAAGTTCATTTGTGTCATTGGATTAACATTTAGGTCATTTTCGTCCTCCCTAGGCTTATTCTTGTCCAATTAGGGGTTTTAACCAATCTTGTGCATCCAATAAGTTCGTTTGTGTCATTGGATTAACATTTAGGTCATTTTCGTCCTCCCTAGGCTTATTCTTGTCAAATTAGGGTTTTTAACCAATCTTGTGCATCCAAGAAGTTCATTTGAGTCATTGGATTCACATTTAGGTCATTTTCGTCCTATGTAGCCTTATTTATGTGCAATTAGGGTTTTTAACCAATCTTGTGCATCCAATAAGTTCATTTGTGTCATTGGATTAACATTTATGTCATTTTCGTCCTCCCTAGGCTTATTTATGTGCAATTAGGGTTTTTAACCAATCTTGTGCATCCAAGAAGTTCATTTGTGTCATTGGATTCACATTTAGGTTATTTTCGTCCTCCGTAGCCTTATTTATGTGCAATTAGGGTTTTTAACCAATCTTGTGCATCCAAAAAGTTCATTTGAGTCATTGGATTAAAATTTAGGTCATTTTCATCCTCCCTAGGCTTATTTATGCTCAATTAGGGTCTTTAACCAATCTTTTCCATCCAATAAGTTCATTTGTGTCATTGGATTAACATTTAGGTCATTTTCGTCTTCCCTAGGCTTATTCTTGTCCAATTAGGGTTTTTAACCAATCTTGTGCATCCAAAAAGTTCATTTGTTTCATTGGATTAACATTTATGTCATTTTCGTCCTCCCTAGGCTTATTTATGTGCAATTAGGGTTTTTAACCAATCTTGTGCATCCAAAAAGTTCATTTGAGTCATTGGATTAATATTTAGGTCATTTTCGTCCTCCCAAGGCTTATTTATGTGCAATTAGGGTCTTTAATCAATCTTGTGCATCCAATAAGTTCATTTGTGTCATTAGATTAACATTTAGGTCATTTTCGTCCTCCATAGCCTTATTTATGTGCAATTACGGTTTTTAACCAATCTTGTGCATCCAAAAAGTTCATTTGAGTCATTGGATTAATATTTAGGTCATTTTCGTCTTCCCTAGGCTTATTTATGTGCAATTAGGGTCTTTAACCAATCTTGTGCATCCAATAAGTTCATTTGTGTCATTAGATTAACATTTAGGTCATTTTCGTCCACCCTAGGCTTATTCTTCTACAATTAGGGTTTTTAACCAATCTTTTGCATCCAAAAAGTTCATTTGTTTCATTGGATTAACATTTATGTCATTTTCGTCCTCCCTAGGCTTATTTATGTGCAATTAGGGTTTTTAACCAATCTTGTGCATCCAAGAAGTTCATTTGTGTCATTGGATTCACATTTAGGTTATTTTTGTCCTCCGTAGCCTTATTTATGTGCAATTAGGGTTTTTAACCAATCTTGTGCATCCAAAAAGTTCATTTGAGTCATTGGATTAATATTTAGGTCATTTTCGTCCTCCCTAGGCTTATTTATGCTCAATTAGGGTCTTTAACCAATCTTTTCCATCCAATAAGTTCATTTGTGTCATTGGATTAACATTTAGGTCATTTTCGTCCTCCCTAGGCTTATTCTTGTCCAATTAGGGTTTTTAACCAATCTTGTGCATCCTAAAAGTTCATTTGTTTCATTGGATTAACATTTATGTCATTTTCGTCCTCCCTAGGCTTATTTATGTGCAATTAGGGTTTTTAACCAATCTTGTGCATCCAAAAAGTTCATTTGAGTCATTGGATTAATATTTAGGTCATTTTCGTCTTCCCTAGGCTTATTTATGTGCAATTAGGGTCTTTAATCAATCTTGTGCATCCAATAAGTTCATTTGTGTCATTAGATTAACATTTAGGTCATTTTCGTCCTCCTTAGGCTTATTCTTCTGCAATTAGGGTTTTTAACCAATCTTGTGCATCCAATAAGTTCATTTGTGTCATTGGATTAACATTTAGGTCATTTTCGTCCTCCCAAGGCTTATTCTTGTCCAATTAGGGGTTTTAACCAATCTTGTGCATCCAATAAGTTCGTTTCTGTCATTGGATTAACATTTAGGTTATTTTCGTCCTCCCTAGGCTTATTCTTGTCAAATTAGGGTTTTTAGCCAATCTTGTGCATCCAAGAAGTTCATTTGTGTCATTGGATTCACATTTAGGTTATTTTCGTCCTCCGTAGCCTTATTTATGTGCAATTAGGGTTTTTAACCAATCTTGTGCATCCAAAAAGTTCATTTGAGTCATTGGATTAATATTTAGGTCATTTTCGTCTTCCCTAGGCTTATTTATGCTCAATTAGGGTCTTTAACCAATCTTGTGCATCCAATAAGTTCATTTGTGTCATTAGATTAACATTTAGGTCATTTTCGTCCACCCTAGGCTTATTCTTCTACAATTAGGGTTTTTAACCAATCTTGTGCATCCAATAAGTTCATTTGTGTCATTGGATTAACATTTAGGTCATTTTCGTCCTCCCTAGGCTTATTCTTGTCCAATTAGGGGTTTTAACCAATCTTGTACATCCAATAAGTTCGTTTGTGTCATTGGATTAACATTTAGGTCATTTTCGTCCTCCCTAGGCTTATTCTTGTCCAATTACGGGTTTTAACCAATCTTGTGCATCCAATAAGTTCGTTTGTGTCATTGGATTAACATTTAGGTCATTTTCGTCCTCCCTATGCTTATTCTTGTCAAATTAGGGTTTTTAGCCAATCTTGTGCATCCAAGAAGTTCATTTGTGTCATTGGATTCACATTTAGGTTATTTTCGTCCTCCATAGCCTTATTTATGTGCAATTAGGGTTTTTAACCAATCTTGTGCATCCAAAAAGTTCATTTGTGTCATTGGATTAACATTTAGGTCATTTTCTTCCTCCCTAGGCTTATTCTTGTCCAATTAGGGTTTTTAACCAATCTTCTGCATCCAATAGGTGTGTTTATGTCATTGGATGGACATTTAGGTCATTTTTGTCTTCCCTAAGCTTATTCTTGTGCAATTAGGGTTTTTAACCAATCTTGTGCATCCAATAAGTTCATTTGTGTCATTGGATTAACATTTAGGTCATTTTCGCCTTCCGTAGCCTTATTTATGTGCAATTAGGGTTTTTAACCAATCTTGTGCATCCAAAAGGTTCATTTGTGTCATTGGATTCACATTTAGGTCATTTTCGTCCTCTGTAGCCTTATTTATGTGCAATTCGGGTTTTGAACCAATCTTGTGCATCCAATAAGTTCATTTGTGTCATTGGATTCACATTTAGGTCATTTTCATCCTCCGTAGTCTTATTTATGTGCAATTAGGGTTTTTAACCAATCTTGTGCTTCCTAAAAGTTCATTTGTGTCATTGGATTCACATTTAGGTCATTTTCGTCCTATGTAGTCTTATTTATGTGCAATTAGGGTTTTTAACCAATCTTGTCTATCCAATAAGTTCATTTGTGTCATTGGATTAACATTTAGGTCATTTTCGTCCTCCCTAGGCTTATTCTTGTCCAATTAGGGTTTTTAACCAATCTTTTGCATCCAAAAAGTTCATTTGTTTCATTGGATTAACATTTATGTCATTTTCGTCCTCCCTAGGCTTATTTATGAGCAATTAGTGTTTTTAACCAATCTTGTGCATCCAAAAAGTTCATTTGTGTCTTTGTATTAACATTTAGGTCATTTTCTTTCTCGCAATGGTTACTTATGTGAAATTAGGGTTTTTAACCAATCTTGTGCATCAAATAAGTTCATTTGTGTCATTGGATTAACATTTAGTTCATTTTTGTCCTCCCTAAGCTTATTCTTGTGCAATTGGGGTTTTAACCAATCTTGTGCCTCCAATAAGTTCATTTGTTTCATTGGATTAACATTTAGATCATTTTCGTCCTCCCTAGGCTTATTCTTTTGCAATTAGGGTTTTTAACCAATCTTGTGCATCCAATAAGTTCATTTGTGTCATTGGATTAACATTTAGGTCATTTTCGTCCTCCATAGCCTTATTTATGTGCAATTAGGGTTTTTAACCTATCTTGTCAATCCAATAAGTTCATTTGTGTCATTGGATTAACATTTAGGTCATTTTCGTCCTCCCTAGGCTTATTCTTGTCCAATTAGGGTTTTTAACCAATCTTGTGCATCCAAAAAGTTCATTTGTTTCATTGGATTAACATTTATGTCATTTTCGTCCTCCCTAGGCTTATTTATGTGCAATTAGGGTTTTTAACCAATCTTGTGCATCCAAAAAGTTCATTTGAGTCATTGGATTAATATTTAGGTCATTATCGTCCTCCCTAGGCTTATTTATGTGCAATTAGGGTCTTTAATCAATCTTGTGCATCCAATAAGTTCATTTGTGTCATTAGATTAACATTTAGGTCATTTTCGTCCTCCTTAGGCTTATTCTTCTGCAATTAGGGTTTTTAACCAATCTTGTGCATCCAATAAGTTCATTTGTGTCATTGGATTAACATTTAGGTCATTTTCGTCCTCCCTAGGCTTATTCTTGTCCAATTAGGGGTTTTAACCAATCTTGTGCATCCAATAAGTTCGTTTGTGTCATTGGATTAACATTTAGGTCATTTTCGTCCTCCCTAGGCTTATTCTTGTCAAATTAGGGTTTTTAGCCAATCTTGTGCATCCAAGAAGTTCATTTGTGTCATTGGATTCACATTTAGGTTATTTTCGTCCTCCATAGCCTTATTTATGTGCAATTAGGGTTTTTAACCAATCTTGTGCATCCAAAAAGTTCATTTGAGTCATTGGATTAATATTTAGGTCATTTTCGTCCTCCCTAGGCTTATTTATGTGCAATTAGGGTCTTTAACCAATCTTGTGCATCCAATAAGTTCATTTGTATCATTAGATTACCATTTAGGTCATTTTCGTCCTCCCTAGGCTTATTCTTCTGCAATTAGGGTTTTTAACCAATCTTGTGCATCGAATAAGTTCATTTGTTTCATTGGATTAACATTTAGTTCATTTTTGTCCTCCCTAAGCTTATTCTTGTGCAATTGGAGTTTTTAACCAATCTTGTGCATCCAATAAGTTCATTTGTTTGATTGGATTAACATTTAGGTCATTTTCGTCCTCCCTAGGCTTATTCTTCTGCAATTAGGGTTTTTAACCAATCTTGTGCATCCAATAAGTTCAATTGTGTCATTGGATTAACATTTAGGTCATTTTCGTCCTCCATAGCCTTATTTATGTGCAATTAGGGTTTTTAACCAATCTTGTAAATCCAATAAGTTCATTTGTGTCATTGGATTAACATTTAGGTCATTTTCGTCCTCCCTAGGCTTATTCTTGTCCAATTAGGGGTTTTAACCAATCTTGTGCATCCAATAAGTTCGTTTGTGTCATTGGATTAACATTTAGGTAATTTTCGTCCTCCCTAGGCTTATTCTTGTCAAATTAGGGTTTTTAGCCAATCTTGTGCATCCAAGAAGTTCATTTGTGTCATTGGATTCACATTTAGGTTATTTTCGTCCTCCATAGCCTTATTTATGTGCAATTAGGGTGTTTAACCAATCTTGTGCATCCAAAAAGTTCATTTGAGTCATTGGATTAATATTTAGGTCATTTTCGTCCTCCCTAGGCTTATTTATGTGCAATTAGGGTCTTTAACCAATCTTGTGCATCCAATAAGTTCATTTGTGTCATTAGATTACCATTTAGGTCATTTTCGTCCTCCCTAGGCTTATTCTTCTGCAATTAGGGTTTTTAACCATTCTTGTGCATCCAATAAGTTCATTTGTGTCATTGGATTAACATTTAGGTCATTTTCGTCCTCCATAGCCTTATTTATGTGCAATTAGGATTTTTAACCAATCTTGTGCATCCAAAAAGTTCATTTGAGTCATTGGATTAATATTTAGGTCATTTTCGTCCTCCCTAGGCTTATTTATGTGCAATTAGGGTGTTTAACCAATCTTGTGCATCCAATAAGTTCATTTGTGTCATTAGATTAACATTTAGGTCATTTTCTTCCTCTCTAGGCTTATTCTTCTGCAATTAGGGTTTTTAACCAATCTTGTGCATGCAATAAGTTCATTTGTGTCATTGGATTAACATTTATGTCATTTTCGTCCTCCCTAGGCTTATTCGTGTCCAATTAGGGGTTTTAACCAATCTTGTGCATCCAATAAGTTCGTTTGTGTCATTGGATTAACATTTAGGTCATTTTCGTCCTCCCTAGGCTTATTCTTGTCAAATTAGGGTTTTTAACCAATCTTGTGCATCCAAGAAGTTCATTTGTGTCATTGGATTCACATTTAGGTCATTTTCGTCCTCCATAGCCTTATTTATGTGCAATTAGGGTTTTTAACCAATCTGGTGCATCTAAAAAGTTCATTTGAGTCATTGGATTAATATTTAGGTCATTTTCGTCCTCCCTAGGCTTATTTATGTGCAATTAGGGTCTTTAACAAATCTTGCGCATCCAATAAGTTCATTTGTGTCATTAGATTAACATTTAGGTCATTTTCGTCCTCCCTAGGCTTATTCTTCTGCAATTAGGGTTTTTAACCAATCTTGTGCATCCAAAAAGTTCATTTGAGTCATTGGATTATTATTTAGGTCATTTTCGTCCTCCCTAGGCTTATTTATGTGCAATTAGGGTCTTTAACCAATCTTGTGCATCCAATAAGTTCATTTGTGTCATTAGATTAACAGTTAGGTCATTTTCGTCCTCCCTAGGCTTATTCTTCTACAATTAGGGTTTTTAACCAATCTTGTGCATCCAATAAGTTCATTTGTGTCATTGGATTAACATTTAGGTCATTTTCGTCCTCCCTAGGCTTATTCTTGTCCAATTAGGGGTTTTAACCAATCTTGTGCATCCAATAAGTTCATTTTTGTCGTTGGATTCACATTTAGGTCATTTTCATCCTCCGTAGTCTTATTTATGTGCAATTAGGGTTTTTAACCAATCTTGTGCTTCCTAAAAGTTCATTTGTGTCATTGGATTTACATTTAGGTCATTTTCGTCCTATGTAGCCTTATTTATGGGCAATTAGGGTTTTTAACCAATCTTGTCCATCCAATAAGTTCATTTGTGTCATTGGATTAACATTTAGGTCATTTTCGTCCTCCCTAGGCTTATTCTTGTCCAATTAGGGTTTTTAACCAATCTTGTGCATCCAAAAAGTTCATTTGTTTCATTGGATTAACATTTATGTCGTTTTCGTCCTCCCTAGGCTTATTTATGTGCAATTAGGGTTTTTAACCAATCTTGTGCATCCAATAAGTTCATTTGTGTCATTGGATTAACATTTAGGTCATTTTCGTCCTCCCTAGGCTTATTCTTGTCCAATTAGGGGTTTTAACCAATCTTGTGCATCCAATAAGTTCATTTTTGTCGTTGGATTCACATTTAGGTCATTTTCATCCTCCGTAGTCTTATTTATGTGCAATTAGGGTTTTTAACCAATCTTGTGCAAAGTTCATTTGTGTCATTGGATTTACATTTAGGTCATTTTCGTCCTATGTAGCCTTATTTATGGGCAATTAGGGTTTTTAACCAATCTTGTCCATCCAATAAGTTCATTTGTGTCATTGGATTAACATTTAGGTCATTTTCGTCCTCCTTAGGCTTATTCTTGTCCAATTAGGGTTTTTAACCAATCTTGTGCATCCAAAAAGTTCATTTGTTTCATTGGATTAACATTTATGTCGTTTTCGTCCTCCCTAGGCTTATTTATGTGCAATTAGGGTTTTTAACCAATCTTGTGCATCCAAAAAGTTCATTTGTGTCTTTGGATTAACATTTAGGTCATTTTCGTTCTCGCAAGGGTTATTTATGTGCAATTTGGGTTTTTAACCAATCTTGTGCATCAAATAAGTTCATTTGTGTCATTGGATTAACATTTAGTTCATTTTTGTCCTCCCTAAGCTTATTCTTGTGCAATTGGGGTTTTTAACCAATCTTGTGCATCCAATAAGTTCATTTGTTTCATTGGATTAACATTTAGGTCATTTTCGTCCTCCCTAGGCTTATTCTTCTGCAATTAGGGTTTTTAACCAATCTTGTGCATCCAATAAGTTCATTTGTGTCATTGGATTAACATTTAGGTCATTTTCGTCCTCCATAGCCTTATTTATGTGCAATTAGGGTTTTTAACCAATCTGCTTCCAAAAAGCTCATTTGAGTCATTGGATTAATATTTAGGTCATTTTCGTCCTCCCTAGGCTTATTTATGTGCAATTAGGGTCTTTAACCAATCTTTTGCATCCAATAAGTTCATTTGTATCATTGGATTAACATTTAGATCATTTTCGTCCTCCCTAGGCTTATTCTTCTGCAATTAGGGTTTTTAACCAATCTTGTGCATCCAATAAGTTCATTTGTGTCATTCGATTAACATTTAGGTCATTTTCGTCCCCCCTAGGCTTATTCTTGTCCAATTAGGGGTTTTAACCAATCTTATGCATCCAATCAGTTCGTTTGTGTCATTGGATTAACATTTAGGTCATTTTCGTCCTCCCTAGGCTTATTCTTGTCCAATTAGGGGTTTTAACCAATCTTGTGCATCCAATAAGTTCATTTTTGTCGTTGGATTCACATTTAGGTCATTTTCATACTCCGTAGTCTTATTTATGTGCAATTAGGGTTTTTAACCAATCTTGTGCTTCCTAAAAGTTCATTTGTGTCATTGGATTTACATTTAGGTCATTTTCGTCCTATGTAGCCTTATTTATGTGCAATTAGGGTTTTTAACCAATCTTGTCCATCCAATAAGTTCATTTGTGTCATTGGATTAACATTTAGGTCATTTTCGTCCTCCCTAGGCTTATTCTTGTCCAATTAGGGTTTTTAACCAATCTTGTGCATCCAAAAAGTTCATTTGTTTCATTGGATTAACATTTATGTCGTTTTCGTCCTCCCTAGGCTTATTTATGTGCAATTAGGGTTTTTAACCAATCTTGTGCATCCAAAAAGTTCATTTCTGTCTTTGGATTAACATTTAGGTCTTTTTCGTTCTCGCAAGGGTTATTTATGTGCAATTTGGGTTTTTAACCAATCTTGTGCATCAAATAAGTTCATTTGTGTCATTGGATTAACATTTAGTTCATTTTTGTCCTCCCTAAGCTCATTCTTGTGCAATTGGGGTTTTTAACCAATCTTGTGCATCCAATAAGTTCATTTGTTTCATTGGATTAACATTTAGGTCATTTTCGTCCTCCCTAGGCTTATTCTTCTGCAATTAGGGTTTTTAACCAATCTTGTGCATCCAATAAGTTCATTTGTGTCATTGGATTAACATTTAGGTCATTTTCGTCCTCCATAGCCTTATTTATGTGCAATTAGGGTTTTTAACCAATCTGCTTCCAAAAAGCTCATTTGAGTCATTGGATTAATATTTAGGTCATTTTCGTCCTCCCTAGGCTTATTTATGTGCAATTAGGGTCTTTAACCAATCTTGTGCATCCAATAAGTTCATTTGTATCATTGGATTAACATTTAGATCATTTTCGTCCTCCCTAGGCTTATTCTTCTGCAATTAGGGTTTTTAACCAATCTTGTGCATCCAATAAGTTCATTTGTGTCATTGGATTGACATTTAGGTCATTTTCGTCCTCCCTAGGCTAATTCTTGTCCAATTAGGGGTTTTAACCAATCTTATGCATCCAATAAGTTCGTTTGTGTCATTGGATTAACATTTAGGTCATTTTCGTCCTCCATAGCCTTATTTATGTGCAATTACGGTTTTTAACCAATCTTGTGCATCCAAAAAGTTCATTTGAGTCATTGGATTAATATTTAGGTCATTTTCGTCCTCCCTAGGCTTATTTATGTGCAATTAGGGTGTTTAATCAATCTTGTGCATCCAATAAGTTCATTTGTGTCATTAGATTAACATTTAGGTCATTTTCGTCCTCCTTAGGCTTATTCTTCAGCAATTAGGGTTTTTAACCAATCTTGTGCATCCAATAAGTTGATTTGTGTCATTGGATTAACATTTAGGTCATTTTCGTCCTCCCTAGGCTTATTCTTGTCCAATTAGGGGTTTTAACCAATCTTGTGCATCCAATAAGTTCGTTTATGTCATTGGATTAACATTTAGGTCATTTTCGTCCTCCCTAGGCTTATTCTTGTCAAATTAGGGTTTTTAGCCAATCTTGTGCATCCAAGAAGTTCATTTGTGTCATTGGATTCACATTTAGGTTATTTTCGTCCTCCATAGCCTTATTTATGTGCAATTAGGGTTTTTAACCAATCTTGTGCATCCAAAAAGTTCATTTGAGTCATTGGATTAATATTTAGGTCATTTTCGTCCTCCCTAGGCTTATTTATGTGCAATTAGGGTCTTTAATCAATCTTGTGCATCCAATAAGTTCATTTGTGTCATTAGATTAACATTTAGGTCATTTTCGTCCTCCTTATGCTTATTCTTCTGCAATTAGGGTTTTTAACCAATCTTGTGCATCCAATAAGTTCATTTGTGTCATTGGATTAACATTTAGGTCATTTTCGTCCTCCCTAGGCTTATTCTTGTCCAATTAGGGGTTTTAACCAATCTTGTGCATCCAATAAGTTCGTTTGTGTCATTGGATTAACATTTAGGTCATTTTCGTCCTCCCTAGGCTTATTCTTGTCAAATTAGGGTTTTTAGCCAATCTTGGGCATCCAAGAAGTTCATTTGTGTCATTGGATTCACATTTAGGTTATTTTCGTCCTCCATAGCCTTATTTATGTGCAATTAGGGTTTTTAACCGATCTTGTGCATCCAAAAAGTTCATTTGTGTCATTGGATTAACATTTATGTCATTTTCGTCTTCCCTAGGCTTATTTATGTGCAATTAGGGTTTTTAACCAATCTTGTGCATCCAAAAAGTTCATTTGTGTCATTGGATTAACATTTAGGTCATTTTCGTCCTCCCTAGGCTTATTCTTGTCCAATTAGGGTTTTTAACCAATCTTCTGCATCCAATAGGTGTGTTTATGTCATTGGATGGACATTTAGGTCATTTTTGTCCTCCCTAAGCTTATTCTTGTGCAATTAGGGTTTTTAACCATCCAATAAGTTCATTTGTGTCATTGGATTAACATTTAGGTCATTTTCGCCTTTCGTAGCCTTATTTATGTGCAATTAGGGTTTTTAACCAATCTTGTGCATCCAAAAGGTTCATTTGTGTCATTAGATTAACATTTAGGTCATTTTCGTCCTCCTTAGGCTTATTCTTCTGCAATTAGGGTTTTTAACCAATCTTGTGCATCCAATAAGTTCATTTGTGTCATTGGATTAACATTTAGGTCATTTTCGTCCTCTCTGGGCTTATTCTTGTCCAATTAGGGGTTTTAACCAATCTTGTGCATCCAATAAGTTCGTTTATGTCATTGGATTATTATTTAGGTAATTTTCGTCCTCCCTAGGCTTATTCTTGTCAAATTAGGGTTTTTAGCCAATCTTGTGCATCCAAGAAGTTCATTTGTGTCATTGGATTCACATTTAGGTTATTTTCGTCCTCCATAGCCTTATTTATGTGCAATTAGGGTTTTTAACCAATCTTGTGCATCCAAAAAGTTCATTTGAGTCATTGGATTAATATTTAGGTCATTTTCGTCCTCCCTAGGCTTATTTATGTGCAATTAGGGTCTTTAATCAATCTTGTGCATCCAATAAGTTCATTTGTGTCATTAGATTAACATTTAGGTCTTTTCGTCCTCCTTAGGCTTATTCTTCTGCAATTAGGGTTTTTAACCAATCTTGTGCATCCAATAAGTTCATTTGTGTCATTGGATTAACATTTAGGTCATTTTCGTCCTCCCTAGGCTTATTCTTGTCCAATTAGGGGTTTTAACCAATCTTGTGCATCCAATAAGTTCGTTTGTGTCATTGGATTAACATTTAGGTCATTTTCGTCCTCCCTAGGCTTATTCTTGTCAAATTAGGGTTTTTAGCCAATCTTGGGCATCCAAGAAGTTCATTTGTGTCATTGGATTCACATTTAGGTTATTTTCGTCCTCCATAGCCTTATTTATGTGCAATTAGGGTTTTTAACCGATCTTGTGCATCCAAAAAGTTCATTTGTGTCATTGGATTAACATTTATGTCATTTTCGTCTTCCCTAGGCTTATTTATGTGCAATTAGGGTTTTTAACCAATCTTGTGCATCCAAAAAGTTCATTTGTGTCATTGGATTAACATTTAGGTCATTTTCGTCCTCCCTAGGCTTATTCTTGTCCAATTAGGGTTTTTAACCAATCTTCTGCATCCAATAGGTGTGTTTATGTCATTGGATGGACATTTAGGTCATTTTTGTCCTCCCTAAGCTTATTCTTGTGCAATTAGGGTTTTTAACCAATCTTGTGCATCCAATAAGTTCATTTGTGTCATTGGATTAACATTTAGGTCATTTTCGCCTTTCGTAGCCTTATTTATGTGCAATTAGGGTTTTTAACCAATCTTGTGCATCCAAAAGGTTCATTTGTGTCATTGGATTCACATTTAGGTCATTTTCGTCCTCTGTAGCCTTATTTATGTGCAATTCGGGTTTTGAACCAATCTTGTGCATCCAATAAGTTCATTTGTGTCATTGGATTCACATTTAGGTCATTTTCATCCTCCGTAGTCTTATTTATGTGCAATTAGGGTTTTTAACCAATCTTGTGCTTCCTAAAAGTTCATTTGTGTCATTGGATTCACATTTAGGTCATTTTCGTCCTATGTAGCCTTATTTATGTGCAATTAAAGTTTTTAACCAATCTTGTCCATCCAATAAGTTCATTTGTGTCATTGGATTAACATTTAGGTCATTTTCGTCCTCCCTAGGCTTATTCTTGTCCAATTAGGGTTTTTAACCAATCTTGTGCATCCAAAAAGTTCATTTGTTTCATTGGATTAACATTTATGTCATTTTCGTCCTCCCTAGGCTTATTTATGTGCAATTAGTGTTTTTAACCAATCTTGTGCATCCAAAAAGTTCATTTGTGTCTTTGGATTAACATTTAGGTCATTTTCTTTCTCGCAATGGTTACTTATGCGAAATTAGGGTTTTTAAACAATCTTGTGCATCAAATAAGTTCATTTGTGTCATTGGATTAACATTTAGTTCATTTTTGTCCTCCCTAAGCTTATTCTTGTGCAATTGGGGTTTTTAACCAATCTTGTGCCTCCAATAAGTTCATTTGTTTCATTGGATTAACATTTAGATCATTTTCGTCCTCCCTAGGCTTATTCTTTTGCAATAAGGGTTTTTAGCCCATCTTGTGCATCCAATAACTTCATTTGTGTCATTGGATTAACATTTAGGTCATTTTCGTCCTCCATAGCCTTATTTATGTGCAATTAGGGTTTTTAACCTATCTTGTGCATCCAAAAACTTCATTTGAGTCATTGGATTAATATTTAGGTCATTTTCGTCCTCCCTAGGCTTATTTATGTGCAATTAGGGTCTTTAACCAATCTTGTGCATCCAATAAGTTCATTTGTGTCATTAGATTAACATTTAGGTCAATTTGGTCCTCCCTAGGCTTATTCTTCTGCAATTAGGGTTTTTAACCAATCTTGTGCATCCAATAAGTTCATTTGTGTCATTGGATTCACATTTAGGTCATTTTCATCCCCTGTAGTCTTATTTATGTGCAATTAGGGTTTTTAACCAATCTTGTGCTTCCTAAAAGTTCCTTTGTGTCATTGGATTCACATTTAGGTCATTTTCGTCCTATGTAGCCTTATTTATGTGCAATTAGGGTTTTTAACCAATCTTGTCCATCCAATAAGTTCATTTGTGTCATTGGATTAACATTTAGGTCATTTACGTCGTCCCTAGGCTTATTCTTGTCCAATTAGGGTTTTTAACCAATCTTGTGCATCCAAAAAGTTCATTTGTTTCATTGGATTAACATTTATGTCATTTTCGTCCTCCTTAGGCTTATTTATGTGCAATTAGGGTTTTTAACCAATCTTGTGTATCCAAAAAGTTCATTTGAGTCATTGGATTAATATTTAGGTCATTTTCGTCCTCCCTAGGCTTACTTATGTGCAATTAGGGTCTTTAATCAATCTTGTGCATCCAATAAGTTCATTTGTGTCATTAGATTAACATTTAGGTCATTTTCGTCCTCCTTAGGCTTATTCTTCTGCAATTAGGGTTTTTAACCAATCTTGTGCATCCAATAAGTTCATTTGTGTCATTGGATTAACATTTAGGTCATTTTAGTCCTCCCTAGGCTTATTCTTGTCCAATTAGGGGTTTTAACCAATCTTGTGCATCCAATAAGTTCGTTTGTGTCATTGGATTAACATTTAGGTCATTTTCGTCCTCCCTAGGCTTATTCTTGTCAAATTAGGGTTTTTAGCCAATCTTGTGCATCCAAGAAGTTCATTTGTGTCATTGGATTCACATTTAGGTTATTTTCGTCCTCCATAGCCTTATTTATGTGCAATTAGGGTTTTTAACCAATCTTGTGCATCCAAAAAGTTCATTTGAGTCATTGGATTAATATTTAGGTCATTTTCGTCCTCCCTAGGCTTATTTATGTGCAATTAGGGTCTTTAACCAATCTTGTGCATCCAATAAGTTCATTTGTGTCATTAGATTACCATTTAGGTCATTTTCGTCCTCCCTAGGCTTATTCTTCTGCAATTAGGGTTTTTAACCAATCTTGTGCATCCAATAAGTTCATTTGTGTCATTGGATTAACATTTAGTTCATTTTTGTCCTCCCTAAGCTTATTCTTGTGCAATTGGAGTTTTTAACCAATCTTTTGCATCCAATAAGTTCATTTGTTTCATTGGATTAACATTTAGGTCATTTTCGTCCTCCCTAGGCTTATTCTTCTGCAATTAGGGTTTTTAACCAATCTTGTGCATCCAATAAGTTCAATTGTGTCATTGGATTAACATTTAGGTCATTTTCGTCCTCCATAGCCTTATTTATGTGCAATTAGGGTTTTTAACCAATCTTGTGCATCCAAAAAGTTCATTTGAGTCATTGGAGTAATATTTAGGTCATTTTCGTCCTCCCTAGGCTTATTTATGTGCAATTAGGGTCTTTAATCAATCTTGTGCATCCAATAAGTTCATTTGTGTCATTAGATTAACATTTAGGTCATTTTCGTCCTCCTTAGGCTTATTCTTCTGCAATTAGGGTTTTTAACCAATCTTGTGCATCCAATAAGTTCATTTGTGTCATTGGATTAACATTTAGGTCATTTTCGTCCTCCCTAGGCTTATTCTTGTCCAATTAGGGGTTTTAACCAATCTTGTGCATCCAATAAGTTCGTTTGTGTCATTGGATTAACATTTAGGTCATTTTCGTCCTCCCTAGGCTTATTCTTGTCAAATTAGGGTTTTTACCCAATCTTGTGCTACCAAGAAGTTCATTTGTGTCATTGGATTCACATTTTGGTTATTTTCGTCCTCCATAGCCTTATTTATGTGCAATTAGGGTTTTTAACCAATCTTGTGCATCCAAAAAGTTCATTTGAGTCATTGGATTAATATTTAGGTCATTTTCGTCCTCCCTAGGCTTATTTATGTGCAATTAGGGTCTTTAATCAATCTTGTGCATCCAATAAGTTCATTTGTGTCATTGGATTCACATTTAGGTCATTTTCATCCTCCGTAGTCTTATTTATGTGCAATTAGGGTTTTTAACCAATCTTGTGCTTCCTAAAAGTTCATTTGTGTCATTGGATTCACATTTAGGTCATTTTCGTCCTATGTAGCCTTATTTATGTGCAATTAGGGTTTTTAACCAATCTTGTCCATCCAATAAGTTCATTTGTGTCATTGGATTAACATTTAGGTCATTTTCGTCCTCCCTAGGCCTATTCTTGTCCAATTAGGGTTTTTAACCAATCTTGTGCATCCAAAAAGTTCATTTGTTTCATTGGATTAACATTTATGTCATTTTCGTCCTCCCTAGGCTTATTTATGTGCAATTAGTGTTTTAAACCAATCTTGTGCATCCAAAAAGTTCATTTGTGTCTTTGGATTAACATTTAGGTCATTTTCTTTCTCGCAATGGTTACTTATGTGAAATTAGGGTTTTTAACCAATCTTGTGCATCAAATAAGTTCATTTGTGTCATTGGATTAACATTTAGTTCATTTTTGTCCTCCCTAAGCTTATTCTTGTGCAATTGGGGTTTTTAACCAATCTTGTGCCTCCAATAAGTTCATTTGTTTCATTGGATTAACATTTAGATCATTTTCGTCCACCTTAGGCTTATTCTTTTGCAATTAGGGTTTTTAACCAATCTTGTGCATCCAATAAGTTCATTTGTGTCATTGGATTAACATTTAGGTCATTTTCGTCCTCCATAGCCTTATTTATGTGCAATTAGGGTTTTTAACCAATCTTGTGCATCCAAAAAGTTCATTTGAGTCATTGGATTAATATTTAGGTCATTTTCGTCCTCCCGAGGCTTATTTATGTGCAATTAGGGTCTTTAATCAATCTTGTGCATCCAATAAGTTCATTTGTGTCATTAGATTAACATTTAGGTCATTTTCGTCCTCCTTAGGCTTATTCTTCTGCAATTAGGGTTTTTAACCAATCTTGTGCATCCAATAAGTTCATTTGTGTCATTGGATTAACATTTAGGTCATTTTCGTCCTCCCTAGGCTTATTCTTGTCCAATTAGGGGTTTTAACCAATCTTGTGCATCCAATAAGTTCGTTTGTGTCATTGGATTACCATTTAGGTTATTTTCGTCCTCCCTAGGCTTATTCTTGTCAAATTAGGGTTTTTAGCCAATCTTGTGCATCCAAAAAGTTCATTTGTGTCATTGGATTCACATTTAGGTTATTTTCGTCCTCCATAGCCTTATTTATGTGCAATTAGGGTTTTTAACCAATCTTGTGCATCCAAAAAGTTCATTTGTGTCATTGGATTAACATTTAGGTCATTTTCGTCCTCCCTAGGCTTATTCTTGTCCAATTAGGGTTTTTAACCAATCTTCTGCATCCAATAGGTGTGTTTATGTCATTGGATGGACATTTAGGTCATTTTTGTCCTCCCTAAGCTTATTCTTGTGCAATTAGGGTTTTTAACCAATCTTGTGCATCCAATAAGTTCATTTGTGTCATTGGATTAACATTTAGGTCATTTTCGCCTTCCATAGCCTTATTTATGTGCAATTAGGGTTTTTAACCAATCTTGTGCATCCAAAAGGTTCATTTGTGTCATTGGATTCACATTTAGGTCATTTTCGTCCTCTGTAGCCTTATTTATGTGCAATTCGGGTTTTTAACCAATCTTGTGCATCCAATAAGTTCATTTGTGTCATTGGATTCACATTTAGGTTATTTTCGTCCTCCATAGCCTTATTTATGTGCAATTAGGGTTTTTAACCAATCTTGTGCATCCAAAAAGTTCATTTGAGTCATTGGATTAATATTTAGGTCATTTTCGTCCTCCCTAGGCTTATTTATGTGCAATTAGGGTCTTTAACCAATCTTGTGCATCCCATAAGTTCATTTGTGTCATTAGATTACCATTTAGGTCATTTTCGTCCTCCCTAGGCTTATTCTTCTGCAATTAGGGTTTTTAACCAATCTTGTGCATCCAATAAGTTCATTTGTGTCATTGGATTCACATTTAGGTCATTTTCATCCTCTGTAGTCTTATTTATGTGCAATTAGGGTTTTTAACCAATCTTCTGCATCCAATAGGTGTGTTTATGTCATTGGATGGACATTTAGGTCATTTTTGTCCTCCCTAAGCTTATTCTTGTGCAATTAGGGTTTTTAACCAATCTTGTGCATCCAATAAGTTCATTTGTGTCATTGGATTAACATTTAGGTCATTTTCGCCTTCCGTAGCCTTATTTATGTGCAATTAGGGTTTTTAACCAATCTTGTGCATCCAAAAGGTTCATTTGTGTCATTGGATTCACATTTAGGTCATTTTCGTCCTCTGTAGCCTTATTTATGTGCAATTCGGGTTTTGAACCAATCTTGTGCATCCAATAAGTTCATTTGTGTCATTGGATTCACATTTAGGTCATTTTCATCCTCTGTAGTCTTATTTATGTGCAATTAGGGTTTTTAACCAATCTTGTGCTTCCTAAAAGTTCATTTGTGTCATTCGATTCACATTTAGGTCATTTTCGTCCTATGTAGCCTTATTTATGTGCAATTAGGGTTTTTAACCAATCTTGTCCATCCAACAAGTTCATTTTTGTCATTGGATTAACATTTAGGTCATTTTCGTCCTCCCTAGGCTTATTCTTGTCCAATTAGGGTTTTTAACCAATCTTGTGCATCCAAAAAGTTCATTTGTTTCATTGGATTAACATTTATGTCATTTTCGTCCTCCCTAGGCTTATTTATGTGCAATTAGTGTTTTTAACCAATCTTGTGCATCCAAAAAGTTCATTTGTGTCTTTGGATTAACATTTAGGTCATTTTCTTTCTCGCATTGGTTACTTATGTGAAATTAGGGTTTTTAACCAATCTTGTGCATCAAATAAGTTCATTTGTGTCATTGGATTAACATTTAGTTCATTTTTGTCCTCCCTAAGCTTATTCTTGTGCAATTGGTGTTTTTAACCAATCTTGTGCCTCCAATAAGTTCATTTGTGTCATTGGATTAACATTTAGGTCATTTTCGTCCTCCATAGCCTTATTTATGTGCAATTAGGGTTTTTAACCTATCTTGTGCATCCAAAAAGTTCATTTGAGTCATTGGATTAATATTTAGGTCATTTTCGTCCTCCCTAGGCTTATTTATGTGCAATTAGGGTCTTTAACCAATCTTGTGCATCCAATAAGTTCATTTGTGTCATTAGATTAACATTTAGGTCATTTTCGTCCTCCCTAGGCTTATTCTTCTGCAATTAGGGTTTTTAACCAATCTTGTGCATCCAATAAGTTCATTTGTGTCATTGGATTCACATTTAGGTCATTTTCATCCTCTGTAGTCTTATTTATGTGCAATTAGGGTTTTTAACCAATCTTATGCTTCCTAAAAGTTCCTTTGTGTCATTGGATTCACATTTAGGTCATTTTCGTCCTATGTAGCCTTATTTATGTGCAATTAGGGTTTTTAACCAATCTTGTCCATCCAATAAGTTCATTTGTTTCATTGGATTAACATTTAGGTCATTTTCGTCCTCCCTAGGCTTATTCTTGTCCAATTAGGGTTTTTAACCAATCTTGTGCATCCAAAAAGTTCATTTGTTTCATTGGATTAACATTTATGTCATTTTCGTCCTCCCTAGGCTTATTTATGTGCAATTAGGGTTTTTAACCAATCTTGTGCATCCAAAAAGTTCATTTGAGTCATTGGATTAATATTTAGGTCATTTTCGTCCTCCCTAGGCTTATTTATGTGCAATTAGGGTCTTTAATCAATCTTGTGCATCCAATAAGTTCATTTGTGTCATTAGATTAACATTTATGTCATTTTCGTCCTCCTTAGGCTTATTCTTCTGCAATTAGGGTTTTTAACCAATCTTGTGCATCCAATAAGTTCATTTGTGTCATTGGATTAACATTTAGGTCATTTTCGTCCTCCCTAGGCTTATTCTTGTCCAATTAGGGGTTTTAACCAATCTTGTGCATCCAATAAGTTCGTTTGTGTCATTGGATTAACATTTAGGTCATTTTCGTCCTCCCTTGGCTTATTCTTGTCAAATTAGGGTTTTTAGCCAATCTTGTGCATCCAAGAAGTTCATTTGTGTCATTGGATTCACATTTAGGTTATTTTCGTCCTCCATAGCCTTATTTATGTGCAATTAGGGTTTTTAACCAATCTTGTGCATCCAAAAAGTTCATTTGAGTCATTGGATTAATATTTAGGTCATTTTGTCCTCCCTAGGCTTATTTATGTGCAATTAGGGTCTTGAACCAATCTTGTGCATCCCATAAGTTCATTTGTGTCATTAGATTACCATTTAGGTCATTTTCGTCCTCCCTAGGCTTATTCTTCTGCAATTAGGGTTTTTAACCAATCTTGTGCATTCAATAAGTTCATTTGTGTCATTGGATTCACATTTAGGTCATTTTCATCATCTGTAGTCTTATTTATGTGCAATTAGGGTTTTTAACCAATCTTCTGCATCCAATAGGTGTGTTTATGTCATTGGATGGACATTTAGGTCATTTTTGTCCTCCCTAAGCTTATTCTTGTGCAATTAGGGTTTTTAACCAATCTTGTGCATCCAATAAGTTCATTTGTGTCATTGGATTAACATTTAGGTCATTTTCGCCTTTCGTAGCCTTATTTATGTGCAATTAGGGTTTTTAACGAATCTTGTGCATCCAAAAGGTTCATTTGTGTCATTGGATTCACATTTAGGTCATTTTCGTCCTCTGTAGCCTTATTTATGTGCAATTCGGGTTTTGAACCAATCTTGTGCATCCAATAAGTTCATTTGTGTCATTGGATTCACATTTAGGTCATTTTCATCCTCTGTAGTCTTATTTATGTGCAATTAGGGTTTTTAACCAATCTTGTGCTTCCTAAAAGTTCATTTGTGTCATTGGATTCACATTTAGGTCATTTTCGTCCTCCCTAGGCTTATTCTTGTCCAATTAGGGGTTTTAACCAATCTTGTGCATCCAATAAGTTCGTTTGTGTCATTGGATTAACATTTAGGTCATTTTCGTCCTCCCTAGGCTTATTCTTGTCAAATTAGGGTTTTTAACCATTCTTGTGCATCCAAGAAGTTCATTTGAGTCATTGGTTTCACATTTAGGTCATTTTCGTCCTATGTAGCCTTATTTATGTGCAATTAGGGTTTTTAACCAATCTTGTGCATCCAATAAGTTCATTTGTATCATTGGATTAACATTTAGGTTATTTTCGTCCTCCATAGCCTTATTTATGTGCAATTAGGGTTTTTAACCAATCTTGTGCATCCAAAAAGTTCATTAGTGTCATTGGATTAACATTTAGGTCATTTTCGTCCTCCCTAGGCTTATTCTTGTCCAATTAGGGTTTTTAACCAATCTTCTGCATCCAATAGGTGTGTTTATGTCATTGGATGGACATTTAGGTCATTTTTGTCCTCCCTAAGCTTATTCTTGTGCAATTAGGGTTTTTAACCAATCTTGTGCATCCAATAAGTTCATTTGTGTCATTGGATTAACATTTAGGTCATTTTCGCCTTCCATAGCCTTATTTATGTGCAATTAGGGTTTTTAACCAATCTTGTGCATCCAATAGGTTCATTTGTGTCATTGGATTCACATTTAGGTCATTTTCGTCCTCTGTAGCCTTATTTATGTGCAATTCGGGTTTTGAACCAATCTTGTGCATCCAATAAGTTCATTTGTGTCATTGGATTCACATTTAGGTCATTTTCATCCTCTGTAGTCTTATTTATGTGCAATTAGGGTTTTTAACCAATCTTGTGCTTCCTAAAAGTTCATTTGTGTCATTCGATTCACATTTAGGTCATTTTCGTCCTATGTAGCCTTATTTATGTGCAATTAGGGTTTTTAACCAATCTTGTCCATCCAATAAGTTCATTTGTGTCATTGGATTAACATTTAGGTCATTTTCGTCCTCCCTAGGCTTATTCTTGTCCAATTAGGGTTTTTAACCAATCTTGTGCATCCAAAAAGTTCATTTGTTTCATTGGATTAACATTTATGTCATTTTCGTCCTCCCTAGGCTTATTTATGTGCAATTAGTGTTTTTAACCAATCTTGTGCATCCAAAAAGTTCATTTGTGTCTTTGGATTAACATTTAGGTCATTTTCTTTCTCGCAATGGTTACTTATGTGAAATTAGGGTTTTTAACCAATCTTGTGCATCAAATAAGTTCATTTGTGTCATTGGATTAACATTTAGTTCATTTTTGTCCTCCCTAAGCTTATTCTTGTGCAATTGGTGTTTTTAACCAATCTTGTGCCTCCAATAAGTTCATTTGTGTCATTGGATTAACATTTAGGTCATTTTCGTCCTCCATAGCCTTATTTATGTGCAATTAGGGTTTTTAACCTATCTTGTGCATCCAAAAAGTTCATTTGAGTCATTGGATTAATATTTAGGTCATTTTCGTCCTCCCTAGGCTTATTTATGTGCAATTAGGGTCTTTAACCAATCTTGTGCATCCAATAAGTTCATTTGTGTCATTAGATTAACATTTAGGTCATTTTCGTCCTCCCTAGGCTTATTCTTCTGCAATTAGGGTTTTTAACCAATCTTGTGCATCCAATAAGTTCATTTGTGTCATTGGATTCACATTTAGGTCATTTTCATCCTCTGTAGTCTTATATATGTGCAATTAGGGTTTTTAACCAATCTTATGCTTCCTAAAAGTTCCTTTGTGTGATTGGATTCACATTTAGGTCATTTTCGTCCTATGTAGCCTTATTTATGTGCAATTAGGGTTTTTAACCAATCTTGTCCATCCAATAAGTTCATTTGTGTCATTGGATTAACATTTAGGTCATTTTCGTCCTCCCTAGGCTTATTCTTGTCCAATTAGAGTTTTTAACCAATCTTGTGCATCCAAAAAGTTCGTTTGTGACATTGGATTAACATTTAGGTCATTTTCGTCCTCCCTAGGCTCATTCTTGTCAAATTAGGGTTTTTAACCAATCTTGTGCATCCAAGAAGTTCATTTGAGTCATAGGATTCACATTTAGGTCATTTTCGTCCTCCATAGCCTTTTTTATGTGCAATTAGGGTCTTTAATCAATCTTGTGCATCCAATAAGTTCATTTGTGTCATTAGATTAACATTTATGTCATTTTCGTCCTCCTTAGGCTTATTCTTCTGCAATTAAGGTTTTTAACCAATCTTGTGCATCCAATAAGTTCATTTGTGTCATTGGATTAACATTTAGGTCATTTTCGTCCTCCCTAGGCTTATTCTTGTCCAATTAGGGGTTTTAACCAATCTTGTGCATCCAATAAGTTCGTTTGTGTCATTGGATTAACATTTAGGTCATTTTCGTCCTCCCTTGGCTTATTCTTGTCAAATTAGGGTTTTTAGCCAATCTTGTGCATCCAAGAAGTTCATTTGTGTCATTGGATTCACATTTAGGTTATTTTCGTCCTCCATAGCCTTATTTATGTGCAATTAGGGTTTTTAACCAATCTTGTGCATCCAAAAAGTTCATTTGAGTCATTGGATTAATATTTAGGTCATTTTCGTCCTCCCTAGGCTTATTTATGTGCAATTAGGGTCTTTAACCAATCTTGTGCATCCCATAAGTTCATTTGTGTCATTAGATTACCATTTAGGTCATTTTCGTCCTCCCTAGGCTTATTCTTCTGCAATTAGGGTTTTTAACCAATACTGTGCATCCAATAAGTTCATTTGTGTCATTGGATTCACATTTAGGTCATTTTCATCCTCTGTAGTCTTATTTATGTGCAATTAGGGTTTTTAACCAATCTTCTGCATCCAATAGGTGTGTTTATGTCATTGGATGGACATTTAGGTCATTTTTGTCCTCCCTAAGCTTATTCTTGTGCAATTAGGGTTTTTAACCAATCTTGGGCATCCAATAAGTTCATTTGTGTCATTGGATTAACATTTAGGTCATTTTCGCCTTCCGTAGCCTTATTTATGTGCAATTAGGGTTTTTAACGAATCTTGTGCATCCAAAAGGTTCATTTGTGTCATTGGATTCACATTTAGGTCATTTTCGTCCTCTGTAGCCTTATTTATGTGCAATTCGGGTTTTGAACCAATCTTGTGCATCCAATAAGTTCATTTGTGTCATTGGATTCACATTTAGGTCATTTTCATCCTCTGTAGTCTTATTTATGTGCAATTAGGGTTTTTAACCAATCTTGTGCTTCCTAAAAGTTCATTTGTGTCATTGGATTCACATTTAGGTCATTTTCGTCCTCCCTAGGCTTATTCTTGTCCAATTAGGGGTTTTAACCAATCTTGTGCATCCAATAAGTTCGTTTGTGTCATTGGATTAACATTTAGGTCATTTTCGTCCTCCCTAGGCTCATTCTTGTCAAATTAGGGTTTTTAACCAATCTTGTGCATCCAAGAAGTTCATTTGAGTCATTGGATTCACATTTAGGTCATTTTCGTCCTATGTAGCCTTATTTATGTTCAATTAGGGTGTTTAACCAATCTTGTGCATCCAATAAGGTCATTTGTGTCATTGGATTAACATTTAGGTCATTTACGTCCTCCGTAGGCTTATTCTTCTCTAATTAGGGTTTTTAACCAATCTTGTGCATCCAAAAAGTTCATTTGTGTCATTGGATTA
>JBBPBR010000008.1:18810856-18923871 GCA_037974775.1 Cicer pinnatifidum | reverse complement strand
ATTTAGGTCATTTTCGTCCTCCGTAGCCTTATTTATGTGCAATTAGGGTTTTTAACCAATCTTGTGCATCCAAAAAGTTCATTTGAGTCATTAGATTAATATTTAGGTCATTTTCGTCCTCCCTAGGCTTATTTATGTGCAATTAGGGTCTTTAACCAATCTTGTGCATCCAATAAGTTCATTTGTGTCATTAGATTAACATTTAGGTCATTTTCGTCCTCCTTAGGCTTATTCTTCTGCAATTAGGGTTTTTAACCAATCTTGTGCATTAAATAAGTTCATTTGTGTCATTGGATTAACATTTAGGTCATTTTCGTCCTCCCTAGGCTTATACTTGTCCAATTAGGGGTTTTAACCAATCTTGTGCATCCAATAAGTTCGTTTGTGTCATAGGATTAACATTTAGGTCATTTTCGTCCTCCCTAGGCTTATTCTTGTCAAATTAGGGTTTTTAACCATTCTTGTGCATCCAAGAAGTTCATTTGAGTCATTGGTTTCACATTTAGGTCATTTTCGTCCTATGTAGCCTTATTTATGTGCAATTAGGGTTTTTAACCAATCTTGTGCATCCAATAAGTTCATTTGTATCATTGGATTAACATTTAGGTTATTTTCGTCCTCCATAGCCTTATTTATGTGCAATTAGGGTTTTTAACCAATCTTGTGCATCCAAAAAGTTCATTTGTGTCATTGGATTAACATTTAGGTCATTTTCGTCCTTCCTAGGCTTATTCTTGTCCAATTAGGGTTTTTAACCAATCTTCTGCATCCAATAGGTGTGTTTATGTCATTGGATGGACATTTAGGTCATTTTTGTCCTCCCTAAGCTTATTCTTGTGCAATTAGGGTTTTTAACCAATCTTGTGCATCCAATAAGTTCATTTGTGTCATTGGATTAACATTTAGGTCATTTTCGCCTTCCATAGCCTTATTTATGTGCAATTAGGGTTTTTAACCAATCTTGTGCATCCAAAAGGTTCATTTGTGTCATTGGATTCATATTTAGGTCATTTTCGTCCTCTGTAGCCTTATTTATGTGCAATTCGGGTTTTGAACCAATCTTGTGCATCCAATAAGTTCATTTGTGTCATTGGATTCACATTTAGGTTATTTTCGTCCTCCATAGCCTTATTTATGTGCAATTAGGGTTTTTAACCAATCTTGTGCATCCAAAAAGTTCATTTGAGTCATTGGATTAATATTTAGGTCATTTTCGTCCTCCCTAGGCTTATTTATGTGCAATTAGGGTCTTTAACCAATCTTGTGCATCCCATAAGTTCATTTGTGTCATTAGATTACCATTTAGGTCATTTTCGTCCTCCCTAGGCTTATTCTTCTGCAATTAGGGTTTTTAACCAATCTTGTGCATCCAATAAGTTCATTTGTGTCATTGGATTCACATTTAGGTCATTTTCATCCTCTGTAGTCTTATTTATGTGCAATTAGGGTTTTTAACCAATCTTCTGCATCCAATAGGTGTGTTTATGTCATTGGATGGACATTTAGGTCATTTTTGTCCTCCCTAAGCTTATTCTTGTGCAATTAGGGTTTTTAACCAATCTTGTGCATCCAATAAGTTCATTTGTGTCATTGGATTAACATTTAGGTCATTTTCGCCTTCCGTAGCCTTATTTATGTGCAATTAGTGTTTTTAACGAATCTTGTGCATCCAAAAGGTTCATTTGTGTCATTGGATTCACATTTAGGTCATTTTCGTCCTCTGTAGCCTTATTTATGTGCAATTCGGGTTTTGAACCAATCTTGTGCATCCAATAAGTTCATTTGTGTCATTGGATTCACATTTAGGTCATTTTCATCCTCTGTAGTCTTATTTATGTGCAATTAGGGTTTTTAACCAATCTTGTGCTTCCTAAAAGTTCATTTGTGTCATTGGATTCACATTTAGGTCATTTTCGTCCTCCCTAGGCTTATTCTTGTCCAATTAGGGGTTTTAACCAATCTTGTGCATCCAATAAGTTCGTTTGTGACATTGGATTAACATTTAGGTCATTTTCGTCCTCCCTAGGCTCATTCTTGTCAAATTAGGGTTTTTAACCAATCTTGTGCATCCAAGAAGTTCATTTGAGTCATTGGATTCACATTTAGGTCATTTTCATCCTATGTAGCCTTATTTATGTTCAATTAGGGTGTTTAACCAATCTTGTGCATCCAATAAGGTCGTTTGTGTCATTGGATTAACATTTAGGTCATTTACGTCCTCCGTAGGCTTATTCTTCTCTAATTAGGGTTTTTAACCAATCTTGTGCATCCAAAAAGTTCATTTGTGTCATTGGATTAACATTTATGTCATTTTTGCTTCCCTAGGCTTATTTATGTGCAATTAGGGTTTTTAACCAATCTTGTGCATCCAAAAAGTTCATTTGTGTCATTGGATTAACATTTAGGTCATTTTCGTCCTCCGTAGCCTTATTTATGTGCAATTAGGGTTTTTAACCAATCTTGTGCATCCAAAAAGTTCATTTGAGTCATTAGATTAATATTTAGGTCATTTTCGTCCTCTCTAGGCTTATTTATGTGCAATTAGGGTCTTTAACCAATCTTGTGCATCCAATAAGTTCATTTGTGTCATTAGATTAACATTTAGGTCATTTTCGTCCTCCTTAGGCTTATTCTTCTGCAATTAGGGTTTTTAACCAATCTTGTGCATTAAATAAGTTCATTTGTGTCATTGGATTAACATTTAGGTCATTTTCGTCCTCCCTAGGCTTATACTTGTCCAATTAGGGGTTTTAACCAATCTTGTGCATCCAATAAGTTCGTTTGTGTCATTGGATTAACATTTAGGTCATTTTCGTCCTCCCTAGGCCTATTCTTGTCAAATTAGGGTTTTTAACCATTCTTGTGCATCCAAGAAGTTCATTTGAGTCATTGGTTTCACATTTAGGTCATTTTCGTCCTATGTAGCCTTATTTATGTGCAATTAGGGTTTTTAACCAATCTTGTGCATCCAATAAGTTCATTTGTATCATTGGATTAACATTTAGGTTATTTTCGTCCTCCATAGCCTTATTTATGTGCAATTAGGGTTTTTAACCAATCTTGTGCATCCAAAAAGTTCATTTGTGTCATTGGATTAACATTTAGGTCATTTTCGTCCTCCCTAGGCTTATTCTTGTCCAATTAGGGTTTTTAACCAATCTTCTGCATCCAATAGGTGTGTTTATGACATTGGATGGACATTTAGGTCATTTTTGTCCTCCCTAAGCTTATTCTTGTGCAATTAGGGTTTTTAACCAATCTTGTGCATCCAATAAGTTCATTTGTGTCATTGGATTAACATTTAGGTCATTTTCGCCTTCCATAGCCTTATTTATGTGCAATTAGGGTTTTTAACCAATCTTGTGCATTCAAAAGGTTCATTTGTGTCATTGGATTCACATTTAGGTCATTTTCGTCCTCTGTAGCCTTATTTATGTGCAATTCGGGTTTTGAACCAATCTTGTGCATCCAATAAGTTCATTTGTGTCATTGGATTCACATTTAGGTTATTTTCGTCCTCCATAGCCTTATTTATGTGCAATTAGGGTTTTTAACCAATCTTGTGCATCCAAAAAGTTCATTTGAGTCATTGGATTAATATTTAGGTCATTTTCGTCCTCCCGAGGCTTATTTATGTGCAATTAGGGTCTTTAATCAATCTTGTGCATCCAATAAGTTCATTTGTGTCATTAGATTAACATTTAGGTCATTTTCGTCCTCCTTAGGCTTATTCTTCTGCAATTAGGGTTTTTAACCAATCTTGTGCATCCAATAAGTTCATTTGTGTCATTGGATTAACATTTAGGTCATTTTCGTCCTCCCTAGGCTTATTCTTGTCCAATTAGGGGTTTTAACCAATCTTGTGCATCCAATAAGTTCGTTTGTGTCATTGGATTACCATTTAGGTTATTTTCGTCCTCCCTAGGCTTATTCTTGTCAAATTAGGGTTTTTAGCCAATCTTGTGCATCCAAAAAGTTCATTTGTGTCATTGGATTCACATTTAGGTTATTTTCGTCCTCCATAGCCTTATTTATGTGCAATTAGGGTTTTTAACCAATCTTGTGCATCCAAAAAGTTCATTTGAGTCATTGGATTAATATTTAGGTCATTTTCGTCCTCCCTAGGCTTATTTATGTGCAATTAGGGTCTTTAACCAATCTTGTGCATCCCATAAGTTCATTTGTGTCATTAGATTACCATTTAGGTCATTTTCGTCCTCCCTAGGCTTATTCTTCTGCAATTAGGGTTTTTAACCAATCTTGTGCATCCAATAAGTTCATTTGTGTCATTGGATTCACATTTAGGTCATTTTCATCCTCTGTAGTCTTATTTATGTGCAATTAGGGTTTTTAACCAATCTTCTGCATCCAATAGGTGTGTTTATGTCATTGGATGGACATTTAGGTCATTTTTGTCCTCCCTAAGCTTATTCTTGTGCAATTAGGGTTTTTAACCAATCTTGTGCATCCAATAAGTTCATTTGTGTCATTGGATTAACATTTAGGTCATTTTCGCCTTCCGTAGCCTTATTTATGTGCAATTAGGGTTTTTAACGAATCTTGTGCATCCAAAAGGTTCATTTGTGTCATTGGATTCACATTTAGGTCATTTTTGTCCTCTGTAGCCTTATTTATGTGCAATTCGGGTTTTGAACCAATCTTGTGCGTCCAATAAGTTCATTTGTGTCATTGGATTCACATTTAGGTCATTTTCATCCTCTGTAGTCTTATTTATGTGCAATTAGGGTTTTTAACCAATCTTGTGCTTCCTAAAAGTTCATTTGTGTCATTGGATTCACATTTAGGTCATTTTCGTCCTCCCTAGGCTTATTCTTGTCCAATTAGGGGTTTTAACCAATCTTGTGCATCCAATAAGTTCGTTTGTGACATTGGATTAACATTTAGGTCATTTTCGTCCTCCCTAGGCTCATTCTTGTCAAATTAGGGTTTTTAACCAATCTTGTGCATCCAAGAAGTTCATTTGAGTCATTGGATTCACATTTAGGTCATTTTCGTCCTATGTAGCCTTATTTATGTTCAATTAGGGTGTTTAACCAATCTTGTGCATCCAATAAGGTCATTTGTGTCATTGGATTAACATTTAGGTCATTTACGTCCTCCGTAGGCTTATTCTTCTCTAATTAGGGTTTTTAACCAATCTTGTGCATCCAAAAAGTTCATTTGTGTCATTGGATTAACATTTATGTCATTTTTGCTTCCCTAGGCTTATTTATGTGCAATTAGGGTTTTTAACCAATCTTGTGCATCCAAAAAGTTCATTTGTGTCATTGGATTAACATTTAGGTCATTTTCGTCCTCTGTAGCCTTATTTATGTGCAATTAGGGTTTTTAACCAATCTTGTGCATCCAAAAAGTTCATTTGAGTCATTAGATTAATATTTAGGTCATTTTCGTCCTCCCTAGGCTTATTTTTGTGCAATTAGGGTCTTTAACCAATCTTGTGCATCCAATAAGTTCATTTGTGTAATTAGATTAACATTTAGGTCATTTTCGTCCTCCTTAGGCTTATTCTTCTGCAATTAGGGTTTTTAACCAATCTTGTGCATTAAATAAGTTCATTTGTGTCATTGTATTAAAATTTAGGTCATTTTCGTCCTCCCTAGGCTTATACTTGTCCAATTAGGGGTTTTAACCAATCTTGTGCATCCAATAAGTTCGTTTGTGTCATTGGATTAACATTTAGGTCATTTTCGTCCTCCCTAGGCTTATTCTTGTCAAATTAGGGTTTTTAACCATTCTTGTGCATCCAAGAAGTTCATTTGAGTCATTGGTTTCACATTTAGGTCATTTTTCGTCCTATGTAGCCTTATTTATGTGCAATTAGGGTTTTTAACAAATCTTGTGCATCCAATAAGTTCATTTGTATCATTGGATTAACATTTAGGTTATTTTCGTCCTCCATAGCCTTATTTATGTGCAATTAGGGTTTTTAACCAATCTTGTGCATCCAAAAAGTTCATTTGTGTCATTGGATTAACATTTAGGTCATTTTCGTCCTCCCTAGGCTTTTTCTTGTCCAATTAGGGTTTTTAACCAATCTTCTGCATCCAATAGGTGTGTTTATGTCATTGGATGGACATTTAGGTCATTTTTGTCCTCCCTAAGCTTATTCTTGTGCAATTAGGGTTTTTAACCAATCTTGTGCATCCAATAAGTTAATTTGTGTCATTGGATTAACATTTAAGGTCATTTTCGCCTTCCATAGCCTTATTTATGTGCAATTAGGGTTTTTAACCAATCTTGTGCATCCAAAAGGTTCATTTGTGTCATTGGATTCACATTTAGGTCATTTTCGTCCTCTGTAGCCTTATTTATGTGCAATTCGGGTTTTGAACCAATCTTGTGCATCCAATAAGTTCATTTGTGTCATTGGATTCACATTTAGGTCATTTTCATCCTCTATAGTCTTATTTATGTGCAATTAGGGTTTTTAACCAATCTTGTGCTTCCTAAAAGTTCATTTGTGTCATTCGATTCACATTTAGGTCATTTTCGTCCTATGTAGCCTTATTTATGTGCAATTAGGGTTTTTAACCAATCTTGTCCATCCAATAAGTTCATTTGTGTCATTGGATTAACATTTAGGTCATTTTCGTCCTCCCTAGGCTTATTCTTGTCCAATTAGGGTTTTTAACCAATCTTGTGCATCCAAAAAGTTCATTTGTTTCATTGGATTAACATTTATGTCATTTTCGTCCTCCCTAGGCTTATTTATGTGCAATTAGTGTTTTTAACCAATCTTGTGCATCCAAAAAGTTCATTTGTGTCTTTGGATTAACATTTAGGTCATTTTCTTTCTCGCAATGGTTACTTATGTGAAATTAGGGTTTTTAACCAATCTTGTGCATCTAATAAGTTCATTTGTGTCATTGGATTAACATTTAGTTCATTTTTGTCCTCCCTAAGCTTATTCTTGTGCAATTGGTGTTTTTAACCAATCTTGTGCCTCCAATAAGTTCATTTGTGTCATTGGATTAACATTTAGGTCATTTTCGTCCTCCATAGCCTTATTTATGTGCAATTAGGGTTTTTAACCTATCTTGTGCATCCAAAAAGTTCATTTGAGTCATTGGATTAATATTTAGGTCATTTTCGTCCTCCCTAGGCTTATTTATGTGCAATTAGGGTCTTTAACCAATCTTGTGCATCCAATAAGTTCATTTGTGTCATTAGATTAACATTTAGGTCATTTTCGTCCTCCCTAGGCTTATTCTTCTGCAATTAGGGTTTTTAACCAATCTTGTGCATCCAATAAGTTCATTTGTGTCATTGGATTCACATTTAGGTCATTTTCATCCTCTGTAGTCTTATATATGTGCAATTAGGGTTTTTAACCAATCTTATGCTTCCTAAAAGTTCCTTTGTGTGATTGGATTCACATTTAGGTCATTTTCGTCCTATGTAGCCTTATTTATGTGCAATTAGGGTTTTTAACCAATCTTGTCCATCCAATAAGTTCATTTGTGTCATTGGATTAACATTTAGGTCATTTTCGTCCTCCCTAGGCTTATTCTTGTCCAATTAGAGTTTTTAACCAATCTTGTGCATCCAAAAAGTTCGTTTGTGACATTGGATTAACATTTAGGTCATTTTCGTCCTCCCTAGGCTCATTCTTGTCAAATTAGGGTTTTTAACCAATCTTGTGCATCCAAGAAGTTCATTTGAGTCATAGGATTCACATTTAGGTCATTTTCGTCCTCCATAGCCTTTTTTATGTGCAATTAGGGTCTTTAATCAATCTTGTGCATCCAATAAGTTCATTTGTGTCATTAGATTAACATTTATGTCATTTTCGTCCTCCTTAGGCTTATTCTTCTGCAATTAAGGTTTTTAACCAATCTTGTGCATCCAATAAGTTCATTTGTGTCATTGGATTAACATTTAGGTCATTTTCGTCCTCCCTAGGCTTATTCTTGTCCAATTAGGGGTTTTAACCAATCTTGTGCATCCAATAAGTTCGTTTGTGTCATTGGATTAACATTTAGGTCATTTTCGTCCTCCCTTGGCTTATTCTTGTCAAATTAGGGTTTTTAGCCAATCTTGTGCATCCAAGAAGTTCATTTGTGTCATTGGATTCACATTTAGGTTATTTTCGTCCTCCATAGCCTTATTTATGTGCAATTAGGGTTTTTAACCAATCTTGTGCATCCAAAAAGTTCATTTGAGTCATTGGATTAATATTTAGGTCATTTTGTCCTCCCTAGGCTTATTTATGTGCAATTAGGGTCTTGAACCAATCTTGTGCATCCCATAAGTTCATTTGTGTCATTAGATTACCATTTAGGTCATTTTCGTCCTCCCTAGGCTTATTCTTCTGCAATTAGGGTTTTTAACCAATCTTGTGCATTCAATAAGTTCATTTGTGTCATTGGATTCACATTTAGGTCATTTTCATCATCTGTAGTCTTATTTATGTGCAATTAGGGTTTTTAACCAATCTTCTGCATCCAATAGGTGTGTTTATGTCATTGGATGGACATTTAGGTCATTTTTGTCCTCCCTAAGCTTATTCTTGTGCAATTAGGGTTTTTAACCAATCTTGTGCATCCAATAAGTTCATTTGTGTCATTGGATTAACATTTAGGTCATTTTCGCCTTTCGTAGCCTTATTTATGTGCAATTAGGGTTTTTAACGAATCTTGTGCATCCAAAAGGTTCATTTGTGTCATTGGATTCACATTTAGGTCATTTTCGTCCTCTGTAGCCTTATTTATGTGCAATTCGGGTTTTGAACCAATCTTGTGCATCCAATAAGTTCATTTGTGTCATTGGATTCACATTTAGGTCATTTTCATCCTCTGTAGTCTTATTTATGTGCAATTAGGGTTTTTAACCAATCTTGTGCTTCCTAAAAGTTCATTTGTGTCATTCGATTCACATTTAGGTCATTTTCGTCCTATGTAGCCTTATTTATGTGCAATTAGGGTTTTTAACCAATCTTGTCCATCCAATAAGTTCATTTGTGTCATTGGATTAACATTTAGGTCATTTTCGTCCTCCCTAGGCTTATTCTTGTCCAATTAGGGTTTTTAACCAATCTTGTGCATCCAAAAAGTTCATTTGTTTCATTGGATTAACATTTATGTCATTTTCGTCCTCCCTAGGCTTATTTATGTGCAATTAGGGTTTTTAACCAATCTTGTGCATCCAAAAAGTTCATTTGTGTCATTGGATTAATATTTAGGTCATTTTCGTCCTCCCTAGGCTTATTTATGTGCAATTAGGGTCTTTAATCAATCTTGTGCATCCAATAAGTTCATTTGTGTCATTAGATTAACATTTAGGTCATTTTTGTCCTCCTTAGGCTTATTCTTCTGCAATTAGGGTTTTTAACCAATCTTGTGCATCCAATAAGTTCATTTGTGTCATTGGATTAACATTTAGGTCATTTTCGTCCTCCCTAGGCTTATTCTTGTCCAATTAGGGTTTTTAACCAATCTTGTGCATCCAATAAGTTCATTTGTTTCATTGGATTAACATTTATGTCATTTTCGTCCTCCCTAGGCTTATTTATGTGCAATTAGTGTTTTTAACCAATCTTGTGCATCCAAAAAGTTCATTTGTGTCTTTGGATTAACACTTAGGTCATTTTCTTTCTCGCAATGGTTACTTATGTGAAATTAGGGTTTTTAACCAATCTTGTGCATCAAATAAGTTCATTTGTGTCATTGGATTAACATTTAGTTCATTTTTGTCCTCCCTAAGCTTATTCTTGTGCAATTGGGGTTTTTAACCAATCTTGTGCCTCCAATAAGTTCATTTGTTTCATTGGATTAACATTTAGATCATTTTCGTCCTCCCTAGGCTTATTCTTTTGCAATTAGGGTTTTTAACCAATCTTGTGCATCCAATAACTTCATTTGTGTCATTGGATTAACATTTAGGTCATTTTCGTCCTCCATAGCCTTATTTATGTGCAATTAGGGTTTTTAACCTATCTTGTGCATCCAAAAACTTCATTTGAGTCATTGGATTAATATTTAGGTCATTTTCGTCCTCCCTAGGCTTATTTATGTGCCATTAGGGTCTTTAACCAATCTTGTGCATCCAATAAGTTCATTTGTGTCATTAGATTAACATTTAGGTCATTTTCGTCCTCCCTAGGCTTATTCTTCTGCAATTAGGGTTTTTAACCAATCTTGTGCATCCAATAAGTTCATTTGTGTCATTGGATTCACATTTAGGTCATTTTCGTCCTCTGTAGTCTTATTTATGTGCAATTAGGGTTTTTAACCAATCTTGTGCTTCCTAAAAGTTCATTTGTGTCATTGGATTCACATTTAGGTCATTTTCGTCCTCCCTAGGCTTATTCTTGTCCAATTAGGGGTTTTAACCAATCTTGTGCATCCAATAAGTTCGTTTGTGACATTGGATTAACATTTAGGTCATTTTCGTTCTCCCTAGGCTCATTCTTGTCAAATTAGGGTTTTTAACCAATCTTGTGCATCCAAGAAGTTCATTTGAGTCATTGGATTCACATTTAGGTCATTTTCGTCCTATGTAGCCTTATTTATGTTCAATTAGGGTGTTTAACCAATCTTGTGCATCCAATAAGGTCATTTGTGTCATTGGATTAACATTTAGGTCATTTACGTCCTCCGTAGGCTTATTCTTCTCTAATTAGGGTTTTTAACCAATCTTGGGCATCCAAAAAGTTCATTTGTGTCATTGGATTAACATTTATGTCATTTTTGCTTCCCTAGGCTTATTTATGTGCAATTAGGGTTTTTAACCAATCTTGTGCATCCAAAAAGTTCATTTGTGTCATTGGATTAACATTTAGGTCATTTTCGTCCTCCGTAGCCTTATTTATGTGCAATTAGGGTTTTTAACCAATCTTGTGCATCCAAAAAGTTCATTTGAGTCATTAGATTAATATTTAGGTCATTTTCGTCCTCCCTAGGCTTATTTATGTGCAATTAGGGTCTTTAACCAATCTTGTGCATCCAATAAGTTCATTTGTGTCATTAGATTAACATTTAGGTCATTTTCGTCCTCCCTAGGCTTATTCTTCTGCAATTAGGGTTTTTAACCAATCTTGTGCATCCAATAAGTTCATTTGTGTCATTGGATTAACATTTAGGTCATTTTCGTCCTCCCTAGGCTTATTCTTGTCCAATTAGGGGTTTTAACCAATCTTGTGCATCCAATAAGTTCGTTTGTGACATTGGATTAACATTTAGGTCATTTTCGTCCTCCCTAGGCTCATTCTTGTCAAATTAGGGTTTTTAACCAATCTTGTGCATCCAAGAAATTCATTTGAGTCATTGGATTCACATTTAGGTCATTTTCGTCCTATGTAGCCTTATTTATGTTCAATTAGGGTGTTTAACCAATCTTGTGCATCCAATAAGGTCATTTGTGTCATTGGATTAACATTTAGGTCATTTACGTCCTCCGTAGGCTTATTCTTCTCTAATTAGGGTTTTTAACCAATCTTGTGCATCCAAAAAGTTCATTTGTGTCATTGGATTAACATTTATGTCATTTTTGCTTCCCTAGGCTTATTTATGTGCAATTAGGGTTTTTAACCAATCTTGTGCATCCAATAAGTTCGTTTGTGTCATTGGATTAACATTTAGGTCATTTTCGTCCTCCCTAGGCTTATTCTTGTCAAATTAGGGTTTTTAACCATTCTTGTGCATCCAAGAAGTTCATTTGAGTCATTGGTTTCACATTTAGGTCATTTTCGTCCTATGTAGCCTTATTTATGTTCAATTAGGGTTTTTAACCAATCTTGTGCATCCAATAAGTTCATTTGTATCATTGGATTAACATTTAGGTTATTTTCGTCCTCCATAGCCTTATTTATGTGCAATTAGGGTTTTTAACCAATCTTGTGCATCCAAAAAGTTCATTTGTGTCATTGGATTAACATTTAGGTCATTTTCGTCCTCCCTAGGCTTATTCTTGTCCAATTAGGGTTTTTAACCAATCTTCTGCATCCAATAGGTGTGTTTATGTCATTGGATGGACATTTAGGTCATTTTTGTCCTCCCTAAGCTTATTCTTGTGCAATTAGGGTTTTTAACCAATCTTGTGCATCCAATAAGTTCATTTGTGTCATTGGATTAACATTTAGGTCATTTTCGCCTTTCGTAGCCTTATTTATGTGCAATTAGGGTTTTTAACGAATCTTGTGCATCCAAAAGGTTCATTTGTGTCATTGGATTCACATTTAGGTCATTTTCGTCCTCTGTAGCCTTATTTATGTGCAATTCGGGTTTTGAACCAATCTTGTGCATCCAATAAGTTCATTTGTGTCATTGGATTCACATTTAGGTCATTTTCATCCTCTGTAGTCTTATTTATGTGCAATTAGGGTTTTTAACCAATCTTGTGCTTCCTAAAAGTTCATTTGTGTCATTGGATTCACATTTAGGTCATTTTCGTCCTCCCTAGGCTTATTCTTGTCCAATTAGGGGTTTTAACAAATCTTGTGCATCCAATAAGTTCGTTTGTGACATTGGATTAACATTTAGGTCATTTTCGTCCTCCCTAGGCTCATTCTTGTCAAATTAGGGTTTTTAACCAATCTTGTGCATCCAAGAAGTTCATTTGAGTCATAGGATTCACATTTAGGTCATTTTCGTCCTATGTAGCCTTATTTATGTTCAATTAGGGTGTTTAACCAATCTTGTGCATCCAATAAGGTCATTTGTGTCATTGGATTAACATTTAGGTCATTTACGTCCTCCGTAGGCTTATTCTTCTCTAATTAGGGTTTTTAACCAATCTTGTGCATCCAAAAAGTTCATTTGTGTCATTGGATTAACATTTATGTCATTTTTGCTTCCCTAGGCTTATTTATGTGCAATTAGGGTTTTTAACCAATCTTGTGCATCCAATAAGTTCGTTTGTGTCATTGGATTAACATTTAGGTCATTTTCGTCCTCCCTAGGCTTATTCTTGTCAAATTAGGGTTTTTAACCATTCTTGTGCATCCAAGAAGTTCATTTGAGTCATTGGTTTCACATTTAGGTCATTTTCGTCCTATGTAGCCTTATTTATGTGCAATTAGGGTTTTTAACCAATCTTGTGCATCCAATAAGTTCATTTGTATCATTGGATTAACATTTAGGTTATTTTCGTCCTCCATAGCCTTATTTATGTGCAATTAGGGTTTTTAACCAATCTTGTGCATCCAAAAAGTTCATTTGTGTCATTGGATTAACATTTAGGTCATTTTCGTCCTCCCTAGGCTTATTCTTGTCCAATGAGGGTTTTTAACCAATCTTCTGCATCCAATAGGTGTGTTTATGTCATTGGATGGACATTTAGGTCATTTTTGTCCTCCCTAAGCTTATTCTTGTGCAATTAGGGTTTTTAACCAATCTTGTGCATCCAATAAGTTCATTTGTGTCATTGGATTAACATTTAGGTCATTTTCGCCTTTCGTAGCCTTATTTATGTGCAATTAGGGTTTTTAACGAATCTTGTGCATCCAAAAGGTTCATTTGTGTCATTGGATTCACATTTAGGTCATTTTCGTCCTCTGTAGCCTTATTTATGTGCAATTCGGGTTTTGAACCAATCTTGTGCATCCAATAAGTTCATTTGTGTCATTGGATTCACATTTAGGTCATTTTCATCCTCTGTAGTCTTATTTATGTGCAATTAGGGTTTTTAACCAATCTTGTGCTTCCTAAAAGTTCATTTGTGTCATTGGATTCACATTTAGGTCATTTTCGTCCTCCCTAGGCTTATTCTTGTCCAATTAGGGGTTTTAACCAATCTTGTGCATCCAATAAGTTCGTTTGTGTCATTGGATTAACATTTAGGTCATTTTCGTCCTCCCTAGGCTCATTCTTGTCAAATTAGGGTTTTTAACCAATCTTGTGCATCCAAGAAGTTCATTTGAGTCATTGGATTCACATTTAGGTCATTTTCGTCCTATGTAGCCTTATTTATGTTCAATTAGGGTGTTTAACCAATCTTGTGCATCCAATAAGGTCATTTGTGTCATTGGATTAACATTTAGGTCATTTACGTCCTCCGTAGGCTTATTCTTCTCTAATTAGGGTTTTTAACCAATCTTGTGCATCCAAAAAGTTCATTTGTGTCATTGGATTAACATTTATGTCATTTTTGCTTCCCTAGGCTTATTTATGTGCAATTAGGGTTTTTAACCAATCTTGTGCATCCAATAAGTTCGTTTGTGTCATTGGATTAACATTTAGGTCATTTTCGTCCTCCCTAGGCTTATTCTTGTCAAATTAGGGTTTTTAACCATTCTTGTGCATCCAAGAAGTTCATTTGAGTCATTGGTTTCACATTTAGGTCATTTTCGTCCTATGTAGCCTTATTTATGTTCAATTAGGGTTTTTAACCAATCTTGTGCATCCAATAAGTTCATTTGTATCATTGGATTAACATTTAGGTTATTTTCGTCCTCCATAGCCTTATTTATGTGCAATTAGGGTTTTTAACCAATCTTGTGCATCCAAAAAGTTCATTTGTGTCATTGGATTAACATTTAGGTCATTTTCGTCCTCCCTAGGCTTATTCTTGTCCAATTAGGGTTTTTAACCAATCTTCTGCATCCAATAGGTGTGTTTATGTCATTGGATGGACATTTAGGTCATTTTTGTCCTCCCTAAGCTTATTCTTGTGCAATTAGGGTTTTTAACCAATCTTGTGCATCCAATAAGTTCATTTGTGTCATTGGATTAACATTTAGGTCATTTTCGCCTTCCATAGCCTTATTTATGTGCAATTAGGGTTTTTAACCAATCTTGTGCATCCAAAAGGTTCATTTGTGTCATTGGATTCACATTTAGGTCATTTTCGTCCTCTGTAGCCTTATTTATGTGCAATTCGGGTTTTTAACCAATCTTGTGCATCCAATAAGTTCATTTGTGTCATTGGATTCACATTTAGGTCATTTTCATCCTCTGTAGTCTTATTTATGTGCAATTAGGGTTTTTAACCAATCTTGTGCTTCCTAAAAGTTCATTTGTGTCATTCGATTCACATTTAGGTCATTTTCGTCCTATGTAGCCTTATTTATGTGCAATTAGGGTTTTTAACCAATCTTGTCCATCCAATAAGTTCATTTGTGTCATTGGATTAACATTTAGGTCATTTTCGTCCTCCCTAGGCTTATTCTTGTCCAATTAGGGTTTTTAACCAATCTTGTGCATCCAAAAAGTTCATTTGTTTCATTGGATTAACATTTATGTCATTTTCGTCCTCCCTAGGCTTATTTATGTGCAATTAGGGTTTTTAACCAATCTTGTGCATCCAAAAAGTTCATTTGTGTCATTGGATTAATATTTAGGTCATTTTCGTCCTCCCTAGGCTTATTTATGTGCAATTAGGGTCTTTAATCAATCTTGTGCATCCAATAAGTTCATTTGTGTCATTAGATTAACATTTAGGTCATTTTTGTCCTCCTTAGGCTTATTCTTCTGCAATTAGGGTTTTTAACCAATCTTGTGCATCCAATAAGTTCATTTGTGTCATTGGATTAACATTTAGGTCATTTTCGTCCTCCCTAGGCTTATTCTTGTCCAATTAGGGTTTTTAACCAATCTTGTGCATCCAATAGGTGTGTTTGTGTCATTGGATGAACATTTAGGTCAGTTTCGTCCTCCCTAGGCTTATTGTTGTCCAATTAGGGTTTCTAACGTATCTTGTGCATCCAATAGGTGTATTTGTGTCATTGGATGAACATTTAGGTCATTTTCGTCCTCCCTAGGCTTATTCTTGTCCAATTAGGGTTTTTAAGCAATCTTGTGCATCCAATAAGTTCATTTGTGTCACTGGATGAACATTTAGGTCATTTTCGTCCTCCCTATGCTTATTCTTGTCCAATTAGGGTTTTTAACCAATCTTGTGCATCCAATAGGTGTATTTGTGTCATTGGATGAACATTTAGGTCATTTTCGTCCTCCCTAGGCTTATTCTTGTCCAATTAGGGTTTTTAAGCAATCTTGTGCATCCAATAAGTTCATTTGTGTCATTGGATGAACATTTAGGTCATTTTCGTCCTCCCTAGGTTTATTCTTGTCCAATTAGGGTTTTTAACCAATCTTGTACATCCAATAGGTGTATTTGTGTCATTGGATGAACATTTAGGTCATTTTAGTCCTCCCTAGGCTTATTCTTGTCTAATTAGGGTTTTTAAGCAATCTTGTGCATCCAATAAGTTCATTTGTGTTATTGGATGAACATTTAGGTCATTTTCGTCCTCCCTATGCTTATTCTTGTCCAATTAGGGTTTTTAACCAATCTTGTGCATCCAATAGGTGTATTTGTGTCATTGGATGAACATTTAGGTCATTTTCGTCCTCCCTAGGCTTATTCTTGTCCAATTAGGGTTTTTAAGCAATCTTGTGCATCCAATAAGTTCATTTGTGTCATTGGAAGAACATTTAGGTCATTTTCGTCCTCCCCAGGCTTATTCTTGTCCAATTAGGGTTTTTAACCAATCTTGTGCATCCAATAGGTGTATTTGTGTCATTGGATGAACATTTAGGTCATTTTCGTCCTCCCTAGGCTTATTCTTGTCCAATTAGGGTTTTTAAGCAATCTTGTGCATCCAATAAGTGCATTTGTGTCATTGGATGAACATTTAGGTCATTTTCGTCCTCCCTAGGCTTATTCTTGTCCAATTGTGGTTTTTAACCAATCTTGTGCATCCAATAAGTTCATTTGTGTCATTGGATGAACATTTAGGTCATTTTCGTCCTCCCTAGGCTTATTCTTGTCCAATTAGGGTTTTTAACCAATCTTGTGCATCCAATAGGTGTATTTGTGTCATTGGATGAACATTTAGGTTATTTTCGTCCTCCCTAGGCTTATTCTTGTCCAATTAGGGTTTTTAAGCAATCTTGTGCATCCAATAAGTTCATTTGTGTCATTGGATGAACATTTAGGTCATTTTCGTCCTCCCTTGGCTTATTCTTGTCCAATTAGGGTTTCTAACCAATCTTGTGCATCCAATAGGTGTATTTGTGTCATTGGATGAACATTTAGGTCATTTTCGTCCTCCCTAGGCTTATTCTTGTCCAATTAGGGTTTTTAAGCAATCTTGTGCATCCAATAAGTTCATTTGTGTCATTGGATGAACATTTAGGTCATTTTCGTCCTCCCTAGGCTTATTCTTGTCTAGTAAGGGTTTTTAACCAATCTTGTGCATCCAATAGGTGTGTTTGTGTCATTGGATGAACATTTAGGTCATTTTCGTCCTCCCTAGGCTTATTCTTGTCCAATTAGGGTTTTTAACCAATCTTGTGCATCCAATAAGTTCCTTTGTGTCATTGGTTTAACATTTAGGTCATTTTCGTCCTCCCTAGGCTTATTCTTGTCCAATTAGGGTTTTTAACCAATCTTGTGCATCCAATAAGTTCATTTGTGTCATTGGATTAACATTTAGGTCATTTTCGTCCTCCCTAGGCTTATTCTTGTGCAATTAAGGTTTTTAACCAATCTTGTGCATCCAATAAGTTCATTTGTGTCATTGGATTAACATTTAAGTCATTTCCGTCCTCCCTAGGCTTATTTATGTGCAATTAGGGTCTTTAACCAATCTTGTGCATCCAATAAGTTCATTTGTGTCATTAGATTAACATTTAGGTCATTTTCGTCCTCCCTAGGCTTATTCTTCTGCAATTAGGGTTTTTAACCAATCTTGTGCATCCAATAAGTTCATTTGTGTCATTGGATTCACATTTAGGTCATTTTCGTCCTCTGTAGTCTTATTTATGTGCAATTAGGGTTTTTAACCAATCTTGTGCTTCCTAAAAGTTCATTTGTGTCATTGGATTCACATTTAGGTCATTTTCGTCCTCCCTAGGCTTATTCTTGTCCAATTAGGGGTTTTAACCAATCTTGTGCATCCAATAAGTTCGTTTGTGACATTGGATTAACATTTAGGTCATTTTCGTCCTCCCTAGGCTCATTCTTGTCAAATTAGGGTTTTTAACCAATCTTGTGCATCCAAGAAGTTCATTTGAGTCATAGGATTCACATTTAGGTCATTTTCGTCCTATGTAGCCTTATTTATGTTCAATTAGGGTGTTTAACCAATCTTGTGCATCCAATAAGGTCATTTGTGTCATTGGATTAACATTTAGGTCATTTACGTCCTCCGTAGGCTTATTCTTCTCTAATTAGGGTTTTTAACCAATCTTGTGCATCCAAAAAGTTCATTTGTGTCATTGGATTAACATTTATGTCATTTTTGCTTCCCTAGGCTTATTTATGTGCAATTAGGGTTTTTAACCAATCTTGTGCATCCAATAAGTTCGTTTGTGTCATTGGATTAACATTTAGGTCATTTTCGTCCTCCCTAGGCTTATTCTTGTCAAATTAGGGTTTTTAACCATTCTTGTGCATCCAAGAAGTTCATTTGAGTCATTGGTTTCACATTTAGGTCATTTTTCGTCCTATGTAGCCTTATTTATGTGCAATTAGGGTTTTTAACAAATCTTGTGCATCCAATAAGTTCATTTGTATCATTGGATTAACATTTAGGTTATTTTCGTCCTCCATAGCCTTATTTATGTGCAATTAGGGTTTTTAACCAATCTTGTGCATCCAAAAAGTTCATTTGTGTCATTGGATTAACATTTAGGTCATTTTCGTCCTCCCTAGGCTTATTCTTGTCCAATTAGGGTTTTTAACCAATCTTCTGCATCCAATAGGTGTGTTTATGTCATTGGATGGACATTTAGGTCATTTTTGTCCTCCCTAAGCTTATTCTTGTGCAATTAGGGTTTTTAACCAATCTTGTGCATCCAATAAGTTCATTTGTGTCATTGGATTAACATTTAGGTCATTTTCGCCTTCCGTAGCCTTATTTATGTGCAATTAGGGTTTTTAACGAATCTTGTGCATCCAAAAGGTTCATTTGTGTCATTGGATTCACATTTAGGTCATTTTCGTCCTCTGTAGCCTTATTTATGTGCAATTCGGGTTTTGAACCAATCTTGTGCATCCAATAAGTACATTTGTGTCATTGGATTCACATTTAGGTCATTTTCATCCTCTGTAGTCTTATTTATGTGCAATTAGGGTTTTTAACCAATCTTGTGCTTCCTAAAAGTTCATTTGTGTCATTGGATTCACATTTAGGTCATTTTCGTCCTCCCTAGGCTTATTCTTGTCCAATTAGGGGTTTTAACCAATCTTGTGCATCCAATAAGTTCGTTTGTGACATTGGATTAACATTTAGGTCATTTTCGTCCTCCCTAGGCTCATTCTTGTCAAATTAGGGTTTTTAACCAATCTTGTGCATCCAAGAAGTTCATTTGAGTCATAGGATTCACATTTAGGTCATTTTCGTCCTATGTAGCCTTATTTATGTTCAATTAGGGTGTTTAACCAATCTTGTGCATCCAATAAGGTCATTTGTGTCATTGGATTAACATTTAGGTCATTTACGTCCTCCGTAGGCTTATTCTTCTCTAATTAGGGTTTTTAACCAATCTTGTGCATCCAAAAAGTTCATTTGTGTCATTGGATTAACATTTATGTCATTTTTGCTTCCCTAGGCTTATTTATGTGCAATTAGGGTTTTTAACCAATCTTGTGCATCCAATAAGTTCGTTTGTGTCATTGGATTAACATTTAGGTCATTTTCGTCCTCCCTAGGCTTATTCTTGTCAAATTAGGGTTTTTAACCATTCTTGTGCATCCAAGAAGTTCATTTGAGTCATTGGTTTCACATTTAGGTCATTTTCGTCCTATGTAGCCTTATTTATGTGCAATTAGGGTTTTTAACCAATCTTGTGCATCCAATAAGTTCATTTGTATCATTGGATTAACATTTAGGTTATTTTCGTCCTCCATAGCCTTATTTATGTGCAATTAGGGTTTTTAACCAATCTTGTGCATCCAAAAAGTTCATTAGTGTCATTGGATTAACATTTAGGTCATTTTCGTCCTCCCTAGGCTTATTCTTGTCCAATTAGGGTTTTTAACCAATCTTCTGCATCCAATAGGTGTGTTTATGTCATTGGATGGACATTTAGGTCATTTTTGTCCTCCCTAAGCTTATTCTTGTGCAATTAGGGTTTTTAACCAATCTTGTGCATCCAATAAGTTCATTTGTGTCATTGGATTAACATTTAGGTCATTTTCGCCTTCCATAGCCTTATTTATGTGCAATTAGGGTTTTTAACCAATCTTGTGCATCCAAAAGGTTCATTTGTGTCATTGGATTCACATTTAGGTCATTTTCGTCCTCTGTAGCCTTATTTATGTGCAATTCGGGTTTTTAACCAATCTTGTGCATCCAATAAGTTCATTTGTGTCATTGGATTCACATTTAGGTTATTTTCGTCCTCCATAGCCTTATTTATGTGCAATTAGGGTTTTTAACCAATCTTGTGCATCCAAAAAGTTCATTTGAGTCATTGGATTAATATTTAGGTCATTTTCGTCCTCCCTAGGCTTATTTATGTGCAATTAGGGTCTTTAACCAATCTTGTGCATCCCATAAGTTCATTTGTGTCATTAGATTACCATTTAGGTCATTTTCGTCCTCCCTAGGCTTATTCTTCTGCAATTAGGGTTTTTAACCAATCTTGTGCATCCAATAAGTTCATTTGTGTCATTGGATTCACATTTAGGTCATTTTCATCCTCTGTAGTCTTATTTATGTGCAATTAGGGTTTTTAACCAATCTTCTGCATCCAATAGGTGTGTTTATGTCATTGGATGGACATTTAGGTCATTTTTGTCCTCCCTAAGCTTATTCTTGTGCAATTAGGGTTTTTAACCAATCTTGTGCATCCAATAAGTTCATTTGTGTCATTGGATTAACATTTAGGTCATTTTCGCCTTCCGTAGCCTTATTTATGTGCAATTAGGGTTTTTAACGAATCTTGTGCATCCAAAAGGTTCATTTGTGTCATTGGATTCACATTTAGGTCATTTTCGTCCTCTGTAGCCTTATTTATGTGCAATTCGGGTTTTGAACCAATCTTGTGCATCCAATAAGTTCATTTGTGTCATTGGATTCACATTTAGGTCATTTTCATCCTCTGTAGTCTTATTTATGTGCAATTAGGGTTTTTAACCAATCTTGTGCTTCCTAAAAGTTCATTTGTGTCATTGGATTCACATTTAGGTCATTTTCGTCCTCCCTAGGCTTATTCTTGTCCAATTAGGGGTTTTAACCAATCTTGTGCATCCAATAAGTTCGTTTGTGTCATTGGATTAACATTTAGGTCATTTTCGTCCTCCCTAGGCTCATTCTTGTCAAATTAGGGTTTTTAACCAATCTTGTGCATCCAAGAAGTTCATTTGAGTCATTGGATTCACATTTAGGTCATTTTCGTCCTATGTAGCCTTATTTATGTTCAATTAGGGTGTTTAACCAATCTTGTGCATCCAATAAGGTCATTTGTGTCATTGGATTAACATTTAGGTCATTTACGTCCTCCGTAGGCTTATTCTTCTCTAATTAGGGTTTTTAACCAATCTTGTGCATCCAAAAAGTTCATTTGTGTCATTGGATTAACATTTATGTCATTTTTGCTTCCCTAGGCTTATTTATGTGCAATTAGGGTTTTTAACCAATCTTGTGCATCCAAAAAGTTCATTTGTGTCATTGGATTAACATTTAGGTCATTTTCGTCCTCCGTAGCCTTATTTATGTGCAATTAGGGTTTTTAACCAATCTTGTGCATCCAAAAAGTTCATTTGAGTCATTAGATTAATATTTAGGTCATTTTCGTCCTCCCTAGGCTTATTTATGTGCAATTAGGGTCTTTAACCAATCTTGTGCATCCAATAAGTTCATTTGTGTCATTAGATTAACATTTAGGTCATTTTCGTCCTCCTTAGGCTTATTCTTCTGCAATTAGGGTTTTTAACCAATCTTGTGCATTAAATAAGTTCATTTGTGTCATTGGATTAACATTTAGGTCATTTTCGTCCTCCCTAGGCTTATACTTGTCCAATTAGGGGTTTTAACCAATCTTGTGCATCCAATAAGTTCGTTTGTGTCATTGGATTAACATTTAGGTCATTTTCGTCCTCCCTAGGCTTATTCTTGTCAAATTAGGGTTTTTAACCATTCTTGTGCATCCAAGAAGTTCATTTGAGTCATTGGTTTCACATTTAGGTCATTTTTCGTCCTATGTAGCCTTATTTATGTGCAATTAGGGTTTTTAACAAATCTTGTGCATCCAATAAGTTCATTTGTATCATTGGATTAACATTTAGGTTATTTTCGTCCTCCATAGCCTTATTTATGTGCAATTAGGGTTTTTAACCAATCTTGTGCATCCAAAAAGTTCATTTGTGTCATTGGATTAACATTTAGGTCATTTTCGTCCTCCCTAGGCTTATTCTTGTCCAATTAGGGTTTTTAACCAATCTTCTGCATCCAATAGGTGTGTTTATGTCATTGGATGAACATTTAGGTCATTTTCGTCCTCCCTAGGCTTATTCTTGTCCAATTAGGGTTTTTAACCAATCTTGTGCATCCAATAAGTTCATTTGTGTCATTGGATTAACATTTAGGTCATTTTCGTCCTCCCTAGGCTTATTCTTGTCCAATTAGGGTTTCTTACCAATCTTGTGCATCCAATAGGTGTGTTTAGTCATTTGATGAACATTTAGGTTATTTTCATCCTCCCTAGGCTTATTCTTGTCCAATTAGGGTTTTTAACCAATCTTGTGCATCCAATAAGTTCATTTGTGTCATTGGATTAACATTTAGGTCATTTTCGTCCTCCCTAGGCTTATTCTTGTCCAATTAGGGTTTTTAACCAATCTTGTGCATCCAAAAAGTTCATTTGTGTCATTGGATTAACATTTAGGTCATTTTCGTCCTCCCTAGGGTTATTTATGTGCAATTAGGGTTTTTAACCAATCTTGTGCATCCAATAAGTTCATTTGTGTCATTGGATTAACATTTAGGTCATTTTCGTCCTCCGTAGCCTTATTTATGTGCAATTAGGGTTTTTAACCAATCTTGTGCATCCAAAAAGTTCATTTGAGTCATTGGATTAATATTTAGGTCATTTTCGTCCTCCCTAGGCTTATTTATGCTCAATTAGGGTCTTTAACCAATCTTTTCCATCCAATAAGTTCATTTGTGTCATTGGATTAACATTTAGGTCATTTTCGTCCTCCCTAGGCTTATTCTTGTCCAATTAGGGTTTTTAACCAATCTTGTGCATCCAAAAAGTTCATTTGTTTCATTGGATTAACATTTATGTCATTTTCGTCCTCCCTAGGCTTATTTATGTGCAATTAGGGTTTTTAACCAATCTTGTGCATCCAATAAGTTCATTTGTGTCATTGGATTAACATTTAGGTCATTTTCGTCCTCCCTAGGCTTATTCTTGTGCAATTAGGGTTTTTAACCAATCTTGTGCATCCAATAAGTTCATTTGTGTCATTGGATTCACATTTAGGTCATTTTCATCCTCTGTAGTCTTATTTATGTGCAATTAGGGTTTTTAACCAATCTTGTGCTTCCTAAAAGTTCATTTGTGTCATTCGATTCACATTTAGGTCATTTTCGTCCTATGTAGCCTTATTTATGTGCAATTAGGGTTTTTAACCAATCTTGTCCATCCAATAAGTTCATTTGTGTCATTGGATTAACATTTAGGTCATTTTCGTCCTCCCTAGGCTTATTCTTGTCCAATTAGGGTTTTTAACCAATCTTGTGCATCCAAAAAGTTCATTTGTTTCATTGGATTAACATTTATGTCATTTTCGTCCTCCCTAGGCTTATTTATGTGCAATTAGTGTTTTTAACCAATCTTGTGCATCCAAAAAGTTCATTTGTGTCTTTGGATTAACATTTAGGTCATTTTCTTTCTCGCAATGGTTACTTATGTGAAATTAGGGTTTTTAACCAATCTTGTGCATCTAATAAGTTCATTTGTGTCATTGGATTAACATTTAGTTCATTTTTGTCCTCCCTAAGCTTATTCTTGTGCAATTGGTGTTTTTAACCAATCTTGTGCCTCCAATAAGTTCATTTGTGTCATTGGATTAACATTTAGGTCATTTTCGTCCTCCATAGCCTTATTTATGTGCAATTAGGGTTTTTAACCTATCTTGTGCATCCAAAAAGTTCATTTGAGTCATTGGATTAATATTTAGGTCATTTTCGTCCTCCCTAGGCTTATTTATGTGCAATTAGGGTCTTTAACCAATCTTGTGCATCCAATAAGTTCATTTGTGTCATTAGATTAACATTTAGGTCATTTTCGTCCTCCCTAGGCTTATTCTTCTGCAATTAGGGTTTTTAACCAATCTTGTGCATCCAATAAGTTCATTTGTGTCATTGGATTCACATTTAGGTCATTTTCATCCTCTGTAGTCTTATATATGTGCAATTAGGGTTTTTAACCAATCTTATGCTTCCTAAAAGTTCCTTTGTGTGATTGGATTCACATTTAGGTCATTTTCGTCCTATGTAGCCTTATTTATGTGCAATTAGGGTTTTTAACCAATCTTGTCCATCCAATAAGTTCATTTGTGTCATTGGATTAACATTTAGGTCATTTTCGTCCTCCCTAGGCTTATTCTTGTCCAATTAGAGTTTTTAACCAATCTTGTGCATCCAAAAAGTTCGTTTGTGACATTGGATTAACATTTAGGTCATTTTCGTCCTCCCTAGGCTCATTCTTGTCAAATTAGGGTTTTTAACCAATCTTGTGCATCCAAGAAGTTCATTTGAGTCATAGGATTCACATTTAGGTCATTTTCGTCCTCCATAGCCTTTTTTATGTGCAATTAGGGTCTTTAATCAATCTTGTGCATCCAATAAGTTCATTTGTGTCATTAGATTAACATTTATGTCATTTTCGTCCTCCTTAGGCTTATTCTTCTGCAATTAAGGTTTTTAACCAATCTTGTGCATCCAATAAGTTCATTTGTGTCATTGGATTAACATTTAGGTCATTTTCGTCCTCCCTAGGCTTATTCTTGTCCAATTAGGGGTTTTAACCAATCTTGTGCATCCAATAAGTTCGTTTGTGTCATTGGATTAACATTTAGGTCATTTTCGTCCTCCCTTGGCTTATTCTTGTCAAATTAGGGTTTTTAGCCAATCTTGTGCATCCAAGAAGTTCATTTGTGTCATTGGATTCACATTTAGGTTATTTTCGTCCTCCATAGCCTTATTTATGTGCAATTAGGGTTTTTAACCAATCTTGTGCATCCAAAAAGTTCATTTGAGTCATTGGATTAATATTTAGGTCATTTTGTCCTCCCTAGGCTTATTTATGTGCAATTAGGGTCTTGAACCAATCTTGTGCATCCCATAAGTTCATTTGTGTCATTAGATTACCATTTAGGTCATTTTCGTCCTCCCTAGGCTTATTCTTCTGCAATTAGGGTTTTTAACCAATCTTGTGCATTCAATAAGTTCATTTGTGTCATTGGATTCACATTTAGGTCATTTTCATCATCTGTAGTCTTATTTATGTGCAATTAGGGTTTTTAACCAATCTTCTGCATCCAATAGGTGTGTTTATGTCATTGGATGGACATTTAGGTCATTTTTGTCCTCCCTAAGCTTATTCTTGTGCAATTAGGGTTTTTAACCAATCTTGTGCATCCAATAAGTTCATTTGTGTCATTGGATTAACATTTAGGTCATTTTCGCCTTTCGTAGCCTTATTTATGTGCAATTAGGGTTTTTAACGAATCTTGTGCATCCAAAAGGTTCATTTGTGTCATTGGATTCACATTTAGGTCATTTTCGTCCTCTGTAGCCTTATTTATGTGCAATTCGGGTTTTGAACCAATCTTGTGCATCCAATAAGTTCATTTGTGTCATTGGATTCACATTTAGGTCATTTTCATCCTCTGTAGTCTTATTTATGTGCAATTAGGGTTTTTAACAAATCTTGTGCTTCCTAAAATTTCATTTGTGTCATTGGATTCACATTTAGGTCATTTTCGTCCTCCCTAGGCTTATTCTTGTCCAATTAGGGGTTTTAACCAATCTTGTGCATCCAATAAGTTCGTTTGTGACATTGGATTAACATTTAGGTCATTTTCGTCCTCCCTAGGCTCATTCTTGTCAAATTAGGGTTTTTAACCAATCTTGTGCATCCAAGAAGTTCATTTGAGTCATTGGATTCACATTTAGGTCATTTTCGTCCTATGTAGCCTTATTTATGTTCAATTAGGGTGTTTAACCAATCTTGTGCATCCAATAAGGTCATTTGTGTCATTGGATTAACATTTAGGTCATTTACGTCCTCCGTAGGCTTATTCTTCTCTAATTAGGGTTTTTAACCAATCTTGGGCATCCAAAAAGTTCATTTGTGTCATTGGATTAACATTTATGTCATTTTTGCTTCCCTAGGCTTATTTATGTGCAATTAGGGTTTTTAACCAATCTTGTGCATCCAAAAAGTTCATTTGTGTCATTGGATTAACATTTAGGTCATTTTCGTCCTCCGTAGCCTTATTTATGTGCAATTAGGGTTTTTAACCAATCTTGTGCATCCAAAAAGTTCATTTGAGTCATTAGATTAATATTTAGGTCATTTTCGTCCTCCCTAGGCTTATTTATGTGCAATTAGGGTCTTCAACCAATCTTGTGTATCCAATAAGTTCATTTGTGTCATTAGATTAACATTTAGGTCATTTTCGTCCTCCTTAGGCTTATTCTTCTGCAATTAGGGTTTTTAACCAATCTTGTGCATTAAATAAGTTCATTTGTGTCATTGGATTAACATTTAGGTCATTTTCGTCCTCCCTAGGCTTATACTTGTCCAATTAGGAGTTTTAACCAATCTTGTGCATCCAATAAGTTCGTTTGTGTCATTGGATTAACATTTAGGTCATTTTCGTCCTCCCTAGGCTTATTCTTGTCAAATTAGGGTTTTTAACCATTCTTGTGCATCCAAGAAGTTCATTTGAGTCATTGGTTTCACATTTAGGTCATTTTCGTCCTATGTAGCCTTATTTATGTGCAATTAGGGTTTTTAACCAATCTTGTGCATCCAATAAGTTCATTTGTATCATTGGATTAACATTTAGGTCATTTTCGTCCTCCCTAGGCTTATTCTTGTCAAATTAGGGTTTTTAACCAATATTGTGCATCCAAAAAGTTCATTTGTGTCATTGGATTAACATTTATGTCATTTTCGTCTTCCCTAGGCTTATTTATGTGCAATTAGGGTTTTTAACCAATCTTGTGCATCCAAAAAGTTCATTTGTGTCATTGGATTAACATTTAGGTCATTTTCGTCCTCCGTAGCCTTATTTATGTGCAATTAGGGTTTTTAACTAATCTTGCGCATCCAAAAAGTTCATTTGAGTCATTGGATTAATATTTAGCTCATTTTCGTACTCCCTAGGCTTATTTATGTGCAATTAGGGTCTTTAACTAATCTTGTGCATCCAATAAGTTCATTTGTGTCATTAGATTAACATTTAGATCATTTTCTTCCTCCCTAGGCCTATTCTTCTGCAATTAGGGTTTTTAACCAATCTTGTGCATCCAATAAGTTCATTTGTGTCATTGGATTAACATTTAGGTAATTTTCGTCCTCCCTAGGCTTATTCTTGTCCAATTAGGGGTTTTAACCAATCTTGTGCATCCAATAAGTTCGTTTAGGTCATTTTCGTCCTCCCTAGGCTTATTCTTGTCAAATTAGGGTTTTTAACCAATCTTGTGCATCCAAGAAGTTCATTTGTGTCATTGGATTCACATTTAGGTCATTTTCGTCCTCCATAGCCTTATTTATGTGCAATTAGGGTTTTTAACCAATCTTGTGCATCCAAAAAGTTCATTTGAGTCATTGGATTAATATTTAGGTCATTTTCGTCCTCCCTAGGCTTATTTATGTGCAATTAGGGTCTTTAACCAATCTTGTGCATCCAATAAGTTCATTTGTGTTATTAGATTAACATTTAGGTCATTTTCGTTCTCCCTAGGCTTATTCTTCTGCAATTAGGGTTTTCAACCATTCTTGTGCATCCAATAAGTTCATTTGTGTCATTGGATTAACATTTAGGTCATTTTCGTCCACCCTAGGCTTATTCTTGTCCAATTAGGGGTTTTAACTAATCTTGTGCATCCAATAAGTTCGTTTGTGTCATTGGATTAACATTTAGGACATTTTCGTCCTCCCTAGGCTTATTCTTGTCAAATTAGGGTTTTTCACCAATCTTGTGCAACCAAGAAGTTCATTTGAGTCATTGGATTCACATTTAGGTCATTTTCGTCCTATGTAGCCTTATTTATGTGCAATTAGGGTTTTTAACCAATCTTGTGCATCCAATAAGTTCAGTTGTGTCATTGGATTAAAATTTAGGTCATTTTCGTCCTCCCTAGGCTTATTCTTGTCCAATTAGGATTTTTAACGAATCTTGTGCTTCCAAAAAGTTCATTTGTGTCATTGGATTAACATTTATGTCATTTTCGTCTTCCGTAGGCGTATTTATGTGCAATTAGGGTTTTTAACCAATCTTGTGCATCCAAAAAGTTCATTTGTGTCATTGGATTAACAGTTAGGTCATTTTCGCCCTCCGTAGCCTTATTTATGTGCAATTAGGGTTTTTAACCAATCTTGCGCATCCAAAAAGTTCATTTGAGTCATTGGATTAATATTTAGGTCATTTTCGTACTCCCTAGGCTTATTTATGTGCAATTAGGGTCTTTAACCAGTCTTGTGCATCCAATAAGTTCATTTGTGTCATTAGATTAACATTTAGATCATTTTCTTCCTCCCTAGGCCTATTCTTCTGCAATTAGGGTTTTTAACCAATCTTGTGCATCCAATAAGTTCATTTGTGTCATTGGATTAACATTTAGGTAATTTTCGTCCTCCCTAGGCTTATTCTTGTCCAATTAGGGGTTTTAACCAATCTTGTGCATCCAATAAGTTCGTTTAGGTCATTTTCGTCCTCCCTAGGCTTATTCTTGTCAAATTAGGGTTTTTAACCAATCTTGTGCATCCAAGAAGTTCATTTGTGTCATTGGATTCACATTTAGGTCATTTTCGTCCTCCATAGCCTTATTTATGTGCAATTAGGGTTTTTAACCAATCTTGTGCTTCCAAAAAGTTCATTTGAGTCATTGGATTAATATTTAGGTCATTTTCGTCCTCCCTAGGCTTATTTTTGTGCAATTAGGGTCTTTAACCAATCTTCTGCATCCGATAAGTTCATTTGTGTCGTTAGATTAACATTTAGATCATTTTCGTCCTCCCTAGGCTTATTCTTCTGCAATTAGGGTTTTTAACCAATCTTGTGCATCCAATAAGTTCATTTGTGTCATTGGATTAACATTTAGGTCATTTTCGTCCTCCATAGCCTTATTTATGTGCAATTAGGGTTTTTAACCAATCTTGTGCATCCAAAAAGTTCATTTTTGTCATTGGATTAAAATTTAGGTCATTTTTGTCCTCCCTAGGCTTATTTATGTGCAATTAGGGTTTCTAACCAATCTTGTGCATCCAATAAGTTCATTTGTGTCATTGGATTAACATTTAGGTCATTTTCGCCTTCTGTAGCCTTATTTATGTGCAATTAGGGTTTTTAACGAATCTTGTGCATCCAAAAGGTTCATTTGTGTCATTGGATTCAAATTTAGGTCATTTTCGTCCTCTGTAGCTTTATTTATGTGCAATTCGGGTTTTGAACCAATCTTGTGCATCCAATAAGTTCATTTGTGTCATTGGATTCACATTTAGGTCATTTTCATCCTCTGTAGTCTTATTTATGTGCAATTAGGGTTTTTAACCAATCTTGTGTTTCCTAAAAGTTCATTTGTGTCATTGGATTCACATTTAGGTCATTTTCGTCCTCCCTAGGCTTATTCTTGTCCAATTAGGGGTTTTAACCAATCTTGTGCATCCAATAAGTTCGTTTGTGACATTGGATTAACATTTAGGTCATTTTCGTCCTCCCTAGGCTCATTCTTGTCAAATTAGGGTTTTTAACCAATCTTGTGCATCCAAGAAGTTCATTTGAGTCATTGGATTCACATTTAGGTCATTTTCGTCCTATGTAGCCTTATTTATGTTCAATTAGGGTGTTTAACCAATCTTGTGCATCCAATAAGGTCATTTGTGTCATTGGATTAACATTTGGGTCATTTACGTCCTCCGTAGGCTTATTCTTCTCTAATTAGGGTTTTTAACCAATCTTGTGCATCCAAAAAGTTCATTTGTGTCATTGGATTAACATTTATGTCATTTTTGCTTCCCTAGGCTTATTTATGTGCAATTAGGGTTTTTAACCAATCTTGTGCATCCAAAAAGTTCATTTGTGTCATTGGATTAACATTTATGTCATTTTCGTCTTCCCTAGGCTTATTTATGTGCAATTAGGGTCTTTAACCAATCTTGTGCATCCAATAAGTTCATTTGTGTCATTAGATTAACATTTAGGTCATTTTCGTCCTCCTTAGGCTTATTCTTCTGCAATTAGGGTTTTTAACCAATCTTGTGCATCCAAAAAGTTCATTTTTGTCATTGGATTAATATTTAGGTCATTTTCGTCCTCCGTAGCCTTATTTATGTGCAATTAGGGTTTTTAACCAATCTTGTGCATCCAAAAAGTTCATTTGAGTCATTAGATTAATATTTAGGTCATTTTCGTCCTCCCTAGGCTTATTTATGTGCAATTAGGGTCTTTAACCAATCTTGTGCATCCAATAAGTTCATTTGTGTCATTAGATTAACATTTAGGTCATTTTCGTCCTCCTTAGGCTTATTCTTCTGCAATTAGGGTTTTTAACCAATCTTGTGCATTAAATAAGTTCATTTGTGTCATTGGATTAACATTTAGGTCATTTTCGTCCTCCATAGGCTTATTCTTGTCAAATTAGGGTTTTTAACCATTCTTGTGCATCCAAGAAGTTCATTTGAGTCATTGGTTTCACATTTAGGTCATTTTCGTCCTATGTAGCCTTATTTATGTGCAATTAGGGTTTTTAACCAATCTTGTGCATCCAATAAGTTCATTTGTATCATTGGATTAACATTTAGGTCATTTTCGTCCTCCCTAGGCTTATTCTTGTCCAATTAGGGTTTTTAACCAATATTGTGCATCCAAAAAGTTCATTTGTGTCATTGGATTAACATTTATGTCATTTTCGTCTTCCCTAGGCTTATTTATGTGCAATTAGGGTTTTTAACCAATCTTGTGCATCCAAAAAGTTCATTTGTGTCATTGGATTAACATTTAGGTCATTTTCGTCCTCCGTAGCCTTATTTATGTGCAATTAGGGTTTTTAACTAATCTTGCGCATCCAAAAAGTTCATTTGAGTCATTGGATTAATATTTAGCTCATTTTCGTACTCCCTAGGCTTATTTATGTGCAATTAGGGTCTTTAACTAATCTTGTGCATCCAATAAGTTCATTTGTGTCATTAGATTAACATTTAGATCATTTTCTTCCTCCCTAGGCCTATTCTTCTGCAATTAGGGTTTTTAACCAATCTTGTGCATCCAATAAGTTCATTTGTGTCATTGGATTAACATTTAGGTAATTTTCGTCCTCCCTAGGCTTATTCTTGTCCAATTAGGGGTTTTAACCAATCTTGTGCATCCAATAAGTTCGTTTAGGTCATTTTCGTCCTCCCTAGGCTTATTCTTGTCAAATTAGGGTTTTTAACCAATCTTGTGCATCCAAGAAGTTCATTTGTGTCATTGGATTCACATTTAGGTCATTTTCGTCCTCCATAGCCTTATTTATGTGCAATTAGGGTTTTTAACCAATCTTGTGCATCCAAAAAGTTCATTTGAGTCATTGGATTAATATTTAGGTCATTTTCGTCCTCCCTAGGCTTATTTATGTGCAATTAGGGTCTTTAACCAATCTTGTGCATCCAATAAGTTCATTTGTGTCATTAGATTAACATTTAGGTCATTTTCGTCCTCCTTAGGCTTATTCTTCTGCAATTAGGGTTTTTAACCAATCTTGTGCATCCAAAAAGTTCATTTGTGTCATTGGATTAACATTTATGTCATTTTTGCTTCCCTAGGCTTATTTATGTGCAATTAGGGTTTTTAACCAATCTTGTGCATCCAAAAAGTTCATTTGTGTCATTGGATTAACATTTAGGTCATTTTCGTCCTCCGTAGCCTTATTTATGTGCAATTAGGGTTTTTAACCAATCTTGTGCATCCAAAAAGTTCATTTGAGTCATTAGATTAATATTTAGGTCATTTTCGTCCTCCCTAGGCTTATTTATGTGCAATTAGGGTCTTTAACCAATCTTGTGCATCCAATAAGTTCATTTGTGTCATTGGATTAACATTTAGGTCATTTTCGTCCTCCTTAGGCTTATTCTTCTGCAATTAGGGTTTTTAACCAATCTTGTGCATTAAATAAGTTCATTTGTGTCATTGGATTAACATTTAGGTCATTTTCGTCCTCCCTAGGCTTATACTTGTCCAATTAGGGGTTTTAACCAATCTTGTGCATCCAATAAGTTCGTTTGTGTCATTGGATTAACATTTAGGTCATTTTCGTCCTCCCTAGGCTTATTCTTGTCAAATTAGGGTTTTTAACCATTCTTGTGCATCCAAGAAGTTCATTTGAGTCATTGGTTTCACATTTAGGTCATTTTCGTCCTATGTAGCCTTATTTATGTGCAATTAGGGTTTTTAACCAATCTTGTGCATCCAATAAGTTCATTTGTATCATTGGATTAACATTTAGGTTATTTTCGTCCTCCATAGCCTTATTTATGTGCAATTAGGGTTTTTAACCAATCTTGTGCATCCAAAAAGTTCATTTGTGTCATTGGATTAACATTTAGGTCATTTTCGTCCTCCCTAGGCTTATTCTTGTCCAATTAGGGTTTTTAACCAATCTTCTGCATCCAATAGGTGTGTTTATGTCATTGGATGGACATTTAGGTCATTTTTGTCCTCCCTAAGCTTATTCTTGTGCAATTAGGGTTTTTAACCAATCTTGTGCATCCAATAAGTTCATTTGTGTCATTGGATTAACATTTAGGTCATTTTCGCCTTCCATAGCCTTATTTATGTGCAATTAGGGTTTTTAACCAATCTTGTGCATCCAAAAGGTTCATTTGTGTCATTGGATTCACATTTAGGTCATTTTCGTCCTCTGTAGCCTTATTTATGTGCAATTCGGGTTTTGAACCAATCTTGTGCATCCAATAAGTTCATTTGTGTCATTGGATTCACATTTAGGTCATTTTCATCCTCTGTAGTCTTATTTATGTGCAATTAGGGTTTTTAACCAATCTTGTGCTTCCTAAAAGTTCATTTGTGTCATTCGATTCACATTTAGGTCATTTTCGTCCTATGTAGCCTTATTTATGTGCAATTAGGGTTTTTAACCAATCTTGTCCATCCAATAAGTTCATTTGTGTCATTGGATTAACATTTAGGTCATTTTCGTCCTCCCTAGGCTTATTCTTGTCCAATTAGGGTTTTTAACCAATCTTGTGCATCCAATAAGTTCATTTGTGTCATTGGATGTACATTTAGGTCATTTTCATCCTCCCTAGGCTTATTCTTGTCCAATTAGGGTTTTTAAGAAATCTTGTGCATCCAATAAGTTCATTTGGGTCATTCGATGTACATTTAGGTCATTCCCGTCATCCCTAGGCTTATTCTTGTCCAATTAGGGTTTTTATGCAATCTTGTGCATCCAATAGGTGTGTTTGTGTCATTGGATGAACATTTAGGTCATTTTCGTCCTCCCTAGGCTTATTCTTGTCCAATTAGGGTTTTTAACCAATCTTGTGCATTCAATAAGTTCATTTGTGTCATTGGAGGAACATTTAGGTCATTTTCGTCCTCCCTAGTCTTATTCTTGTCCAATTAGGGTTTATATGCAATCTTGTGCATCCAATAGGTGTGTTTGTGTCATTGGACGAACATTTAGGTCATTTTCGTCCTCCCTAGGCTTATTCTTGTCCGATTAGGGTTTTTAACCAATCTTGTGCATCCAATAAGTTCATTTGTGTCATTGGATGAACATTTAGGTCATTTTCGTCCTTCCTAGTCTTATTCTTGTCCAATTAGGGTTTTAAGCAATCTTGTGCATCCAATATGTGGGTTTGTGTCATTGGACGAACATTTAGGTCATTTTCGTTCTCCCTATGCTTATTCTTGTCCAATTAGGGTTTTTACCCATCTTGTGCATCCAATAAGTTCATTTGTGTCATTGGATGAACATTTAGGTCATTTTCGTCCTCCCTAGTCTTATTCTTGTCCAATTAGGGTTTTTATGCAATCTTGTGCATCCAATAGGTGTGTTTGTGTCATTGGACGAACATTTAGGTCATTTTCGTCCTCCCTAGGCTTATTCTTGTCCGATTAGGGTTTTTAACCAATCTTGTGCATCCAATAAGTTCATTTGTGTCTTTGGATGAACATTTAGGTAATTTTCGTCCTCCCTAGGCTTATTCTTGTCCAATTAGGGTTTTTAACCAATCTTGTGCATCCAATAAGTTCATTTGTGTCATTGGATGAACATTTAGGTCATTTTCGTCCTTCCTAGGCTTATTCTTGTCCAATTAGGGTTTTTAACCAATCTTGTGTATCCAATAGGTGTGTTTGTGTCATTGGATGAACATTTAGGTCATTTTCATCCTCCCTAGGCTTATTCTTGTCCAATTAGGGTTTTTAACCAATCTTGTGCATCCAATAAGTTCATTTGTGTCATTGGATGAACATTTAGGTCATTTTCGTCCTCCCTAGGCATATTCATGTCCAATTAAGGTTTTTAACCAATCTTGTGCATCCAATAGGTGTATTTGTGTCATTGGATGAACATTTAGGTCATTTTCGTCCTCCCTAGGCTTATTCTTGTCCAATTAGGGTTTTTAAGCAATCTTGTGCATCCAATAAGTTCATTTGTGTCATTGGATGAACATTTAGGTCATTTTCGTCCTCCCTAGGCTTATTCTTGTCCAATTAGGGTTTTTAACCAATCTTGTGCATCCAATAAGTTCATTTGTGTCATTGGATGAACATTTAGGTCATTTTCGTCCTCCCTATGCATATTCTTATCCAATTATGGTTTTTAACCAATCTTGTGCATCCAATAGGTGTGTTTGTGTCATTGGATGAACATTTAGGTCATTTTCGTCCTCCCTAGGCTTATTCTTGTCCAATTAGGGTTTTTAACCAATCTTGTGCATCCAATAAGTTCCTTTGTGTCATTGGTTTAACATTTAGGTCATTTTCGTCCTCCCTAGGCTTATTCTTGTCCAATTAGGGTTTTTAACCAATCTTGTGCATCCAATAAGTTCATTTGTGTCATTGGATTAACATTTAGGTCATTTTCGTCCTCCCTAGGCTTATTCTTGTGCAATTAAGGTTTTTAACCAATCTTGTGCATCCAATAAGTTCATTTGTGTCATTGGATTAACATTTAAGTCATTTCCGTCCTCCCTAGGCTTATTTATGTGCAATTAGGGTCTTTAACCAATCTTGTGCATCCAATAAGTTCATTTGTGTCATTAGATTAACATTTAGGTCATTTTCGTCCTCCCTAGGCTTATTCTTCTGCAATTAGGGTTTTTAACCAATCTTGTGCATTAAATAAGTTCATTTGTGTCATTGGATTAACATTTAGGTCATTTTCGTCCTCCCTAGGCTTATACTTGTCCAATTAGGGGTTTTAACCAATCTTGTGCATCCAATAAGTTCGTTTGTGTCAATGGATTAACATTTAGGTCATTTTCGTCCTCCCTAGGCTTATTCTTGTCAAATTAGGGTTTTTAACCATTCTTGTGCATCCAAGAAGTTCATTTGAGTCATTGGTTTCACATTTAGGTCATTTTCGTCCTATGTAGCCTTATTTATGTGCAATTAGGGTTTTTAACCAATCTTGTGCATCCAATAAGTTCATTTGTATCATTGGATTAACATTTAGGTCATTTTCTTCCTCCCTAGGCTTATTCTTGTCCAATTAGGGTTTTTAACCAATATTGTGCATCCAAAAAGTTCATTTGTGTCATTGGATTAACATTTATGTCATTTTCGTCTTCCCTAGGCTTATTTATGTGCAATTAGGGTTTTTAACCAATCTTGTGCATCCAAAAAGTTCATTTGTGTCATTGGATTAACATTTAGGTCATTTTCGTCCTCCGTAGCCTTATTTATGTGCAATTAGGGTTTTTAACTAATCTTGCGCATCCAAAAAGTTCATTTGAGTCATTGGATTAATATTTAGCTCATTTTCGTCCTCCCTAGGCTTATTTATGTGCAATTAGGGTCTTTAACTAATCTTGTGCATCCAATAAGTTCATTTGTGTCATTAGATTAACATTTAGATCATTTTCTTCCTCCCTAGGCCTATTCTTCTGCAATTAGGGTTTTTAACCAATCTTGTGCATCCAATAAGTTCATTTGTGTCATTGGATTAACATTTAGGTAATTTTCGTCCTCCCTAGGCTTATTCTTGTCCAATTAGGGGTTTTAACCAATCTTGTGCATCCAATAAGTTCGTTTAGGTCATTTTCGTCCTCCCTAGGCCTATTCTTGTCAAATTAGGGTTTTTAACCAATCTTGTGCATCCAAGAAGTTCATTTGTGTCATTGGATTCACATTTAGGTCATTTTCGTCCTCCATAGCCTTATTTATGTGCAATTAGGGTTTTTAACCAATCTTGTGCATCCAAAAAGTTCATTTGAGTCATTGGATTAATATTTAGGTCATTTTCGTCCTCCCTAGGCTTATTTTTGTGCCATTAGGGTCTTTAACCAATCTTGTGCATCCGATAAGTTCATTTGTGTCGTTAGATTAACATTTAGGTCATTTTCGTCCTCCCTAGGCTTATTCTTCTGCAATTAGGGTTTTTAACCAATCTTGTGCATCCAATAAGTTCATTTGTGTCATTGGATTAACATTTAGGTCATTTTCGTCCTCCATAGCCTTATTTATGTGCAATTAGGGTTTTTAACCAATCTTGTGCATCCAAAAAGTTCATTTTTGTCATTGGATTAAAATTTAGGTCATTTTCGTCCTCCCTAGGCTTATTTATGTGCAATTAGGGTCTTTAACCAATCTTGTGCATCCAATAAGTTCATTTGTGTCATTAGATTAACATTTAGGTCATTTTCGTCCTCCCTAGGCTTATTCTTCTACAATTAAGGTTTTTAACCAATCTTGTGCATCCAATAAGTTCATTTGTGTCATTGGATTAACATTTAGGTCATTTTCGTCCTCCCTAGGCTTATTCTTGTCCAATTAGGGGTTTTAACCAATCTTGTGCATCCAATAAGTTCGTTTGTGACATTGGATTAACATTTAGGTCATTTTCGTCCTCCCTAGGCTCATTCTTGTCAAATTAGGGTTTTTAACCAATCTTGTGCATCCAAGAAATTCATTTGAGTCATTGGATTCACATTTAGGTCATTTTCGTCCTATGTAGCCTTATTTATGTTCAATTAGGGTGTTTAACCAATCTTGTGCATCCAATAAGGTCATTTGTGTCATTGGATTAACATTTAGGTCATTTACGTCCTCCGTAGGCTTATTCTTCTCTAATTAGGGTTTTTAACCAATCTTGTGCATCCAAAAAGTTCATTTGTGTCATTGGATTATTATTTAGGTCATTTTCGTCCTCCCTAGGCTTATTTATGTGCAATTAGGGTTTTTAACCAATCTTGTGCATCCAAAAAGTTCATTTGTGTCATTGGATTAACATTTAGGTGATTTTCGTCCTCTGTAGCCTTATTTATGTGCAATTAGGGTTTTTAACCAATCTTGTGCATCCAAAAAGTTCATTTGAGTCATTGGATTAATATTTAGGTCATTTTCGTCCTCCCTAGGCTTATTTATGTGCAATTAGGGTCTTTAACCAATCTTGTGCATCCAATAAGTTCATTTGTGTCATTAGATTAAAATTTAGGTCATTTTCGTCCTCCCTAGGCTTATTCTTCTGCAATTAGGGTTTTTAACCAATCTTGTGCATTAAATAAGTTCATTTGTGTCATTGGATTAACATTTAGGTCATTTTCGTCCTCCCTAGGCTTATACTTGTCCAATTAGGGGTTTTAACCAATCTTGTGCATCCAATAAGTTCGTTTGTGTCAATGGATTAACATTTAGGTCATTTTCGTCCTCCCTAGGCTTATTCTTGTCAAATTAGGGTTTTTAACCATTCTTGTGCATCCAAGAAGTTCATTTGAGTCATTGGTTTCACATTTAGGTCATTTTCGTCCTATGTAGCCTTATTTATGTGCAATTAGGGTTTTTAACCAATCTTGTGCATCCAATAAGTTCATTTGTATCATTGGATTAACATTTATGTCATTTTCGTCTTCCCTAGGCTTATTTATGTGCAATTAGGGTTTTTAACCAATCTTGTGCATCCAAAAAGTTCATTTGTGTCATTGGATTAACATTTAGGTCATTTTCGTCTTCCCTAGGCTTATTCTTGTCAAATTAGGGTTTTTAACCAATCTTGTGCATCCAAGAAGTTCATTTGTGTCATTGGATTCACATTTAGGTCATTTTCGTCCTCCATAGCCTTATTTATGTGCAATTAGGGTTTTTAACCAATCTTGTGCATCCAAAAAGTTCATTTGAGTCATTGGATTAATATTTAGGTCATTTTCGTCCTCCCTAGGCTTATTTTTGTGCAATTAGGGTCTTTAACCAATCTTCTGCATCCGATAAGTTCATTTGTGTCGTTAGATTAACATTTAGGTCATTTTCGTCCTCCGTAGGCTTATTCTTCTGCAATTAGGGTTTTTAACCAATCTTGTGCATCCAATAAGTTCATTTGTGTCATTGGATTAACATTTAGGTCATTTTCGTCCTCCATAGCCTTATTTATGTGCAATTAGGGTTTTTAACCAATCTTGTGCATCCAAAAAGTTCATTTGAGTCATTGGATTAATATTTAGGTCATTTTCGTCCTCCCTAGGCTTATTTATGTGCAATTAGGGTCTTTAACCAATCTTGTGCATCCAATAAGTTCATTTGTGTTATTAGATTAACATTTAGGTCATTTTCGTTCTCCCTAGGCTTATTCTTCTGCAATTAGGGTTTTCAACCATTCTTGTGCATCCAATAAGTTCATTTGTGTCATTGGATTAACATTTAGGTCATTTTCGTCCTCCCTAGGCTTATTCTTGTCCAATTAGGGGTTTTAACTAATCTTGTGCATCCAATAAGTTCGTTTGTGTCATTGGATTAACATTTAGGACATTTTCGTCCTCCCTAGGCTTATTCTTGTCAAATTAGGGTTTTTCACCAATCTTGTGCAACCAAGAAGTTCATTTGAGTCATTGGATTCACATTTAGGTCATTTTCGTCCTATGTAGCCTTATTTATGTGCAATTAGGGTTTTTAACCAATCTTGTGCATCCAATAAGTTCAGTTGTGTCATTGGATTAAAATTTAGGTCATTTTCGTCCTCCCTAGGCTTATTCTTGTCCAATTAGGATTTTTAACGAATCTTGTGCTTCCAAAAAGTTCATTTGTGTCATTGGATTAACATTTATGTCATTTTCGTCTTCCGTAGGCGTATTTATGTGCAATTAGGGTTTTTAACCAATCTTGTGCATCCAAAAAGTTCATTTGTGTCATTGGATTAACAGTTAGGTCATTTTCGCCCTCCGTAGCCTTATTTATGTGCAATTAGGGTTTTTAACCAATCTTGCGCATCCAAAAAGTTCATTTGAGTCATTGGATTAATATTTAGGTCATTTTCGTACTCCCTAGGCTTATTTATGTGCAATTAGGGTCTTTAACCAGTCTTGTGCATCCAATAAGTTCATTTGTGTCATTAGATTAACATTTAGATCATTTTCTTCCTCCCTAGGCCTATTCTTCTGCAATTAGGGTTTTTAACCAATCTTGTGCATCCAATAAGTTCATTTGTGTCATTGGATTAACATTTAGGTAATTTTCGTCCTCCCTAGGCTTATTCTTGTCCAATTAGGGGTTTTAACCAATCTTGTGCATCCAATAAGTTCGTTTGTGTCAATGGATTAACATTTAGGGCATTTTCGTCCTCCCTAGGCTTATTCTTGTCAAATTAGGGTTTTTAACCAATCTTGTGCATCCAAGAAGTTCATTTGAGTCATTGGATTCACATTTAGGTCATTTTCGTCCTATGTAGCCTTATTTATGTGCAATTAGGGTTTTTAACCAATCTTGTGCATCCAATAAGTTCATTTGTGTCATTGGATTAACATTTAGGTCATTTTCGTCCTCCCTAGGCTTATTCTTGTCCAATTAGGGTTTTTAACCAATCTTGTGCATCCAAAAAGTTCATTTGTGTCATTGGATTAACATTTATGTCATTTTCGTCCTCCCTAGGCTTATTTATGTGCAATTAGGGTTTTTAACCAATCTTGTGCATCCAAAAAGTTCATTTGTGTCATTGGATTAACATTTAGGTCATTTTCGTCCTCCGTAGCCTTATTTATGTGCAATTAGGGTTTTTAACCAATCTTGTGCATCCAAAAAGTTCATTTGAGTCATTGGATTAATATTTAGGTCATTTTCGTCCTCCCTAGGCTTATTTATGTGCAATTAGGGTCTTTAACCAATCTTGTGCATCCAATAAGTTCATTTGTGTCATTAGATTAACATTTAGGTCATTTTCATCCTCCCTAGGCTTATTCTTCTGCAATTTGGGTTTTTAACCAATCTTGTGCATCCAATAAGTTCATTTGTGTCATTGGATTAACATTTAGGTCATTTTCGTCCTCCATAGCCTTATTTATGTGCAATTAGGATTTTTAACCAATCTTGTGCATCCAAAAAGTTCATTTGAGTCATTAGATTAATATTTAGGTCATTTTCGTCCTCCCCAGGCTTATTTATTTGCAATTAGGGTCTTTAACCAATCTTGTGCATCCAATAAGTTCATTTGTGTCATTAGATTTACATTTAGGTCATTTTCGTCCTCCCTAGGCTTATTCATGTCAAATTAGGGTTTTTAACCAATCTTGTGCATCCAAGAAGTTCATTTGTGTCATTGGATTCACATTTACGTCATTTTCGTCCTCCATAGCCTTATTTATGTGCAATTAGGGTTTTTAACCAATCTTGTGCATCCAAAAAGTTCATTTGAGTCATTGGATTAATATTTAGGTCATTTTCGTCCACCCTAGGCTTATTTTTGTGCAATTAGGGTGTTTAACCAATCTTGTGCATCCGATAAGTTCATTTGTGTCATTAGATTAACATTTAGGTCATTTTCATCCTCCCTAGGCTTATTCTTCTGCAATTAGGGTTTTTAACCAATCTTGTGCATCCAAAAAGTTCATTTGAGTCATTGGATTATTATTTAGGTCATTTTCGTCCTCCCTAGGCTTATTTATGTGCCATTAGGGTCTTTAACCAATCTTGTGCATCCTAAAAGTTCATTTGTGTCATTGGATTCACATTTAGGTCATTTTCGTCCAATGTAGCCTTATTTATGTGCAATTAGGGTTTTTAACCAATCTTGTCCATCCAATAAGTTCATTTGTGTAATTGGATTAACATTTAGGTCATTTTCGTCCTCCGTTGGCTTATTCTTGTCCAATTAGGGTTTTTAACCAATCTTGTGCATCCAAAAAGTTCATTTGTTTCATTGGATTAACATTTATGTCATTTTCGTCCTCCCTATGCTTATTTATGTGCAATTAGGGTTTTTAACCAATCTTGTGCATCCAAAAAGTTCATTTGAGTCATTGGATTAACATTTAGGTCATTTTCGTCCTCCCTAGGCTTATTTATGTGCAATTAGGGTCTTTAACCCATCTTGTGCATCCAATAAGTTCATTTGTGTCATTAGATTTACATTTAGGTCATTTTCGTCCTCCCTAGGCTTATTCTTCTACAATAAGGGTTTTTAACCAATCTTGTGCATCCAATAAGTTCATTTGTGTCATTGGATTAACATTTAGGTCATTTTCGTCCTCCCTAGGCTTATTCTTGTCCAATTAGGGGTTTTAACCAATCTTGTGCATCCAATAAGTTCATTTGTGTCATTGGATTAACTTTGAGGTCATTTTCGTCCTCCCTAGGCTTATTCTTGTCAAATTAGGGTTTTTAACCAATCTTGTGCATCCAAGAAGTTCATTTGTGTCATTGGATTCACATTTAGGACATTTGCGTCCTCCATAGCCTTATTTATGTGCAATTAGGGTTTTTAACCAATCTTGTGCATCCAAAAAGTTCATTTGAGTCATTGGATTAATATTTAGGTCATTTTCGTCCTCCCTAGGCTTATTTATGTGCAATTAGGGTCTTTAACCAATCTTGTGCATCCAATAAGTTCATTTGTGTCATTAGATTAACATTTAGGTCATTTTCATCCTCCCTAGGCTTATTCTTCTGCAATTAGGGTTTTTAACCAATCTTGTGCATCCAAAAAGTTCATTTGAGTCATTGGATTATTATTTAGGTCATTGTCGTCCTCCCTAGGCTTATTTATGTGCCATTAGGGTCTTTAACCAATCTTGTGCATCCTAAAAGTTCGTTTGTGTCATTGGATTCACATTTAGGTCATTTTCGTCCTATGTAGCCTTATTTATGTCCAATTAGGGTTTTTAACCAATCTTGTCCATCCAATAAGTTCATTTGTGTCATTGGATTAACATTTAGGTCATTTTCGTCCTCCCTTGGCTTATTCTTGTCCAATTAGGGTTTTTAACCATCCAAAAAGTTCATTTGTTTCATTGGATTAACATTTATGTCATTTTCTTCCTCCCTAGGCTTATTTATGTGCAATTAGGGTTTTTAACCTATCTTGTGCATCCAAAAAGTTCATTTGAGTCATTGGATTAATATTTAGGTCATTTTCGTCCTCCCTAGGCTTATTTATGTGCAATTAGGGTCTTTAACCAATCTTGTGCATCCAATAAGTTCATTTGTGTCATTAGATTAACATTTAGGTCATTTTCGTCCTCCCTAGGCTTATTCTTCTGCAATTAGGGTTTTTAACCAATCTTGTGCATCCAATAAGTTCATTTGTGTCATTGGATTCACATTTAGGTCATTTTCATCCTCTGTAGTCTTATTTATGTGCAATTAGGGTTTTTAACCAATCTTATGCTTCCTAAAAGTTCCTTTGTGTGATTGGATTCACATTTAGGTCATTTTCGTCCTCCCTTGGCTTATTCTTGTCAAATTAGGGTTTTTAGCCAATCTTGTGCATCCAAGAAGTTCATTTGTGTCATTGGATTCACATTTAGGTTATTTTCGTCCTCCTTAGGCTTATTCTTCTGCAATTAGGGTTTTTAACCAATCTTGTGCATCCAATAAGTTCATTTGTGTCATTGGATTAACATTTAGGTCATTTTCGTCCTCCCTAGGCTTATTCTTGTCCAATTAGGGGTTTTAACCAATCTTGTGCATCCAATAAGTTCGTTTGTGTCATTGGATTAACATTTAGGTCATTTTCGTCCTCCCTTGGCTTATTCTTGTCAAATTAGGGTTTTTAGCCAATCTTGTGCATCCAAGAAGTTCATTTGTGTCATTGGATTCACATTTAGGTTATTTTCGTCCTCCATAGCCTTATTTATGTTCAATTAGGGTTTTTAACCAATCTTGTGCATCCAAAAAGTTCATTTGAGTCATTGGATTAATATTTAGGTCATTTTCGTCCTCCCTAGGCTTATTTATGTGCAATTAGGGTCTTTAACCAATCTTGTGCATCCCATAAGTTCATTTGTGTCATTAGATTACCATTTAGGTCATTTTCGTCCTCCCTAGGCTTATTCTTCTGCAATTAGGGTTTTTAACCAATCTTGTGCATCCAATAAGTTCATTTGTGTCATTGGATTCACATTTAGGTCATTTTCATCATCTGTAGTCTTATTTATGTGCAATTAGGGTTTTTAACCAATCTTCTGCATCCAATAGGTGTGTTTATGTCATTGGATGGACATTTAGGTCATTTTTGTCCTCCCTAAGCTTATTCTTGTGCAATTAGGGTTTTTAACCAATCTTGTGCATCCAATAAGTTCATTTGTGTCATTGGATTAACATTTAGGTCATTTTCGCCTTCCGTAGCCTTATTTATGTGCAATTAGGGTTTTTAACGAATCTTGTGCATCCAAAAGGTTCATTTGTGTCATTGGATTCACATTTAGGTCATTTTCGTCCTCTGTAGCCTTATTTATGTGCAATTCGGGTTTTGAACCAATCTTGTGCATCCAATAAGTACATTTGTGTCATTGGATTCACATTTAGGTCATTTTCATCCTCTGTAGTCTTATTTATGTGCAATTAGGGTTTTTAACCAATCTTGTGCTTCCTAAAAGTTCATTTGTGTCATTGGATTCACATTTAGGTCATTTTCGTCCTCCCTAGGCTTATTCTTGTCCAATTAGGGGTTTTAACCAATCTTGTGCATCCAATAAGTTCGTTTGTGACATTGGATTAACATTTACGTCATTTTCGTCCTCCCTAGGCTCATTCTTGTCCAATTAGGGTTTTTAACCAATCTTGTGCATCCAAGAAGTTCATTTGAGTCATTGGATTCACATTTAGGTCATTTTCGTCCTATGTAGCCTTATTTATGTTCAATTAGGGTGTTTAACCAATCTTGTGCATCCAATAAGGTCATTTGTGTCATTGGATTAACATTTAGGTCATTTACGTCCTCCGTAGGCTTATTCTTCTCTAATTAGGGTTTTTAACCAATCTTGGGCATCCAAAAAGTTCATTTGTGTCATTGGATTAACATTTATGTCATTTTTGCTTCCCTAGGCTTATTTATGTGCAATTAGGGTTTTTAACCAATCTTGTGCATCCAAAAAGTTCATTTGTGTCATTGGATTAACATTTAGGTCATTTTCGTCCTCCGTAGCCTTATTTATGTGCAATTAGGGTTTTTAACCAATCTTGTGCATCCAAAAAGTTCATTTGAGTCATTAGATTAATATTTAGGTCATTTTCGTCCTCCCTAGGCTTATTTATGTGCAATTAGGGTCTTTAACCAATCTTGTGCATCCAATAAGTTCATTTGTGTCATTAGATTAACATTTAGGTCATTTTCGTCCTCCTTAGGCTTATTCTTCTGCAATTAGGGTTTTTAACCAATCTTGTGCATTAAATAAGTTCATTTGTGTCATTGGATTAACATTTAGGTCATTTTCGTCCTCCCTAGGCTTATACTTGTCCAATTAGGGGTTTTAACCAATCTTGTGCATCCAATAAGTTCGTTTGTGTCATTGGATTAACATTTAGGTCATTTTCGTCCTCCCTAGGCTTATTCTTGTCAAATTAGGGTTTTTAACCATTCTTGTGCATCCAAGAAGTTCATTTGAGTCATTGGTTTCACATTTAGGTCATTTTCGTCCTATGTAGCCTTATTTATGTGCAATTAGGGTTTTTAACCAATCTTGTGCATCCAATAAGTTCATTTGTATCATTGGATTAACATTTAGGTTATTTTCGTCCTCCATAGCCTTATTTATGTGCAATTAGGGTTTTTAACCAATCTTGTGCATCCAAAAAGTTCATTAGTGTCATTGGATTAACATTTAGGTCATTTTCGTCCTCCCTAGGCTTATTCTTGTCCAATTAGGGTTTTTAACCAATCTTCTGCATCCAATAGGTGTGTTTATGTCATTGGATGGACATTTAGGTCATTTTTGTCCTCCCTAAGCTTATTCTTGTGCAATTAGGGTTTTTAACCAATCTTGTGCATCCAATAAGTTCATTTGTGTCATTGGATTAACATTTAGGTCATTTTCGCCTTCCATAGCCTTATTTATGTGCAATTAGGGTTTTTAACCAATCTTGTGCATCCAAAAGGTTCATTTGTGTCATTGGATTCACATTTAGGTCATTTTCGTCCTCTGTAGCCTTATTTATGTGCAATTCGGGTTTTTAACCAATCTTGTGCATCCAATAAGTTCATTTGTGTCATTGGATTCACATTTAGGTTATTTTCGTCCTCCATAGCCTTATTTATGTGCAATTAGGGTTTTTAACCAATCTTGTGCATCCAAAAAGTTCATTTGAGTCATTGGATTAATATTTAGGTCATTTTCGTCCTCCCTAGGCTTATTTATGTGCAATTAGGGTCTTTAACCAATCTTGTGCATCCCATAAGTTCATTTGTGTCATTAGATTACCATTTAGGTCATTTTCGTCCTCCCTAGGCTTATTCTTCTGCAATTAGGGTTTTTAACCAATCTTGTGCATCCAATAAGTTCATTTGTGTCATTGGATTCACATTTAGGTCATTTTCATCCTCTGTAGTCTTATTTATGTGCAATTAGGGTTTTTAACCAATCTTCTGCATCCAATAGGTGTGTTTATGTCATTGGATGGACATTTAGGTCATTTTTGTCCTCCCTAAGCTTATTCTTGTGCAATTAGGGTTTTTAACCAATCTTGTGCATCCAATAAGTTCATTTGTGTCATTGGATTAACATTTAGGTCATTTTCGCCTTCCGTAGCCTTATTTATGTGCAATTAGGGTTTTTAACGAATCTTGTGCATCCAAAAGGTTCATTTGTGTCATTGGATTCACATTTAGGTCATTTTCGTCCTCTGTAGCCTTATTTATGTGCAATTCGGGTTTTGAACCAATCTTGTGCATCCAATAAGTTCATTTGTGTCATTGGATTCACATTTAGGTCATTTTCATCCTCTGTAGTCTTATTTATGTGCAATTAGGGTTTTTAACCAATCTTGTGCTTCCTAAAAGTTCATTTGTGTCATTGGATTCACATTTAGGTCATTTTCGTCCTCCCTAGGCTTATTCTTGTCCAATTAGGGGTTTTAACCAATCTTGTGCATCCAATAAGTTCGTTTGTGTCATTGGATTAACATTTAGGTCATTTTCGTCCTCCCTAGGCTTATTCTTGTCAAATTAGGGTTTTTCACCAATCTTGTGCAACCAAGAAGTTCATTTGAGTCATTGGATTCACATTTAGGTCATTTTCGTCCTATGTAGCCTTATTTATGTGCAATTAGGGTTTTTAACCAATCTTGTGCATCCAATAAGTTCAGTTGTGTCATTGGATTAAAATTTAGGTCATTTTCGTCCTCCCTAGGCTTATTCTTGTCCAATTAGGATTTTTAACGAATCTTGTGCATCCAAAAAGTTCATTTGTGTCATTCGATTAACATTTATGTCATTTTCGTCTTCCCTAGGCTTATTTATGTGCAATTAGGGTTTTTAACCAATCTTGTGCATCCAAAAAGTTCATTTGTGTCATTGGATTAACATTTAGGTCATTTTCGCCCTCCATAGCCTTATTTATGTGCAATTAGGGTTTTTAACCAATCTTGCGCATCCAAAAAGTTCATTTGAGTCATTGGATTAAAATTTAGGTCATTTTCGTACTCCCTAGGCTTATTTATGTGCAATTAGGGTCTTTAACCAATCTTGTGCATCCAATAAGTTCATTTGTGTCATTAGATTAACATTTAGATCATTTTCTTCCTCCCTAGGCCTATTCTTCTGCAATTAGGGTTTTTAACCAATCTTGTGCATCCAATAAGTTCATTTGTGTCATTGGATTAACATTTAGGTCATTTTCGTCCTCCCTAGGCTTATTCTTGTCCAATTAGGGGTTTTAACCAATCTTGTGCATCCAATATGTTCGTTTGTGTCAATGGATTAACATTTAGGGCATTTTCGTCCTCCCTAGGCTTATTCTTGTCAAATTAGGGTTTTTAACCAATCTTGTGCATCCAAGAAGTTCATTTGAGTCATTGGATTCACATTTAGGTCATTTTCGTCCTATGTAGCCTTATTTATGTGCAATTAGGGTTTTTAACCAATCTTGTGCATCCAATAAGTTCATTTGTGTCATTAGATTAACATTTAGATCATTTTCTTCCTCCCTAGGCCTATTCTTCTGCAATTAGGGTTTTTAACCAATCTTGTGCATCCAATAAGTTCATTTGTGTCATTGGATTAACATTTAGGTCATTTTCGTCCTCCCTAGGCTTATTCTTGTCCAATTAGGGGTTTTAACCAATCTTGTGCATCCAATAAGTTCGTTTGTGTCAATGGATTAACATTTAGGTCATTTTCGTCCTCCCTAGGCTTATTCTTGTCAAATTAGGGTTTTTAACCATTCTTGTGCATCCAAGAAGTTCATTTGAGTCATTGGTTTCACATTTAGGTCATTTTCGTCCTATGTAGCCTTATTTATGTGCAATTAGGGTTTTTAACCAATCTTGTGCATCCAATAAGTTCATTTGTATCATTGGATTAACATTTAGGTCATTTTCGTCCTCCCTAGGCTTATTCTTGTCCAATTAGGGTTTTTAACCAATCTTGTGCATCCAATAAGTTCATTTGTGTCATTGGATGAACATTTAGGTCATTTTCTTCCTCCCTAGGCTTATTCTTGTCCAATTAGGGTTTCTAACCAATCTTGTGCATCGAATAGGTGTGTTTAGTCATTTGATGAACATTTAGGTCATTTTCGTCCTCCCTAGGCTTATTCTTGTCCAATTAGGGTTTTTAACCAATCTTGTGCATCCAATAAGTTCATTTGTGTCATTGGATTAACATTTAGGTCATTTTCGTCCTCCCTAGGCTTATTCTTGTGCAATTAAGGTTTTTAACCAATCTTGTGCATCCAATAAGTTCATTTGTGTCATTGGATTAACATTTAAGTCATTTCCGTCCTCCCTAGGCTTATTTATGTGCAATTAGGGTCTTTAACCAATCTTGTGCATCCAATAAGTTCATTTGTGTCATTAGATTAACATTTAGGTCATTTTCGTCCTCCCTAGGCTTATTCTTCTGCAATTAGGGTTTTTAACCAATCTTGTGCATCCAATAAGTTCATTTGTGTCATTGGATTAACATTTAGTTCATTTTTGTCCTCCCTAAGCTTATTCTTGTGCAATTGGTGTTTTTAACCAATCTTGTGCCTCCAATAAGTTCATTTGTGTCATTGGATTAACATTTAGGTCATTTTCGTCCTCCATAGCCTTATTTATGTGCAATTAGGGTTTTTAACCTATCTTGTGCATCCAAAAAGTTCATTTGAGTCATTGGATTAATATTTAGGTCATTTTCGTCCTCCCTAGGCTTATTTATGTGCAATTAGGGTCTTTAACCAATCTTGTGCATCCAATAAGTTCATTTGTGTCATTAGATTAACATTTAGGTCATTTTCGTCCTCCCTAGGCTTATTCTTCTGCAATTAGGGTTTTTAACCAATCTTGTGCATCCAATAAGTTCATTTGTGTCATTGGATTCACATTTAGGTCATTTTCATCCTCTGTAGTCTTATATATGTGCAATTAGGGTTTTTAACCAATCTTATGCTTCCTAAAAGTTCCTTTGTGTGATTGGATTCACATTTAGGTCATTTTCGTCCTATGTAGCCTTATTTATGTGCAATTAGGGTTTTTAACCAATCTTGTCCATCCAATAAGTTCATTTGTGTCATTGGATTAACATTTAGGTCATTTTCGTCCTCCCTAGGCTTATTCTTGTCCAATTAGAGTTTTTAACCAATCTTGTGCATCCAAAAAGTTCGTTTGTGACATTGGATTAACATTTAGGTCATTTTCGTCCTCCCTAGGCTCATTCTTGTCAAATTAGGGTTTTTAACCAATCTTGTGCATCCAAGAAGTTCATTTGAGTCATAGGATTCACATTTAGGTCATTTTCGTCCTCCATAGCCTTTTTTATGTGCAATTAGGGTCTTTAATCAATCTTGTGCATCCAATAAGTTCATTTGTGTCATTAGATTAACATTTATGTCATTTTCGTCCTCCTTAGGCTTATTCTTCTGCAATTAAGGTTTTTAACCAATCTTGTGCATCCAATAAGTTCATTTGTGTCATTGGATTAACATTTAGGTCATTTTCGTCCTCCCTAGGCTTATTCTTGTCCAATTAGGGGTTTTAACCAATCTTGTGCATCCAATAAGTTCGTTTGTGTCATTGGATTAACATTTAGGTCATTTTCGTCCTCCCTTGGCTTATTCTTGTCAAATTAGGGTTTTTAGCCAATCTTGTGCATCCAAGAAGTTCATTTGTGTCATTGGATTCACATTTAGGTTATTTTCGTCCTCCATAGCCTTATTTATGTGCAATTAGGGTTTTTAACCAATCTTGTGCATCCAAAAAGTTCATTTGAGTCATTGGATTAATATTTAGGTCATTTTGTCCTCCCTAGGCTTATTTATGTGCAATTAGGGTCTTGAACCAATCTTGTGCATCCCATAAGTTCATTTGTGTCATTAGATTACCATTTAGGTCATTTTCGTCCTCCCTAGGCTTATTCTTCTGCAATTAGGGTTTTTAACCAATCTTGTGCATCCAATAAGTTCATTTGTGTCATTGGATTCACATTTAGGTCATTTTCATCATCTGTAGTCTTATTTATGTGCAATTAGGGTTTTTAACCAATCTTCTGCATCCAATAGGTGTGTTTATGTCATTGGATGGACATTTAGGTCATTTTTGTCCTCCCTAAGCTTATTCTTGTGCAATTAGGGTTTTTAACCAATCTTGTGCATCCAATAAGTTCATTTGTGTCATTGGATTAACATTTAGGTCATTTTCGCCTTTCGTAGCCTTATTTATGTGCAATTAGGGTTTTTAACGAATCTTGTGCATCCAAAAGGTTCATTTGTGTCATTGGATTCACATTTAGGTCATTTTCGTCCTCTGTAGCCTTATTTATGTGCAATTAGGGTTTTGAACCAATCTTGTGCATCCAATAAGTTCATTTGTGTCATTGGATTCACATTTAGGTCATTTTCATCCTCTGTAGTCTTATTTATGTGCAATTAGGGTTTTTAACCAATCTTGTGCTTCCTAAAAGTTCATTTGTGTCATTGGATTCACATTTAGGTCATTTTCGTCCTCCCTAGGCTTATTCTTGTCCAATTAGGGGTTTTAACCAATCTTGTGCATCCAATAAGTTCGTTTGTGACATTGGATTAACATTTAGGTCATTTTCGTTCTCCCTAGGCTCATTCTTGTCAAATTAGGGTTTTTAACCAATCTTGTGCATCCAAGAAGTTCATTTGAGTCATTGGATTCACATTTAGGTCATTTTCGTCCTATGTAGCCTTATTTATGTTCAATTAGGGTGTTTAACCAATCTTGTGCATCCAATAAGGTCGTTTGTGTCATTGGATTAACATTTAGGTCATTTACGTCCTCCGTAGGCTTATTCTTCTCTAATTAGGGTTTTTAACCAATCTTGTGCATCCAAAAAGTTCATTTGTGTCATTGGATTAACATTTATGTCATTTTTGCTTCCCTAGGCTTATTTATGTGCAATTAGGGTTTTTAACCAATCTTGTGCATCCAAAAAGTTCATTTGTGTCATTGGATTAACATTTAGGTCATTTTCGTCCTCCGTAGCCTTATTTATGTGCAATTAGGGTTTTTAACCAATCTTGTGCATCCAAAAAGTTCATTTGAGTCATTAGATTAATATTTAGGTCATTTTCGTCCTCTCTAGGCTTATTTATGTGCAATTAGGGTCTTTAACCAATCTTGTGCATCCAATAAGTTCATTTGTGTCATTAGATTAACATTTAGGTCATTTTCGTCCTCCTTAGGCTTATTCTTCTGCAATTAGGGTTTTTAACCAATCTTGTGCATTAAATAAGTTCATTTGTGTCATTGGATTAACATTTAGGTCATTTTCGTCCTCCCTAGGCTTATACTTGTCCAATTAGGGGTTTTAACCAATCTTGTGCATCCAATAAGTTCGTTTGTGTCATTGGATTAACATTTAGGTCATTTTCGTCCTCCCTAGGCTTATTCTTGTCAAATTAGGGTTTTTAACCATTCTTGTGCATCCAAGAAGTTCATTTGAGTCATTGGTTTCACATTTAGGTCATTTTCGTCCTATGTAGCCTTATTTATGTGCAATTAGGGTTTTTAACTAATCTTGTGCATCCAATAAGTTCATTTGTATCATTGGATTAACATTTAGGTCATTTTCGTCCTCCCTAGGCTTATTCTTGTCCAATTAGGGTTTTTAACCAATATTGTGCATCCAAAAAGTTCATTTGTGTCATTGGATTAACATTTATGTCATTTTCGTCTTCCCTAGGCTTATTTATGTGCAATTAGGGTTTTTAACCAATCTTGTGCATCCAAAAAGTTCATTTGTGTCATTGGATTAACATTTAGGTCATTTTCGTCCTCCGTAGCCTTATTTATGTGCAATTAGGGTTTTTAACTAATCTTGCGCATCCAAAAAGTTCATTTGAGTCATTGGATTAATATTTAGCTCATTTTCGTCCTCCCTAGGCTTATTTATGTGCAATTAGGGTCTTTAACTAATCTTGTGCATCCAATAAGTTCATTTGTGTCATTAGATTAACATTTAGATCATTTTCTTCCTCCCTAGGCCTATTCTTCTGCAATTAGGGTTTTTAACCAATCTTGTGCATCCAATAAGTTCATTTGTGTCATTGGATTAACATTTAGGTAATTTTCGTCCTCCCTAGGCTTATTCTTGTCCAATTAGGGGTTTTAACTAATCTTGTGCATCCAATAAGTTCGTTTAGGTCATTTTCGTCCTCCCTAGGCTTATTCTTGTCAAATTAGGGTTTTTAACCAATCTTGTGCATCCAAGAAGTTCATTTGTGTCATTGGATTCACATTTAGGTCATTTTCGTCCTCCATAGCCTTATTTATGTGCAATTAGGGTTTTTAACCAATCTTGTGCATCGAAAAAGTTCATTTGAGTCATTGGATTAATATTTAGGTCATTTTCGTCCTCCCTAGGCTTATTTTTGTGCAATTAGGGTCTTTAACCAATCTTCTGCATCCGATAAGTTCATTTGTGTCGTTAGATTAACATTTAGGTCATTTTCGTCCTCCCTAGGCTTATTCTTCTGCAATTAGGGTTTTTAACCAATCTTGTGCATCCAATAAGTTCATTTGTGTCATTGGATTAACATTTAGGTCATTTTCGTCCTCCATAGCCTTATTTATGTGCAATTAGGGTTTTTAACCAATCTTGTGCATCCAAAAAGTTCATTTTTGTCATTGGATTAAAATTAAGGTCATTTTCGTCCTCCCTAGGCTTATTTATGTGCAATTAGGGTTTTTAACCAATCTTGTGCATCCAATAAGTTCATTTGTGTCATTGGATTAACATTTAGGTCATTTTCGCCTTCCGTAGCCTTATTTATGTGCAATTAGGGTTTTTAACGAATCTTGTGCATCCAAAAGGTTCATTTGTGTCATTGGATTCACATTTAGGTCATTTTCGTCCTCTGTAGCCTTATTTATGTGCAATTCGGGTTTTGAACCAATCTTGTGCATCCAATAAGTTCATTTGTGTCATTGGATTCACATTTAGGTCATTTTCATCCTCTGTAGTCTTATTTATGTGCAATTAGGGTTTTTAACCAATCTTGTGCTTCCTAAAAGTTCATTTGTGTCATTGGATTCACATTTAGGTCATTTTCGTCCTCCCTAGGCTTATTCTTGTCCAATTAGGGGTTTTAACCAATCTTGTGCATCCAATAAGTTCGTTTGTGACATTGGATTAACATTTAGGTCATTTTCGTCCTCCCTAGGCTCATTCTTGTCAAATTAGGGTTTTTAACCAATCTTGTGCATCCAAGAAGTTCATTTGAGTCATTGGATTCACATTTAGGTCATTTTCGTCCTATGTAGCCTTATTTATGTTCAATTAGGGTGTTTAACCAATCTTGTGCATCCAATAAGGTCATTTGTGTCATTGGATTAACAATTAGGTCATTTACGTCCTCCGTAGGCTTATTCTTCTCTAATTAGGGTTTTTAACCAATCTTGTGCATCCAAAAAGTTCATTTGTGTCATTGGATTAACATTTATGTCATTTTTGCTTCCCTAGGCTTATTTATGTGCAATTAGGGTTTTTAACCAATCTTGTGCATCCAAAAAGTTCATTTGTGTCATTGGATTAACATTTAGGTCATTTTCGTCCTCCGTAGCCTTATTTATGTGCAATTAGGGTTTTTAACCAATCTTGTGCATCCAAAAAGTTCATTTGAGTCATTAGATTAATATTTAGGTCATTTTCGTCCTCCCTAGGCTTATTTATGTGCAATTAGGGTCTTTAACCAATCTTGTGCATCCAATAAGTTCATTTGTGTCATTAGATTAACATTTAGGTCATTTTCGTCCTCCTTAGGCTTATTCTTCTGCAATTAGGGTTTTTAACCAATCTTGTGCATTAAATAAGTTCATTTGTGTCATTGGATTAACATTTAGGTCATTTTCGTCCTCCCTAGGCTTATACTTGTCCAATTAGGGTTTTTAACCAATCTTGTGCATCCAATAAGTTCGTTTGTGTCATTGGATTAACATTTAGGTCATTTTCGTCCTCCCTAGGCTTATTCTTGTCAAATTAGGGTTTTTAACCATTCTTGTGCATCCAAGAAGTTCATTTGAGTCATTGGTTTCACATTTAGGTCATTTTCGTCCTATGTAGCCTTATTTATGTGCAATTAGGGTTTTTAACCAATCTTGTGCATCCAATAAGTTCATTTGTATCATTGGATTAACATTTAGGTCATTTTCGTCCTCCCTAGGCTTATTCTTGTCCAATTAGGGTTTTTAACCAATATTGTGCATCCAAAAAGTTCATTTGTGTCATTGGATTAACATTTATGTCATTTTCGTCTTCCCTAGGCTTATTTATGTGCAATTAGGGTTTTTAACCAATCTTGTGCATCCAAAAAGTTCATTTGTGTCATTGGATTAACATTTAGGTCATTTTCGTCCTCCGTAGCCTTATTTATGTGCAATTAGGGTTTTTAACTAATCTTGCGCATCCAAAAAGTTCATTTGAGTCATTGGATTAATATTTAGCTCATTTTCGTACTCCCTAGGCTTATTTATGTGCAATTAGGGTCTTTAACTAATCTTGTGCATCCAATAAGTTCATTTGTGTCATTAGATTAACATTTAGATCATTTTCTTCCTCCCTAGGCCTATTCTTCTGCAATTAGGGTTTTTAACCAATCTTGTGCATCCAATAAGTTCATTTGTGTCATTGGATTAACATTTAGGTAATTTTCGTCCTCCCTAGGCTTATTCTTGTCCAATTAGGGGTTTTAACCAATCTTGTGCATCCAATAAGTTCGTTTAGGTCATTTTCGTCCTCCCTAGGCTTATTCTTGTCAAATTAGGGTTTTTAACCAATCTTGTGCATCCAAGAAGTTCATTTGTGTCATTGGATTCACATTTAGGTCATTTTCGTCCTCCATAGCCTTATTTATGTGCAATTAGGGTTTTTAACCAATCTTGTGCATCCAAAAAGTTCATTTGAGTCATTGGATTAATATTTAGGTCATTTTCGTCCTCCCTAGGCTTATTTTTGTGCAATTAGGGTCTTTAACCAATCTTCTGCATCCGATAAGTTCATTTGTGTCGTTAGATTAACATTTAGGTCATTTTCGTCCTCCGTAGGCTTATTCTTCTGCAATTAGGGTTTTTAACCAATCTTGTGCATCCAATAAGTTCATTTGTGTCATTGGATTAACATTTAGGTCATTTTCGTCCTCCATAGCCTTATTTATGTGCAATTAGGGTTTTTAACCAATCTTGTGCATCCAAAAAGTTCATTTGAGTCATTGGATTAATATTTAGGTCATTTTCGTCCTCCCTAGGCTTATTTATGTGCAATTAGGGTCTTTAACCAATCTTGTGCATCCAATAAGTTCATTTGTGTCATTAGATTAACATTTAGGTCATTTTCGTCCTCCCTAGGCTTATTCTTCTGCAATTAGGGTTTTTAACCAATCTTGTGCATCCAATAAGTTCATTTGTGTCATTGGATTAACATTTAGGTCATTTTCGTCCTCCCTAGGCTTATTCTTGTCCAATTAGGGGTTTTAACCAATCTTGTGCATCCAATAAGTTCGTTTGTGTCAATGGATTAACATTTAGGTCATTTTCGTCCTCCCTAGGCTTATTCTTGTCAAATTAGGGTTTTTAACCATTCTTGTGCATCCAAGAAGTTCATTTGAGTCATTGGTTTCACATTTAGGTCATTTTCGTCCTATGTAGCCTTATTTATGTGCAATTAGGGTTTTTAACCAATCTTGTGCATCCAATAAGTTCATTTGTATCATTGGATTAACATTTAGGTTATTTTCGTCCTCCATAGCCTTATTTATGTGCAATTAGGGTTTTTAACCAATCTTGTGCATCCAAAAAGTTCATTTGTGTCATTGGATTAACATTTAGGTCATTTTCGTCCTCCCTAGGCTTATTCTTGTCCAATTAGGGTTTTTAACCAATCTTGTGCATCCAATAAGTTCATTTGTGTCATTGGATTAACATTTAGGTCATTTTCGTCCTCCCTATGCATCTTCTTGTCCAATTAGGGTTTTTAACCAATCTTGTGCATCCAATAGGTGTGTTTGTGTCATTGGATGATCAATTAGGTCATTTTCGTCCTCCCTAGGCATATTCTTGTCCAATTAGGGTTTTTAACCAATCTTGTGCATCCAATAGGTGTGTTTGTGTCATTGGATGATCAATTTGGTCATTTTCGTTGTCCCTAGGCTTATTCTTGTCCAATTAGGGTTTTTAACCAATCTTGTGCATCCAATAGGTGTGTTTGTGTCATTGGATGATCAATTAGGTCATTTTCGTCGTCCCTAGGCTTATTCTTGTCCAATTAGGGTTTTTAACCAATCTTGTGCATCCGATAAGTTTGTTTGATTCATTGAATTAATATTTAGGTCATTTTCGTCCTCCCTAGGCATATTCTAGTCCAATTAGGGTTTTTAACCAATCTTGTGCATCCAATAGGTGTGTTTGTGTCATTGGATGATCAATTAGGTCATTTTCGTCCTCCCTAGGCTTATTCTTGTCCAATTAGGGTTTTTAACCAATCTTGTGCATCCATTAAGTTCATTAGTGTCATTGGATGATCAATTAGGTCATTTTCGTCCTCCCTAGGCTTATTCTTGTCCAATTAGGGTTTTTAACCAATCTTGTGCATCCAATAGGTGTGTTTGTGTCATTGGATGATCAATTAGGTCATTTTCGTCCTCCCTAGGCATATTCTTGTCCAATTAGGGTTTTTAACCAATCTTGTGCATCCAATAGGCGTGTTTGTGTCATTGGATGATCAATTAGGTAATTTTCGTCCTCCATAGGCTTATTCTTGTCCAATTAGGGTTTTTAACCAATCTTGTGCATCCAATAGGTGTGTTTGTGGCAATGGATGATCAATTTGGTCATTTTCGTCCTCCATAGGCTTATTCTTGTCCAATTAGGGTTTTTAACCAATCTTGTGCATCCAATAGGTGTGTTTGTGTCATTGGATGATCAATTAGGTCATTTTCGTCCTCCCTAGGCTTATTCTTGTCCAATTAGGGTTTTTAACTAATCTTGTTCATCCAATAAGTTCATTTGTGTCATTGGATGATCATTAGGTCATTTTCGTCCTCCCTAGGCATATTCTTGTCCAACTAGGATTTTTAACCAATCTTGGGCATCCAATAGGTGTGTTTGTGTCATTGGATGATCAATTAGGTCATTTTCGTCCTCCCTAGGCATATTCTTGTCCAACTAGGGTTTTTAACCAATCTTGTGCATCCAATAGGTGTGTTTGTGTCATTGGATGATCAATTAGGTCATTTTCGTCCTCCCTAGGCTTATTCTTGTCCAATTAGGGTTTTTAACCAATCTTGTGCATCCAAAAAGTTGAGTTGTGTCGTTGGATTAACATTTAGGTCATTTTCGTTCTCCCTACGCTTATTCTTGTCCAATTAGGGTTTTTAACCAATCTTGTGCATCCAATAGGTGTGTTTGTGTCATTGGATGATCAATTAGGTCATTTTCGTCCTCCCTAGGCATATTCTTGTCCAATTAGGGTTTTTAACCAATCTTGTGCATCCAATAGGTGTGTTTGTGTCATTGGATGATCAATTAGGTCATTTTCGTCCTCCCTAGGCATATTCTTGTCCAATTAGGGTTTTTAACCAATCTTGTGCATCCAATAACTTCATTTGTGTCATTGGATTAACATTTAGGTCATTTTCGTCCTCCCTAGGCTTATTCTTGTCCAATTAGGGTTTTTAACCAATCTTGTGCATCCAATAAGTTCGTTTGTGTCATTGGATTAACATTTAGGTCATTTTCGTCCTCCCTAGGCTTATTCTTGTGCAATTAAGGTTTTAACCAATCTTGTGCATCCAATAAATTCATTTGTTTCATTGGATTAACATTTAGGTCATTTTCGTCCTCCCTAGGCTTATTTATGTGCAATTAGGGTTTTTAACCAATCTTGTGCATCCAATAAGTTCATTTGTGTCATTGGATTAACATTTAGGTCATTTTCGTCCTCCGTAGCCTTATTTATGTGCAATTAGGGTTTTTAACCAATCTTGTGCATCCAATAAGTTCATTTGTGTCATTGGATTAACATTTAGGTCATTTTCGTCCTCCCTAGGCTTATTCTTGTCCAATTAGGGTTTTTAACCAATCTTGTGCATCCAACAAGTTCATTTGTGTCATTGGATTAACATTTATGTCATTTTCGTCTTCCCTAGGCTTATTTATGTGCAATTAGGGTTTTTAACCAATCTTGTGCATCCAAAAAGTTCATTTGTGTCATTGGATTAACATTTAGGTCATTTTCGTCCTCCGTAGCCTTATTTATGTGCAATTAGGGTTTTTAACTAATCTTGCGCATCCAAAAAGTTCATTTGAGTCATTGGATTAATATTTAGCTCATTTTCGTCCTCCCTAGGCTTATTTATGTGCAATTAGGGTCTTTAACTAATCTTGTGCATCCAATAAGTTCATTTGTGTCATTAGATTAACATTTAGATCATTTTCTTCCTCCCTAGGCCTATTCTTCTGCAATTAGGGTTTTTAACCAATCTTGTGCATCCAATAAGTTCATTTGTGTCATTGGATTATCATTTAGGTAATTTTCGTCCTCCCTAGGCTTATTCTTGTCCAATTAGGGGTTTTGACCAATCTTGTGCATCCAATAAGTTCGTTTAGGTCATTTTCGTCCTCCCTAGGCTTATTCTTGTCAAATTAGGGTTTTTAACCAATCTTGTGCATCCAAGAAGTTCATTTGTGTCATTGGATTCACATTTAGGTCATTTTCGTCCTCCATAGCCTTATTTATGTGCAATTAGGGTTTTTAACCAATCTTGTGCATCCAAAAAGTTCATTTGAGTCATTGGATTAATATTTAGGTCATTTTCGTCCTCCCTAGGCTTATTTTTGTGCAATTAGGGTCTTTAACCAATCTTGTGCATCCGATAAGTTCATTTGTGTCGTTAGATTAACATTTAGGTCATTTTCGTCCTCCCTAGGCTCATTCTTGTCAAATTAGGGTTTTTAACCAATCTTGTGCATCCAAGAAGTTCATTTGAGTCATTGGATTCACATTTAGGTCATTTTCGTCCTATGTAGCCTTATTTATGTTCAATTAGGGTGTTTAACCAATCTTGTGCATCCAATAAGGTCATTTGTGTCAATGGATTAACAATTAGGTCATTTACGTCCTCCGTAGGCTTATTCTTCTCTAATTAGGGTTTTTAACCAATCTTGTGCATCCAAAAAGTTCATTTGTGTCATTGGATTAACATTTATGTCATTTTTGCTTCCCTAGGCTTATTTATGTGCAATTAGGGTTTTTAACCAATCTTGTGCATCCAAAAAGTTCATTTGTGTCATTGGATTAACATTTAGGTCATTTTCGTCCTCCGTAGCCTTATTTATGTGCAATTAGGGTTTTTAACCAATCTTGTGCATCCAAAAAGTTCATTTGAGTCATTAGATTAATATTTAGGTCATTTTCGTCCTCCCTAGGCTTATTTATGTGCAATTAGGGTCTTTAACCAATCTTGTGCATCCAATAAGTTCATTTGTGTCATTAGATTAACATTTAGGTCATTTTCGTCCTCCTTAGGCTTATTCTTCTGCAATTAGGGTTTTTAACCAATCTTGTGCATTAAATAAGTTCATTTGTGTCATTGGATTAACATTTAGGTCATTTTCGTCCTCCCTAGGCTTATACTTGTCCAATTAGGGGTTTTAACCAATCTTGTGCATCCAATAAGTTCGTTTGTGTCATTGGATTAACATTTAGGTCATTTTCGTCCTCCCTAGGCTTATTCTTGTCAAATTAGGGTTTTTAACCATTCTTGTGCATCCAAGAAGTTCATTTGAGTCATTGGTTTCACATTTAGGTCATTTTCGTCCTATGTAGCCTTATTTATGTGCAATTAGGGTTTTTAACCAATCTTGTGCATCCAATAAGTTCATTTGTATCATTGGATTAACATTTAGGTTATTTTCGTCCTCCATAGCCTTATTTATGTGCAATTAGGGTTTTTAACCAATCTTGTGCATCCAAAAAGTTCATTAGTGTCATTGGATTAACATTTAGGTCATTTTCGTCCTCCCTAGGCTTATTCTTGTCCAATTAGGGTTTTTAACCAATCTTCTGCATCCAATAGGTGTGTTTATGTCATTGGATGGACATTTAGGTCATTTTTGTCCTCCCTAAGCTTATTCTTGTGCAATTAGGGTTTTTAACCAATCTTGTGCATCCAATAAGTTCATTTGTGTCATTGGATTAACATTTAGGTCATTTTCGCCTTCCATAGCCTTATTTATGTGCAATTAGGGTTTTTAACCAATCTTGTGCATCCAAAAGGTTCATTTGTGTCATTGGATTCACATTTAGGTCATTTTCGTCCTCTGTAGCCTTATTTATGTGCAATTCGGGTTTTGAACCAATCTTGTGCATCCAATAAGTTCATTTGTGTCATTGGATTCACATTTAGGTCATTTTCATCCTCTGTAGTCTTATTTATGTGCAATTAGGGTTTTTAACCAATCTTGTGCTTCCTAAAAGTTCATTTGTGTCATTGGATTCACATTTAGGTCATTTTCGTCCTCCCTAGGCTTATTCTTGTCCAATTAGGGGTTTTAACCAATCTTGTGCATCCAATAAGTTCGTTTGTGTCATTGGATTAACATTTAGGTCATTTTCGTCCTCCCTAGGCTTATTCTTGTCAAATTAGGGTTTTTAACCAATCTTGTGCATCCAAGAAGTTCATTTGAGTCATTGGATTCACATTTAGGTCATTTTCGTCCTATGTAGCCTTATTTATGTTCAATTAGGGTGTTTAACCAATCTTGTGCATCCAATAAGGTCATTTGTGTCATTGGATTAACATTTAGGTCATTTACGTCCTCCGTAGGCTTATTCTTCTCTAATTAGGGTTTTTAACCAATCTTGTGCATCCAAAAAGTTCATTTGTGTCATTGGATTAACATTTATGTCATTTTTGCTTCCCTAGGCTTATTTATGTGCAATTAGGGTTTTTAACCAATCTTGTGCATCCAAAAAGTTCATTTGTGTCATTGGATTAACATTTAGGTCATTTTCGTCCTCCGTAGCCTTATTTATGTGCAATTAGGGTTTTTAACCAATCTTGTGCATCCAATAAGTTCATTTGTGTCATTGGATTAACATTTAGGTCATTTTCGTCCTCCCTAGGGTTATTTATTTGCAATTAGGGTTTTTAACCAAACTTGTGCATCCAATAAGTTCATTTGTGTCAATGGATTAACATTTAGGTCATTTTAGTCCTCCCTAGGGTTACTTATTTGCAATTAGGGTTTTTAACCAAACTTGTGCATCCAATAAGTTCATTTGTGTCATTGGATTAAAATTTAGGTCATTTTCGTCCTCCATAGGGTTATTTATTTGCAATTAGGGTTTTTAACAAAACTTGTGCATCCAATAAGTTCATTTATGTCATTGGATTAACATTTAATTCATTTTCGTTGTCCCTAGGCTTATTCTTGTCGAATTAGGGTTTTTAACCAATCTTGTGCATCCAATAAGTTCATTTGTGTCATTGGATTAACATTTAGGTCATTTTCGTCCTCTCTAGGGTTATTTATGTGCAATTAGGGTTTTTAACCAATCTTGTGCATCCAATAAGTTTATTTGTGTCATTGGATTAACATTTAGGTCATTTTCGTCCTCCCTAGGCTTATTCTTGTCCAATTAGGGTTTTTAACCAATCTTGTGCATCCAATAAGTTTGTTTGTGTCATTGAATTAATATTTAGGTCTTTTTCGTTCTCCCTAGGCATATTCTTGTCCAATTAGGGTTTTTAACCAATCTTGTGCATCCAATAGGTGTGTTTGTGTCATTGGATGATCAATTAGGTCATTTTCGTCCTCCCTAGGCTTATTCTTGTCCAATTAGGGTTTTTAACCAATCTTGTGCATCCAATAAGTTCATTTGTGTCATTGGATGATCAATTAGGTCATTTTCGTTCTCCCTAGGCATATTCATGTTCAACTAGGGTTTTAAACCAATCTTGTGCATCCAATAGGTGTGTTTGTGTCATTGGATGATCAATTAGGTCATTTTCGTCCTCCCTAGGCTTATTCTTGTCCAATTAGGGTTTTTAACCAATCTTGTGCATCCAATAAGTTAAGTTGTGTCATTGGATTAACATTTAGGTCATTTACGTTCTCCCTACGCTTATTCTTGTCCAATTAGGGTTTTTAACCAATCTTGTGCATCCAATAGGTGTGTTTGTGTCATTGGATGATCAATTAGGTCATTTTCGTCCTCCCTAGGCATATTCTTGTCCAATTAGGGTTTTTAACCAATCTTGTGCATCCAATAGGTGTGTTTGTGTCATTGGATGATCAATTAGGTCATTTTCGTCCTCCCTAGGCATATTCTTGTCCAATTAGGGTTTTTAACCAATCTTGTGCATCCAATAAGTTGAGTTGTGTCATTGGATTACCATTTAGGTCATTTTCGTCCTCCCTAGGCTTATTCTTGTCCAATTAGGGTTTTTAACCAATCTTGTGCATCCAATAAGTTGAGTTGTGTCATTGGATTAACATTTAGGTCATTTTCGTCCTCCCTAGGCTTATCCTTGTCCAATTAGGGTTTTTAACCAATCTTGTGCATCCAATAAGTTGAGTTGTGTCATTGGATTAACATTTAGGTCATTTTCGTCGTCCCTAGGCTTATTCTTGTCCAATTAGGGTTTTTAACCAATCTTGTGCATCCAATAGGTGTGTTTGTGTCATTGGATGATCAATTAGGTCATTTTCGTCCTCCATAGGCTTATTCTTGTCCAATTAGGGTTTTTAACCAATCTTTGCATCCAATAAGTTGAGTTGTGTCGTTGGATTAACATTTAGGTCATTTTCGTCCTCCGTAGGCTTATTCTTGTCCAATTAGGGTTTTTAACCAATCTTGTGCATCCAATAAGTTCATTTGTGTCATTGGATTAACATTTAGGTCATTTTCGTCCTCCCTAGGCTTATTCTTGTGCAATTAGGGTTTTTAACCAATCTTGTGCATCCAATAAGTTCATTTGTGTCATTGGATTCACATTTAGGTCATTTTCATCCTCTGTAGTCTTATTTATGTGCAATTAGGGTTTTTAACCAATCTTGTGCTTCCTAAAAGTTCATTTGTGTCATTGGATTCACATTTAGGTCATTTTCGTCCTCCCTAGGCTTATTCTTGTCCAATTAGGGGTTTTAACCAATCTTGTGCATCCAATAAGTTCGTTTGTGACATTGGATTAACATTTAGGTCATTTTCGTTCTCCCTAGGCTCATTCTTGTCAAATTAGGGTTTTTAACCAATCTTGTGCATCCAAGAAGTTCATTTGAGTCATTGGATTCACATTTAGGTCATTTTCGTCCTATGTAGCCTTATTTATGTTCAATTAGGGTGTTTAACCAATCTTGTGCATCCAATAAGGTCGTTTGTGTCATTGGATTAACATTTAGGTCATTTACGTCCTCCGTAGGCTTATTCTTCTCTAATTAGGGTTTTTAACCAATCTTGTGCATCCAAAAAGTTCATTTGTGTCATTGGATTAACATTTATGTCATTTTTGCTTCCCTAGGCTTATTTATGTGCAATTAGGGTTTTTAACCAATCTTGTGCATCCAAAAAGTTCATTTGTGTCATTGGATTAACATTTAGGTCATTTTCGTCCTCCGTAGCCTTATTTATGTGCAATTAGGGTTTTTAACCAATCTTGTGCATCCAAAAAGTTCATTTGAGTCATTAGATTAATATTTAGGTCATTTTCGTCCTCTCTAGGCTTATTTATGTGCAATTAGGGTCTTTAACCAATCTTGTGCATCCAATAAGTTCATTTGTGTCATTAGATTAACATTTAGGTCATTTTCGTCCTCCTTAGGCTTATTCTTCTGCAATTAGGGTTTTTAACCAATCTTGTGCATTAAATAAGTTCATTTGTGTCATTGGATTAACATTTAGGTCATTTTCGTCCTCCCTAGGCTTATACTTGTCCAATTAGGGGTTTTAACCAATCTTGTGCATCCAATAAGTTCGTTTGTGTCATTGGATTAACATTTAGGTCATTTTCGTCCTCCCTAGGCTTATTCTTGTCAAATTAGGGTTTTTAACCATTCTTGTGCATCCAAGAAGTTCATTTGAGTCATTGGTTTCACATTTAGGTCATTTTCGTCCTATGTAGCCTTATTTATGTGCAATTAGGGTTGTTAACCAATCTTGTGCATCCAATAAGTTCATTTGTATCATTGGATTAACATTTAGGTCATTTTCGTCCTCCCTAGGCTTATTCTTGTCCAATTAGGGTTTTTAACCAATATTGTGCATCCAAAAAGTTCATTTGTGTCATTGGATTAACATTTATGTCATTTTCGTCTTCCCTAGGCTTATTTATGTGCAATTAGGGTTTTTAACCAATCTTGTGCATCCAAAAAGTTCATTTGTGTCATTGGATTAACATTTAGGTCATTTTCGTCCTCCGTAGCCTTATTTATGTGCAATTAGGGTTTTTAACTAATCTTGCGCATCCAAAAAGTTCATTTGAGTCATTGGATTAATATTTAGCTCATTTTCGTCCTCCCTAGGCTTATTTATGTGCAATTAGGGTCTTTAACTAATCTTGTGCATCCAATAAGTTCATTTGTGTCATTAGATTAACATTTAAATCATTTTCTTCCTCCCTAGGCCTATTCTTCTGCAATTAGGGTTTTTAACCAATCTTGTGCATCCAATAAGTTCATTTGTGTCATTGGATTAACATTTAGGTAATTTTCGTCCTCCCTAGGCTTATTCTTGTCCAATTAGGGGTTTTAACCAATCTTGTGCATCCAATAAGTTCGTTTAGGTCATTTTCGTCCTCCCTAGGCTTATTCTTGTCAAATTAGGGTTTTTAACCAATCTTGTGCATCCAAGAAGTTCATTTGTGTCATTGGATTCACATTTAGGTCATTTTCGTCCTCCATAGCCTTATTTATGTGCAATTAGGGTTTTTAACCAATCTTGTGCATCCAAAAAGTTCATTTGAGTCATTGGATTAATATTTAGGTCATTTTCGTCCTCCCTAGGCTTATTTTTGTGCAATTAGGGTCTTTAACCAATCTTGTGCATCCGATAAGTTCATTTGTGTCGTTAGATTAACATTTAGGTCATTTTCGTCCTCCCTAGGCTTATTCTTCTGCAATTAGGGTTTTTAACCAATCTTGTGCATCCAATAAGTTTATTTGTGTCATTAGATTAACATTTAGGTCATTTTCGTCCTCCCTAGGCTTATTCTTCTACAATTAAGGTTTTTAACCAATCTTGTGCATCCAATAAGTTCATTTGTGTCATTGGATTAACATTTAGGTCATTTTCGTCCTCCCTAGGCTTATTCTTGTCCAATTAGGGGTTTTAACCAATCTTGTGCATCCAATAAGTTCGTTTGTGACATTGGATTAACATTTAGGTCATTTTCGTCCTCCCTAGGCTCATTCTTGTCAAATTAGGGTTTTTAACCAATCTTGTGCATCCAAGAAATTCATTTGAGTCATTGGATTCACATTTAGGTCATTTTCGTCCTATGTAGCCTTATTTATGTTCAATTAGGGTGTTTAACCAATCTTGTGCATCCAATAAGGTCATTTGTGTCATTGGATTAACATTTAGGTCATTTACGTCCTCCGTAGGCTTATTCTTCTCTAATTAGGGTTTTTAACCAATCTTGTGCATCCAAAAAGTTCATTTGTGTCATTGGATTATTATTTAGGTCATTTTCGTCCTCCCTAGGCTTATTTATGTGCAATTAGGGTTTTTACCCAATCTTGTGCATCCAAAAAGTTCATTTGTGTCATTGGATTAACATTTAGGTCATTTTCGTCCTCTGTAGCCTTATTTATGTGCAATTAGGGTTTTTAACCAATCTTGTGCATCCAAAAAGTTCATTTGAGTCATTGGATTAATATTTAGGTCATTTTCGTCCTCCCTAGGCTTATTTATGTGCAATTAGGGTCTTTAACCAATCTTGTGCATCCAATAAGTTCATTTGTGTCATTAGATTAAAATTTAGGTCATTTTCGTCCTCCCTAGGCTTATTCTTCTGCAATTAGGGTTTTTAACCAATCTTGTGCATTAAATAAGTTCATTTGTGTCATTGGATTAACATTTAGGTCATTTTCGTCCTCCCTAGGCTTATACTTGTCCAATTAGGGGTTTTAACCAATCTTGTGCATCCAATAAGTTCGTTTGTGTCAATGGATTAACATTTAGGTCATTTTCGTCCTCCCTAGGCTTATTCTTGTCAAATTAGGGTTTTTAACCATTCTTGTGCATCCAAGAAGTTCATTTGAGTCATTGGTTTCACATTTAGGTCATTTTCGTCCTATGTAGCCTTATTTATGTGCAATTAGGGTTTTTAACCAATCTTGTGCATCCAATAAGTTCATTTGTATCATTGGATTAACATTTAGGTCATTTTCGTCCTCCCTAGGCTTATTCTTGTCCAATTAGGGTTTTTAACCAATATTGTGCATCCAAAAAGTTCATTTGTGTCATTGGATTAACATTTATGTCATTTTCGTCTTCCCTAGGCTTATTTATGTGCAATTAGGGTTTTTAACCAATCTTGTGCATCCAAAAAGTTCATTTGTGTCATTGGATTAACATTTAGGTCATTTTCGTCCTCCGTAGCCTTATTTATGTGCAATTAGGGTTTTTAACTAATCTTGCGCATCCAAAAAGTTCATTTGAGTCATTGGATTAATATTTAGCTCATTTTCGTACTCCCTAGGCTTATTTATGTGCAATTAGGGTCTTTAACTAATCTTGTGCATCCAATAAGTTCATTTGTGTCATTAGATTAACATTTAGATCATTTTCTTCCTCCCTAGGCCTATTCTTCTGCAATTAGGGTTTTTAACCAATCTTGTGCATCCAATAAGTTCATTTGTGTCATTGGATTAACATTTAGGTAATTTTCGTCCTCCCTAGGCTTATTCTTGTCCAATTAGGGGTTTTAACCAATCTTGTGCATCCAATAAGTTCGTTTAGGTCATTTTCGTCCTCCCTAGGCTTATTCTTGTCAAATTAGGGTTTTTAACCAATCTTGTGCATCCAAGAAGTTCATTTGTGTCATTGGATTCACATTTAGGTCATTTTCGTCCTCCATAGCCTTATTTATGTGCAATTAGGGTTTTTAACCAATCTTGTGCATCCAAAAAGTTCATTTGAGTCATTGGATTAATATTTAGGTCATTTTCGTCCTCCCTAGGCTTATTTTTGTGCAATTAGGGTCTTTAACCAATCTTCTGCATCCGATAAGTTCATTTGTGTCGTTAGATTAACATTTAGGTCATTTTCGTCCTCCGTAGGCTTATTCTTCTGCAATTAGGGTTTTTAACCAATCTTGTGCATCCAATAAGTTCATTTGTGTCATTGGATTAACATTTAGGTCATTTTCGTCCTCCATAGCCTTATTTATGTGCAATTAGGGTTTTTAACCAATCTTGTGCATCCAAAAAGTTCATTTGAGTCATTGGATTAATATTTAGGTCATTTTCGTCCTCCCTAGGCTTATTTATGTGCAATTAGGGTCTTTAACCAATCTTGTGCATCCAATAAGTTCATTTGTGTTATTAGATTAACATTTAGGTCATTTTCGTTCTCCCTAGGCTTATTCTTCTGCAATTAGGGTTTTCAACCATTCTTGTGCATCCAATAAGTTCATTTGTGTCATTGGATTAACATTTAGGTCATTTTCGTCCTCCCTAGGCTTATTCTTGTCCAATTAGGGGTTTTAACTAATCTTGTGCATCCAATAAGTTCGTTTGTGTCATTGGATTAACATTTAGGACATTTTCGTCCTCCCTAGGCTTATTCTTGTCAAATTAGGGTTTTTCACCAATCTTGTGCAACCAAGAAGTTCATTTGAGTCATTGGATTCACATTTAGGTCATTTTCGTCCTATGTAGCCTTATTTATGTGCAATTAGGGTTTTTAACCAATCTTGTGCATCCAATAAGTTCAGTTGTGTCATTGGATTAAAATTTAGGTCATTTTCGTCCTCCCTAGGCTTATTCTTGTCCAATTAGGATTTTTAACGAATCTTGTGCATCCAAAAAGTTCATTTGTGTCATTCGATTAACATTTATGTCATTTTCGTCTTCCCTAGGCTTATTTATGTGCAATTAGGGTTTTTAACCAATCTTGTGCATCCAAAAAGTTCATTTGTGTCATTGGATTAACATTTAGGTCATTTTCGTCCTCCCTAGGCTTATTCTTGTCCAATTAGGGTTTTTAACCAATCTTGTGCATCCAAAAAGTTCATTTGTGTCATTGGATTAACATTTATGTCATTTTCGTCTTCCCTAGGCTTATTTATGTGCAATTAGGGTTTTTAACCAATCTTGTGCATCCAAAAAGTTCATTTGTGTCATTGGATTAACATTTAGGTCATTTTCGTCCTCCGTAGCCTTATTTATGTGCAATTAGGGTTTTTAACCAATCTTGTGCATCCAAAAAGTTCATTTGTGTCATTGGATTAATATTTAGGTCATTTTCGTCCTCCCTAGGCTTATTTATGTGCAATTAGGGTCTTTAACCAATCTTGTGCATCCCATAAGTTCATTTGTGTCATTAGATTACCATTTAGGTCATTTTCGTCCTCCCTAGGCTTATTCTTCTGCAATTAGGGTTTTTAACCAATCTTGTGCATCCAATAAGTTCATTTGTGTCATTGGATTCACATTTAGGTCATTTTCATCATCTGTAGTCTTATTTATGTGCAATTAGGGTTTTTAACCAATCTTCTGCATCCAATAGGTGTGTTTATGTCATTGGATGGACATTTAGGTCATTTTTGTCCTCCCTAAGCTTATTCTTGTGCAATTAGGGTTTTTAACCAATCTTGTGCATCCAATAAGTTCATTTGTGTCATTGGATTAACATTTAGGTCATTTTCGCCTTCCGTAGCCTTATTTATGTGCAATTAGGGTTTTTAACGAATCTTGTGCATCCAAAAGGTTCATTTGTGTCATTGGATTCACATTTAGGTCATTTTCGTCCTCTGTAGCCTTATTTATGTGCAATTCGGGTTTTGAACCAATCTTGTGCATCCAATAAGTTCATTTGTGTCATTGGATTCACATTTAGGTCATTTTCATCCTCTGTAGTCTTATTTATGTGCAATTAGGGTTTTTAACCAATCTTGTGCTTCCTAAAAGTTCATTTGTGTCATTGGATTCACATTTAGGTCATTTTCGTCCTCCCTAGGCTTATTCTTGTCCAATTAGGGGTTTTAACCAATCTTGTGCATCCAATAAGTTCGTTTGTGACATTGGATTAACATTTAGGTCATTTTCGTTCTCCCTAGGCTCATTCTTGTCAAATTAGGGTTTTTAACCAATCTTGTGCATCCAAGAAGTTCATTTGAGTCATTGGATTCACATTTAGGTCATTTTCGTCCTATGTAGCCTTATTTATGTTCAATTAGGGTGTTTAACCAATCTTGTGCATCCAATAAGGTCATTTGTGTCATTGGATTAACATTTAGGTCATTTACGTCCTCCGTAGGCTTATTCTTCTCTAATTAGGGTTTTTAACCAATCTTGGGCATCCAAAAAGTTCATTTGTGTCATTGGATTAACATTTATGTCATTTTTGCTTCCCTAGGCTTATTTATGTGCAATTAGGGTTTTTAACCAATCTTGTGCATCCAAAAAGTTCATTTGTGTCATTGGATTAACATTTAGGTCATTTTCGTCCTCCGTAGCCTTATTTATGTGCAATTAGGGTTTTTAACCAATCTTGTGCATCCAAAAAGTTCATTTGAGTCATTAGATTAATATTTAGGTCATTTTCGTCCTCCCTAGGCTTATTTATGTGCAATTAGGGTCTTTAACCAATCTTGTGCATCCAATAAGTTCATTTGTGTCATTAGATTAACATTTAGGTCATTTTCGTCCTCCTTAGGCTTATTCTTCTGCAATTAGGGTTTTTAACCAATCTTGTGCATTAAATAAGTTCATTTGTGTCATTGGATTAACATTTAGGTCATTTTCGTCCTCCCTAGGCTTATTCTTGTCCAATTAGGGGTTTTAACCAATCTTGTGCATCCAATAAGTTCGTTTGTGTCAATGGATTAACATTTAGGTCATTTTCGTCCTCCCTAGGCTTATTCTTGTCAAATTAGGGTTTTTAACCATTCTTGTGCATCCAAGAAGTTCATTTGAGTCATTGGTTTCACATTTAGGTCATTTTCGTCCTATGTAGCCTTATTTATGTGCAATTAGGGTTTTTAACCAATCTTGTGCATCCAATAAGTTCATTTGTATCATTGGATTAACATTTAGGTCATTTTCGTCCTCCCTAGGCTTATTCTTGTCCAATTAGGGTTTTTAACCAATCTTGTGCATCCAAAAAGTTCATTTGTGTCATTGGATTAACATTTATGTCATTTTCGTCTTCCCTAGGCTTATTTATGTGCAATTAGGGTTTTTAACCAATCTTGTGCATCCAAAAAGTTCATTTGTGTCATTGGATTAACATTTAGGTCATTTTCGTCCTCCGTAGCCTTATTTATGTGCAATTAGGGTTTTTAACCAATCTTGCGCATCCAAAAAGTTCATTTGAGTCATTGGATTAATATTTAGTTCATTTTCGTACTCCCTAGGCTTATTTATGTGCAATTAGGGTCTTTAACCAATCTTGTGCATCCAATAAGTTCATTTGTGTCATTAGATTAACATTTAGATCATTTTCTTCCTCCCTAGGCCTATTCTTCTGCAATTAGGGTTTTTAACCAATCTTGTGCATCCAATAAGTTCATTTGTGTAATTGGATTAACATTTAGGTAATTTTCGTCCTTTCTAGGCTTATTCTTGTCCAATTAGGGGTTTTAACCAATCTTGTGCATCCAATAAGTTCGTTTGTGTCATTGGATTAACATTTAGGTCATTTTCGTCCTCCCTAGGTTTATTCTTGTCAAATTAGGGTTTTTAACCAATCTTGTGCATCCAAGAAGTTCATTTGTGTCATTGGATTCACATTTAGGTCATTTTCGTCCTCCATAGCCTTATTTATGTGCAATTAGGGTTTTTAACCAATCTTGTGCATCCAAAAAGTTCATTTGAGTCATTGGATTAATATTTAGGTCATTTTCGTCCTCCCTAGGCTTATTTATGTGCAATTAGGGTCTTTAACCAATCTTGTGCATCCAATAAGTTCATTTGTGTCATTAGATTAACATTTAGGTCATTTTCATCCTCCCTAGGCTTATTCTTCTGCAATTTGGGTTTTTAACCAATCTTGTGCATCCAATAAGTTCATTTGTGTCATTGGATTAACATTTAGGTCATTTTCGTCCTCCATAGCCTTATTTATGTGCAATTAGGATTTTTAACCAATCTTGTGCATCCAAAAAGTTCATTTGAGTCATTAGATTAATATTTAGGTCATTTTCGTCCTCCCCAGGCTTATTTATTTGCAATTAGGGTCTTTAACCAATCTTGTGCATCCAATAAGTTCATTTGTGTCATTAGATTTACATTTAGGTCATTTTCGTCCTCCCTAGGCTTATTCATGTCAAATTAGGGTTTTTAACCAATCTTGTGCATCCAAGAAGTTCATTTGTGTCATTGGATTCACATTTACGTCATTTTCGTCCTCCATAGCCTTATTTATGTGCAATTAGGGTTTTTAACCAATCTTGTGCATCCAAAAAGTTCATTTGAGTCATTGGATTAATATTTAGGTCATTTTCGTCCACCCTAGGCTTATTTTTGTGCAATTAGGGTGTTTAACCAATCTTGTGCATCCGATAAGTTCATTTGTGTCATTAGATTAACATTTAGGTCATTTTCATCCTCCCTAGGCTTATTCTTCTGCAATTAGGGTTTTTAACCAATCTTGTGCATCCAAAAAGTTCATTTGAGTCATTGGATTATTATTTAGGTCATTTTCGTCCTCCCTAGGCTTATTTATGTGCCATTAGGGTCTTTAACCAATCTTGTGCATCCTAAAAGTTCATTTGTGTCATTGGATTCACATTTAGGTCATTTTCGTCCAATGTAGCCTTATTTATGTGCAATTAGGGTTTTTAACCAATCTTGTCCATCCAATAAGTTCATTTGTGTAATTGGATTAACATTTAGGTCATTTTCGTCCTCCGTTGGCTTATTCTTGTCCAATTAGGGTTTTTAACCAATCTTGTGCATCCAAAAAGTTCATTTGTTTCATTGGATTAACATTTATGTCATTTTCGTCCTCCCTATGCTTATTTATGTGCAATTAGGGTTTTTAACCAATCTTGTGCATCCAAAAAGTTCATTTGAGTCATTGGATTAACATTTAGGTCATTTTCGTCCTCCCTAGGCTTATTTATGTGCAATTAGGGTCTTTAACCAAACTTGTGCATCCAATAAGTTCATTGTGTCATTAGATTTACATTTAGGTCATTTTCGTCCTCCCTAGGCTTATTTATGTGCAATTAGGGTCTTTAACCAATCTTGTGCATCCAATAAGTTCATTTGTGTCATTAGATTAAAATTTAGGTCATTTTCGTCCTCCCTAGGCTTATTCTTCTGCAATTAGGGTTTTTAACCAATCTTGTGCATTAAATAAGTTCATTTGTGTCATTGGATTAACATTTAGGTCATTTTCGTCCTCCCTAGGCTTATACTTGTCCAATTAGGGGTTTTAACCAATCTTGTGCATCCAATAAGTTCGTTTGTGTCAATGGATTAACATTTAGGTCATTTTCGTCCTCCCTAGGCTTATTCTTGTCAAATTAGGGTTTTTAACCATTCTTGTGCATCCAAGAAGTTCATTTGAGTCATTGGTTTCACATTTAGGTCATTTTCGTCCTATGTAGCCTTATTTATGTGCAATTAGGGTTTTTAACCAATCTTGTGCATCCAATAAGTTCATTTGTATCATTGGATTAACATTTAGGTCATTTTCGTCCTCCCTAGGCTTATTCTTGTCCAATTAGGGTTTTTAACCAATATTGTGCATCCAAAAAGTTCATTTGTGTCATTGGATTAACATTTATGTCATTTTCGTCTTCCCTAGGCTTATTTATGTGCAATTAGGGTTTTTAACCAATCTTGTGCATCCAAAAAGTTCATTTGTGTCATTGGATTAACATTTAGGTCATTTTCGTCCTCCGTAGCCTTATTTATGTGCAATTAGGGTTTTTAACTAATCTTGCGCATCCAAAAAGTTCATTTGAGTCATTGGATTAATATTTAGCTCATTTTCGTACTCCCTAGGCTTATTTATGTGCAATTAGGGTCTTTAACTAATCTTGTGCATCCAATAAGTTCATTTGTGTCATTAGATTAACATTTAGATCATTTTCTTCCTCCCTAGGCCTATTCTTCTGCAATTAGGGTTTTTAACCAATCTTGTGCATCCAATAAGTTCATTTGTGTCATTGGATTAACATTTAGGTAATTTTCGTCCTCCCTAGGCTTATTCTTGTCCAATTAGGGGTTTTAACCAATCTTGTGCATCCAATAAGTTCGTTTAGGTCATTTTCGTCCTCCCTAGGCTTATTCTTGTCAAATTAGGGTTTTTAACCAATCTTGTGCATCCAAGAAGTTCATTTGTGTCATTGGATTCACATTTAGGTCATTTTCGTCCTCCATAGCCTTATTTATGTGCAATTAGGGTTTTTAACCAATCTTGTGCATCCAAAAAGTTCATTTGTGTCATTGGATTAATATTTAGGTCATTTTCGTCCTCCCTAGGCTTATTTATGTGCAATTAGGGTCTTTAACCAATCTTGTGCATCCAATAAGTTCATTTGTGTCATTAGATTAACATTTAGGTCATTTTCATCCTCCCTAGGCTTATTCTTCTGCAATTAGGGTTTTTAACCAATCTTGTGCATCCAATAAGTTCATTTGTGTCATTGGATTAACATTTAGGTCATTTTCGTCCTCCATAGCCTTATTTATGTGCAATTAGGATTTTTAACCAATCTTGTGCATCCAAAAAGTTCATTTGAGTCATTGGATTAATATTTAGGTCATTTTCGTCCTCCCCAGGCTTATTTATTTGCAATTAGGGTCTTTAACCAATCTTGTGCATCCAATAAGTTCATTTGTGTCATTAGATTTACATTTAGGTCATTTTCGTCCTCCCTAGGCTTATTCATGTCAAATTAGGGTTTTTAACCAATCTTGTGCATCCAAGAAGTTCATTTGTGTCATTGGATTCACATTTACGTCATTTTCGTCCTCCATAGCCTTATTTATGTGCAATTAGGGTTTTTAACCAATCTTGTGCATCCAAAAAGTTCATTTGAGTCATTGGATTAATATTTAGGTCATTTTCGTCCACCCTAGGCTTATTTTTGTGCAATTAGGGTCTTTAACCAATCTTGTGCATCCGATAAGTTCATTTGTGTCATTAGATTAACATTTAGGTCATTTTCATCCTCCCTAGGCTTATTCTTCTGCAATTAGGGTTTTTAACCAATCTTGTGCATCCAAAAAGTTCATTTGCGTCATTGGATTATTATTTAGGTCATTTTCGTCCTCCCTAGGCTTATTTATGTGCCATTAGGGTCTTTAACCAATCTTGTGCATCCTAAAAGTTCATTTGTGTCATTGGATTCACATTTAGGTCATTTTCGTCCAATGTAGCCTTATTTATGTGCAATTAGGGTTTTTAACCAATCTTGTCCATCCAATAAGTTCATTTGTGTAATTGGATTAACATTTAGGTCATTTTCGTCCTCCCTTGGCTTATTCTTGTCCAATTAGGGTTTTTAACCAATCTTGTGCATCCAAAAAGTTCATTTGTTTCATTGGATTAACATTTATGTCATTTTCGTCCTCCCTATGCTTATTTATGTGCAATTAGGGTTTTTAACCAATCTTGTGCATCCAAAAAGTTCATTTGAGTCATTGGATTAACATTTAGGTCATTTTCGTCCTCCCTAGGCTTATTTATGTGCAATTAGGGTCTTTAACCAAACTTGTGCATCCAATAAGTTCATTGTGTCATTAGATTTACATTTAGGTCATTTTCGTCCTCCCTAGGCTTATTTATGTGCAATTAGGGTCTTTAACCAATCTTGTGCATCCAATAAGTTCATTTGTGTCATTAGATTAAAATTTAGGTCATTTTCGTCCTCCCTAGGCTTATTCTTCTGCAATTAGGGTTTTTAACCAATCTTGTGCATTAAATAAGTTCATTTGTGTCATTGGATTAACATTTAGGTCATTTTCGTCCTCCCTAGGCTTATACTTGTCCAATTAGGGGTTTTAACCAATCTTGTGCATCCAATAAGTTCGTTTGTGTCAATGGATTAACATTTAGGTCATTTTCGTCCTCCCTAGGCTTATTCTTGTCAAATTAGGGTTTTTAACCAACCTTGTGCATCCAAGAAGTTCATTTGTGTCATTGGATTCACATTTAGGACATTTGCGTCCTCCATAGCCTTATTTATGTGCAATTAGGGTTTTTAACCAATCTTGTGCATCCAAAAAGTTCATTTGTGTCATTGGATTAATATTTAGGTCATTTTCGTCCTCCCTAGGCTTATTTATGTGCAATTAGGGTCTTTAACCAATCTTGTGCATCCAATAAGTTCATTTGTGTCATTAGATTAACATTTAGGTCATTTTCATCCTCCCTAGGCTTATTCTTCTGCAATTAGGGTTTTTAACCAATCTTGTGCATCCAATAAGTTCATTTGTGTCATTGGATTAACATTTAGGTCATTTTCGTCCTCCATAGCCTTATTTATGTGCAATTAGGGTTTTTAACCAATCTTGTGCATCCAAAAAGTTCATTTTTGTCATTGGATTAAAATTAAGGTCATTTTCGTCCTCCCTAGGCTTATTTATGTGCAATTAGGGTTTTTAACCAATCTTGTGCATCCAATAAGTTCATTTGTGTCATTGGATTAACATTTAGGTCATTTTCGCCTTCCGTAGCCTTATTTATGTGCAATTAGGGTTTTTAACGAATCTTGTGCATCCAAAAGGTTCATTTGTGTCATTGGATTCACATTTAGGTCATTTTCGTCCTCTGTAGCCTTATTTATGTGCAATTCGGGTTTTGAACCAATCTTGTGCATCCAATAAGTTCATTTGTGTCATTGGATTCACATTTAGGTCATTTTCATCCTCTGTAGTCTTATTTATGTGCAATTAGGGTTTTTAACCAATCTTGTGCTTCCTAAAAGTTCATTTGTGTCATTGGATTCACATTTAGGTCATTTTCGTCCTCCCTAGGCTTATTCTTGTCCAATTAGGGGTTTTAACCAATCTTGTGCATCCAATAAGTTCGTTTGTGACATTGGATTAACATTTACGTCATTTTCGTCCTCCCTAGGCTCATTCTTGTCCAATTAGGGTTTTTAACCAATCTTGTGCATCCAAGAAGTTCATTTGAGTCATTGGATTCACATTTAGGTCATTTTCGTCCTATGTAGCCTTATTTATGTTCAATTAGGGTGTTTAACCAATCTTGTGCATCCAATAAGGTCATTTGTGTCATTGGATTAACATTTAGGTCATTTACGTCCTCCGTAGGCTTATTCTTCTCTAATTAGGGTTTTTAACCAATCTTGGGCATCCAAAAAGTTCATTTGTGTCATTGGATTAACATTTATGTCATTTTTGCTTCCCTAGGCTTATTTATGTGCAATTAGGGTTTTTAACCAATCTTGTGCATCCAAAAAGTTCATTTGTGTCATTGGATTAACATTTAGGTCATTTTCGTCCTCCGTAGCCTTATTTATGTGCAATTAGGGTTTTTAACCAATCTTGTGCATCCAAAAAGTTCATTTGAGTCATTAGATTAATATTTAGGTCATTTTCGTCCTCCCTAGGCTTATTTATGTGCAATTAGGGTCTTTAACCAATCTTGTGCATCCAATAAGTTCATTTGTGTCATTAGATTAACATTTAGGTCATTTTCGTCCTCCTTAGGCTTATTCTTCTGCAATTAGGGTTTTTAACCAATCTTGTGCATTAAATAAGTTCATTTGTGTCATTGGATTAACATTTAGGTCATTTTCGTCCTCCCTAGGCTTATACTTGTCCAATTAGGGGTTTTAACCAATCTTGTGCATCCAATAAGTTCGTTTGTGTCATTGGATTAACATTTAGGTCATTTTCGTCCTCCCTAGGCTTATTCTTGTCAAATTAGGGTTTTTAACCATTCTTGTGCATCCAAGAAGTTCATTTGAGTCATTGGTTTCACATTTAGGTCATTTTCGTCCTATGTAGCCTTATTTATGTGCAATTAGGGTTTTTAACCAATCTTGTGCATCCAATAAGTTCATTTGTGTCATTGGATTAACATTTAGGTCATTTTCGTCCTCCCTAGGCTTATTCTTGTCCAATTAGGGTTTTTAACCAATGTTGTGCATCCAATAAGTTCATTTGTGTCATTGGATTAACATTTAGGTCATTTTCGTCCTCCCTAGGCTTATTCTTGTCCAATTAGGGTTTTTAACCAATCTTGTGCATCCAATAAGTTCATTTGTGTCATTGGATGAACATTTAGGTCATTTTCGTCCTCCCTAGGCTTATTCTTGGGCAATTAGGGTTTTTAACCAATCTTGTGCATCCAAAAAGTTCATTTGTGTCTTTGGATTAACATTTAGGACATTTTCGTCCTCTCAATGGTTATTTATGTCCAATTAGGGTTTTAAACTAGTCTTGTGCATCCAATAAGTTCATTTGTGTCATTGGATTAACATTTAGGTCATTTTCGTCCTCCCTAGGCTTATTCTTGTCCAATTAGGGTTTTTAACCAATCTTGTGCATCCAAAAAGTTCATTTGTGTCATTGGATTAACATTTATGTCATTTTCGTCTTCCCTAGGCTTATTTATGTGCAATTAGGGTTTTTAACCAATCTTGTGCATCCAAAAAGTTCATTTGTGTCATTGGATTAACATTTAGGTCATTTTCGTCCTCCGTAGCCTTATTTATGTGCAATTAGGGTTTTTAACCAATCTTGCGCATCCAAAAAGTTCATTTGAGTCATTGGATTAATATTTAGTTCATTTTCGTACTCCCTAGGCTTATTTATGTGCAATTAGGGTCTTTAACCAATCTTGTGCATCCAATAAGTTCATTTGTGTCATTAGATTAACATTTAGATCATTTTCTTCCTCCCTAGGCCTATTCTTCTGCAATTAGGGTTTTTAACCAATCTTGTGCATCCAATAAGTTCATTTGTGTAATTGGATTAACATTTAGGTAATTTTCGTCCTTTCTAGGCTTATTCTTGTCCAATTAGGGGTTTTAACCAATCTTGTGCATCCAATAAGTTCGTTTGTGTCATTGGATTAACATTTAGGTCATTTTCGTCCTCCCTAGGTTTATTCTTGTCAAATTAGGGTTTTTAACCAATCTTGTGCATCCAAGAAGTTCATTTGTGTCATTGGATTCACATTTAGGTCATTTTCGTCCTCCATAGCCTTATTTATGTGCAATTAGGGTTTTTAACCAATCTTGTGCATCCAAAAAGTTCATTTGAGTCATTGGATTAATATTTAGGTCATTTTCGTCCTCCCTAGGCTTATTTATGTGCAATTAGGGTCTTTAACCAATCTTGTGCATCCAATAAGTTCATTTGTGTCATTAGATTAACATTTAGGTCATTTTCGTCCACCCTAGGCTTATTCTTCTACAATTAGGGTTTTTAACCAATCTTGTGCATCCAATAAGTTCATTTGTGTCATTGGATTAACATTTAGGTCATTTTCGTCCTCCCTAGGCTTATTCTTGTCCAATTAGGGGTTTTAACCAATCTTGTGCATCCAATAAGTTCATTTGTGTCATTGGATTAACTTTGAGGTCATTTTCGTCCTCCCTAGGCTTATTCTTGTCAAATTAGGGTTTTTAACCAATCTTGTGCATCCAAGAAGTTCATTTGTGTCATTGGATTCACATTTAGGACATTTGCGTCCTCCATAGCCTTATTTATGTGCAATTAGGGTTTTTAACCAATCTTGTGCATCCAAAAAGTTCATTTGAGTCATTGGATTAATATTTAGGTCATTTTCGTCCTCCCTAGGCTTATTTATGTGCAATTAGGGTCTTTAACCAATCTTGTGCATCCAATAAGTTCATTTGTGTCATTAGATTAACATTTAGGTCATTTTCATCCTCCCTAGGCTTATTCTTCTGCAATTAGGGTTTTTAACCAATCTTGTGCATCCAAAAAGTTCATTTGAGTCATTGGATTATTATTTAGGTCATTTTCGTCCTCCCTAGGCTTATTTATGTGCCATTAGGGTCTTTAACCAATCTTGTGCATCCTAAAAGTTCATTTGTGTCATTGGATTCACATTTAGGTCATTTTCGTCCAATGTAGCCTTATTTATGTGCAATTAGGGTTTTTAACCAATCTTGTCCATCCAATAAGTTCATTTGTGTAATTGGATTAACATTTAGGTCATTTTCGTCCTCCCTTGGCTTATTCTTGTCCAATTAGGGTTTTTAACCAATCTTGTGCATCCAAAAAGTTCATTTGTTTCATTGGATTAACATTTATGTCATTTTCGTCCTCCCTATGCTTATTTATGTGCAATTAGGGTTTTTAACCAATCTTGTGCATCCAAAAAGTTCATTTGAGTCATTGGATTAACATTTAGGTCATTTTCGTCCTCCCTAGGCTTATTTATGTGCAATTAGGGTCTTTAACCAAACTTGTGCATCCAATAAGTTCATTGTGTCATTAGATTTACATTTAGGTCATTTTCGTCCTCCCTAGGCTTATTTATGTGCAATTAGGGTCTTTAACCAATCTTGTGCATCCAATAAGTTCATTTGTGTCATTAGATTAAAATTTAGGTCATTTTCGTCCTCCCTAGGCTTATTCTTCTGCAATTAGGGTTTTTAACCAATCTTGTGCATTAAATAAGTTCATTTGTGTCATTGGATTAACATTTAGGTCATTTTCGTCCTCCCTAGGCTTATACTTGTCCAATTAGGGGTTTTAACCAATCTTGTGCATCCAATAAGTTCGTTTGTGTCAATGGATTAACATTTAGGTCATTTTCGTCCTCCCTAGGCTTATTCTTGTCAAATTAGGGTTTTTAACCATTCTTGTGCATCCAAGAAGTTCATTTGAGTCATTGGTTTCACATTTAGGTCATTTTCGTCCTATGTAGCCTTATTTATGTGCAATTAGGGTTTTTAACCAATCTTGTGCATCCAATAAGTTCATTTGTATCATTGGATTAACATTTAGGTCATTTTCGTCCTCCCTAGGCTTATTCTTGTCCAATTAGGGTTTTTAACCAATATTGTGCATCCAAAAAGTTCATTTGTGTCATTGGATTAACATTTATGTCATTTTCGTCTTCCCTAGGCTTATTTATGTGCAATTAGGGTTTTTAACCAATCTTGTGCATCCAAAAAGTTCATTTGTGTCATTGGATTAACATTTAGGTCATTTTCGTCCTCCGTAGCCTTATTTATGTGCAATTAGGGTTTTTAACTAATCTTGCGCATCCAAAAAGTTCATTTGAGTCATTGGATTAATATTTAGCTCATTTTCGTACTCCCTAGGCTTATTTATGTGCAATTAGGGTCTTTAACTAATCTTGTGCATCCAATAAGTTCATTTGTGTCATTAGATTAACATTTAGATCATTTTCTTCCTCCCTAGGCCTATTCTTCTGCAATTAGGGTTTTTAACCAATCTTGTGCATCCAATAAGTTCATTTGTGTCATTGGATTAACATTTAGGTAATTTTCGTCCTCCCTAGGCTTATTCTTGTCCAATTAGGGGTTTTAACCAATCTTGTGCATCCAATAAGTTCGTTTAGGTCATTTTCGTCCTCCCTAGGCTTATTCTTGTCAAATTAGGGTTTTTAACCAATCTTGTGCATCCAAGAAGTTCATTTGTGTCATTGGATTCACATTTAGGTCATTTTCGTCCTCCATAGCCTTATTTATGTGCAATTAGGGTTTTTAACCAATCTTGTGCATCCAAAAAGTTCATTTGAGTCATTGGATTAATATTTAGGTCATTTTCGTCCTCCCTAGGCTTATTTTTGTGCAATTAGGGTCTTTAACCAATCTTCTGCATCCGATAAGTTCATTTGTGTCGTTAGATTAACATTTAGGTCATTTTCGTCCTCCGTAGGCTTATTCTTCTGCAATTAGGGTTTTTAACCAATCTTGTGCATCCAATAAGTTCATTTGTGTCATTGGATTAACATTTAGGTCATTTTCGTCCTCCATAGCCTTATTTATGTGCAATTAGGGTTTTTAACCAATCTTGTGCATCCAAAAAGTTCATTTGAGTCATTGGATTAATATTTAGGTCATTTTCGTCCTCCCTAGGCTTATTTATGTGCAATTAGGGTCTTTAACCAATCTTGTGCATCCAATAAGTTCATTTGTGTCATTAGATTAACATTTAGGTCATTTTCGTCCTCCTTAGGCTTATTCTTCTGCAATTAGGGTTTTTAACCAATCTTGTGCATTAAATAAGTTCATTTGTGTCATTGGATTAACATTTAGGTCATTTTCGTCCTCCCTAGGCTTATTCTTGTCCAATTAGGGGTTTTAACCAATCTTGTGCATCCAATAAGTTCGTTTGTGTCATTGGATTAACATTTAGGTCATTTTCGTCCTCCCTAGGCTTATTCTTGTCAAATTAGGGTTTTTAACCAATCTTGTGCATCCAAGAAGTTCATTTGAGTCATTGGATTCACATTTAGGTCATTTTCGTCCTATGTAGCCTTATTTATGTTCAATTAGGGTTTTTAACCAATCTTGTGCATCCAATAAGTTCATTTGTGTCATTGGATTAACATTTAGGTCATTTTCGTCCTCCCTAGGCTTATTCTTGTCCAATTAGGGTTTTTAACCAATCTTGTGCATCCAATAAGTTCATTTGTGTCATTGTATTAACATTTAGGTCATTTTCATCCTCCCTAGGCATATTCTTGTCCAATTAGGGTTTTTATCCAATCTTGTGCATCCAATAGGTGTGTTTGTGTCATTGGATGATCAATTAGGTCATTTTCGTCCTCCCTAGGCTTATTCTTGTCCAATTAGGGTTTTTAACCAATCTTGTGCATCCAATAAGTTCATTTGTGTCATTGGATTAACATTTAGGTGATTTTCGTCCTCCCTAGGCTTATTCTTGTCCAATTAGGGTTTTTAACCAATCTTGTGCATCCAATAAGTTCATTTGTGTCATTGGATTAACATTTAGGTCATTTTCGTCCTCCCTAGGCTTATTCTTGTGCAATTTGGGTTTTTAACCAATCTTGTGCATCCAAAAAGTTCATTTGTGTCATTGGATTAACATTTAGGTCATTTTCGTCCACCCTAGGTTTATTCTTGTGCAATTAGGGTTTTTAACCAATCTTGTGCATCCAAAAAGTTCATTTGTGTCATTGGATTAACATTTAGGTCATTTTCGTCTTCCCTAGGCTTATTTATGTGCAATTAGGGTTTTTAACCAATCTTGTGCATCCAAAAAGTTCATTTGTGTCATTGGATTAACATTTAGGTCATTTTCGTCCTCCGTAGCCTTATTTATGTGCAATTAGGGTTTTTAACCAATCTTGTGCATCCAAAAAGTTCATTTGAGTCACTGGATTAATATTTAGGTCATTTTCGTACTCCCTAGGCTTATTTATGTGCAATTAGGTTCTTTAACCAATCTTGTGCATCCAAAAAGTTCATTTGTGTCAATTGATTAACATTTAGGTCATTTTCGTCCTCCGTAGCCTTATTTATGTGCAATTAGGGTTTTTAACCAATCTTGTGCATCCAAAAAGTTCATTTGAGTCATTGGATTAATATTTAGGTCATTTTCGTCCTCCCTAGGCTTGGATTAACATTTAGGTCATTTTCGTCCTCCGTAGCCTTATTTATGTGCAATTATGGTTTTTAACCAATCTTGTGCATCCAAAAAGTTCATTTGAGTCAATTGATTAATATTTAGGTCATTTTCGTACTTCCTAGGCTTATTTATGTGCAATTAGGGTCTTTAACCAATCTTGTGGATCCAATAAGTTCATTTGTGTCATTAGATTAACATTTAGGTCATTTTCTTCCTCCCTAGGCCTATTCTTCTGCAATTAGGGTTTTCAACCATTCTTGTGCATCCAATAAGTTCATTTGTGTCATTGGATTAACATTTAGGTCATTTTCGTCCTCCCTAGGCTTATTCTTGTCCAATTAGGGATTTTAACCAATCTTGTGCATCCAATAAGTTTGTTTGTGTCATTGGATTAACATTTAGGTCATTTTCGTCCTCCCTAGGCTTATTCTTGTCAAATTAGGGTTTTTAACCAATCTTGTGCAACCAAGAAGTTCATTTGTGTCATTGGATTAAGATATAGGTCATTTTCGTCCTCCCTAGGCTTATTCTTGTCCAATTAGGGTTTTTAACCAATCTTGTGCATCCAACAAGTTCATTTGTGTCATTGGATTAACATTTATGTCATTTTCGTCTTCCCTAGGCTTATTTATGTGCAATTTGGGTTTTTAACCAATCTTGTGCATCCAAAAAGTTCATTTGTGTCATTGGATTAACATTTAGGTCATTTTCGTCCTCCGTAGCCTTATTTATGTGCAATTAGGGTTTTTAACCAATCTTGTGCATCCAAAAAGTTCATTTGAGTCATTGGATTAATATTTAGGTCATTTTCGTCCTCCCTAGGCTTATTTATGTGCAATTAGGTTCTTTAACCAATCTTGTGCATCCAAAAAGTTCATTTGTGTCAATTGATTAACATTTAGGTCATTTTCGTCCTCCGTAGCCTTATATATGTGCAATTAGGGTTTTGAACCAATCTTGTGCATCCAAAAAGTTCAGTTGAGTCATTGGATTAATATTTAGGTCATTTTCGTCCTCCCTAGGCTTGGATTAACATTTAGGTCATTTTCGTCCTCTGTAGCCTTATTTATGTGCAATTAGGGTTTTTAACCAATCTTGTGCATCCAAAAAGTTCATTTGAGTCATTGGATTAATATTTAGGTCATTTTCGTCCTCCCTAGGCTTATTTATGTGCAATTAGGGTCTTTAACCAATCTTGTGCATCCAATAAGTTCATTTGTGTCATTAGATTAAAATTTAGGTCATTTTCGTCCTCCCTAGGCTTATTCTTCTGCAATTAGGGTTTTTAACCAATCTTGTGCATTAAATAAGTTCATTTGTGTCATTGGATTAACATTTAGGTCATTTTCGTCCTCCCTAGGCTTATACTTGTCCAATTAGGGGTTTTAACCAATCTTGTGCATCCAATAAGTTCGTTTGTGTCAATGGATTAACATTTAGGTCATTTTCGTCCTCCCTAGGCTTATTCTTGTCAAATTAGGGTTTTTAACCAACCTTGTGCATCCAAGAAGTTCATTTGTGTCATTGGATTCACATTTAGGACATTTGCGTCCTCCATAGCCTTATTTATGTGCAATTAGGGTTTTTAACCAATCTTGTGCATCCAAAAAGTTCATTTGTGTCATTGGATTAATATTTAGGTCATTTTCGTCCTCCCTAGGCTTATTTATGTGCAATTAGGGTCTTTAACCAATCTTGTGCATCCAATAAGTTCATTTGTGTCATTAGATTAACATTTAGGTCATTTTCATCCTCCCTAGGCTTATTCTTCTGCAATTAGGGTTTTTAACCAATCTTGTGCATCCAATAAGTTCATTTGTGTCATTGGATTAACTTTTAGGTCATTTTCGTCCTCACTAGGCTTATTCTTGTCCAATTAGGGGTTTTAACCAATCTTGTGCATCCAAAAAGTTCATTTGTGTCATTGGATTAACTTTTAGGTCATTTTCGTCCTCCCTAGGCTTATTCTTGTCAAATTAGGGTTTTTAACCAATCTTGTGCATCCAAGAAGTTCATTTGTGTCATTGGATTCACATTTAGGTCATTTGCGTCCTCCATAGCCTTATTTATGTGCAATTAGGGTTTTTAACCAATCTTGTGCATCCAAAAAGTTCATTTGAGTCATTGGATTAATATTTAGGTCATTTTCGTCCTCCCTAGGCTTATTTATGTGCAATTAGGGTCTTTAACCAATCTTGTGCATCCAATAAGTTCATTTGTGTCATTAGATTAACATTTAGGTCCTTTTCATCCTCCCTAGGCTTATTCTTCTGCAATTAGGGTTTTTAACCAATCTTGTGCATCCAAAAAGTTCATTTGAGTCATTGGATTATTATTTAGGTTATTGTCGTCCTCCCTAGGCTTATTTATGTGCCATTAGGGTCTTTAACCAATCTTGTGCATCCTAAAAGTTCGTTTGTGTCATTGGATTCACATTTAGGTCATTTTCGTCCTATGTAGCCTTATTTATGTCCAATTAGGGTTTTTAACCAATCTTGTCCATCCAATAAGTTCATTTGTGTCATTGGATTAACATTTAGGTCATTTTCGTCCTCCCTTGGCTTATTCTTGTCCAATTAGGGTTTTTAACCAATCTTGTGCATCCAAAAAGTTCATTTGTTTCATTGGATTAACATTTATGTCATTTTCTTCCTCCCTAGGCTTATTTATGTGCAATTAGGGTTTTTAACCAATCTTGTGCATCCAAAAAGTTCATTTGTGTCTTTGGATTAACATTTAGGTCATTTTCGTTGTCGCAAGGGTTATTTATGTGCAATTAGGATTTTTAACCAATCTTGTGCTTCAAATAAGTTCATTTGTGTCATTGGATTAACATTTAGTTCATTTTTGTCCTCCCTAAGCTTATTCTTCTGCAATTAGGGTTTTTAACCAATCTTGTGCATCCAATAAGTTCATTTGTGTCATTAGATTAACATTTAGGTCATTGTCGTCCTCCCTAGGCTTATTCTTCTGCAATTAGGGTTTTTAACCAATCTTGTGCATCCAATAAGTTCATTTGTGTCATTGGATTAACATTTAGGTCATTTTCGTCCTCCCTAGGCTTATTCTTGTCCAATTAGGGGTTTTAACCAATCTTGTGCATCCAATAAGTTCGTTTGTGTCATTGGATTAACATTTAGGTCATTTTCGTCCACCCTAGGGTTATTCTTGTCAAATTAGGGTTTTTAACCAATCTTGTGCATCAAAGAAGTTCATTTGTGTCATTGGATTCACATTTAGGTCATTTTCGTCCTCCATAGCCTTATTTATGTGCAATTAGGGTTTTTAACCAATCTTGTGCCTCCAAAAAGTTCATTTGAGTCATTGGATTAATATTTAGGTAATTTTCGTCCTCCCTAGGCTTATTTATGTGCAATTAGGGTCTTTAACCAATCTTGTGCATCCAATAAGTTCATTTGTGTCCTTAGATTAACATTTACGTCATTTTCGTCCTCCCTAGGCTTATTCTTCTGCAATTAGAGTTTTTAACCAATCTTGTGCATCCAATAAGTTCATTTGTGTCATTGGATTAACATTTAGGTCATTTTCGTCCTCCATAGCCTTATTTATGTGCAATTAGGGTTTTTAACCAATCTTGTGCATCCAAAAAGTTCATTTTTGTCATTGGATTAAAATTTAGGTCATTTTCGTCCACCCTAGGCTTATTTATGTGCAATTAGGGTCTTTAACCAATCTTGTGCATCCAATAAGTTCATTTGTGTCATTTGATTAACATTTAGGTCATTTTAGTCCTCCCTAGGCTTATTCTTCTGCAATTAGGGTTTTTAACCAATCTTGTGCATCCAATAAGTTCATTTGTGTCATTTGATTAACTTTTAGGTCATTTTCGTCCTTCCTAGGCTTATTCTTGTCCAATTAGGGGTTTTAACCAATCTTGTGCATCCAATAAGTTCATTTGAGTCATTGGATTATTATTTAGGTCATTTTCGTCCTCCCTAGGCTTATTTATGTGCCATTTGGGTCTTTAACCAATCTTGTGCATCCTAAAAGTTCATTTGTGTCATTGGATTCACATTTAGGTCATTTTCGTCCAATGTAGCCTTATTTGTGTGCAATTAGGGTTTTTAACCAATCTTGTCCATCCAATTAGTTCATTTGTGTCATTGGATTAACATTTAGGTCATTTTTGTCCTCCCTTGGCTTATTCTTGTCCAATTAGGGTTTTTAACCAATCTTGTGCATCCAAAAAGTTCATTTGTTTCATTGGATTAACATTTTTGTCATTTTCGTCCTCCCTAGGCTTATTTATGTGCAATTAGGGTTTTTAACCAATCTTGTGCATCCAAAAAGTTCATTTGAGTCATTGGATTAACATTTAGGTCATTTTCGTCCTCCCTAGGCTTATTTATGTGCAATTAGGGTCTTTAACCAATCTTGTGCATCCAAAAAGTTCATTTATTTCATTGGATTAACATTTATGTCATTTTCGTCCTCCCTAGGCTTATTTATGTGCAATTAGGGTTTTTAACCAATCTTGTGCATCCAAAAAGTTCATTTGTGTCTTTGGATTAACATTTAGGTCATTTTCGTTGTCGCAAGGGTTATTTATGTGCAATTAGGGTTTTTAACCAATCTTGTGCATCAAATAAGTTCATTTGTGTCATTGGATTAACATTTAGTTCATTTTTGTCCTCCCTAAGCTTATTCTTCTGCAATTAGGGTTTTTAACCAATCTTGTGCATCCAATAAGTTCATTTGTGTCATTGGATTAACATTTAGGTCATTTTCGTCCTCCCTAGGCTTATTCTTGTCCAATTAGGGGTTTTAACCAATCTTGTGCATCCAATAAGTTCGTTTGAGTCATTGGATTAACATTTAGGTCATTTTCGTCCACCCTAGGCTTATTCTTGTCAAATTAGGGTTTTTAACCAATCTTGTGCATCAAAGAAGTTCATTTGTGTCATTGGATTCACATTTAGGTCATTTTCGTCCTCCATAGCCTTATTTATGTGCAATTAGGGTTTTTAACCAATCTTGTGCCTCCAAAAAGTTCATTTGAGTCATTTGATTAACATTTAGGTCATTTTCGTCCTCCCTAGGCATATTCTTCTGCAATTTGGGTTTTTAACCAATCTTGTGCATCCAATAAGTTCATTTGTGTCATTGGATTAACTTTTAGGTCATTTTCGTCCTCCCTAGGCTTATTCTTGTCCAATTAGGGGTTTTAACCAATCTTGTGCATCCAATAAGTTCATTTGAGTCATTGGATTATTATTTAGGTCATTTTCGTCCTCCCTAGGCTTATTTATGTGCCATTAGGGTCTTTAACCAATCTTGTGCATCCTAAAAGTTCATTTGTGTCATTGGATTCACATTTAGGTCATTTTCGTCCAATGTAGCCTTATTTATGTGCAATTAGGGTTTTTAACCAATCTTGTCCATCCAATAAGTTCATTTTTGTCATTGGATTAACATTTAGGTCATTTTCGTCCTCCCTTGGCTTATTCTTGTCCAATTAGGGTTTTTAACCATTCTTGTGCATCCAAAAAGTTCATTTGTTTCATTGGATTAACATTTATGTCATTTTCGTCCTCCCTAGGCTTATTTATGTGCAATTAGGGCTTTTAACCAATCTTGTGCATCCAAAAAGTTCATTTGAGTCATTGGATTAACATTTAGGTCATTTTCGTCCTCCCTAGGCTTATTTATATGCAATTAGGGTCTTTAACCAATCTTGTGCATCCAATAAGTTCATTTGTGTCATTAGATTTACATTTAGGTCATTCTCGTCCTCCCTAGGCTTATTCTTTAAAATTAGGGTTTTTAACCAATCTTGTGCATCCAATAAGTTCATTTGTGTCATTGGATTAACATTTAGGTCATTTTCGTCCTCCCTAGGCTTATTCTTGTCCAATTAGGGGTTTTAACCAATCTTGTGCATCCAATAAGTTCATTTGTGTCATTGGATTAACTTTTAGGTCATTTTCGTCCTCCCTAGGCTTATTCTTGTCAAATTAGGGTTTTTAACCAATCTTGTGTATCCAAGAAGTTCATTTCTGTCATTGGATTCACATTTAGGTCATTTTCGTCCTCCATAGCCTTATTTATGTGCAATTTGGGTTTTTAACCAATCTTGTGCATCCAAAAAGTTCATTTGAGTCATTGGATTAATATTTAGGTCATTTTCGTCCTCCCTAGGCTTATTTATGTGCAATTAGGGTCTTAAACCAATCTTGTGCTTCCAATAAGTTCATTTGTGTCATTAGATTAACATTTAGGTCATTTTCATCCTCCCTAGGCTTATTCTTCTGCAATTAGGGTTTTTAACCAATCTTGTGCATCCAAAAAGTTCATTTGAGTCATCGGATTATTATTTAGGTCATTTTCGTCCTCCCTAGGCTTATTTATGTGCCATTACGGTCTTTAACCAATCTTGTGCATCCTAAAAGTTCGTTTGTGTCATTGGATTCACATTTAGGTCATTTTCGTCCTATGTAGCCTTATTTATGTGCAATTAGGGTTTTTAACCAATCTTTTCCATCCAATAAGTTCATTTGTGTCATTGGATTAACATTTAGGTCATTTTCATCATCCCTTGGCTTATTCTTGTCCAATTAGGGTTTTTAACCAATCTTGTGCATCCAAAAAGTTCATTTGTTTCATTGGATTAACATTTATGTCATTTTCGTCCTCCCTAGGCTTATTAATGTGCAATTAAGGTTTTTAACCAATCTTGTGCATCCAAAAAGTTCATTTGTGTCTTTGGATTAACATTTAGGTCATTTTCGTTGTCGCAAGGGTTATTTATGTGCAATTAGGGTTTTTAACCAATCTTGTGCATCAAATAAGTTCATTTGTGTCATTGGATTAACATTTAGTTCATTTTTGTCCTCCCTAAGCTTATTCTTCTGCAATTAGGGTTTCTAACCAATCTTGCGCATCCAATAAGTTCATTTGTGTCATTAGATTAACATTTAGGTCATTTCGTCCTCCCTAGTCTTATTCTTCTGCAATTAGGGTTTTTAACCAATCTTGTGCATCCAATAAGTTCATTTGTGTCATTGGATTAACATTTAGGTCATTTTCGTCCACCCTAGGCTTATTCTTGTCAAATTAGGGTTTTTAACCAATCTTGTGCATCAAAGAAGTTCATTTGTGTCATTGGATTCACATTTAGGTCATTTTCGTCCTCCATAGCCTTATTTATGTGCAATTAGGGTTTTTAACCAATCTTGTGCCTCCAAAAAGTTCATTTGAGTCATTGGATTAATATTTAGGTAATTTTCGTCCTCCCTAGGCTTATTTATGTGCAATTAGGGTCTTTAACCAATCTTGTGCATCCAATAAGTTCATTTGTGTCGTTAGATTAACATTTAGGTCATTTTCGTCCTCCCTAGGCTTATTCTTCTGCAATTAGGGTTTTTAACCAATCTTGTGCATCCAATAAGTTCATTTGTGTCATTAGATTAACATTTAGGTCATTTCGTCCTCCCTAGTCTTATTCTTCTGCAATTAGGGTTTTTAACCAATCTTGTGCATCCAATAAGTTCATTTGTGTCATTGGATTAACATTTAGGTCATTTTCGTCCACCCTAGGCTTATTCTTGTCAAATTAGGGTTTTTAACCAATCTTGTGCATCAAAGAAGTTCATTTGTGTCATTGGATTCACATTTAGGTCATTTTCGTCCTCCATAGCCTTATTTATGTGCAATTAGGGTTTTTAACCAATCTTGTGCCTCCAAAAAGTTCATTTGAGTCATTGGATTAATATTTAGGTAATTTTCGTCCTCCCTAGGCTTATTTATGTGCAATTAGGGTCTTTAACCAATCTTGTGCATCCAATAAGTTCATTTGTGTCGTTAGATTAACATTTAGGTCATTTTCGTCCTCCCTAGGCTTATTCTTCTGCAATTAAGGTTTTTAACCAATCTTGTGCATCCAATAAGTTCATTTGTGTCAATGGATTAACATTTAGGTCATTTTCGTCCTCCATAGCCTTATTTATGTGCAATTAGGGTTTTTAACCAATCTTGTGCATCCAAAAAGTTCATTTTTGTCATTGGATTAAATTTAGGTCATTTTCATCCTCCCTAGGCTTATTTATGTGCAATTAGGGTCTTTAACCAATCTTGTGCATCCAATAAGTTCATTTGTGTCATTTGATTAACATTCAGGTCATTTTCGTCCTCCCTAGGCTTATTCTTCTGCAATTAGGGTTTTTAACCAATCTTGTGCATCCAATAAGTTCATTTGTGTCATTGGATTAACTTTTAGGTCATTTTCGTCCTCACTAGGCTTATTCTTGTCCAATTAGGGGTTTTAACCAATCTTGTGCATCCAAAAAGTTCATTTGTGTCATTGGATTAACTTTTAGGTCATTTTCGTCCTCCCTAGGCTTATTCTTGTCAAATTAGGGTTTTTAACCAATCTTGTGCATCCATGAAGTTCATTTGTGTCATTGGATTCACATTTAGGTCATTTGCGTCCTCCATAGCCTTATTTATGTGCAATTAGGGTTTTTAACCAATCTTGTGCATCCAAAAAGTTCATTTGAGTCATTGGATTAATATTTAGGTCATTTTCGTCCTCTCTAGGCTTATTTATGTGCAATTAGGGTCTTTAACCAATCTTGTGCATCCAATAAGTTCATTTGTGTCATTAGATTAACATTTAGGTCATTTTCATCCTCCCTAGGCTTATTCTTCTGCAATTAGGGTTTTTAACCAATCTTGTGCATCCAAAAAGTTCATTTGAGTCATTGGATTATTATTTAGGTCATTTTCGTCCTCCCTAGGCTTATTTATGTACCATTAGGGTCTTTAACCAATCTTGTGCATCCAATAAGTTCATTTGTGTCGTTAGATTAACATTTAGGTCATTTTCGTCCTCCCTAGGCTTATTATTCTGCAATTAGGGTTTTTAACCAATCTTGTGCATCCAATAAGTTCATTTGTGTCATTGGATTAACATTTAGGTCATTTTCGTCCTCCATAGCCTTATTTATGTGCAATTAGGGTTTTTAACCAATCTTGTGCATCCAAAAAGTTCATTTTTGTCATTGGATTAAATTTAGGTCATTTTCATCCTCCCTAGGCTTATTTATGTGCAATTAGGGTCTTTAACCAATCTTGTGCATCCAATAAGTTCATTTGTGTCATTTGATTAACATTCAGGTCATTTTCGTCCTCCCTAGGCTTATTCTTCTGCAATTAGGGTTTTTAACCAATCTTGTGCATCCAATAAGTTCATTTGTGTCATTGGATTAACTTTTAGGTCATTTTCGTCCTCACTAGGCTTATTCTTGTCCAATTAGGGGTTTTAACCAATCTTGTGCATCCAAAAAGTTCATTTGTGTCATTGGATTAACTTTTAGGTCATTTTCGTCCTCCCTAGGCTTATTCTTGTCAAATTAGGGTTTTTAACCAATCTTGTGCATCCAAAAAGTTCATTTGAGTCATTGGATTATTATTTAGGTCATTTTCGTCCTCCCTAGGCTTATTTATGTACCATTAGGGTCTTTAACCAATCTTGTGCATCCAATAAGTTCATTTGTGTCGTTAGATTAACATTTAGGTCATTTTCGTCCTCCCTAGGCTTATTATTCTGCAATTAGGGTTTTTAACCAATCTTGTGCATCCAATAAGTTCATTTGTGTCATTGGATTAACATTTAGGTCATTTTCGTCCTCCATAGCCTTATTTATGTGCAATTAGGGTTTTTAACCAATCTTGTGCATCCAAAAAGTTCATTTTTGTCATTTGATTAAAATTTAGGTCATTTTCGTCCTCCCTAGGCTTATTTATGTGCAATTAGGGTCTTTAACCAATCTTGTGCATCCAATAAGTTCATTTGTGTCATTAGATTAACATTTAGGTCATTTTCATCCTCCCTAGGCTTATTCTTCTGCAATTAGGGTTTTTAACCAATCTTGTGCATCCAAAAAGTTCATTTGAGTCATTGGATTATTATTTAGGTCATTTTCGTCCTCCCTAGGCTTATTTATGTGCCATTAGGGTCTTTAACCAATCTTGTGCATCCTAAAAGTTCGTTTGTGTCATTGGATTCACATTTAGGTCATTTTCGTCCTATGTAGCCTTATTTATGTACAATTAGGGTTTTTAACCAATCTTGTCCATCCAATAAGTTCATTTGTGTCATTGGATTAACATTTAGGTCATTTTCGTCCTCCCTTGGCTTATTCTTGTCCAATTAGGGTTTTTAACCAATCTTGTGCATCCAAAAAGTTCATTTGTTTCATTGGATTAACATTTATGTCATGTTCGTCCTCCCTAGGCTTATTTATGTGCAATTAGGGTTTTTAACCAATCTTGTGCATCCAAAAAGTTCATTTGTGTCTTTGGATTAATATTTAGGTCATTTTCGTTGTCGCAAGGGTTATTTATGTGCAATTAGGATTTTTAACCAATCTTGTGCATCAAATAAGTTCATTTGTGTCATTGGATTAACATTTAGTTCATTTTTGTCCTCCCTAAGCTTATTCTTCTGCAATTAGGGTTTTTAACCAAACTTGTGCATCCAATAAGTTCATTTGTGTCATTAGATTAACATTTAGGTCATTTTCGTCCTCCCTTGGCTTATTCTTCTGCAATTAGGGTTTTTAACCAATCTTGTTCATCCAATAAGTTCATTTGTGTCATTGGATTAACATTTAGGTCATTTTCGTCCTCCCTATGCTTATTCTTGTCCAATTAGGGGTTTTAACCAATCTTGTGCATCCAATAAGTTCGTTTGTGTCATTGGATTAACATTTAGGTCATTTTCGTCCACCCTAGGCTTATTCTTGTCAAATTAGGGTTTTTAACCAATCTTGTGCATCAAAGAAGTTCATTTGTGTCATTGGATTCACATTTAGGTCATTTTCGTCCTCCATAGCCTTATTTATGTGCAATTAGGGTTTTTAACCAATCTTGTGCCTCCAAAAAGTTCATTTGAGTCATTGGATTAATATTTAGGTAATTTTCGTCCTCCCTAGGCTTATTTATGTGCAATTAGGGTCTTTAACCAATCTTGTGCATCCAATAAGTTCATTTGTGTCGTTAGATTAACATTTAGGTCATTTTCGTCCTCCCTAGGCTTATTCTTCTGCAATTAGAGTTTTAAACCAATCTTGTGCATCCAATAAGTTCATTTGTGTCATTGGATTAACATTTAGGTCATTTTCGTCCTCCATAGCCTTATTTATGTGCAATTAGGGTTTTTAACCAATCTTGTGCATCCAAAAAGTTCATTTTTGTCATTGGATTAAAATTTAGGTCATTTTCGTCCACCCTAGGCTTATTTATGTGCAATTAGGGTCTTTAACCAATCTTGTGCATCCAATAAGTTCATTTGTGTCATTTGATTAACATTTAGGTCATTTTAGTCCTCCCTAGGCTTATTCTTCTGCAATTAGGGTTTTTAACCAATCTTGTGCATCCAATAAGTTCATTTGTGTCATTGGATTAACTTTTAGGTCATTTTCGTCCTCCCTAGGCTTATTCTTGTCCAATTAGGGGTTTTAACCAATCTTGTGCATCCAATAAGTTCATTTCAGTCATTGGATTATTATTTAGGTCATTTTCGTCCTCCCAAGGCTTATTTATGTGCCATTAGGGTCTTTAACCAATCTTGTGCATCCTAAAAGTTCATTTGTGTCATTGGATTCACATTTAGGTCATTTTCGTCCAATGTAGCCTTATTTATGTGCAATTAGGGTTTTTAACCAATCTTGTCCATCCAATAAGTTCATTTGAGTCATTGGATTAACATTTAGGTCATTTTCGTCCTCCCTTGGCTTATTCTTGTCCAATTAGGGTTTTTAACCAATCTTGTGCATCCAAAAAGTTCATTTGTTTCATTGGATTAACATTTATGTCATTTTCGTCCTCCCTAGGCTTATTTATGTGCAATTAGGGTTTTTAACCAATCTTGTGCATCCAAAAAGTTCATTTGAGTCATTGGATTAACATTTAGGTCATTTTCGTCCTCCCTAGGCTTATTTATGTGCAATTCGGGTCTTTAACCAATCTTGTGCATCCAATAAGTTCATTTGTGTCATTAGATTAACATTTAGGTCATTTTCGTCCTCCCTAGGCCTATTCTTCTGCAATTAGGGTTTTTAACCAATCTTGTGCACCCAATAAGTTCATTTGTGTCATTGGATTAACATTTAGGTCATTTTCGTCCTCTCTAGGCTTATTCTTGTCCAATTAGGGGTTTTAACCAATCTTGTGCATCCAATAAGTTCGTTTGTGTCATTGGATTAACATTTAGGTCATTTTCTTCCTCCCTAGGCTTATTGTTGTCAAATTAGGGTTTTTAACCAATCTTGTGCAGCCAAGAAGTTCATTTAAGTCATTGGATTCACATTTAGGTCATTTTCGTCCTATGTAGCCTTATTTATGTGCAATTAGTGTTTTTTACCAATCTTGTGCATCCAATAAGTTCATTTGTGTCATTGGATTAACATTTAGGTCATTTTCGTCATCCCTAGGCTTATTCTTGTCCAATTTGGGTTTTTAACCAATCTTGTGCATCCAAAAAGTTCATTTGTGTCATTGGATTAACATTTATGTCATTTTCGTCTTCCCTAGGCTTATTTATGTGCAATTAGGGTTTTTAACCAATCTTGTGCATCCAAATAGTTCATTTGTGTCATTGGATTAACATTTAGGTCATTTGCGTCCTCCCTAGACTTATTCTTGTCCAATTAGGGTTTTTAACCAATCTTCTACATCCAATAGGTGTGTTTATGTCATTGGATGAACATTTAGGTCATTTTAGTCCTCCCTAAGCTTATTCTTGTGCAATTAGGGTTTTTAACCAATGTTGTGCATCCAATAAGTTCATTTGTGTCATTGGATTAACATTTAGGTCATTTTCGCCTTCTGTAGCCTTATTTATGTGCAATTAGGGTTTTTAACCAATATTGTGCATCCAAAAGGTTCATTTGTGTCATTGGATTCACATTTAGGTCATTTTCGTCCTCTGTAGCCTTATTTATGTGCAATTGGAGTTTATAACCAATCTTGTGCATCCAATAAGTTCATTTGTGTCATTGGATTAACATTTAGGTCATTTCCGTCCTCCGTAGTCTTATTTAAGTGCAATTAGGGTTTTTAACCAATCTTGTGCTTCCTAAAAGTTCATTTGTGTCATTGGATTCACATTTAGGTCATTTTCGTCCTATGTAGCCTTATTTAAGTGCAATTAGGGTTTTTAACCAATCTTGTCCATCCAATAAGTTCATTTGTGTCATTGGATTAACATTTAGGTCATTTTCGTCCTCCCTAGGCTTATTCTTGTCCAATTAGGGTTTTTAACCAATCTTGTGCATCCAAAAAGTTCATTTGTTTGATTGGATTAACATTTATGTCATTTTCGTCTTCCCTATGCTTATTTATGTACAATTAGGGTTTTTAACCAATCTTGTGCATCCAAAAAGTTCATTTGTGTCATTGGATTAACATTTAGGTCATTTTCGTCCTCCGTAGCCTTATTTATGTGCAATTAGGGTTTTTAACCAATCTTGTGCATCCAAAAAGTTCAATTGAGTCATTGGATTAATATTTAGGTCATTTTCGTCCTCCCTAGGCTTATTTATGTGCAATTAGGGTCTTTAACCAATCTTGTGCATCCAATAAGTTCATTTGTGTCATTAGATTAACATTTAGGTCATTTTCGTCCTCCCTAGGCTTATTCTTCTGCAATTAGGGTTTTTAGCCAATCTTGTGCATCCAATAAGTTCATTTGTGTCATTGGATTAACATTTAGGTCATTTTCGTCCACCCTAGGCTTATTCTTGTCCAATTAGGGGTTTTAACCAATCTTGTGCATCCAATAAGGTTTGTGTCATTGGATTAACATTTAGGTCATTTTCGTCCTCCCTAGGCTTATTCTTGTCAAATTAGGGTTTTTAACCAATCTTGTGCATCCAAAAAGTTCATTTGTTTCATTGGATTAACATTTATGTCATTTTCGTCCTCCCTAGGCTTATTTATGTGCAATTAGGGTTTTTAACCAATCTTGTGCATCCAAAAAGTTCATTTGAGTCATTGGATTAACATTTAGGTCATTTTCGTCCTCCCTAGGCTTATTTTTGTGCAATTAGGGTCTTTAACCAATCTTGTGCATCCAATAAGTTCATTTGTGTCATTGGATTAACATTTAGGTCATTTTCGTCCTCCCTAGGCTTATTCTTCTACAATTAGGGTTTTTAACCAATCTTGTGCATCCAATAAGTTCATTTGTGTCATTGGATTAACATTTAGGTCATATTAGTCCTCCCTAAGCTTATTCTTGTTCAATTAGGGTTTTTAACCAATGTTGTGCATCCAATAAGTTCATTTGTGTCATTGGATTAACATTTAGGTCATTTTCGCCTTCTGTAGCCTTATTTATGTGCAATTAGGGTTTTTAACCAATATTGTGCATCCAAAAGGTTCATTTGTGTCATTGGATTCACATTTAGGTCATTTTCGTCCTCTGTAGCCTTATTTATGTGCAATTGGAGTTTATAACCAATCTTGTGCATCCAATAAGTTCATTTGTGTCATTGGATTAACATTTAGGTCATTTTCGTCCTCCCTAGGCTTATTTATGTGCAATTAGGGTTTTTAACCAATCTTGTGCATCCAAAAAGTTCAATTGAGTCATTGGATTAATATTTAGGTCATTTTCGTCCTCCCTAGGCTTATTTATGTGCAATTAGGGTCTTTAACCAATCTTGTGCATCCAATAAGTTCATTTGTGTCATTAGATTAACATTTAGGTCATTTTCGTCCTCCCCAGGCTTATTCTTCTGCAATTAGGGTTTTTAGCCAATCTTGTGCATCCAATAAGTTCATTTGTGTCATTGGATTAACATTTAGGTCATTTTCGTCCTCCCTAGGCTTATTCTTGTCCAATTAGGGGTTTTAACCAATCTTGTGCATCCAATAAGGTTTGTGTCATTGGATTAACATTTATGTCATTTTCGTCCGCCCTAGGCTTATTCTTGTCAAATTAGGGTTTTTAACCAATCTTGTGCATCCAAAAAGTTCATTTGTTTCATTGGATTAACATTTATGTCATTTTCGTCCTCCCTAGGCTTATTTATGTGCAATTAGGGTTTTTAACCAATCTTGTGCATCCAAAAAGTTCATTTGAGTCATTGGATTAACATTTAGGTCATTTTCGTCCTCCCTAGGCTTATTTTTGTGCAATTAGGGTCTTTAACCAATCTTGTGCATCCAATAAGTTCATTTGTGTCATTAGATTTACATTTAGGTCATTTTCGTCCTCCCTAGGCTTATTCTTCTACAATTAGGGTTTTTAACCAATCTTGTGCATCCAATAAGTTCATTTGTGTCATTGGATTAACATTTAGGTCATATTCGTCCTCCCTAGGCTTATTCTTGTCCAATTAGGGGTTTTAACCAATCTTGTGCATCCAATAAGTTCATTTGTGTCATTGGATTAACTTTTAGGTCATTTTCGTCCTCCCTAGGCTTATTCTTGTCAAATTAGGGTTTTTAACTAATCTTGTGTATCCAAGAAGTTCATTTGTGTCATTGGATTCACATTTAGGTCATTTTCGTCCTCCATAGCCTTATTTATGTGCAATTAGGGTTTTTAACCATTCTTGTGCATCCAAAAAGTTCATTTGAGTCATTGGATTAATACTTAGGTCATTTTCGTCCTCCCTAGGCTTATTTATGTGCAATTAGGGTCTTTAACCAATCTTGTGCATCCAATAAGTACATTTGTGTCATTAGATTAACATTTAGGTCATTTTCATCCTCCCTAGGCTTATTCTTCTGCAATTAGGGTGTTTAACCAATCTTGTGCATCCAAAAAGTTCATTTGAGTCATTGGATTATTATTTAGGTCATTTTCGTCCTCCCTAGGCTTATTTATCTGCCATTAGGGTCTTTAACCAATCTTGTGCATCCTAAAAGTTCGTTTGTGTCATTGGATTCACATTTAGGTCATTTTCGTCCTATGTAGCCTTATTTATGTGCAATTAGGGTTTTTAACCAATCTTGTCCATCCAATAAGTTCATTTGTGTCATTGGATTAACATTTAGGTCATTTTCGTCCTCCCTTGGCTTATTCTTGTCCAATTAGGGTTTTTAACCAATCTTGTGCATCCAAAAAGTTCATTTGTTTCATTGGATTAACATTTATGTCATTTTCGTCCTCCCTAGGCTTATTAATGTGCAATTAAGGTTTTTAACCAATCTTGTGCATCCAAAAAGTTCATTTGTGTCTTTGGATTAACATTTAGGTCATTTTCGTTGTCGCAAGGGTTATTTATGTGCAATTAGGGTTTTTAACCAATCTTGTGCATCAAATAAGTTCATTTGTGTCATTGGATTAACATTTAGTTCATTTTTGTCCTCCCTAAGCTTATTCTTCTGCAATTAGGGTTTTTAACCAATCTTGTGCATCCAATAAGTTCATTTGTGTCATTAGATTAACATTTAGGTCATTTCGTCCTCCCTAGTCTTATTCTTCTGCAATTAGGGTTTTTAACCAATCTTGTGCATCCAATAAGTTCATTTGTGTCATTGGATTAACATTTAGGTCATTTTCGTCCACCCTAGGCTTATTCTTGTAAAATTAGGGTTTTAAACCAATCTTGTGCATCAAAGAAGTTCATTTGTGTCATTGGATTCACATTTAGGTCATTTTCGTCCTCCATAGCCTTATTTATGTGCAATTAGGGTTTTTAACCAATCTTGTGCCTCCAAAAAGTTCATTTGAGTCATTGGATTAATATTTAGGTAATTTTCGTCCTCCCTAGGCTTATTTATGTGCAATTAGGGTCTTTAACCAATCTTGTGCATCCAATAAGTTCATTTGTGTCGTTAGATTAACATTTAGGTCATTTTCGTCCTCCCTAGGCTTATTCTTCTGCAATTAGGGTTTTTAACCAATCTTGTGCATCCAATAAGTTCATTTGTGTCATTGGATTAACATTTAGGTCATTTTCGTCCTCCATAGCCTTATTTATGTGCAATTAGGGTTTTTAACCAATCTTGTGCATCCAAAAAGTTCATTTTTGTCATTGGATTAAAATTTAGGTCATTTTCGTCCTCCCTAGGCTTATTTATGTGCAATTAGGGTCTTTAACCAATCTTGTGCATCCAATAAGTTCATTTGTGTCATTTGATTAACATTTAGGTCATTTTCGTCCTCCCTAGGCTTATTCTTCTGCAATTAGGGTTTTTAACCAATCTTGTGCATCCAATAAGTTCATTTGTGTCATTGGATTAACTTTTAGGTCATTTTCGTCCTCACTAGGCTTATTCTTGTCCAATTAGGGGTTTTAACCAATCTTGTGCATCCAATAAGTTCGTTTGTGTCATTGGATTAACATTTAGGTCATTTTCGTCCTCCATAGGCTTATTCTAGTCAAATTAGGAATTTTAACCAATCTTGTGCATCCAAGAAGTTCATTTGAGTCATTGGATTCACATTTAGGTCATTTTCGTCTTATGTAGCCTTATTTATGTGCAATTAGGGTTTTTAACCAATCTTGTGCATCCAATAAGTTCATTTGTGTCATTGGATTAACATTTAGGTCATTTTCGTCCTCCGTAGGCTTATTCTTGTCTAATTAGGGTTTTTAACCAATCTTGTGCATCCAAAAAGTTCATTTGTGTCATTGGATTAACATTTATGTCATTTTCGTCTTCCCTAGGCTTATTTATGTGCAATTAGGATTTTTAACCAATCTTGTGCATCCAAAAAGTTCATTTGTGTCATTGGATTAACATTTAGGTCATCTTCGTCCTCCGTAGCCTTATTTATGTGCAATTAGGGTTTTTAACCAATCTTGTGCATCCAAAAAGTTCATTTGAGTCATTGGATTAATATTTAGGTGATTTTCGTCCTCCCTAGGCTTATTTATGTGCGATTAGGGTCTTTAACCAATCTTGTGCACCCAATAAGTTCATTTGTGTCATTAGATTAACATTTAGGCCATTTTCGTCCTCCCTAGGCTTATTCTTCTGCAATTAGGGTTTTTAACCAATCTTGTGCATCCTATAAGTTTATTTGTGTCTTTGGATTAACATTTAGGTCATTTTCGTCCTCCCTAGGCTTATACTTGTCCAATTAGGGGTTTTAACCAATCTTTTGCATCCAAAAAGTTCATTTGAGTCATTGGATTAATATTTAGGTCATTTTCGTCCTCCCTAGGCTTATTTATGTGCAATTCGGGTCTTTAACCAATCTTGTGCATCCAATAAGTTCATTTGTGTCATTAGATTAACATTTAGGTCATTTACGTCCTCCCTAGGCCTATTCTTCTGAAATTAGGGTTTTTAACCAATCTTGTGCATCCAATAAGTTCAATTGTGTCATTGGATTAACATTTAGGTCATTTTCGTCCTCTCTAGGCTTATTCTTGTCCAATTAGGGGTTTTAACCAATCTTGTGCATCCAATAAGTTCGTTTGTGTCATTGGATTAACATTTAGGTTATTTTCTTCCTCCCTAGGCTTATTGTTGTCAAATTAGGGTTTTTAACCAATCTTGTGCATCCAAGAAGTTCATTTGAGTCATTGGATTCACATTTAGGTCATTTTCGTCCTATGTAGCCTTATTTATGCGCAATTAGGGTTTTTTACCAATCTTGTGCATCCAATAAGTTCATTTGTGTCATTGGATTAACATTTATGTCATTTTCGTCTTCCCTAGGCTTATTTATGTGCAATTAGGGTTTTTAACCAATCTTGTGCATCCAAATAGTTCATTTGTGTCATTGGATTAACATTTAGGTCATTTTCGTCCTCCCTAGACTTATTCTTGTCCAATTAGGGTTTTTAACCAATCTTCTGCATCCAATAGGTGTGTTTATGTCATTGGACGAACATTTAGGTCATTTTAGTCCTCCCTAAGCTTATTCTTGTGCAATTATGGTTTTTAACCAATGTTGTGCATCCAATAAGGTCATTTGTGTCATTGGATTAACATTTAGGTCATTTTCGCCTTCTATAGCCTTATTTATGTGCAATTAGGGTTTTTAACCAATCTTGTGCATCCAAAAGGTTCATTTGTGTCATTGGATTCACATTTAGGTCATTTTCGTCCTCTGTAGCCTTATTTATGTGCAATTGGAGTTTATAACCAATCTTGTGCATCCAATAAGTTCATTTGTGTCGTTGGATTCACATTTAGGTCATTTTCATCCTCCGTAGTCTTATTTAAGTGCAATTAGGGTTTTTAACCAATCTTGTGCTTCCTAAAAGTTCATTTGTGTCATTGGATTCACATTTAGGTCATTTTCGTCCTATGTAGCCTTATTTAAGTGCAATTAGGGTTTTTAACCAATCTTGTCCATCCAATAAGTTCATTTGTGTCATTGGATTAACATTTAGGTCATTTTCGTCCTCCCTATGCTTATTCTTGTCCAATTAGGGTTTTTAACCAATCTTGTGCATCCAAAAAGTTCATTTGTTTGATTGGATTAACATTTATGTCATTTTCGTCTTCCCTATGCTTATTTATGTATAATTAGGGTTTTTAACCAATCTTATGCATCCAAAAAGTTCATTTGTGTCATTGGATTAACATTTAGGTCATTTTCGTCCTCCGTAGCCTTATTTATGTGCAATTAGGGTTTTTAACCAATCTTGTGCATCCAAAAAGTTCATTTGAGTCATTGGATTAATATTTAGGTCATTTTCGTCCTCCCTAGGCTTATTTATGTCCAATTAGGGTCTTTAACCAGTCTTGTGCATCCAATAAGTTCATTTGTGTCATTAGATTAACATTTAGGTCATTTTCGTCCTCCCTAGGCCTATTCTTCTGCAATTAGGGTTTTTAACCAATCTTGTGCATCCAATAAGTTCATTTGTGTCATTGGATTAACATTTAGGTCATTTTCGTCCTCTCTAGGCTTATTCTTGTCCAATTAGGGGTTTTAACCAATCTTGTGCATCCAATAAGTTCGTTTGTGTCATTGGATTAACATTTAGGTCATTTTCTTCCTCCCTAGGCTTATTGTTGTCAAATTAGGGTTTTTAACCAATCTTGTGCATCCAAGAAGTTCATTTGAGTCATTGGATTCACATTTAGGTCATTTTCGTCCTATGTAGCCTTATTTATGTGCAATTAGGGTTTTTTACCAATCTTGTGCATCCAATAATTCATTTGTGTCATTGGATTAACATTTAGGTCATTTTCGTCATCCCTAGGCTTATTCTTGTCCAATTTGGGTTTTTAACCAATCTTGTGCATCCAAAAAGTTCATTTGTGTCATTGGATTAACATTTATGTCATTTTCGTCTTCCCTAGGCTTATTTATGTGCAATTAGGGTTTTTAACCAATCTTGTGCATCCAAATAGTTCATTTGTGTCATTGGATTAACATTTAGGTCATTTTCGTCCTCCCTAGACTTATTCTTGTCCAATTAGGGTTTTTAACCAATCTTCTGCATCCAATAGGTGTGTTTATGTCATTGGATGAACATTTAGGTCATTTTAGTCCTCCCTAAGCTTATTCTTGTGCAATTATGGTTTTTAACCAATGTTGTGCATCCAATAAGGTCATTTGTGTCATTGGATTAACATTTAGGTCATTTTCGCCTTCTATAGCCTTATTTATGTTCAATTAGGGTTTTTAACCAATCTTGTGCATCCAAAAGGTTCATTTGTGTCATTGGATTCACATTTAGGTCTTTTTCGTCCTCTGTAGCCTTATTTATGTGCAATTGGAGTTTATAACCAATCTTGTGCATCCAATAAGTTCATTTGTGTCATTGGATTCACATTTAGGTCATTTTCATCCTCCGTAGTCTTATTTAAGTGCAATTAGGGTTTTTAACCAATCTTGTGCTTCCTAAAAGTTCATTTGTGTCATTGGATTCACATTTAGGTCATTTTCGTCCTATGTAGCCTTATTTAAGTGCAATTAGGGTTTTTAACCAATCTTGTCCATCCAATAAGTTCATTTGTGTCATTGGATTAACATTTAGGTCATTTTCGTCCTCCCTATGCTTATTCTTGTCCAATTAGGGTTTTTAACCAATCTTATGCATCCAAAAAGTTCATTTGTTTGATTGGATTAACATTTATGTCATTTTCGTCTTCCCTATGCTTATTTATGTACAATTAGGGTTTTTAACCAATCTTATGCATCCAAAAAGTTCATTTGTGTCATGGGATTAACATTTAGGTCATTTTCGTCCTCCGTAGCCTTATTTATGTGCAATTAGGGTTTTTAACCAATCTTGTGCATCCAAAAAGTTCATTTGAGTCATTGGATTAATATTTAGGTCATTTTCGTCCTCCCTAGGCTTATTTATGTGCAATTAGGGTCTTTAACCAGTCTTGTGCATCCAATAAGTTCATTTGTGTCATTAGATTAACATTTAGGTCATTTTCGTCCTCCCTAGGCCTATTCTTCTGCAATTAGGGTTTTTAACCAATCTTGTGCATCCAATAAGTTGATTTGTGTCATTGGATTAACATTTAGGTCATTTTCGTCCTCTCTAGGCTTATTCTTGTCCAATTAGGGGTTTTAACCAATCTTGTGCATCCAATAAGTTCGTTTGTGTCATTGGATTAACATTTAGGTCATTTTCTTCCTCCCTAGGCTTATTGTTGTCAAATTAGGGTTTTTAACCAATCTTGTGCATCCATGAAGTTCATTTGAGTCATTGGATTCACATTTAGGTCATTTTCGTCCTATGTAGCCTTATTTATGTGCAATTAGGGTTTTTTACCAATCTTGTGCATCCAATAAGTTCATTTGTGTCATTGGATTAACATTTAGGTCATTTTCGTCATCCCTAGGCTTATTCTTGTCCAATTTGGGTTTTTAACCAATCTTGTGCATCCAAAAAGTTCATTTGTGTCATTGGATTAACATTTATGTCATTTTCGTCTTCCCTAGGCTTATTTATGTGCAATTAGGGTTTTTAACCAATCTTGTGCATCCAAATAGTTCATTTGTGTCATTGGATTAACATTTAGGTCATTTTCGTCCTCCCTAGACTTATTCTTGTCCAATTAGGGTTTTTAACCAATCTTTTGCATCCAATAGGTGTGTTTATGTCATTGGATGAACATTTAGGTCATTTTAGTCCTCCCTAAGCTTATTCTTGTGCAATTAGGGTTTTTAACCAATGTTGTGCATCCAATAAGTTCATTTGTGTCATTGGATTAACATTTAGGTCATTTTCGCCTTCTGTAGCCTTATTTATGTGCAATTAGGGTTTTTAACCAATCTTGTGCATCCAAAAGGTTCATTTGTGTCATTGGATTCACATTTAGGTCATTTTCGTCCTCTGTAGCCTTATTTATGTGCAATTGGAGTTTATAACCAATCTTGTGCATCCAATAAGTTCATTTGTGTCATTGGATTCACATTTAGGTCATTTTCATCCTCCGTAGTCTTATTTAAGTGCAATTAGGGTTTTTAACCAATCTTGTGCTTCCTAAAAGTTCATTTGTGTCATTGGATTCACATTTAGGTCATTTTCGTCCTATCTAGCCTTATTTAAGTGCAATTAGGGTTTTTAACCAATCTTGTCCATCCAATAAGTTCATTTGTGTCATTGGATTAACATTTAGGTCATTTTCGTCCTCCCTAGGCTTATTCTTGTCCAATTAGGGTTTTTAACCAATCTTGTGCATCCAAAAAGTTCATTTGTTTGATTGGATTAACATTTATGTCATTTTCGTCTTCCCTATGCTTATTTATGTACAATTAGGGTTTTTAACCAATCTTGTGCATCCAAAAAGTTCATTTGTGTCATTGGATTAACATTCAGGTCATTTTCGTCCTCCGTATCCTTATTTATGTGCAATTAGGGTTTTTAACCAATCTTGTGCATCCAAAAAGTTCATTTAAGTCATTGGATTAATATTTAGGTCATTTTCGTCCTCCCTAGGTTTATTTATGTGCAATTAGGGTCTTTAACCAATCTCGTGCATCCAATAAGTTCATTTGTGTCATTAGATTAACATTTAGGTCATTTTCGTCCTCCCTAGGCTTATTCTTCTGCAATTAGGGTTTTTAGCCAATCTTGTGCATCCAATAAGTTCATTTGTGTCATTAGATTAACATTTAGGTCATTTTCTTCCTCCCTAGGCCTATTCTTCTGCAATTAGGGTTTTTAACCAATCTTGTGCATCCAATAAGTTCATTTGTGTCATTGGATTAACATTTAGGTCATTTTCGTCCTCCCTAGGCTTATTCTTGTCAAATTAGGGTTTTTAACCAATCTTGTGCATCCAAGAAGTTCATTTGAGTCATTGAATTCACATTTAGGTCATTTTCGTCCTATGTAGCCTTATTTATGTGCAATTAGGGTTTTTAACCAATCTTGTGCATCCAAAAAGTTCATTTGTTTCATTGGATTAACATTTATGTCATTTTCGTCTTCCCTATGCTTATTTAAGTACAATTAGGGTTTTTAACCAATCTTGTGCATCCAAAAAGTTCATTTGTGTCTTTGGATTAACATTTAGGTCATTTTCGTTCTCGCAAGGGTTATTTATGTGGCATTAGGGTTTTTAACCAATCTTGTGCATCAAATAAGTTCATTTGTGTCATTGGATTAACATTTAGTTCATTTTTGTCCTCCCTAAGCTTATTCTTGTGCAATTGGGGTTTTTAACCAATCTTGTGCATCCAATAAGTTCATTTGTTTCATTGGATTAACATTTAGGTCATTTTCGTCCTCCCTAGGCTTATTCTTCTACAATTAGGGTTGTTAACCAATCTTGTGCATCCAATAAGTTCATTTGTGTCATTGGATTAACATTTAGGTCATTTTCGTCCTCCATAGCCTTATTTATGTGCAATTAGGGTTTTTAACCAATCTTGTGCATCCAAAAAGTTCATTTGAGTCATTGGATTAATATTTATGTCATTTTCGTCCTCCCTAGGTTTATTTATGTGCAATTAGGGTCTTTAACCAATCTTGTGCATCCAATAAGTTCATTTGTGTCATTAGATTAACATTTAGGTCATTTTCGTCCTCCCTAGGCTTGGATTAACATTTAGGTCATTTTCGTCCTCCGTAGCCTTATTTATGTGCAATTAGGGTTTTTAACCAATCTTGTGCATCCAAAAAGTTCATTTGAGTCATTGGATTAATATTTAGGTCATTTTCGTCCTCCCTAGGCTTATTTATGTGCAATTAGGTTCTTTAACCAATCTTGTGCATCCAAAAAGTTCATTTGTGTCAATTGATTAACATTTAGGTCATTTTCGTCCTCCGTAGCCTTATATATGTGCAATTAGGGTTTTGAACCAATCTTGTGCATCCAAAAAGTTCAGTTGAGTCATTGGATTAATATTTAGGTCATTTTCGTCCTCCCTAGGCTTGGATTAACATTTAGGTCATTTTCGTCCTCTGTAGCCTTATTTATGTGCAATTAGGGTTTTTAACCAATCTTGTGCATCCAAAAAGTTCATTTGAGTCATTGGATTAATATTTAGGTCATTTTCGTCCTCCCTAGGCTTATTTATGTGCAATTAGGGTCTTTAACCAATCTTGTGCATCCAATAAGTTCATTTGTGTCATTAGATTAACATTTAGGTCATTTTCGTCCTCCCTAGGCTTATTCTTCTGCAATTAGGGTTTTTAACCAATCTTGTGCATCCAATAAGTTCATTTGTGTCATTGGATTAACATTTAGGTCATTTTCGTCCTCCCTAGGCTTATTCTTGTCCAATTAGGGTTTTTAACCAATCTTGTGCATCCAAAAAGTTCGTTTGTGTCATTGGATTAACATTTAGGTCATTTTCGTCATCCGTAGCCTTATTTATGTGCATTTAGGGTTTTTAACCAATCTTGTGCATCCAAAAAGTTCATTTAAGTCATTGGATTAATATTTAGGTCATTTTCGTCCTCCCTAGGCTTATTTATGTGCAATTAGGGTCTTTAACCAATCTTCTGCATTCAATAAGTTCATTTGTGTCATTAGATTAACATTTAGGTCATTTTCGTCCTCCCTAGGTTTATTCTTCTGCAATTAGTGTTTTTAACCAATCTTGTGCATCCAATAAGTTCATTTGTGTCATTGGATTAACATTTAGGTCATTTTCATCCTCCCTAGGCTTATTCTTGTCCAATTAGGGGTTTTAACCAATCTTGTGCATCCAATAAGTTCGTTTGTGTCATTGGATTAACATTTAGGTCATTTTCGTCCTCCGTAGCCTTATTTATGTGCAATTAGGGTTTTTAACCAATCTTGTGCATCCAAAAAGTTCATTTGAGTCAATTGATTAATATTTAGGTCATTTTCGTACTCCCTAGGCTTATTTATGTGCAATTAGGGTCTTTAACCAATCTTGTGCATCCAATAAGTTCATTTGTGTTATTAGATTAACATTTAGGTCATTTTCATTCTCCCTAGGCTTATTCTTCTGCAATTAGGGTTTTCAACCATTCTTGTGCATCCAATAAGTTCATTTGTGTCATTGGATTAACATTTAGGTCATTTTCGTCCTCCCTAGGCTTATTCTTGTCCAATTAGGGGTTTTAACTAATCTTGTGCATCCAATAAGTTCGTTTGTGTCATTGGATTAACATTTAGGACATTTTCGTCCTCCCTAGGCTTATTCTTGTCAAATTAGGGTTTTTCACCAATCTTGTGCAACCAAGAAGTTCATTTGAGTCATTGGATTCACATTTAGGTCATTTTCGTCCTATGTAGCCTTATTTATGTGCAATTAGGGTTTTTAACCAATCTTGTGCATCCAATAAGTTCAGTTGTGTCATTGGATTAAAATTTAGGTCATTTTCGTCCTCCCTAGGCTTATTCTTGTCCAATTAGGATTTTTAACGAATCTTGTGCTTCCAAAAAGTTCATTTGTGTCATTGGATTAACATTTATGTCATTTTCGTCTTCCGTAGGCGTATTTATGTGCAATTAGGGTTTTTAACCAATCTTGTGCATCCAAAAAGTTCATTTGTGTCATTGGATTAACAGTTAGGTCATTTTCGCCCTCCGTAGCCTTATTTATGTGCAATTAGGGTTTTTAACCAATCTTGCGCATCCAAAAAGTTCATTTGAGTCATTGGATTAATATTTAGGTCATTTTCGTACTCCCTAGGCTTATTTATGTGCAATTAGGGTCTTTAACCAGTCTTGTGCATCCAATAAGTTCATTTGTGTCATTAGATTAACATTTAGATCATTTTCTTCCTCCCTAGGCCTATTCTTCTGCAATTAGGGTTTTTAACCAATCTTGTGCATCCAATAAGTTCATTTGTGTCATTGGATTAACATTTAGGTCATTTTCGTCCTCCCTAGGCTTATTCTTGTCCAATTAGGGGTTTTAACCAATCTTGTGCATCCAATAAGTTCGTTTGTGTCAATGGATTAACATTTAGGGCATTTTCGTCCTCCCTAGGCTTATTCTTGTCAAATTAGGGTTTTTAACCAATCTTGTGCATCCAAGAAGTTCATTTGAGTCATTGGATTCACATTTAGGTCATTTTCGTCCTATGTAGCCTTATTTATGTGCAATTAGGGTTTTTAACCAATCTTGTGCATCCAATAAGTTCATTTGTGTCATTGGATTAACATTTAGGTCAATTTCGTCCTCCCTAGGCTTATTCTTCTCCAATTAGGGTTTTTAACCAATCTTGTGCATCCAAAAAGTTCATTTGTGTCATTGGATTAACATTTATGTCATTTTCGTCTTCCCTAGGCTTATTTATGTGCAATTAGGGTTTTTAACCAATCTTGTGCATCCAAGAAGTTCATTTGTGTCATTGGATTAACATTTAGGTCATTTTCGTCCTCCGTAGCCTTATTTATGTGCAATTTGGATTTTTAACCAATCTTGTGCATCCAAAAAGTTCATTTGAGTCATTGGATTAATATTTAGGCCATTTTCGTACTCCCTAGGCTTATTTATGTGCAATTAAGGTCTTTAACCATTCTTGTGCAACCAATAAGTTCATTTGTGTCATTAGATTAACATTTAGGTCATTTTCTTCCTCCCTAGGCCTATTCTTCTGCAATTAGGGTTTTTAACCAATCTTGTGCATCCAATAAGTTCATTTGTGTCATTGGATTAACATTTAGGTCATTTTCGTCCTCCCTAGGCTTATTCTTGTCCAATTAGGGTTTTTAACCAATCTTGTGCATTCAATAAGTTCGTTTGTGTCATTGTATTAACATTTAGGTCATTTTCGTCCTCCTTAGGCTTATTCTTGTCAAATTAGGGTTTTTAACCAATCTTGTGCATCCAAAAAGTTCGTTTGTGTCATGGGATTCACATTTAGGTCATTTTCGTCCTATGTAGCCTTATTTATTTGCAATTTGGGTTTTTAACCAGTCTTGTGAATCCAATAAGTTCATTTGTGTCATTGGATTAACATTTATGTCATTTTCGTCCTCCCTAGGCTTATTCTTGTCCAATTAGGGTTTTTAACCAATCTTGTGCATCCAATAAGTTCGTTTGTGTCATTGGATTAACATTTAGGTCATTTTCGTCCTCCCTAGGCTTATTCTTGTCAAATTAGGGTTTTTAACCAATCTTGTGCATCCAAGAAGTTCATTTGAGTAATTGGATTCACATTTAGGTCATTTTCGTCCTATGTAGCCTTATTTATGTGCAATTAGGGTTTTTAACCAATCTTGTGCATCCAATAAGTTCATTTGTGTCATTGGATTAACATTTCGTTCATTTTCGTCCTCCCAAGGCTTATTCTTGTCCAATTAAGGTTTTTAACCAATCTTGTGCATCCAAAAAGTTCGTTTGTGTCATTAGATTAACATTTAGGTCATTTTCGTCCTCCGTAGCCTTATTTATGTGCAATTAGGGTTTTTAACCAATCTTGTGCATCCAAAAAGTTCATTTGAGTCATTGGATTAATATTTAGGTCATTTTCGTCCACCCTAGGCTTATTTATGTGCAATTAGGGTCTTTAACCAATCTTGTGCATCCAATAAGTTCATTTGTGTCATTGGATTAACATTTAGGTCATTTTCGTTCTCCCTAGGCTTATTCTTATGCAATAAGGGTTTTTAACCAATCTTGTGCATCCAATAAGTTCATTTGTGTCATTGGATTAACATTTAGGTCATTTTCGTCCTCCCTAGGCTTATTCTTATGCAATTAGGGTTTTTAACCAATCTTGTGCATCCAAAAAGTTCGTTTGTGTCATTGGATTAACATTTAGGTCATTTTCGTCCTCCGTAGCCTTATTTATGTGCAATTAGGGTTTTTAACCAATCTTGTGCATCCAAAAATTCATTTTAGTCATTGGATTAATATTTAGGTCATTTTCGTCCTCCCTAGGTTTATTTATGTGCAATTAGGGTCTTTAACCAATCTTGTGCATCCAATAAGTTCATTTGTGTCATTAGATTAACATTTAGGTCATTTTCGTCCTCCCTAGGCTTATTCTTCTGCAATTAGGGTTTTTAACCAATCTTGTGCATCCAATAAGTTCGTTTGTGTCATTAGATTAACATTTAGGTCATTTTCGTCCTCCCTAGGCTTATTCTTGTCAAATTAGGGTTTTTAACCAATCTTGTGCATCCAAGAAGTTCATTTGAGTCATTGGATTCACATTTAGGTCATTTTCGTCCTATGTACCCTTATTTATGTGCAATTAGGGTTTTTAACCAATCTTGTGCATCCAATAAGTTCATATGTGTCATTGGATTAACATTTAGGTCATTTTCGTCCTCCCTAGGCTTATTCTTGTCCAATTAGGGTTTTTAACCAATCTTGTGCATCCAAAAAGTTCCTTTGTGTCATTGGATTAACATTTATGTCATTTTCGTCTTCCCTAGGCTTATTTATGTGCAATTATGGTTTTTAACCAATCTTGTGCATCCAAAAAGTTCATTTGTGTCATTGGATTAACATTTAGGTCGTTTTCGTCCTCCGTAGCCTTATTTATGTGCAATTAGGGTTTTTAACCAGTCTTGTGAATCCAATAAGTTCATTTGTGTCATTGGATTAACATTTATGTCATTTTCGTCCTCCCTAGGCTTATTCTTGTCCAATTAGGGGTTTTAATCAATCTTGTGCATCCAATAAGTTCGTTTGTGTCATTGGATTAACATTTAGGTCATTTTCGTCCTCCCTAGGCTTATTCTTGTCAAATTAGGGTTTTTAACCAATCTTGTGCATCCAAGAAGTTCATTTGAGTAATTGGATTCACATTTAGGTCATTTTCGTCCTATGTAGCCTTATTTATGTGCAATTAGGGTTTTTAACCAATCTTGTGCATCCAATAAGTTCATTTGTGTCATTAGATTAACATTTACGTCATTTTCGTCCTCCCTAGGCTTATTCTTCTGCAATTAGGGTTTTTAACCAATCTTGTGCATCCAATAAGTTTATTTGTGTCATTGGATTAACATTTAGGTTATTTTCGTCCTCCCTAGGCTTATTCTTCTGCAATTAGGGTTTTTAACCAATCTTGTGCATCCAATAAGTTTATTTGTGTCATTGGATTAACATTTAGGTCATTTTCGTCCTCCCTAGGCTTATTCTTGTTCAATAAGGGGTTTTAACCAATCTTGTGCATCCAATAAGTTCATTTGTGTCATTGGATTAACATTTAGGTCATTTTCGTCCTCCCCAGGCTTATTCTTGTCAAATTAGGGTTTTTAACCAATCTTGTGCATCCAAGAAGTTCATTTGAGTCATTGAATTCACATTTAGGTCATTTTCGTCCTATGTAGCCTTATTTATGTGCAATTAGGGTTTTTAACCAATCTTGTGCATCCAAAAAGTTCATTTGTTTCATTGGATTAACATTTATGTCATTTTCGTCTTCCCTATGCTTATTTAAGTACAATTAGGGTTTTTAACCAATCTTGTGCATCCAAAAAGTTCATTTGTGTCTTTGGATTAACATTTAGGTCATTTTCGTTCTCGCAAGGGTTATTTATGTGGCATTAGGGTTTTTAACCAATGTTGTGCATCAAATAAGTTCATTTGTGTCATTGGATTAACATTTAGTTCATTTTTGTCCTCCCTAAGCTTATTCTTGTGCAATTGGGGTTTTTAACCAATCTTGTGCATCCAATAAGTTCATTTGTTTCATTGGATTAACATTTAGGTCATTTTCGTCCTCCCTAGGCTTATTCTT
>JBBPBR010000008.1:18742931-18810846 GCA_037974775.1 Cicer pinnatifidum | reverse complement strand
GATTAACATTTAGATCATTTTCTTCCTCCCTAGGCCTATTCTTCTGCAATTAGGGTTTTTAACCAATCTTGTGCATCCAATAAGTTCATTTGTGTCATTGGATTAACATTTAGGTCATTTTCGTCCTCCCTAGGCTTATTCTTGTCAAATTAGGGTTTTTAACCAATCTTGTGCATCCAAGAAGTTCATTTGAGTCATTGAATTCACATTTAGGTCATTTTCGTCCTATGTAGCCTTATTTATGTGCAATTAGGGTTTTTAACCAATCTTGTGCATCCAAAAAGTTCATTTGTTTCATTGGATTAACATTTATGTCATTTTCGTCTTCCCTATGCTTATTTAAGTACAATTAGGGTTTTTAACCAATCTTGTGCATCCAAAAAGTTCATTTGTGTCTTTGGATTAACATTTAGGTCATTTTCGTTCTCGCAAGGGTTATTTATGTGGCATTAGGGTTTTTAACCAATCTTGTGCATCAAATAAGTTCATTTGTGTCATTGGATTAACATTTAGTTCATTTTTGTCCTCCCTAAGCTTATTCTTGTGCAATTGGGGTTTTTAACCAATCTTGTGCATCCAATAAGTTCATTTGTTTCATTGGATTAACATTTAGGTCATTTTCGTCCTCCCTAGGCTTATTCTTCTACAATTAGGGTTGTTAACCAATCTTGTGCATCCAATAAGTTCATTTGTGTCATTGGATTAACATTTAGGTCATTTTCGTCCTCCATAGCCTTATTTATGTGCAATTAGGGTTTTTAACCAATCTTGTGCATCCAAAAAGTTCATTTGAGTCATTGGATTAATATTTATGTCATTTTCGTCCTCCCTAGGTTTATTTATGTGCAATTAGGGTCTTTAACCAATCTTGTGCATCCAATAAGTTCATTTGTGTCATTAGATTAACATTTAGGTCATTTTCGTCCTCCCTAGGCTTGGATTAACATTTAGGTCATTTTCGTCCTCCGTAGCCTTATTTATGTGCAATTAGGGTTTTTAACCAATCTTGTGCATCCAAAAAGTTCATTTGAGTCATTGGATTAATATTTAGGTCATTTTCGTACTCCCTAGGCTTATTTATGTGCAATTAGGGTCTTTAACCAATCTTCTGCATTCAATAAGTTCATTTGTGTCATTAGATTAACATTTAGGTCATTTTCGTCCTCCCTAGGTTTATTCTTCTGCAATTAGTGTTTTTAACCAATCTTGTGCATCCAATAAGTTCATTTGTGTCATTGGATTAACATTTAGGTCATTTTCATCCTCCCTAGGCTTATTCTTGTCCAATTAGGGGTTTTAACCAATCTTGTGCATCCAATAAGTTCGTTTGTGTCATTGGATTAACATTTAGGTCATTTTCGTCCTCCGTAGCCTTATTTATGTGCAATTAGGGTTTTTAACCAATCTTGTGCATCCAAAAAGTTCATTTGAGTCAATTGATTAATATTTAGGTCATTTTCGTACTCCCTAGGCTTATTTATGTGCAATTAGGGTCTTTAACCAATCTTGTGCATCCAATAAGTTCATTTGTGTTATTAGATTAACATTTAGGTCATTTTCATTCTCCCTAGGCTTATTCTTCTGCAATTAGGGTTTTCAACCATTCTTGTGCATCCAATAAGTTCATTTGTGTCATTGGATTAACATTTAGGTCATTTTCGTCCTCCCTAGGCTTATTCTTGTCCAATTAGGGGTTTTAACCAATCTTGTGCATCCAATAAGTTCGTTTGTGTCATTGGATTAACATTTAGGTCATTTTCGTCCTCCGTAGCCTTATTTATGTGCAATTAGGGTTTTTAACCAATCTTGTGCATCCAAAAAGTTCATTTGAGTCATTGGATTAATATTTAGGTCATTTTCGTACTCCCTAGGCTTATTTATGTGCAATTAGGGTCTTTAACCAATCTTTTGCATCCAATAAGTTCATTTGTGTCATTAGATTAACATTTAGGTCATTTTCTTCCTCCCTAGGCCTATTCTTCTGCAATTAGGGTTTTTAACCAATCTTGTGCATCCAATAAGTTTATTTGTGTCATTGGATTAACATTTAGGTCATTTTCGTCCTCCCTAGGCTTATTCTTGTCCAATTAGGGGTTTTAACCAATCTTGTGCATCCAATAAGTTCGTTTGTGTCATTGGATTAACATTTAGGTCATTTTCGTCCTCCCTAGGCTTATTCTTGTCAAATTAGGGTTTTTAACCAATCTTGTGCATCCAAGAAGTTCATTTGAGTCATTGAATTCACATTTAGGTCATTTTCGTCCTATGTAGCCTTATTTATGTGCAATTAGGGTTTTTAACCAATCTTGTGCATCCAAAAAGTTCATTTGTTTCATTGGATTAACATTTATGTCATTTTCGTCTTCCCTATGCTTATTTAAGTACAATTAGGGTTTTTAACCAATCTTGTGCATCCAAAAAGTTCATTTGTGTCTTTGGATTAACATTTAGGTCATTTTCGTTCTCGCAAGGGTTATTTATGTGGCATTAGGGTTTTTAACCAATGTTGTGCATCAAATAAGTTCATTTGTGTCATTGGATTAACATTTAGTTCATTTTTGTCCTCCCTAAGCTTATTCTTGTGCAATTGGGGTTTTTAACCAATCTTGTGCATCCAATAAGTTCATTTGTTTCATTGGATTAACATTTAGGTCATTTTCGTCCTCCCTAGGCTTATTCTTCTACAATTAGGGTTGTTAACCAATCTTGTGCATCCAATAAGTTCATTTGTGTCATTGGATTAACATTTAGGTCATTTTCGTCCTCCATAGCCTTATTTATGTGCAATTAGGGTTTTTAACCATCTTGTGCATCCAAAAAGTTCATTCGAGTCATTGGATTAATATTTATGTCATTTTCGTCCTCCCTAGGCTTATTTATGTGCAATTAGGGTCTTTAACCAATCTTGTGCATCCAATAAGTTCATTTGTGTCATTAGATTAATATTTAGGTCATTTTCGTCCTCCCTAGGCTTATTCTTCTGCAATTAAGGTTTTCAACCATTCTTGTGCATCCAATAAGTTCATTTGTGTCATTGGATTAACATTTAGGTCATTTTCGTCCTCCCTAGGCTTATTCTTGTCCAATTAGGGATTTTAACCAATCTTGTGCATCCAATAAGTTTGTTTGTGTCATTGGATTAACATTTAGGTCATTTTCGTCCTCCCTAGGCTTATTCTTGTCAAATTAGGGTTTTTAACCAATCTTGTGCAACCAAGAAGTTCATTTGTGTCATTGGATTAAGATATAGGTCATTTTCGTCCTCCCTAGGCTTATTCTTGTCCAATTAGGGTTTTTAACCAATCTTGTGCATCCAACAAGTTCATTTGTGTCATTGGATTAACATTTATGTCATTTTCGTCTTCCCTAGGCTTATTTATGTGCAATTTGGGTTTTTAACCAATCTTGTGCATCCAAAAAGTTCATTTGTGTCATTGGATTAACATTTAGGTCATTTTCGTCCTCCGTAGCCTTATTTATGTGCAATTAGGGTTTTTAACCAATCTTGTGCATCCAAAAAGTTCATTTGAGTCATTGGATTAATATTTAGGTCATTTTCGTCCTCCCTAGGCTTATTTATGTGCAATTAGGTTCTTTAACCAATCTTGTGCATCCAAAAAGTTCATTTGTGTCAAATGATTAACATTTAGGTCATTTTCGTCCTCCGTAGCCTTATATAAGTGCAATTAGGGTTTTGAACCAATCTTGTGCATCCAAAAAGTTCAGTTGAGTCATTGGATTAATATTTAGGTCATTTTCGTCCTCCCTAGGCTTGGATTAACATTTAGGTCATTTTCGTCCTCTGTAGCCTTATTTATGTGCAATTAGGGTTTTTAACCAATCTTGTGCATCCAAAAAGTTCATTTGAGTCATTGGATTAATATTTAGGTCATTTTCGTCCTCCCTAGGCTTGGATTAACATTTAGGTCATTTTCGTCCTCCGTAGCCTTATTTATGTGCAATTAGGGTTTTTAACCAATCTTGTGCATCCAAAAAGTTCATTTGAGTCAATTGATTAATATTTAGGTCATTTTCGTACTCCCTAGGCTTATTTATGTGCAATTAGGGTCTTTAACCAATCTTGTGCATCCAATAAGTTCATTTGTGTTATTAGATTAACATTTAGGTCATTTTCATTCTCCCTAGGCTTATTCTTCTGCAATTAGGGTTTTCAACCATTCTTGTGCATCCAATAAGTTCATTTGTGTCATTGGATTAACATTTAGGTCATTTTCGTCCTCCCTAGGCTTATTCTTGTCCAATTAGGGTTTTTAACCAATCTTGTGCATCCAATAAGTTCGTTTGTGTCATTGGATTAACATTTAGGTCATTTTCGTCCTCCCTAGGCTTATTCTTGTCAAATTAGGGTTTTTCACCAATCTTGTGCAACCAAGAAGTTCATTTGAGTCATTGGATTCACATTTAGGTCATTTTCGTCCTATGTAGCCTTATTTATGTGCAATTAGGGTTTTTAACCAATCTTGTGCATCCAATAAGTTCAGTTGTGTCATTGGATTAAAATTTAGGTCATTTTCGTCCTCCCTAGGCTTATTCTTGTCCAATTAGGATTTTTAACGAATCTTGTGCATCCAAAAAGTTCATTTGTGTCATTCGATTAACATTTATGTCATTTTCGTCTTCCCTAGGCTTATTTATGTGCAATTAGGGTTTTTAACCAATCTTGTGCATCCAAAAAGTTCATTTGTGTCATTGGATTAACATTTAGGTCATTTTCGCCCTCCATAGCCTTATTTATGTGCAATTAGGGTTTTTAACCAATCTTGCGCATCCAAAAAGTTCATTTGAGTCATTGGATTAAAATTTAGGTCATTTTCGTACTCCCTAGGCTTATTTATGTGCAATTAGGGTCTTTAACCAATCTTGTGCATCCAATAAGTTCATTTGTGTCATTAGATTAACATTTAGATCATTTTCTTCCTCCCTAGGCCTATTCTTCTGCAATTAGGGTTTTTAACCAATCTTGTGCATCCAATAAGTTCATTTGTGTCATTGGATTAACATTTAGGTCATTTTCGTCCTCCCTAGGCTTATTCTTGTCCAATTAGGGGTTTTAACCAATCTTGTGCATCCAATATGTTCGTTTGTGTCAATGGATTAACATTTAGGGCATTTTCGTCCTCCCTAGGCTTATTCTTGTCAAATTAGGGTTTTTAACCAATCTTGTGCATCCAAGAAGTTCATTTGAGTCATTGGATTCACATTTAGGTCATTTTCGTCCTATGTAGCCTTATTTATGTGCAATTAGGGTTTTTAACCAATCTTGTGCATCCAATAAGTTCATTTGTGTCATTAGATTAACATTTAGATCATTTTCTTCCTCCCTAGGCCTATTCTTCTGCAATTAGGGTTTTTAACCAATCTTGTGCATCCAATAAGTTCATTTGTGTCATTGGATTAACATTTAGGTCATTTTCGTCCTCCCTAGGCTTATTCTTGTCCAATTAGGGGTTTTAACCAATCTTGTGCATCCAATAAGTTCGTTTGTGTCATTGGATTAACATTTAGGTCATTTTCGTCCTCCCTAGGCTTATTCTTGTCAAATTAGGGTTTTTACCCAATCTTGTGCTACCAAGAAGTTCATTTGTGTCATTGGATTCACATTTTGGTTATTTTCGTCCTCCATAGCCTTATTTATGTGCAATTAGGGTTTTTAACCAATCTTGTGCATCCAAAAAGTTCATTTGAGTCATTGGATTAATATTTAGGTCATTTTCGTCCTCCCTAGGCTTATTTATGTGCAATTAGGGTCTTTAACCAATCTTGTGCATCCAATAAGTTCATTTGTGTTATTAGATTAACATTTAGGTCATTTTCGTTCTCCCTAGGCTTATTCTTCTGCAATTAGGGTTTTCAACCATTCTTGTGCATCCAATAAGTTCATTTGTGTCATTGGATTAACATTTAGGTCATTTTCGTCCACCCTAGGCTTATTCTTGTCCAATTAGGGGTTTTAACTAATCTTGTGCATCCAATAAGTTCGTTTGTGTCATTGGATTAACATTTAGGACATTTTCGTCCTCCCTAGGCTTATTCTTGTCAAATTAGGGTTTTTCACCAATCTTGTGCAACCAAGAAGTTCATTTGAGTCATTGGATTCACATTTAGGTCATTTTCGTCCTATGTAGCCTTATTTATGTGCAATTAGGGTTTTTAACCAATCTTGTGCATCCAATAAGTTCAGTTGTGTCATTGGATTAAAATTTAGGTCATTTTCGTCCTCCCTAGGCTTATTCTTGTCCAATTAGGATTTTTAACGAATCTTGTGCTTCCAAAAAGTTCATTTGTGTCATTGGATTAACATTTATGTCATTTTCGTCTTCCGTAGGCGTATTTATGTGCAATTAGGGTTTTTAACCAATCTTGTGCATCCAAAAAGTTCATTTGTGTCATTGGATTAACAGTTAGGTCATTTTCGCCCTCCGTAGCCTTATTTATGTGCAATTAGGGTTTTTAACCAATCTTGCGCATCCAAAAAGTTCATTTGAGTCATTGGATTAATATTTAGGTCATTTTCGTACTCCCTAGGCTTATTTATGTGCAATTAGGGTCTTTAACCAGTCTTGTGCATCCAATAAGTTCATTTGTGTCATTAGATTAACATTTAGATCATTTTCTTCCTCCCTAGGCCTATTCTTCTGCAATTAGGGTTTTTAACCAATCTTGTGCATCCAATAAGTTCATTTGTGTCATTGGATTAACATTTAGGTCATTTTCGTCCTCCCTAGGCTTATTCTTGTCAAATTAGGGTTTTTAACCAATCTTGTGCATCCAAAAAGTTCGTTTGTGTCATTGGATTAACATTTAGGTCATTTTCGTCATCCGTAGCCTTATTTATGTGCATTTAGGGTTTTTAACCAATCTTGTGCATCCAAAAAGTTCATTTAAGTCATTGGATTAATATTTAGGTCATTTTCGTCCTCCCTAGGCTTATTTATGTGCAATTAGGGTCTTTAACCAATCTTCTGCATTCAATAAGTTCATTTGTGTCATTAGATTAACATTTAGGTCATTTTCGTCCTCCCTAGGTTTATTCTTCTGCAATTAGTGTTTTTAACCAATCTTGTGCATCCAATAAGTTCATTTGTGTCATTGGATTAACATTTAGGTCATTTTCATCCTCCCTAGGCTTATTCTTGTCCAATTAGGGGTTTTAACCAATCTTGTGCATCCAATAAGTTCGTTTGTGTCATTGGATTAACATTTAGGTCATTTTCGTCCTCCGTAGCCTTATTTATGTGCAATTAGGGTTTTTAACCAATCTTGTGCATCCAAAAAGTTCATTTGAGTCATTGGATTAATATTTAGGTCATTTTCGTCCTCCCTAGGCTTATTTATGTGCAATTAGGGTCTTTAACCAATCTTCTGCATTCAATAAGTTCATTTGTGTCATTAGATTAACATTTAGGTCATTTTCGTCCTCCCTAGGTTTATTCTTCTGCAATTAGTGTTTTTAACCAATCTTGTGCATCCAATAAGTTCATTTGTGTCATTGGATTAACATTTAGGACATTTTCATCCTCCCTAGGCTTATTCTTGTCCAATTAGGGGTTTTAACCAATCTTGTGCATCCAATAAGTTCGTTTGTGTCATTGGATTAACATTTAGGTCATTTTCGTCCTCCGTAGCCTTATTTATGTGCATTTAGGGTTTTTAACCAATCTTGTGCATCCAAAAAGTTCATTTAAGTCATTGGATTAATATTTAGGTCATTTTCGTCCTCCCTAGGCTTATTTATGTGCAATTAGGGTCTTTAACCAATCTTCTGCATTCAATAAGTTCATTTGTGTCATTAGATTAACATTTAGGTCATTTTCGTCCTCCCTAGGTTTATTCTTCTGCAATTAGTGTTTTTAACCAATCTTGTGCATCCAATAAGTTCATTTGTGTCATTGGATTAACATTTAGGTCATTTTCATCCTCCCTAGGCTTATTCTTGTCCAATTAGGGTTTTTAACCAATCTTGTGCATCCAATAAGTTCGTTTGTGTCATTGGATTAACATTTAGGTCATTTTCGTCCTCCGTAGCCTTATTTATGTGCAATTAGGGTTTTTAACCAATCTTGTGCATCCAAAAAGTTCATTTGAGTCATTGGATTAATATTTAGGTCATTTTCGTCCTCCCTAGGCTTATTTATGTGCAATTAGGTTCTTTAACCAATCTTGTGCATCCAAAAAGTTCATTTGTGTCAAATGATTAACATTTAGGTCATTTTCGTCCTCCGTAGCCTTATATAAGTGCAATTAGGGTTTTGAACCAATCTTGTGCATCCAAAAAGTTCAGTTGAGTCATTGGATTAATATTTAGGTCATTTTCGTCCTCCCTAGGCTTGGATTAACATTTAGGTCATTTTCGTCCTCTGTAGCCTTATTTATGTGCAATTAGGGTTTTTAACCAATCTTGTGCATCCAAAAAGTTCATTTGAGTCATTGGATTAATATTTAGGTCATTTTCGTCCTCCCTAGGCTTGGATTAACATTTAGGTCATTTTCGTCCTCCGTAGCCTTATTTATGTGCAATTAGGGTTTTTAACCAATCTTGTGCATCCAAAAAGTTCATTTGAGTCAATTGATTAATATTTAGGTCATTTTCGTACTCCCTAGGCTTATTTATGTGCAATTAGGGTCTTTAACCAATCTTGTGCATCCAATAAGTTCATTTGTGTTATTAGATTAACATTTAGGTCATTTTCATTCTCCCTAGGCTTATTCTTCTGCAATTAGGGTTTTCAACCATTCTTGTGCATCCAATAAGTTCATTTGTGTCATTGGATTAACATTTAGGTCATTTTCGTCCTCCCTAGGCTTATTCTTGTCCAATTAGGGGTTTTAACCAATCTTGTGCATCCAATAAGTTCGTTTGTGTCATTGGATTAACATTTAGGTCATTTTCGTCCTCCCTAGGCTTATTCTTGTCAAATTAGGGTTTTTCACCAATCTTGTGCAACCAAGAAGTTCATTTGAGTCATTGGATTCACATTTAGGTCATTTTCGTTCTATGTAGCCTTATTTATGTGCAATTAGGGTTTTTAACCAATCTTGTGCATCCAATAAGTTCAGTTGTGTCATTGGATTAAAATTTAGGTCATTTTCGTCCTCCCTAGGCTTATTCTTGTCCAATTAGGATTTTTAACGAATCTTGTGCATCCAAAAAGTTCATTTGTGTCATTCGATTAACATTTATGTCATTTTCGTCTTCCCTAGGCTTATTTATGTGCAATTAGGGTTTTTAACCAATCTTGTGCATCCAAAAAGTTCATTTGTGTCATTGGATTAACATTTAGGTCATTTTCGCCCTCCATAGCCTTATTTATGTGCAATTAGGGTTTTTAACCAATCTTGCGCATCCAAAAAGTTCATTTGAGTCATTGGATTAAAATTTAGGTCATTTTCGTACTCCCTAGGCTTATTTATGTGCAATTAGGGTCTTTAACCAATCTTGTGCATCCAATAAGTTCATTTGTGTCATTAGATTAACATTTAGATCATTTTCTTCCTCCCTAGGCCTATTCTTCTGCAATTAGGGTTTTTAACCAATCTTGTGCATCCAATAAGTTCATTTGTGTCATTGGATTAACATTTAGGTCATTTTCGTCCTCCCTAGGCTTATTCTTGTCCAATTAGGGGTTTTAACCAATCTTGTGCATCCAATATGTTCGTTTGTGTCAATGGATTAACATTTAGGGCATTTTCGTCCTCCCTAGGCTTATTCTTGTCAAATTAGGGTTTTTAACCAATCTTGTGCATCCAAGAAGTTCATTTGAGTCATTGGATTCACATTTAGGTCATTTTCGTCCTGTGTAGCCTTATTTATGTGCAATTAGGGTTTTTAACCAATCTTGTGCATCCAATAAGTTCATTTGTGTCATTGGATTAACATTTAGGTCATTTTCGTCCTCCCTAGGCTTATTCTTGTCCAATTAGGGTTTTTAACCAATCTTGTGCATCCAAAAAGTTCGTTTGTGTCATTGGATTAACATTTAGGTCATTTTCGTCATCCGTAGCCTTATTTATGTGCATTTAGGGTTTTTAACCAATCTTGTGCATCCAAAAAGTTCATTTAAGTCATTGGATTAATATTTAGGTCATTTTCGTCCTCCCTAGGCTTATTTATGTGCAATTAGGGTCTTTAACCAATCTTCTGCATTCAATAAGTTCATTTGTGTCATTAGATTAACATTTAGGTCATTTTCGTCCTCCCTAGGTTTATTCTTCTGCAATTAGTGTTTTTAACCAATCTTGTGCATCCAATAAGTTCATTTGTGTCATTGGATTAACATTTAGGTCATTTTCATCCTCCCTAGGCTTATTCTTGTCCAATTAGGGGTTTTTACCAATCTTGTGCATCCAATAAGTTCGTTTGTGTCATTGGATTAACATTTAGGTCATTTTCGTCCTCCGTAGCCTTATTTATGTGCAATTAGGGTTTTTAACCAATCTTGTGCATCCAAAAAGTTCATTTGAGTCATTGGATTAATATTTAGGTCATTTTCGTACTCCCTAGGCTTATTTATGTGCAATTAGGGTCTTTAACCAATCTTTTGCATCCAATAAGTTCATTTGTGTCATTAGATTAACATTTAGGTCATTTTCTTCCTCCCTAGGCCTATTCTTCTGCAATTAGGGTTTTTAACCAATCTTGTGCATCCAATAAGTTTATTTGTGTCATTGGATTAACATTTAGGTCATTTTCGTCCTCCCTAGGCTTATTCTTGTCCAATTAGGGGTTTTAACCAATCTTGTGCATCCAATAAGTTCGTTTGTGTCATTGGATTAACATTTAGGTCATTTTCGTCCTCCCTAGGCTTATTCTTGTCAAATTAGGGTTTTTAACCAATCTTGTGCATCCAAGAAGTTCATTTGAGTCATTGAATTCACATTTAGGTCATTTTCGTCCTATGTAGCCTTATTTATGTGCAATTAGGGTTTTTAACCAATCTTGTGCATCCAAAAAGTTCATTTGTTTCATTGGATTAACATTTATGTCATTTTCGTCTTCCCTATGCTTATTTAAGTACAATTAGGGTTTTTAACCAATCTTGTGCATCCAAAAAGTTCATTTGTGTCTTTGGATTAACATTTAGGTCATTTTCGTTCTCGCAAGGGTTATTTATGTGGCATTAGGGTTTTTAACCAATCTTGTGCATCAAATAAGTTCATTTGTGTCATTGGATTAACATTTAGTTCATTTTTGTCCTCCCTAAGCTTATTCTTGTGCAATTGGGGTTTTTAACCAATCTTGTGCATCCAATAAGTTCATTTGTTTCATTGGATTAACATTTAGGTCATTTTCGTCCTCCCTAGGCTTATTCTTCTACAATTAGGGTTGTTAACCAATCTTGTGCATCCAATAAGTTCATTTGTGTCATTGGATTAACATTTAGGTCATTTTCGTCCTCCATAGCCTTATTTATGTGCAATTAGGGTTTTTAACCAATCTTGTGCATCCAAAAAGTTCATTTGAGTCATTGGATTAATATTTATGTCATTTTCGTCCTCCCTAGGTTTATTTATGTGCAATTAGGGTCTTTAACCAATCTTGTGCATCCAATAAGTTCATTTGTGTCATTAGATTAACATTTAGGTCATTTTCGTCCTCCCTAGGCTTGGATTAACATTTAGGTCATTTTCGTCCTCCGTAGCCTTATTTATGTGCAATTAGGGTTTTTAACCAATCTTGTGCATCCAAAAAGTTCATTTGAGTCATTGGATTAATATTTAGGTCATTTTCGTCCTCCCTAGGCTTATTTATGTGCAATTAGGTTCTTTAACCAATCTTGTGCATCCAAAAAGTTCATTTGTGTCAATTGATTAACATTTAGGTCATTTTCGTCCTCCGTAGCCTTATATATGTGCAATTAGGGTTTTGAACCAATCTTGTGCATCCAAAAAGTTCAGTTGAGTCATTGGATTAATATTTAGGTCATTTTCGTCCTCCCTAGGCTTGGATTAACATTTAGGTCATTTTCGTCCTCTGTAGCCTTATTTATGTGCAATTAGGGTTTTTAACCAATCTTGTGCATCCAAAAAGTTCATTTGAGTCATTGGATTAATATTTAGGTCATTTTCGTCCTCCCTAGGCTTGGATTAACATTTAGGTCATTTTCGTCCTCCGTAGCCTTATTTATGTGCAATTAGGGTTTTTAACCAATCTTGTGCATCCAAAAAGTTCATTTTAGTCAATTGATTAATATTTAGGTCATTTTCGTACTCCCTAGGCTTATTTATGTGCAATTAGGGTCTTTAACCAATCTTGTGCATCCAATAAGTTCATTTGTGTTATTAGATTAACATTTAGGTCATTTTCATTCTCCCTAGGCTTATTCTTCTGCAATTAGGGTTTTCAACCATTCTTGTGCATCCAATAAGTTCATTTGTGTCATTGGATTAACATTTAGGTCATTTTCGTCCTCCCTAGGCTTATTCTTGTCCAATTAGGGGTTTTAACCAATCTTGTGCATCCAATAAGTTCGTTTGTGTCATTGGATTAACATTTAGGTCATTTTCGTCCTCCCTAGGCTTATTCTTGTCAAATTAGGGTTTTTCACCAATCTTGTGCAACCAAGAAGTTCATTTGAGTCATTGGATTCACATTTAGGTCATTTTCGTCCTATGTAGCCTTATTTATGTGCAATTAGGGTTTTTAACCAATCTTGTGCATCCAATAAGTTCAGTTGTGTCATTGGATTAAAATTTAGGTCATTTTCGTCCTCCCTAGGCTTATTCTTGTCCAATTAGGATTTTTAACGAATCTTGTGCATCCAAAAAGTTCATTTGTGTCATTCGATTAACATTTATGTCATTTTCGTCTTCCCTAGGCTTATTTATGTGCAATTAGGGTTTTTAACCAATCTTGTGCATCCAAAAAGTTCATTTGTGTCATTGGATTAACATTTAGGTCATTTTCGCCCTCCATAGCCTTATTTATGTGCAATTAGGGTTTTTAACCAATCTTGCGCATCCAAAAAGTTCATTTGAGTCATTGGATTAAAATTTAGGTCATTTTCGTACTCCCTAGGCTTATTTATGTGCAATTAGGGTCTTTAACCAATCTTGTGCATCCAATAAGTTCATTTGTGTCATTAGATTAACATTTAGATCATTTTCTTCCTCCCTAGGCCTATTCTTCTGCAATTAGGGTTTTTAACCAATCTTGTGCATCCAATAAGTTCATTTGTGTCATTGGATTAACATTTAGGTCATTTTCGTCCTCCCTAGGCTTATTCTTGTCCAATTAGGGGTTTTAACCAATCTTGTGCATCCAATATGTTCGTTTGTGTCAATGGATTAACATTTAGGGCATTTTCGTCCTCCCTAGGCTTATTCTTGTCAAATTAGGGTTTTTAACCAATCTTGTGCATCCAAGAAGTTCATTTGAGTCATTGGATTCACATTTAGGTCATTTTCGTCCTATATAGCCTTATTTATGTGCAATTAGGGTTTTTAACCAATCTTGTGCATCCAATAAGTTCATTTGTGTCATTGGATTAACATTTAGGTCATTTTCGTCCTCCCTAGGCTTATTCTTGTCCAATTAGGGTTTTTAACCAATCTTGTGCATCCAAAAAGTTCGTTTGTGTCATTGGATTAACATTTAGGTCATTTTCGTCATCCGTAGCCTTATTTATGTGCATTTAGGGTTTTTAACCAATCTTGTGCATCCAAAAAGTTCATTTAAGTCATTGGATTAATATTTAGGTCATTTTCGTCCTCCCTAGGCTTATTTATGTGCAATTAGGGTCTTTAACCAATCTTCTGCATTCAATAAGTTCATTTGTGTCATTAGATTAACATTTAGGTCATTTTCGTCCTCCCTAGGTTTATTCTTCTGCAATTAGTGTTTTTAACCAATCTTGTGCATCCAATAAGTTCATTTGTGTCATTGGATTAACATTTAGGTCATTTTCATCCTCCCTAGGCTTATTCTTGTCCAATTAGGGGTTTTAACCAATCTTGTGCATCCAATAAGTTCGTTTGTGTCATTGGATTAACATTTAGGTCATTTTCGTCCTCCGTAGCCTTATTTATGTGCAATTAGGGTTTTTAACCAATCTTGTGCATCCAAAAAGTTCATTTGAGTCAATTGATTAATATTTAGGTCATTTTCGTACTCCCTAGGCTTATTTATGTGCAATTAGGGTCTTTAACCAATCTTGTGCATCCAATAAGTTCATTTGTGTTATTAGATTAACATTTAGGTCATTTTCATTCTCCCTAGGCTTATTCTTCTGCAATTAGGGTTTTCAACCATTCTTGTGCATCCAATAAGTTCATTTGTGTCATTGGATTAACATTTAGGTCATTTTCGTCCTCCCTAGGCTTATTCTTGTCCAATTAGGGTTTTTAACCAATCTTGTGCATCCAATAAGTTCATTTGTGTCATTGGATTAACATTTAGGTCATTTTCGTCCTCCTTAGGCTTATTCTTGTGCAATTAGGGTTTTTAACCAATCTTGTGCATCCAATAAGTTCATTTGTGTCATTGGATTAACATTTAGGTCATTTTCGTCCTCCCTAGGCTTATTCTTGTCCAATTAGGGGTTTTAACCAATCTTGTGCATCCAATAAGTTCGTTTGTGTCATTGGATTAACATTTAGGTCATTTTCGTCCTCCCTAGGCTTATTCTTGTCAAATTAGGGTTTTTACCCAATCTTGTGCTACCAAGAAGTTCATTTGTGTCATTGGATTCACATTTTGGTTATTTTCGTCCTCCATAGCCTTATTTATGTGCAATTAGGGTTTTTAACCAATCTTGTGCATCCAAAAAGTTCATTTGAGTCATTGGATTAATATTTAGGTCATTTTCGTCCTCCCTAGGCTTATTTATGTGCAATTAGGGTCTTTAACCAATCTTGTGCATCCAATAAGTTCATTTGTGTTATTAGATTAACATTTAGGTCATTTTCGTTCTCCCTAGGCTTATTCTTCTGCAATTAGGGTTTTCAACCATTCTTGTGCATCCAATAAGTTCATTTGTGTCATTGGATTAACATTTAGGTCATTTTCGTCCACCCTAGGCTTATTCTTGTCCAATTAGGGGTTTTAACTAATCTTGTGCATCCAATAAGTTCGTTTGTGTCATTGGATTAACATTTAGGACATTTTCGTCCTCCCTAGGCTTATTCTTGTCAAATTAGGGTTTTTCACCAATCTTGTGCAACCAAGAAGTTCATTTGAGTCATTGGATTCACATTTAGGTCATTTTCGTCCTATGTAGCCTTATTTATGTGCAATTAGGGTTTTTAACCAATCTTGTGCATCCAATAAGTTCAGTTGTGTCATTGGATTAAAATTTAGGTCATTTTCGTCCTCCCTAGGCTTATTCTTGTCCAATTAGGATTTTTAACGAATCTTGTGCTTCCAAAAAGTTCATTTGTGTCATTGGATTAACATTTATGTCATTTTCGTCTTCCGTAGGCGTATTTATGTGCAATTAGGGTTTTTAACCAATCTTGTGCATCCAAAAAGTTCATTTGTGTCATTGGATTAACAGTTAGGTCATTTTCGCCCTCCGTAGCCTTATTTATGTGCAATTAGGGTTTTTAACCAATCTTGCGCATCCAAAAAGTTCATTTGAGTCATTGGATTAATATTTAGGTCATTTTCGTACTCCCTAGGCTTATTTATGTGCAATTAGGGTCTTTAACCAGTCTTGTGCATCCAATAAGTTCATTTGTGTCATTAGATTAACATTTAGATCATTTTCTTCCTCCCTAGGCCTATTCTTCTGCAATTAGGGTTTTTAACCAATCTTGTGCATCCAATAAGTTCATTTGTGTCATTGGATTAACATTTAGGTCATTTTCGTCCTCCCTAGGCTTATTCTTGTCCAATTAGGGTTTTTAACCAATCTTGTGCATCCAATAAGTTCGTTTGTGTCAATGGATTAACATTTAGGGCATTTTCGTCCTCCCTAGGCTTATTCTTGTCAAATTAGGGTTTTTAACCAATCTTGTGCATCCAAGAAGTTCATTTGAGTCATTGGATTCACATTTAGGTCATTTTCGTCCTATGTAGCCTTATTTATGTGCAATTAGGGTTTTTAACCAATCTTGTGCATCCAATAAGTTCATTTGTGTCATTAGATTAACATTTAGATCATTTTCTTCCTCCCTAGGCCTATTCTTCTGCAATTAGGGTTTTTAACCAATCTTGTGCATCCAATAAGTTCATTTGTGTCATTGGATTAACATTTAGGTCATTTTCGTCCTCCCTAGGCTTATTCTTGTCCAATTAGGGGTTTTAACCAATCTTGTGCATCCAATAAGTTCGTTTGTGACATTGGATTAACATTTAGGTCATTTTCGTCCTCCCTAGGCTCATTCTTGTCAAATTAGGGTTTTTAACCAATCTTGTGCATCCAAGAAATTCATTTGAGTCATTGGATTCACATTTAGGTCATTTTCGTCCTATGTAGCCTTATTTATGTTCAATTAGGGTGTTTAACCAATCTTGTGCATCCAATAAGGTCATTTGTGTCATTGGATTAACATTTAGGTCATTTACGTCCTCCGTAGGCTTATTCTTCTCTAATTAGGGTTTTTAACCAATCTTGTGCATCCAAAAAGTTCATTTGTGTCATTGGATTAACATTTATGTCATTTTTGCTTCCCTAGGCTTATTTATGTGCAATTAGGGTTTTTAACCAATCTTGTGCATCCAAAAAGTTCATTTGTGTCATTGGATTAACATTTAGGTCATTTTCGTCCTCCGTAGCCTTATTTATGTGCAATTAGGGTTTTTAACCAATCTTGTGCATCCAAAAAGTTCATTTGAGTCACTGGATTAATATTTAGGTCATTTTCGTACTCCCTAGGCTTATTTATGTGCAATTAGGTTCTTTAACCAATCTTGTGCATCCAAAAAGTTCATTTGTGTCAATTGATTAACATTTAGGTCATTTTCGTCCTCCGTAGCCTTATTTATGTGCAATTAGGGTTTTTAACCAATCTTGTGCATCCAAAAAGTTCATTTGAGTCATTGGATTAATATTTAGGTCATTTTCGTCCTCCCTAGGCTTGGATTAACATTTAGGTCATTTTCGTCCTCCGTAGCCTTATTTATGTGCAATTATGGTTTTTAACCAATCTTGTGCATCCAAAAAGTTCATTTGAGTCAATTGATTAATATTTAGGTCATTTTCGTACTTCCTAGGCTTATTTATGTGCAATTAGGGTCTTTAACCAATCTTGTGGATCCAATAAGTTCATTTGTGTCATTAGATTAACATTTAGGTCATTTTCTTCCTCCCTAGGCCTATTCTTCTGCAATTAGGGTTTTCAACCATTCTTGTGCATCCAATAAGTTCATTTGTGTCATTGGATTAACATTTAGGTCATTTTCGTCCTCCCTAGGCTTATTCTTGTCCAATTAGGGATTTTAACCAATCTTGTGCATCCAATAAGTTTGTTTGTGTCATTGGATTAACATTTAGGTCATTTTCGTCCTCCCTAGGCTTATTCTTGTCAAATTAGGGTTTTTAACCAATCTTGTGCAACCAAGAAGTTCATTTGTGTCATTGGATTAAGATTTAGGTCATTTTCGTCCTCCCTAGGCTTATTCTTGTCCAATTAGGGTTTTTAACCAATCTTGTGCATCCAACAAGTTCATTTGTGTCATTGGATTAACATTTATGTCATTTTCGTCTTCCCTAGGCTTATTTATGTGCAATTTGGGTTTTTAACCAATCTTGTGCATCCAAAAAGTTCATTTGTGTCATTGGATTAACATTTAGGTCATTTTCGTCCTCCGTAGCCTTATTTATGTGCAATTAGGGTTTTTAACCAATCTTGTGCATCCAAAAAGTTCATTTGAGTCATTGGATTAATATTTAAGTCATTTTCGAACTCCCTAGGCTTATTTATGTGCAATTAGGTGCTTTAACCAATCTTGTGCATCCAATAAGTTCATTTGTGTCATTAGATTAACATTTAGGTCATTTTCTTCCTCCCTAGGCCTATTCTTCTGCAATTAGGGTTTTTAACCAATCTTGTGCATCCAATAAGTTCATTTGTGTCATTGGATTAACATTTAGGTCATTTTCGTCATCCCTAGGCTTATTCTTGTCCAATTAGGGGTTTTAACCAATCTTGTGCATCCAATAAGTTCGTTTGTGTCATTGGATTAACATTTAGGCCATTTTCGTCCTCCCTAGGCTTATTCTTGTCAAATTAGGGTTTTTAACCAATCTTGTGCATCCAAGAAGTTCATTTGAGTCATTGGATTCACATTTAGGTCATTTTTGTCCTATGTAGCCTTATTTATGTGCAATTAGGGTTTTTAACCAATCTTGTGCATCCAATAAGTTCATTTGTGTCACTGGATTAACATTTAGGTCATTTTCGTCCTCCCTAGGCTTATTCTTGTCCAATAAGGGTTTTTAACCAATCTTGTGCATCCAAAAAGTTCATTTGTTTCATTGGATTAACATTTATGTCATTTTCGTCTTCCCTATGCTTATTTATGTATAATTAGGGTTTTTAACCAATCTTGTGCATCCAAAAAGTTCATTTGTGTCTTTGGATTAACATTTAGGTCATTTTCGTTCTCGCAAGGGTTATTTATGTGCCATTAGGGTTTTTAACCAATCTTGTGCATCAAATAAGTTCATTTGTGTCATTGGATTAACATTTAGTTCATTTTTGTCCTCCCTAAGCTTATTCTTGTGCAATTGGGGTTTTTAACCAATATTGTGCATCCAATAAGTTCATTTGTTTCATTGGATTAACATTTAGGTCATTTTCGTCCTCCCTAGGCTTATTCTTCTACAATTAGGGTTTTTAACCAATCTTGTGCATCCAATAAGTTCATTTGTGTCATTGGATTAACATTTAGGTCATTTTCGTCCTCCATAGCCTTATTTATGTGCAATTAGGGTTTTTAACCAATCTTGTGCATCCAAAAAGTTCATTTGAGTCATTGGATTAATATTTAGGTCATTTTCTTCCTCCCTAGGCTTATTTATGTGCAATTAGGGTCTTTAACCAATCTTGTGCATCCAATAAGTTCATTTGTGTTATTAGATTAACATTTAGGTCATTTTCGTTCTCCCTAGGCTTATTCTTCTGCAATTAGGGTTTTCAACCATTCTTGTGCATCCAATAAGTTCATTTGTGTCATTGGATTAACATTTAGGTCATTTTCGTCCACCCTAGGCTTATTCTTGTCCAATTAGGGGTTTTAACTAATCTTGTGCATCCAATAAGTTCGTTTGTGTCATTGGATTAACATTTAGGACATTTTCGTCCTCCCTAGGCTTATTCTTGTCAAATTAGGGTTTTTCACCAATCTTGTGCAACCAAGAAGTTCATTTGAGTCATTGGATTCACATTTAGGTCATTTTCGTCCTATGTAGCCTTATTTATGTGCAATTAGGGTTTTTAACCAATCTTGTGCATCCAATAAGTTCAGTTGTGTCATTGGATTAAAATTTAGGTCATTTTCGTCCTCCCTAGGCTTATTCTTGTCCAATTAGGATTTTTAACGAATCTTGTGCTTCCAAAAAGTTCATTTGTGTCATTGGATTAACATTTATGTCATTTTCGTCTTCCGTAGGCGTATTTATGTGCAATTAGGGTTTTTAACCAATCTTGTGCATCCAAAAAGTTCATTTGTGTCATTGGATTAACAGTTAGGTCATTTTCGCCCTCCGTAGCCTTATTTATGTGCAATTAGGGTTTTTAACCAATCTTGCGCATCCAAAAAGTTCATTTGAGTCATTGGATTAATATTTAGGTCATTTTCGTACTCCCTAGGCTTATTTATGTGCAATTAGGGTCTTTAACCAGTCTTGTGCATCCAATAAGTTCATTTGTGTCATTAGATTAACATTTAGATCATTTTCTTCCTCCCTAGGCCTATTCTTCTGCAATTAGGGTTTTTAACCAATCTTGTGCATCCAATAAGTTCATTTGTGTCATTGGATTAACATTTAGGTAATTTTCGTCCTCCCTAGGCTTATTCTTGTCCAATTAGGGGTTTTAACCAATCTTGTGCATCCAATAAGTTCGTTTGTGTCAATGGATTAACATTTAGGGCATTTTCGTCCTCCCTAGGCTTATTCTTGTCAAATTAGGGTTTTTAACCAATCTTGTGCATCCAAGAAGTTCATTTGAGTCATTGGATTCACATTTAGGTCATTTTCGTCCTATGTAGCCTTATTTATGTGCAATTAGGGTTTTTAACCAATCTTGTGCATCCAATAAGTTCATTTGTGTCATTGGATTAACATTTAGGTCATTTTCGTCCTCCCTAGGCTTATTCTTGTCCAATTAGGGTTTTTAACCAATCTTGTGCATCCAATAAGTTCATTTGTGTCATTGGATTAACATTTATGTCATTTTCGTCTTCCCTAGGCTTATTTATGTGCAATTAGGGTTTTTAACCAATCTTGTGCATCCAAAAAGTTCATTTGTGTCATTGGATTAACATTTAGGTCATTTTCGTCCTCCGTAGCCTTATTTATGTGCAATTAGGGTTTTTAACCAATCTTGTGCATCCAAAAAGTTCATTTGAGTCACTGGATTAATATTTAGGTCATTTTCGTACTCCCTAGGCTTATTTATGTGCAATTAGGTTCTTTAACCAATCTTGTGCATCCAAAAAGTTCATTTGTGTCAATTGATTAACATTTAGGTCATTTTCGTCCTCCGTAGCCTTATTTATGTGCAATTAGGGTTTTTAACCAATCTTGTGCATCCAAAAAGTTCATTTGAGTCATTGGATTAATATTTAAGTCATTTTCGTCCTCCCTAGGCTTGGATTAACATTTAGGTCATTTTCGTCCTCCGTAGCCTTATTTATGTGCAATTAGGGTTTTTAACCAATCTTGTGCATCCAAAAAGTTCATTTGAGTCATTGGATTAATATTTAGGTCATTTTCGTACTCCCTAGGCTTATTTATGTGCAATTAGGGTCTTTAACCAATCTTGTGCATCCAATAAGTTCATTTGTGTCATTAGATTAACATTTAGGTAATTTTCTTCCTCCCTAGGTCTATTCTTCTGCAATTAGGGTTTTTAACCAATCTTGTGCATCCAAAAAGTTCATTTGAGTCATTGGATTAATATTTAGGTCATTTTCGTCCTCCCTAGGCTTGGATTAACATTTAGGTCATTTTCGTCCTCCGTAGCCTTATTTATGTGCAATTAAGGTTTTTAACCAATCTTGTGCATCCAAAAACTTCATTTGAGTCATTGGATTAATATTTAGGTCATTTTCGTCCTCCCTAGGCTTGGATTAACATTTAGGTCATTTTCGTCCTCCGTAGCCTTATTTATGTGCAATTAGGGTTTTTAACCAATCTTGTGCATCAAAAAAGTTCATTTGAGTCATTGGATTAATATTTAGGTCATTTTCGTACTCCCTAGGCTTATTTATGTGCAATTAGGGTCTTTAACCAATCTTGTGCATCCAATAAGTTCATTTGTGTCATTAGATTAACATTTAGGTCATTTTCTTCCTCCCTAGGCCTATTCTTCTGCAATTAGGGTTTTTAACCAATCTTGTGCATCCAATAAGTTCATTTGTGTCATTGGATTAACATTTAGGTCATTTTCGTCCTCCCTAGGCTTATTCTTGTCAAATTAGGGTTTTTAACCAATCTTGTGCATCCAATAAGTTCATTTGTGTCATTGGATGAACATTTAGGTCATTTTCGTCCTCCCTAGGCTTATTCTTGTCCAATTAGGGTTTTTAACCAATCTTGTGCATCCAATAACTTTGTTTGTGTCATTGAATTAATATTTAGGTCATTTTCGTCCTCCCTAGGCATATTCTTGTCCAATTAGGGTTTTTAACCAATCTTGTGCATCCAATAGGTGTGTTTGTGTCATTGGATGATCAATTAGGTCATTTTCGTCCTCCCTAGGCTTATTCTTGTCTAATTAGGGTTATTAACCAATCTTGTGCATCCAATAGGTGTGTTTGTGTCATTGGATGATCAATTAGGTCATTTTCGTCCTCCCTAGGCTTATTCTTGTCCAATTAGGGTTTTTAACCAATCTTGTGCATCCAATAAGTTGAGTTGTGTCATTGGATTAACATTTAGGTCATTTTCGTCCTCCCTAGGCTTATTCTTGTGCAATTAGGGTTTTTAACCAATCTTACGCATCCAATACGTTCATTTGTGTCATTGGATGATCAATTAGGTCATTTTCGTCCTCCATAGGCTTATTCTTGTCCAATTAGGATTTTTAACCAATGTTGTGCATCCAATAAGTTGAGTTGTGTCATTGGATTAACATTTAGGTCATTTTCATCCTCCCTAGGCTTATTCTTATCCAATTAGGGTTTTTAACCAATCTTGTGCATCCAATAGGTGTGTTTGTGTCATTGGATGATCAATTAGGTCATTTTCGTCCTCCCTAGGCTTATTCTTGTCCAATTAGGGTTTTTAACCAATCTTGTGCATCCAATAAGTTGAGTTGTGTCATTGGATTAACATTTAGGTCATTTTCGTCCTCCCTAGGCTTATTGTTGTCCAATTAGGGTTTTTAACCAATCTTGTGCATCCAATAGGTGTGTTTGTGTCATTGGATGATCAATTAGGTCATTTTCGTCCTCCCTAGGCATATTCTTGTCCAACTAGGGTTTTCAACCAATCTTGTGCATCGAATAGGTGTGTTTGTGTCATTGGATGATCAATTAGGTCATTATCGTCCTCCCTAGGCTTATTCTTGTCCAATTAGGGTTTTTAACCAATCTTGTGCATCCAATAAGTTCATTTGTGTCATTGGATTAACATTTAGGTCATTTTCGTCCTCCCTAGGCTTATTCTTGTCCAATTAGGGATTTTAACCAATCTTGTGCATCCAATAAGTTTGTTTGTGTCATTGGATTAACATTTAGGTCATTTTCGTCCTCCCTAGGCTTATTCTTGTCAAATTAGGGTTTTTAACCAATCTTGTGCAACCAAGAAGTTCATTTGAGTCATTGGATTCACATTTAGGTCATTTTCGTCCTATGTAGCCTTATTTATGTGCAATTAGGGTTTTTAACCAATCTTGTGCATCCAATAAGTTCATTTGTGTCATTGGATTAACATTTAGGTCATTTTCGTCCTCCCTAGGCTTATTCTTGTCCAATTAGGGTTTTTAACCAATCTTGTGCATCCAAGAAGTTCATTTGTGTCATTGGATTAACATTTATGTCATTTTCGTCATCCCTAGGCTTATTTATGTGCAATTAGGGTTTTTAACCAATCTTGTGCATCCAAAAAGTTCATTTGAGTCATTGGATTAATATTTAGGTCATTTTCGTCCTCCCTAGGCTTGGATTAACATTTAGGTCATTTTCGTCCTCCGTAGCCTTATTTATGTGCAATTATGGTTTTTAACCAATCTTGTGCATCCAAAAAGTTCATTTGAGTCAATTGATTAATATTTAGGTCATTTTCGTACTTCCTAGGCTTATTTATGTGCAATTAGGGTCTTTAACCAATCTTGTGGATCCAATAAGTTCATTTGTGTCATTAGATTAACATTTAGGTCATTTTCTTCCTCCCTAGGCCTATTCTTCTGCAATTAGGGTTTTCAACCATTCTTGTGCATCCAATAAGTTCATTTGTGTCATTGGATTAACATTTAGGTCATTTTCGTCCTCCCTAGGCTTATTCTTGTCCAATTAGGGATTTTAACCAATCTTGTGCATCCAATAAGTTTGTTTGTGTCATTGGATTAACATTTAGGTCATTTTCGTCCTCCCTAGGCTTATTCTGGTCAAATTAGGGTTTTTAACCTATCTTGTGCAACCAAGAAGTTCATTTGAGTCATTGGATTCACATTTATGTCATTTTCGTCCTATGTAGCCTTATTTATGTGCAATTAGGGTTTTTAACCAATCTTGTGCATCCAATAAGTTCATTTGTGTCATTGGATTAACATTTAGGTCATTTTCGTCCTCCCTAGGCTTATTCTTGTCCAATTAGGGTTTTTAACCAATCTTGTGCATCCAAAAAGTTCGTTTGTGTCATTGGATTAACATTTAGGTCATTTTCGTCCTCCGTAGCCTTATTTATGTGCATTTAGGGTTTTTAACCAATCTTGTGCATCCAAAAAGTTCATTTAAGTCATTGGATTAATATTTAGGTCATTTTCGTCCTCCCTAGGCTTATTTATGTGCAATTAGGGTCTTTAACCAATCTTCTGCATTCAATAAGTTCATTTGTGTCATTAGATTAACATTTAGGTCATTTTCGTCCTCCCTAGGTTTATTCTTCTGCAATTAGTGTTTTTAACCAATCTTGTGCATCCAATAAGTTCATTTGTGTCATTGGATTAACATTTAGGACATTTTCATCCTCCCTAGGCTTATTCTTGTCCAATTAGGGGTTTTAACCAATCTTGTGCATCCAATAAGTTCGTTTGTGTCATTGGATTAACATTTAGGTCATTTTCGTCCTCCGTAGCCTTATTTATGTGCAATTAGGGTTTTTAACCAATCTTATGCATCCAAAAAGTTCATTTGAGTCATTGGATTAATATTTAGGTCATTTTCGTCCTCCCTAGGCTTATTTTTGTCCAATTAGGGTTTTTAACCAATCTTGTGCATCCAAAAAGTTCGTTTGTGTCATTGGATTAACATTTAGGTCATTTTCGTCCTCCGTAGCCTTATTTATGTGCAATTAGGGTTTTTAACCAATCTTATGCATCTAAAAAGTTCATTTGAGTCATTGGATTAATATTTAGGTCATTTTCGTCCTCCCTAGGTTTATTTATGTGCAATTAGGGTCTTTAACCAATCTTGTGCATCCAATAAGTTCATTTGTGTCATTAGATTAACATTTAGGTCATTTTCGTCCTCCCTAGGCTTGGATTAACATTTAGGTCATTTTCGTCCTCCGTAGCCTTATTTATGTGCAATTAGGGTTTTTAACCAATCTTGTGCATCCAAAAAGTTCATTTGAGTCATTGGATTAATATTTAGGTCATTTTCGTACTCCCTAGGCTTATTTATGTGCAATTAGGGTCTTTAACCAATCTTGTGCATCCAATAAGTTCATTTGTGTCATTAGATTAACATTTAGGTCATTTTCTTCCTCCCTAGGCCTATTCTTCTGCAATTAGGGTTTTTAACCAATCTTGTGCATCCAATAAGTTCATTTGTGTCATTGGAATAACATTTAGGTCATTTTCGTCATCCCTAGGCTTATTCTTGTCCAATTAGGGGTTTTAACCAATCTTGTGCATCCAATAAGTTCGTTTGTGTCATTGGATTAACATTTAGGCCATTTTCGTCCTCCCTAGGCTTATTCTTTTCAAATTAGGGTTTTTAACCAATCTTGTGCATCCAAGAAGTTCATTTGAGTCATTGGATTCACATTTAGGTCATTTTCGTCCTATGTAGCCTTATTTATGTGCAATTAGGGTTTTTAACCAATCTTGTGCATCCAATAAGTTCATTTGTGTCACTGGATTAACATTTAGGTCATTTTCGTCCTCCCTAGGCTTATTCTTGTCCAATAAGGGTTTTTAACCAATCTTGTGCATCCAAAAAGTTCATTTGTTTCATCGGATTAACATTTATGTCATTTTCGTCTTCCCTATGCTTATTTATGTATAATTAGGGTTTTTAACCAATCTTGTGCATCCAAAAAGTTCATTTGTGTCTTTGGATTAACATTTAGGTCATTTTCGTTCTCGCAAGGGTTATTTATGTGCCATTAGGGTTTTTAACCAATCTTGTGCATCAAATAAGTTCATTTGTGTCTTTGGATTAACATTTAGTTCATTTTTGTCCTCCCTAAGCTTATTCTTGTGCAATTGGGGTTTTTAACCAATATTGTGCATCCAATAAGTTCATTTGTTTCATTGGATTAACATTTAGGTCATTTTCGTCCTCCCTAGGCTTATTCTTCTACAATTAGGGTTTTTAACCAATCTTGTGCATCCAATAAGTTCATTTGTGTCATTGGATTAACATTTAGGTCATTTTCGTCCTCCATAGCCTTATTTATGTGCAATTAGGGTTTTTAACCAATCTTGTGCATCCAAAAAGTTCATTTGAGTCATTGGATTAATATTTAGGTCATTTTCGTCCTCCCTAGGCTTATTTATGTGCAATTAGGGTCTTTAACCAATCTTGTGCATCCAATAAGTTCATTTGTGTTATTAGATTAACATTTAGGTCATTTTCGTTCTCCCTAGGCTTATTCTTCTGCAATTAGGGTTTTCAACCATTCTTGTGCATCCAATAAGTTCATTTGTGTCATTGGATTAACATTTAGGTCATTTTCGTCCTCCCTAGGCTTATTCTTGTCCAATTAGGGGTTTTAACTAATCTTGTGCATCCAATAAGTTCGTTTGTGTCATTGGATTAACATTTAGGACATTTTCGTCCTCCCTAGGCTTATTCTTGTCAAATTAGGGTTTTTCACCAATCTTGTGCAACCAAGAAGTTCATTTGAGTCATTGGATTCACATTTAGGTCATTTTCGTCCTATGTAGCCTTATTTATGTGCAATTAGGGTTTTTAACCAATCTTGTGCATCCAATAAGTTCAGTTGTGTCATTGGATTAAAATTTAGGTCATTTTCGTCCTCCCTAGGCTTATTCTTGTCCAATTAGGATTTTTAACGAATCTTGTGCTTCCAAAAAGTTCATTTGTGTCATTGGATTAACATTTATGTCATTTTCGTCTTCCGTAGGCGTATTTATGTGCAATTAGGGTTTTTAACCAATCTTGTGCATCCAAAAAGTTCATTTGTGTCATTGGATTAACAGTTAGGTCATTTTCGCCCTCCGTAGCCTTATTTATGTGCAATTAGGGTTTTTAACCAATCTTGCGCATCCAAAAAGTTCATTTGAGTCATTGGATTAATATTTAGGTCATTTTCGTACTCCCTAGGCTTATTTATGTGCAATTAGGGTCTTTAACCAGTCTTGTGCATCCAATAAGTTCATTTGTGTCATTAGATTAACATTTAGATCATTTTCTTCCTCCCTAGGCCTATTCTTCTGCAATTAGGGTTTTTAACCAATCTTGTGCATCCAATAAGTTCATTTGTGTCATTGGATTAACATTTAGGTCATTTTCGTCCTCCCTAGGCTTATTCTTGTCCAATTAGGGGTTTTAACCAATCTTGTGCATCCAATAAGTTCGTTTGTGTCAATGGATTAACATTTAGGGCATTTTCGTCCTCCCTAGTCTTATTCTTGTCAAATTAGGGTTTTTAACCAATCTTGTGCATCCAAGAAGTTCATTTGAGTCATTGGATTCACATTTAGGTCATTTTCGTCCTATGTAGCCTTATTTATGTGCAATTAGGGTTTTTAACCAATCTTGTGCATCCAATAAGTTCATTTGTGTCATTGGATTAACATTTAGGTCATTTTCGTCCTCCCTAGGCTTATTCTTGTCCAATTAGGGTTTTTAACCAATCTTGTGCATCCAAAAAGTTCGTTTGTGTCATTGGATTAACATTTAGGTCATTTTCGTCCTCCGTAGCCTTATTTATGTGCATTTAGGGTTTTTAACCAATCTTGTGCATCCAAAAAGTTCATTTAAGTCATTGGATTAATATTTAGGTCATTTTCGTCCTCCCTAGGCTTATTTATGTGCAATTAGGGTCTTTAACCAATCTTCTGCATTCAATAAGTTCATTTGTGTCATTAGATTAACATTTAGGTCATTTTCGTCCTCCCTAGGTTTATTCTTCTGCAATTAGTGTTTTTAACCAATCTTGTGCATCCAATAAGTTCATTTGTGTCATTGGATTAACATTTAGGACATTTTCATCCTCCCTAGGCTTATTCTTGTCCAATTAGGGGTTTTATCCAATCTTGTGCATCCAATAAGTTCGTTTGTGTCATTGGATTAACATTTAGGTCATTTTCGTCCTCCGTAGCCTTATTTATGTGCAATTAGGGTTTTTAACCAATCTTGTGCATCCAAAAAGTTCATTTGAGTCATTGGATTAATATTTAGGTCATTTTCGTACTCCCTAGGCTTATTTATGTGCAATTAGGGTCTTTAACCAATCTTGTGCATCCAATAAGTTCATTTGTGTCATTAGATTAACATTTAGGTCATTTTCTTCCTCCCTAGGCCTATTCTTCTGCAATTAGGGTTTTTAACCAATCTTGTGCATCCAATAAGTTCATTTGTGTCATTGGATTAACATTTAGGTCATTTTCGTCCTCCCTAGGCTTATTCTTGTCAAATTAGGGTTTTTAACCAATCTTGTGCATCCAAGAAGTTCATTTGAGTCATTGAATTCACATTTAGGTCATTTTCGTCCTATGTAGCCTTATTTATGTGCAATTAGGGTTTTTAACCAATCTTGTGCATCCAAAAAGTTCATTTGTTTCATTGGATTAACATTTTTGTCATTTTCGTCTTCCCTATGCTTATTTAAGTACAATTAGGGTTTTTAACCAATCTTGTGCATCCAAAAAGTTCATTTGTGTCTTTGGATTAACATTTAGGTCATTTTCGTTCTCGCAAGGGTTATTTATGTGGCATTAGGGTTTTTAACCAATGTTGTGCATCAAATAAGTTCATTTGTGTCATTGGATTAACATTTAGTTCATTTTTGTCCTCCCTAAGCTTATTCTTGTGCAATTGGGGTTTTTAACCAATCTTGTGCATCCAATAAGTTCATTTGTTTCATTGGATTAACATTTAGGTCATTTTCGTCCTCCCTAGGCTTATTCTTCTACAATTAGGGTTGTTAACCAATCTTGTGCATCCAATAAGTTCATTTGTGTCATTGGATTAACATTTAGGTCATTTTCGTCCTCCATAGCCTTATTTATGTGCAATTAGGGTTTTTAACCAATCTTGTGCATCCAAAAAGTTCATTTGAGTCATTGGATTAATATTTATGTCATTTTCGTCCTCCCTAGGTTTATTTATGTGCAATTAGGGTCTTTAACCAATCTTGTGCATCCAATAAGTTCATTTGTGTCATTAGATTAACATTTAGGTCATTTTCGTCCTCCCTAGGCTTGGATTAACATTTAGGTCATTTTCGTCCTCCGTAGCCTTATTTATGTGCAATTAGGGTTTTTAACCAATCTTGTGCATCCAAAAAGTTCATTTGAGTCATTGGATTAATATTTAGGTCATTTTCGTACTCCCTAGGCTTATTTATGTGCAATTAGGGTCTTTAACCAATCTTCTGCATTCAATAAGTTCATTTGTGTCATTAGATTAACATTTAGGTCATTTTCGTCCTCCCTAGGTTTATTCTTCTGCAATTAGTGTTTTTAACCAATCTTGTGCATCCAATAAGTTCATTTGTGTCATTGGATTAACATTTAGGTCATTTTCATCCTCCCTAGGCTTATTCTTGTCCAATTAGGGGTTTTAACCAATCTTGTGCATCCAATAAGTTCGTTTGTGTCATTGGATTAACATTTAGGTCATTTTCGTCCTCCGTAGCCTTATTTATGTGCAATTAGGGTTTTTAACCAATCTTGTGCATCCAAAAAGTTCATTTGAGTCAATTGATTAATATTTAGGTCATTTTCGTACTCCCTAGGCTTATTTATGTGCAATTAGGGTCTTTAACCAATCTTGTGCATCCAATAAGTTCATTTGTGTTATTAGATTAACATTTAGGTCATTTTCATTCTCCCTAGGCTTATTCTTCTGCAATTAGGGTTTTCAACCATTCTTGTGCATCCAATAAGTTCATTTGTGTCATTGGATTAACATTTAGGTCATTTTCGTCCTCCCTAGGCTTATTCTTGTCCAATTAGGGTTTTTAACCAATCTTGTGCATCCAATAAGTTCGTTTGTGTCATTGGATTAACATTTAGGTCATTTTCGTCCTCCCTAGGCTTATTCTTGTCAAATTAGGGTTTTTCACCAATCTTGTGCAACCAAGAAGTTCATTTGAGTCATTGGATTCACATTTAGGTCATTTTCGTCCTATGTAGCCTTATTTATGTGCAATTAGGGTTTTTAACCAATCTTGTGCATCCAATAAGTTCATTTGTGTCATTGGATTAACATTTAGGTCATTTTCGTCCTCCCTAGGCTTATTCTTGTCCAATTAGGGTTTTTAACCAATCTTGTGCATCCAACAAGTTCATTTGTGTCATTGGATTAACATTTATGTCATTTTCGTCTTCCCTAGGCTTATTTATGTGCAATTAGGGTTTTTAACCAATCTTGTGCATCCAAAAAGTTCATTTGTGTCATTGGATTAACATTTAGGTCATTTTCGTCCTCCCTAGGCTTATTCTTGTCCAATTAGGGTTTTTAACCAATCTTGTGCATCCAATAGGTGTGTTTGTGTCATTGGATGATCAATTAGGTCATTTTCGTCCTCCCTAGGCTTATTTTTGTCCATTTAGGGTTTTTAACTAATCTTGTGCATCCAATAGGTGTGTTTGTGTCATTGGATGATCAATTAGGTCATTTTCGTCCTCCCTAGGCTTATTCTTGTCCAATTAGGGTTTTTAACCAATCTTGTGCATCCAATAAGTTCATTTGTGTCATTGGATGATCAATTAGGTCTTTTTCGTCCTCCCTAGACTTATTCTTGTCCAATTAGCGTTTTTAACCAATCTTGTGCATCCAATAACTTTGTTTGTGTCATTGAATTAATATTTAGGTCATTTTCGTCCTCCCTAGGCATATTCTTGTCCAATTAGGGTTTTTAACCAATCTTGTGCATCCAATAGGTGTGTTTGTGTCATTGGATGATCAATTAGGTCATTTTCGTCCTCCCTAGGCTTATTCTTGTCCAATTAGGGTTTTTAACCAATCTTGTGCCTCCAATAAGTTCATTTGTGTCATTGGATTAACATTTAGGTCATTTTCGTCCTCCTTAGGCATATTCTTGTCCAATTAGGGTTTTTAACCAATCTTGTGCATCCAATAGGTGTGTTTGTGTCATTGGATGATCAATTAGGTCATTTTCGTCCTCCCTAGGCTTATTCTTGTCCAATTAGGGTTTTTAACCAATCTTGTGCATCTAATAAGGTCATTTGTGTAATTGGATTAACATTTAGGTCATTTTCGTCCTCCCTAGGCTTATTCTTGCCCAATTAGGGTTTTTAACCAATCTTGTGCATCCAATAAGTTGAGTTGTGTCATTGGATTAGCATTTAGGTCATTTTCGTCCTCCCTAGGCTTATTCTTGTCCAATTAGGGTTTTTAACCAATCTTGTGCATCCAATAAGTTTGTTTGTGTCATTGGATTAACATTTAGGTCATTTTCGTCCTCCCTAGGCTTATTCTTGTCAAATTAGGGTTTTTAACCAATCTTGTGCAACCAAGAAGTTCATTTGAGTCATTGGATTCACATTTAGGTCATTTTCGTCCTATGTAGCCTTATTTATGTGCAATTAGGGTTTTTAACCAATCTTGTGCATCCAATAAGTTCATTTGTGTCATTGGATTAACATTTAGGTCATTTTCGTCCTCCCTAGGCTTATTCTTGTCCAATTAGGGTTTTTAACCAATCTTGTGCATCCAAGAAGTTCATTTGTGTCATTGGATTAACATTTATGTCATTTTCGTCATCCCTAGGCTTATTTATGTGCAATTAGGGTTTTTAACCAATCTTGTGCATCCAAAAAGTTCATTTGAGTCATTGGATTAATATTTAGGTCATTTTCGTCCTCCCTAGGCTTGGATTAACATTTAGGTCATTTTCGTCCTCCGTAGCCTTATTTATGTGCAATTATGGTTTTTAACCAATCTTGTGCATCCAAAAAGTTCATTTGAGTCAATTGATTAATATTTAGGTCATTTTCGTACTTCCTAGGCTTATTTATGTGCAATTAGGGTCTTTAACCAATCTTGTGGATCCAATAAGTTCATTTGTGTCATTAGATTAACATTTAGGTCATTTTCTTCCTCCCTAGGCCTATTCTTCTGCAATTAGGGTTTTCAACCATTCTTGTGCATCCAATAAGTTCATTTGTGTCATTGGATTAACATTTAGGTCATTTTCGTCCTCCCTAGGCTTATTCTTGTCCAATTAGGGATTTTAACCAATCTTGTGCATCCAATAAGTTTGTTTGTGTCATTGGATTAACATTTAGGTCATTTTCGTCCTCCCTAGGCTTATTCTTGTCAAATTAGGGTTTTTAACCAATCTTGTGCAACCAAGAAGTTCATTTGAGTCATTGGATTCACATTTAGGTCATTTTCGTCCTATGTAGCCTTATTTATGTGCAATTAGGGTTTTTAACCAATCTTGTGCATCCAATAAGTTCATTTGTGTCATTGGATTAAGATTTAGGTCATTTTCGTCCTCCCTAGGCTTATTCTTGTCCAATTAGGGTTTTTAACCAATCTTGTGCATCCAACAAGTTCATTTGTGTCATTGGATTAACATTTATGTCATTTTCGTCTTCCCTAGGCTTATTTATGTGCAATTTGGGTTTTTAACCAATCTTGTGCATCCAAAAAGTTCATTTGTGTCATTGGATTAACATTTAGGTCATTTTCGTCCTCCGTAGCCTTATTTATGTGCAATTTGGGTTTTTAACCAATCTTGTGCATCCAAAAAGTTCATTTGAGTCATTGGATTAATATTTAGGTCATTTTCGTCCTCCCTAGGCTTATTTATGTGCAATTAGGTTCTTTAACCAATCTTGTGCATCCAAAAAGTTCATTTGTGTCAATTGATTAACATTTAGGTCATTTTCGTCCTCCGTAGCCTTATATATGTGCAATTAGGGTTTTGAACCAATCTTGTGCATCCAAAAAGTTCAGTTGAGTCATTGGATTAATATTTAGGTCATTTTCGTCCTCCCTAGGCTTGGATTAACATTTAGGTCATTTTCGTCCTCTGTAGCCTTATTTATGTGCAATTAGGGTTTTTAACCAATCTTGTGCATCCAAAAAGTTCATTTGAGTCATTGGATTAATATTTAGGTCATTTTCGTCCTCCCTAGGCTTATTTATGTGCAATTAGGGTCTTTAACCAATCTTGTGCATCCAATAAGTTCATTTGTGTCATTAGATTAAAATTTAGGTCATTTTCGTCCTCCCTAGGCTTATTCTTCTGCAATTAGGGTTTTTAACCAATCTTGTGCATTAAATAAGTTCATTTGTGTCATTGGATTAACATTTAGGTCATTTTCGTCCTCCCTAGGCTTATACTTGTCCAATTAGGGGTTTTAACCAATCTTGTGCATCCAATAAGTTCGTTTGTGTCAATGGATTAACATTTAGGTCATTTTCGTCCTCCCTAGGCTTATTCTTGTCAAATTAGGGTTTTTAACCATTCTTGTGCATCCAAGAAGTTCATTTGAGTCATTGGTTTCACATTTAGGTCATTTTCGTCCTATGTAGCCTTATTTATGTGCAATTAGGGTTTTTAACCAATCTTGTGCATCCAATAAGTTCATTTGTATCATTGGATTAACATTTAGGTCATTTTCGTCCTCCCTAGGCTTATTCTTGTCCAATTAGGGTTTTTAACCAATATTGTGCATCCAAAAAGTTCATTTGTGTCATTGGATTAACATTTATGTCATTTTCGTCTTCCCTAGGCTTATTTATGTGCAATTAGGGTTTTTAACCAATCTTGTGCATCCAAAAAGTTCATTTGTGTCATTGGATTAACATTTAGGTCATTTTCGTCCTCCGTAGCCTTATTTATGTGCAATTAGGGTTTTTAACTAATCTTGCGCATCCAAAAAGTTCATTTGAGTCATTGGATTAATATTTAGCTCATTTTCGTACTCCCTAGGCTTATTTATGTGCAATTAGGGTCTTTAACTAATCTTGTGCATCCAATAAGTTCATTTGTGTCATTAGATTAACATTTAGATCATTTTCTTCCTCCCTAGGCCTATTCTTCTGCAATTAGGGTTTTTAACCAATCTTGTGCATCCAATAAGTTCATTTGTGTCATTGGATTAACATTTAGGTAATTTTCGTCCTCCCTAGGCTTATTCTTGTCCAATTAGGGGTTTTAACCAATCTTGTGCATCCAATAAGTTCGTTTAGGTCATTTTCGTCCTCCCTAGGCTTATTCTTGTCAAATTAGGGTTTTTAACCAATCTTGTGCATCCAAGAAGTTCATTTGTGTCATTGGATTCACATTTAGGTCATTTTCGTCCTCCATAGCCTTATTTATGTGCAATTAGGGTTTTTAACCAATCTTGTGCATCCAAAAAGTTCATTTGAGTCATTGGATTAATATTTAGGTCATTTTCGTCCTCCCTAGGCTTATTTATGTGCAATTAGGGTCTTTAACCAATCTTGTGCATCCAATAAGTTCATTTGTGTTATTAGATTAACATTTAGGTCATTTTCGTTCTCCCTAGGCTTATTCTTCTGCAATTAGGGTTTTCAACCATTCTTGTGCATCCAATAAGTTCATTTGTGTCATTGGATTAACATTTAGGTCATTTTCGTCCACCCTAGGCTTATTCTTGTCCAATTAGGGGTTTTAACTAATCTTGTGCATCCAATAAGTTCGTTTGTGTCATTGGATTAACATTTAGGACATTTTCGTCCTCCCTAGGCTTATTCTTGTCAAATTAGGGTTTTTCACCAATCTTGTGCAACCAAGAAGTTCATTTGAGTCATTGGATTCACATTTAGGTCATTTTCGTCCTATGTAGCCTTATTTATGTGCAATTAGGGTTTTTAACCAATCTTGTGCATCCAATAAGTTCAGTTGTGTCATTGGATTAAAATTTAGGTCATTTTCGTCCTCCCTAGGCTTATTCTTGTCCAATTAGGATTTTTAACGAATCTTGTGCTTCCAAAAAGTTCATTTGTGTCATTGGATTAACATTTATGTCATTTTCGTCTTCCGTAGGCGTATTTATGTGCAATTAGGGTTTTTAACCAATCTTGTGCATCCAAAAAGTTCATTTGTGTCATTGGATTAACAGTTAGGTCATTTTCGCCCTCCGTAGCCTTATTTATGTGCAATTAGGGTTTTTAACCAATCTTGCGCATCCAAAAAGTTCATTTGAGTCATTGGATTAATATTTAGGTCATTTTCGTACTCCCTAGGCTTATTTATGTGCAATTAGGGTCTTTAACCAGTCTTGTGCATCCAATAAGTTCATTTGTGTCATTAGATTAACATTTAGATCATTTTCTTCCTCCCTAGGCCTATTCTTCTGCAATTAGGGTTTTTAACCAATCTTGTGCATCCAATAAGTTCATTTGTGTCATTGGATTAACATTTAGGTCATTTTCGTCCTCCCTAGGCTTATTCTTGTCCAATTAGGGGTTTTAACCAATCTTGTGCATCCAATATGTTCGTTTGTGTCAATGGATTAACATTTAGGGCATTTTCGTCCTCCCTAGGCTTATTCTTGTCAAATTAGGGTTTTTAACCAATCTTGTGCATCCAAGAAGTTCATTTGAGTCATTGGATTCACATTTAGGTCATTTTCGTCCTGTGTAGCCTTATTTATGTGCAATTAGGGTTTTTAACCAATCTTGTGCATCCAATAAGTTCATTTGTGTCATTGGATTAACATTTAGGTCATTTTCGTCCTCCCTAGGCTTATTCTTGTCCAATTAGGGTTTTTAACCAATCTTGTGCATCCAAAAAGTTCGTTTGTGTCATTGGATTAACATTTAGGTCATTTTCGTCATCCGTAGCCTTATTTATGTGCATTTAGGGTTTTTAACCAATCTTGTGCATCCAAAAAGTTCATTTAAGTCATTGGATTAATATTTAGGTCATTTTCGTCCTCCCTAGGCTTATTTATGTGCAATTAGGGTCTTTAACCAATCTTCTGCATTCAATAAGTTCATTTGTGTCATTAGATTAACATTTAGGTCATTTTCGTCCTCCCTAGGTTTATTCTTCTGCAATTAGTGTTTTTAACCAATCTTGTGCATCCAATAAGTTCATTTGTGTCATTGGATTAACATTTAGGTCATTTTCATCCTCCCTAGGCTTATTCTTGTCCAATTAGGGGTTTTAACCAATCTTGTGCATCCAATAAGTTTGTTTGTGTCATTGGATTAACATTTAGGTCATTTTCGTCCTCCGTAGCCTTATTTATGTGCAATTAGGGTTTTTAACCAATCTTGTGCATCCAAAAAGTTCATTTGAGTGATTGGATTAATATTTAGGTCATTTTCGTACTCCCTAGGCTTATTTATGTGCAATTAGGGTCTTTAACCAATCTTTTGCATCCAATAAGTTCATTTGTGTCATTAGATTAACATTTAGGTCATTTTCTTCCTCCCTAGGCCTATTCTTCTGCAATTAGGGTTTTTAACCAATCTTGTGCATCCAATAAGTTCATTTGTGTCATTGGATTAACATTTAGGTCATTTTCGTCCTCCCTAGGCTTATTCTTGTCCAATTAGGGGTTTTAACCAATCTTGTACATCCAATAAGTTCGTTTGTGTCGTTGGATTAACATTTAGGTCATTTTCGTCCTCCCTAGGCTTATTCTTGTCAAATTTGGGTTTTTAACCAATCTTGTGCATCCAAGAAGTTCATTTGAGTCATTGAATTCACATTTAGGTCATTTTCGTCCTATGTAGCCTTATTTATGTGCAATTAGGGTTTTTAACCAATCTTGTGCATCCAAAAAGTTCATTTGTTTCATTGGATTAACATTTATGTCATTTTCGTCTTCCCTATGCTTATTTAAGTACAATTAGGGTTTTTAACCAATCTTGTGCATCCAAAAAGTTCATTTGTGTCTTTGGATTAACATTTAGGTCATTTTCGTTCTCGCAAGGGTTATTTATGTGGCATTAGGGTTTTTAACCAATCTTGTGCATCAAATAAGTTCATTTGTGTCATTGGATTAACATTTAGTTCATTTTTGTCCTCCCTAAGCTTATTCTTGTGCAATTAGGGTTTTTAACCAATCTTGTGCATCCAATAAGTTCATTTGTGTCATTGGATTAACATTTAGGTCATTTTCGTCCTCCATAGCCTTATTTATGTGCAATTAGGGTTTTTAACCAATCTTGTGCATCCAAAAAGTTCATTTGAGTCATTGGATTAATATTTAGGTCATTTTCGTCCTCCCGAGGCTTATTTATGTGCAATTAGGGTCTTTAATCAATCTTGTGCATCCAATAAGTTCATTTGTGTCATTAGATTAACATTTAGGTCATTTTCGTCCTCCTTAGGCTTATTCTTCTGCAATTAGGGTTTTTAACCAATCTTGTGCATCCAATAAGTTCATTTGTGTCATTGGATTAACATTTAGGTCATTTTCGTCCTCCCTAGGCTTATTCTTGTCCAATTAGGGGTTTTAACCAATCTTGTGCATCCAATAAGTTCGTTTGTGTCATTGGATTAACATTTAGGTCATTTTCGTCCTCCGTAGCCTTATTTATGTGCAATTAGGGTTTTTAACCAATCTTGTGCATCCAAAAAGTTCATTTGAGTCATTGGATTAATATTTAGGTCATTTTCGTACTCCCTAGGCTTATTTATGTGCAATTAGGGTCTTTAACCAATCTTTTGCATCCAATAAGTTCATTTGTGTCATTAGATTAACATTTAGGTCATTTTCTTCCTCCCTAGGCCTATTCTTCTGCAATTAGGGTTTTTAACCAATCTTGTGCATCCAATAAGTTTATTTGTGTCATTGGATTAACATTTAGGTCATTTTCGTCCTCCCTAGGCTTATTCTTGTCCAATTAGGGGTTTTAACCAATCTTGTGCATCCAATAAGTTCGTTTGTGTCATTGGATTAACATTTAGGTCATTTTCGTCCTCCCTAGGCTTATTCTTGTCAAATTAGGGTTTTTAACCAATCTTGTGCATCCAAGAAGTTCATTTGAGTCATTGAATTCACATTTAGGTCATTTTCGTCCTATGTAGCCTTATTTATGTGCAATTAGGGTTTTTAACCAATCTTGTGCATCCAAAAAGTTCATTTGTTTCATTGGATTAACATTTATGTCATTTTCGTCTTCCCTATGCTTATTTAAGTACAATTAGGGTTTTTAACCAATCTTGTGCATCCAAAAAGTTCATTTGTGTCTTTGGATTAACATTTAGGTCATTTTCGTTCTCGCAAGGGTTATTTATGTGGCATTAGGGTTTTTAACCAATGTTGTGCATCAAATAAGTTCATTTGTGTCATTGGATTAACATTTAGTTCATTTTTGTCCTCCCTAAGCTTATTCTTGTGCAATTGGGGTTTTTAACCAATCTTGTGCATCCAATAAGTTCATTTGTTTCATTGGATTAACATTTAGGTCATTTTCGTCCTCCCTAGGCTTATTCTTCTACAATTAGGGTTGTTAACCAATCTTGTGCATCCAATAAGTTCATTTGTGTCATTGGATTAACATTTAGGTCATTTTCGTCCTCCATAGCCTTATTTATGTGCAATTAGGGTTTTTAACCAATCTTGTGCATCCAAAAAGTTCATTTGAGTCATTGGATTAATATTTATGTCATTTTCGTCCTCCCTAGGTTTATTTATGTGCAATTAGGGTCTTTAACCAATCTTGTGCATCCAATAAGTTCATTTGTGTCATTAGATTAACATTTAGGTCATTTTCGTCCTCCCTAGGCTTGGATTAACATTTAGGTCATTTTCGTCCTCCGTAGCCTTATTTATGTGCAATTAGGGTTTTTAACCAATCTTGTGCATCCAAAAAGTTCATTTGAGTCATTGGATTAATATTTAGGTCATTTTCGTCCTCCCTAGGCTTATTTATGTGCAATTAGGGTCTTTAACCAATCTTGTGCATCCAATAAGTTCATTTGTGTCATTAGATTAACATTTAGGTCATTTTCTTCCTCCCTAGGCCTATTCTTCTGCAATTAGGGTTTTTAACCAATCTTGTGCATCCAATAAGTTCATTTGTGTCATTGGATTAACATTTAGGTCATTTTCGTCCTCCCTAGGCTTATTCTTGTCAAATTAGGGTTTTTAACCAATCTTGTGCATCCAATAGGTGTGTTTGTGTCATTGGATGAACATTTAGGTCATTTTCGTCCTCCCTAGGCTTATTCTTGTCCAATTAGGGTTTTTAACCAATCTTGTGCATCCAATAGGTGTGTTTGTGTCATTGGATGAACATTTAGGTCATTTTCGTCCTCCCTAGGCTTATTCTTGTCCAATTAGGGTTTCTAAACAATCTTGTGTATCCAATATGTGTGTTTGTGTCATTGGATGAACATTTAGGTCATTTTCGTCCTCCCTAGGCTTATTCTTGTCCAATTAGGGTTTTTAACCAATCTTGTGCATCCAATAAGTTCATTTGTGTCATTGGATTAACATTTAGGTCATTTTCGTCCTCCCTAGGCTTATTCTTGTCCAATTAGGGATTTTAACCAATCTTGTGCATCCAATAAGTTTGTTTGTGTCATTGGATTAACATTTAGGTCATTTTCGTCCTCCCTAGGCTTATTCTTGTCAAATTAGGGTTTTTAACCAATCTTGTGCAACCAAGAAGTTCATTTGTGTCATTGGATTAAGATTTAGGTCATTTTCGTCCTCCCTAGGCTTATTCTTGTCCAATTAGGGTTTTTAACCAATCTTGTGCATCCAACAAGTTCATTTGTGTCATTGGATTAACATTTATGTCATTTTCGTCTTCCCTAGGCTTATTTATGTGCAATTTGGGTTTTTAACCAATCTTGTGCATCCAAAAAGTTCATTTGTGTCATTGGATTAACATTTAGGTCATTTTCGTCCTCCGTAGCCTTATTTATGTGCAATTAGGGTTTTTAACCAATCTTGTGCATCCAAAAAGTTCATTTGAGTCATTGGATTAATATTTAGGTCATTTTCGTCCTCCCTAGGCTTATTTATGTGCAATTAGGTTCTTTAACCAATCTTGTGCATCCAAAAAGTTCATTTGTGTCAAATGATTAACATTTAGGTCATTTTCGTCCTCCGTAGCCTTATATATGTGCAATTAGGGTTTTGAACCAATCTTGTGCATCCAAAAAGTTCAGTTGAGTCATTGGATTAATATTTAGGTCATTTTCGTCCTCCCTAGGCTTGGATTAACATTTAGGTCATTTTCGTCCTCTGTAGCCTTATTTATGTGCAATTAGGGTTTTTAACCAATCTTGTGCATCCAAAAAGTTCATTTGAGTCATTGGATTAATATTTAGGTCATTTTCGTCCTCCCTAGGCTTATTTATGTGCAATTAGGGTCTTTAACCAATCTTGTGCATCCAATAAGTTCATTTGTGTCATTAGATTAAAATTTAGGTCATTTTCGTCCTCCCTAGGCTTATTCTTCTGCAATTAGGGTTTTTAACCAATCTTGTGCATTAAATAAGTTCATTTGTGTCATTGGATTAACATTTAGGTCATTTTCGTCCTCCCTAGGCTTATACTTGTCCAATTAGGGGTTTTAACCAATCTTGTGCATCCAATAAGTTCGTTTGTGTCATTGGATTAACATTTAGGTCATTTTCGTCCTCCGTAGCCTTATTTATGTGCAATTAGGGTTTTTAACCAATCTTGTGCATCCAAAAAGTTCATTTGAGTCATTGGATTAATATTTAGGTCATTTTCGTCCTCCCTAGGCTTATTTATGTGCAATTAGGGTCTTTAACCAATCTTCTGCATTCAATAAGTTCATTTGTGTCATTAGATTAACATTTAGGTCATTTTCGTCCTCCCTAGGTTTATTCTTCTGCAATTAGTGTTTTTAACCAATCTTGTGCATCCAATAAGTTCATTTGTGTCATTGGATTAACATTTAGGACATTTTCATCCTCCCTAGGCTTATTCTTGTCCAATTAGGGGTTTTAACCAATCTTGTGCATCCAATAAGTTCGTTTGTGTCATTGGATTAACATTTAGGTCATTTTCGTCCTCCGTAGCCTTATTTATGTGCATTTAGGGTTTTTAACCAATCTTGTGCATCCAAAAAGTTCATTTAAGTCATTGGATTAATATTTAGGTCATTTTCGTCCTCCCTAGGCTTATTTATGTGCAATTAGGGTCTTTAACCAATCTTCTGCATTCAATAAGTTCATTTGTGTCATTAGATTAACATTTAGGTCATTTTCGTCCTCCCTAGGTTTATTCTTCTGCAATTAGTGTTTTTAACCAATCTTGTGCATCCAATAAGTTCATTTGTGTCATTGGATTAACATTTAGGTCATTTTCATCCTCCCTAGGCTTATTCTTGTCCAATTAGGGTTTTTAACCAATCTTGTGCATCCAATAAGTTCGTTTGTGTCATTGGATTAACATTTAGGTCATTTTCGTCCTCCGTAGCCTTATTTATGTGCAATTAGGGTTTTTAACCAATCTTGTGCATCCAAAAAGTTCATTTGAGTCATTGGATTAATATTTAGGTCATTTTCGTCCTCCCTAGGCTTATTTATGTGCAATTAGGTTCTTTAACCAATCTTGTGCATCCAAAAAGTTCATTTGTGTCAAATGATTAACATTTAGGTCATTTTCGTCCTCTGTAGCCTTATATATGTGCAATTAGGGTTTTGAACCAATCTTGTGCATCCAAAAAGTTCAGTTGAGTCATTGGATTAATATTTAGGTCATTTTCGTCCTCCCTAGGCTTGGATTAACATTTAGGTCATTTTCGTCCTCTGTAGCCTTATTTATGTGCAATTAGGGTTTTTAACCAATCTTGTGCATCCAAAAAGTTCATTTGAGTCATTGGATTAATATTTAGGTCATTTTCGTCCTCCCTAGGCTTGGATTAACATTTAGGTCATTTTCGTCCTCCGTAGCCTTATTTATGTGCAATTAGGGTTTTTAACCAATCTTGTGCATCCAAAAAGTTCATTTTAGTCAATTGATTAATATTTAGGTCATTTTCGTACTCCCTAGGCTTATTTATGTGCAATTAGGGTCTTTAACCAATCTTGTGCATCCAATAAGTTCATTTGTGTTATTAGATTAACATTTAGGTCATTTTCATTCTCCCTAGGCTTATTCTTCTGCAATTAGGGTTTTCAACCATTCTTGTGCATCCAATAAGTTCATTTGTGTCATTGGATTAACATTTAGGTCATTTTCGTCCTCCCTAGGCTTATTCTTGTCCAATTAGGGGTTTTAACCAATCTTGTGCATCCAATAAGTTCGTTTGTGTCATTGGATTAACATTTAGGTCATTTTCGTCCTCCCTAGGCTTATTCTTGTCAAATTAGGGTTTTTCACCAATCTTGTGCAACCAAGAAGTTCATTTGAGTCATTGGATTCACATTTAGGTCATTTTCGTCCTATGTAGCCTTATTTATGTGCAATTAGGGTTTTTAACCAATCTTGTGCATCCAATAAGTTCAGTTGTGTCATTGGATTAAAATTTAGGTCATTTTCGTCCTCCCTAGGCTTATTCTTGTCCAATTAGGATTTTTAACGAATCTTGTGCATCCAAAAAGTTCATTTGTGTCATTCGATTAACATTTATGTCATTTTCGTCTTCCCTAGGCTTATTTATGTGCAATTAGGGTTTTTAACCAATCTTGTGCATCCAAAAAGTTCATTTGTGTCATTGGATTAACATTTAGGTCATTTTCGCCCTCCATAGCCTTATTTATGTGCAATTAGGGTTTTTAACCAATCTTGCGCATCCAAAAAGTTCATTTGAGTCATTGGATTAAAATTTAGGTCATTTTCGTACTCCCTAGGCTTATTTATGTGCAATTAGGGTCTTTAACCAATCTTGTGCATCCAATAAGTTCATTTGTGTCATTAGATTAACATTTAGATCATTTTCTTCCTCCCTAGGCCTATTCTTCTGCAATTAGGGTTTTTAACCAATCTTGTGCATCCAATAAGTTCATTTGTGTCATTGGATTAACATTTAGGTCATTTTCGTCCTCCCTAGGCTTATTCTTGTCCAATTAGGGGTTTTAACCAATCTTGTGCATCCAATATGTTCGTTTGTGTCAATGGATTAACATTTAGGGCATTTTCGTCCTCCCTAGGCTTATTCTTGTCAAATTAGGGTTTTTAACCAATCTTGTGCATCCAAGAAGTTCATTTGAGTCATTGGATTCACATTTAGGTCATTTTCGTCCTATATAGCCTTATTTATGTGCAATTAGGGTTTTTAACCAATCTTGTGCATCCAATAAGTTCATTTGTGTCATTGGATTAACATTTAGGTCATTTTCGTCCTCCCTAGGCTTATTCTTGTCCAATTAGGGTTTTTAACCAATCTTGTGCATCCAAAAAGTTCGTTTGTGTCATTGGATTAACATTTAGGTCATTTTCGTCATCCGTAGCCTTATTTATGTGCATTTAGGGTTTTTAACCAATCTTGTGCATCCAAAAAGTTCATTTAAGTCATTGGATTAATATTTAGGTCATTTTCGTCCTCCCTAGGCTTATTTATGTGCAATTAGGGTCTTTAACCAATCTTCTGCATTCAATAAGTTCATTTGTGTCATTAGATTAACATTTAGGTCATTTTCGTCCTCCCTAGGTTTATTCTTCTGCAATTAGTGTTTTTAACCAATCTTGTGCATCCAATAAGTTCATTTGTGTCATTGGATTAACATTTAGGTCATTTTCATCCTCCCTAGGCTTATTCTTGTCCAATTAGGGGTTTTAACCAATCTTGTGCATCCAATAAGTTCGTTTGTGTCATTGGATTAACATTTAGGTCATTTTCGTCCTCCGTAGCCTTATTTATGTGCAATTAGGGTTTTTAACCAATCTTGTGCATCCAAAAAGTTCATTTGAGTCAATTGATTAATATTTAGGTCATTTTCGTACTCCCTAGGCTTATTTATGTGCAATTAGGGTCTTTAACCAATCTTGTGCATCCAATAAGTTCATTTGTGTTATTAGATTAACATTTAGGTCATTTTCATTCTCCCTAGGCTTATTCTTCTGCAATTAGGGTTTTCAACCATTCTTGTGCATCCAATAAGTTCATTTGTGTCATTGGATTAACATTTAGGTCATTTTCGTCCTCCCTAGGCTTATTCTTGTCCAATTAGGGGTTTTAACCAATCTTGTGCATCCAATAAGTTCGTTTGTGTCATTGGATTAACATTTAGGTCATTTTCGTCCTCCGTAGCCTTATTTATGTGCAATTAGGGTTTTTAACCAATCTTGTGCATCCAAAAAGTTCATTTGAGTCATTGGATTAATATTTAGGTCATTTTCGTACTCCCTAGGCTTATTTATGTGCAATTAGGGTCTTTAACCAATCTTTTGCATCCAATAAGTTCATTTGTGTCATTAGATTAACATTTAGGTCATTTTCTTCCTCCCTAGGCCTATTCTTCTGCAATTAGGGTTTTTAACCAATCTTGTGCATCCAATAAGTTCATTTGTGTCATTGGATTAACATTTAGGTCATTTTCGTCCTCCCTAGGCTTATTCTTGTCCAATTAGGGTTTTTAACCAATCTTGTGCATCCAATAAGTTCGTTTGTGTCATTGGATTAACATTTAGGTCATTTTCGTCCTCCGTAGCCTTATTTATGTGCAATTAGGGTTTTTAACCAATCTTGTGCATCCAAAAAGTTCATTTGAGTCATTGGATTAATATTTAGGTCATTTTCGTCCTCCCTAGGCTTATTTATGTGCAATTAGGGTCTTTAACCAATCTTGTGCATCCAATAAGTTCATTTGTGTTATTAGATTAACATTTAGGTCATTTTCGTTCTCCCTAGGCTTATTCTTCTGCAATTAGGGTTTTCAACCATTCTTGTGCATCCAATAAGTTCATTTGTGTCATTGGATTAACATTTAGGTCATTTTCGTCCACCCTAGGCTTATTCTTGTCCAATTAGGGGTTTTAACTAATCTTGTGCATCCAATAAGTTCGTTTGTGTCATTGGATTAACATTTAGGACATTTTCGTCCTCCCTAGGCTTATTCTTGTCAAATTAGGGTTTTTCACCAATCTTGTGCAACCAAGAAGTTCATTTGAGTCATTGGATTCACATTTAGGTCATTTTCGTCCTATGTAGCCTTATTTATGTGCAATTAGGGTTTTTAACCAATCTTGTGCATCCAATAAGTTCAGTTGTGTCATTGGATTAAAATTTAGGTCATTTTCGTCCTCCCTAGGCTTATTCTTGTCCAATTAGGATTTTTAACGAATCTTGTGCTTCCAAAAAGTTCATTTGTGTCATTGGATTAACATTTATGTCATTTTCGTCTTCCGTAGGCGTATTTATGTGCAATTAGGGTTTTTAACCAATCTTGTGCATCCAAAAAGTTCATTTGTGTCATTGGATTAACAGTTAGGTCATTTTCGCCCTCCGTAGCCTTATTTATGTGCAATTAGGGTTTTTAACCAATCTTGCGCATCCAAAAAGTTCATTTGAGTCATTGGATTAATATTTAGGTCATTTTCGTACTCCCTAGGCTTATTTATGTGCAATTAGGGTCTTTAACCAGTCTTGTGCATCCAATAAGTTCATTTGTGTCATTAGATTAACATTTAGATCATTTTCTTCCTCCCTAGGCCTATTCTTCTGCAATTAGGGTTTTTAACCAATCTTGTGCATCCAATAAGTTCATTTGTGTCATTGGATTAACATTTAGGTCATTTTCGTCCTCCCTAGGCTTATTCTTGTCCAATTAGGGGTTTTAACCAATCTTGTGCATCCAATAAGTTCGTTTGTGTCAATGGATTAACATTTAGGGCATTTTCGTCCTCCCTAGTCTTATTCTTGTCAAATTAGGGTTTTTAACCAATCTTGTGCATCCAAGAAGTTCATTTGAGTCATTGGATTCACATTTAGGTCATTTTCGTCCTATGTAGCCTTATTTATGTGCAATTAGGGTTTTTAACCAATCTTGTGCATCCAATAAGTTCATTTGTGTCATTGGATTAACATTTAGGTCATTTTCGTCCTCCCTAGGCTTATTCTTGTCCAATTAGGGTTTTTAACCAATCTTGTGCATCCAAAAAGTTCGTTTGTGTCATTGGATTAACATTTAGGTCATTTTCGTCCTCCGTAGCCTTATTTATGTGCATTTAGGGTTTTTAACCAATCTTGTGCATCCAAAAAGTTCATTTAAGTCATTGGATTAATATTTAGGTCATTTTCGTCCTCCCTAGGCTTATTTATGTGCAATTAGGGTCTTTAACCAATCTTCTGCATTCAATAAGTTCATTTGTGTCATTAGATTAACATTTAGGTCATTTTCGTCCTCCCTAGGTTTATTCTTCTGCAATTAGTGTTTTTAACCAATCTTGTGCATCCAATAAGTTCATTTGTGTCATTGGATTAACATTTAGGACATTTTCATCCTCCCTAGGCTTATTCTTGTCCAATTAGGGGTTTTATCCAATCTTGTGCATCCAATAAGTTCGTTTGTGTCATTGGATTAACATTTAGGTCATTTTCGTCCTCCGTAGCCTTATTTATGTGCAATTAGGGTTTTTAACCAATCTTGTGCATCCAAAAAGTTCATTTGAGTCATTGGATTAATATTTAGGTCATTTTCGTACTCCCTAGGCTTATTTATGTGCAATTAGGGTCTTTAACCAATCTTGTGCATCCAATAAGTTCATTTGTGTCATTAGATTAACATTTAGGTCATTTTCTTCCTCCCTAGGCCTATTCTTCTGCAATTAGGGTTTTTAACCAATCTTGTGCATCCAATAAGTTCATTTGTGTCATTGGATTAACATTTAGGTCATTTTCGTCCTCCCTAGGCTTATTCTTGTCAAATTAGGGTTTTTAACCAATCTTGTGCATCCAAGAAGTTCATTTGAGTCATTGAATTCACATTTAGGTCATTTTCGTCCTATGTAGCCTTATTTATGTGCAATTAGGGTTTTTAACCAATCTTGTGCATCCAAAAAGTTCATTTGTTTCATTGGATTAACATTTTTGTCATTTTCGTCTTCCCTATGCTTATTTAAGTACAATTAGGGTTTTTAACCAATCTTGTGCATCCAAAAAGTTCATTTGTGTCTTTGGATTAACATTTAGGTCATTTTCGTTCTCGCAAGGGTTATTTATGTGGCATTAGGGTTTTTAACCAATGTTGTGCATCAAATAAGTTCATTTGTGTCATTGGATTAACATTTAGTTCATTTTTGTCCTCCCTAAGCTTATTCTTGTGCAATTGGGGTTTTTAACCAATCTTGTGCATCCAATAAGTTCATTTGTTTCATTGGATTAACATTTAGGTCATTTTCGTCCTCCCTAGGCTTATTCTTCTACAATTAGGGTTGTTAACCAATCTTGTGCATCCAATAAGTTCATTTGTGTCATTGGATTAACATTTAGGTCATTTTCGTCCTCCATAGCCTTATTTATGTGCAATTAGGGTTTTTAACCAATCTTGTGCATCCAAAAAGTTCATTTGAGTCATTGGATTAATATTTATGTCATTTTCGTCCTCCCTAGGTTTATTTATGTGCAATTAGGGTCTTTAACCAATCTTGTGCATCCAATAAGTTCATTTGTGTCATTAGATTAACATTTAGGTCATTTTGGTCCTCCCTAGGCTTGGATTAACATTTAGGTCATTTTCGTCCTCCGTAGCCTTATTTATGTGCAATTAGGGTTTTTAACCAATCTTGTGCATCCAAAAAGTTCATTTGAGTCATTGGATTAATATTTAGGTCATTTTCGTACTCCGTAGGCTTATTTATGTGCAATTAGGGTCTTTAACCAATCTTGTGCATCCAATAAGTTCATTTGTGTCATTAGATTAACATTTAGGTCATTTTCTTCCTCCCTAGGCCTATTCTTCTGCAATTAGGGTTTTTAACCAATCTTGTGCATCCAATAAGTTCATTTGTGTCATTGGATTAACATTTAGGTCATTTTCGTCATCCCTAGGCTTATTCTTGTCCAATTAGGGGTTTTAACCAATCTTGTGCATCCAATAAGTTCGTTTGTGTCATTGGATTAACATTTAGGCCATTTTCGTCCTCCCTAGGCTTATTCTTGTCAAATTAGGGTTTTTAACCAATCTTGTGCATCCAAGAAGTTCATTTGAGTCATTGGATTCACATTTAGGTCATTTTCGTCCTATGTAGCCTTATTTATGTGCAATTAGGGTTTTTAACCAATCTTGTGCATCCAATAAGTTCATTTGTGTCACTGGATTAACATTTAGGTCATTTTCGTCCTCCCTAGGCTTATTCTTGTCCAATAAGGGTTTTTAACCAATCTTGTGCATCCAAAAAGTTCATTTGTTTCATTGGATTAACATTTATGTCATTTTCGTCTTCCCTATGCTTATTTATGTATAATTACGGTTTTTAACCAATCTTGTGCATCCAAAAAGTTCATTTGTGTCTTTGGATTAACATTTAGGTCATTTTCGTTCTCGCAAGGGTTATTTATGTGCCATTAGGGTTTTTAACCAATCTTGTGCATCAAATAAGTTCATTTGTGTCTTTGGATTAACATTTAGTTCATTTTTGTCCTCCCTAAGCTTATTCTTGTGCAATTGGGGTTTTTAACCAATATTGTGCATCCAATAAGTTCATTTGTTTCATTGGATTAACATTTAGGTCATTTTCGTCCTCCCTAGGCTTATTCTTCTACAATTAGGGTTTTTAACCAATCTTGTGCATCCAATAAGTTCATTTGTGTCATTGGATTAACATTTAGGTCATTTTCGTCCTCCATAGCCTTATTTATGTGCAATTAGGGTTTTTAACCAATCTTGTGCATCCAAAAAGTTCATTTGAGTCATTGGATTAATATTTAGGTCATTTTCGTCCTCCCTAGGCTTATTTATGTGCAATTAGGGTCTTTAACCAATCTTGTGCATCCAATAAGTTCATTTGTGTTATTAGATTAACATTTAGGTCATTTTCGTTCTCCCTAGGCTTATTCTTCTGCAATTAGGGTTTTCAACCATTCTTGTGCATCCAATAAGTTCATTTGTGTCATTGGATTAACATTTAGGTCATTTTCGTCCTCCCTAGGCTTATTCTTGTCCAATTAGGGGTTTTAACTAATCTTGTGCATCCAATAAGTTCGTTTGTGTCATTGGATTAACATTTAGGACATTTTCGTCCTCCCTAGGCTTATTCTTGTCAAATTAGGGTTTTTCACCAATCTTGTGCAACCAAGAAGTTCATTTGAGTCATTGGATTCACATTTAGGTCATTTTCGTCCTATGTAGCCTTATTTATGTGCAATTAGGGTTTTTAACCAATCTTGTGCATCCAATAAGTTCAGTTGTGTCATTGGATTAAAATTTAGGTCATTTTCGTCCTCCCTAGGCTTATTCTTGTCCAATTAGGATTTTTAACGAATCTTGTGCTTCCAAAAAGTTCATTTGTGTCATTGGATTAACATTTATGTCATTTTCGTCTTCCGTAGGCGTATTTATGTGCAATTAGGGTTTTTAACCAATCTTGTGCATCCAAAAAGTTCATTTGTGTCATTGGATTAACAGTTAGGTCATTTTCGCCCTCCGTAGCCTTATTTATGTGCAATTAGGGTTTTTAACCAATCTTGCGCATCCAAAAAGTTCATTTGAGTCATTGGATTAATATTTAGGTCATTTTCGTACTCCCTAGGCTTATTTATGTGCAATTAGGGTCTTTAACCAGTCTTGTGCATCCAATAAGTTCATTTGTGTCATTAGATTAACATTTAGATCATTTTCTTCCTCCCTAGGCCTATTCTTCTGCAATTAGGGTTTTTAACCAATCTTGTGCATCCAATAAGTTCATTTGTGTCATTGGATTAACATTTAGGTCATTTTCGTCCTCCCTAGGCTTATTCTTGTCCAATTAGGGGTTTTAACCAATCTTGTGCATCCAATAAGTTCGTTTGTGTCAATGGATTAACATTTAGGGCATTTTCGTCCTCCCTAGTCTTATTCTTGTCAAATTAGGGTTTTTAACCAATCTTGTGCATCCAAGAAGTTCATTTGAGTCATTGGATTCACATTTAGGTCATTTTCGTCCTATGTAGCCTTATTTATGTGCAATTAGGGTTTTTAACCAATCTTGTGCATCCAATAAGTTCATTTGTGTCATTGGATTAACATTTAGGTCATTTTCGTCCTCCCTAGGCTTATTCTTGTCCAATTAGGGTTTTTAACCAATCTTGTGCATCCAAAAAGTTCGTTTGTGTCATTGGATTAACATTTAGGTCATTTTCGTCCTCCGTAGCCTTATTTATGTGCATTTAGGGTTTTTAACCAATCTTGTGCATCCAAAAAGTTCATTTAAGTCATTGGATTAATATTTAGGTCATTTTCGTCCTCCCTAGGCTTATTTATGTGCAATTAGGGTCTTTAACCAATCTTCTGCATTCAATAAGTTCATTTGTGTCATTAGATTAACATTTAGGTCATTTTCGTCCTCCCTAGGTTTATTCTTCTGCAATTAGTGTTTTTAACCAATCTTGTGCATCCAATAAGTTCATTTGTGTCATTGGATTAACATTTAGGACATTTTCATCCTCCCTAGGCTTATTCTTGTCCAATTAGGGGTTTTATCCAATCTTGTGCATCCAATAAGTTCGTTTGTGTCATTGGATTAACATTTAGGTCATTTTCGTCCTCCGTAGCCTTATTTATGTGCAATTAGGGTTTTTAACCAATCTTGTGCATCCAAAAAGTTCATTTGAGTCATTGGATTAATATTTAGGTCATTTTCGTACTCCCTAGGCTTATTTATGTGCAATTAGGGTCTTTAACCAATCTTGTGCATCCAATAAGTTCATTTGTGTCATTAGATTAACATTTAGGTCATTTTCTTCCTCCCTAGGCCTATTCTTCTGCAATTAGGGTTTTTAACCAATCTTGTGCATCCAATAAGTTCATTTGTGTCATTGGATTAACATTTAGGTCATTTTCGTCCTCCCTAGGCTTATTCTTGTCAAATTAGGGTTTTTAACCAATCTTGTGCATCCAAGAAGTTCATTTGAGTCATTGAATTCACATTTAGGTCATTTTCGTCCTATGTAGCCTTATTTATGTGCAATTAGGGTTTTTAACCAATCTTGTGCATCCAAAAAGTTCATTTGTTTCATTGGATTAACATTTTTGTCATTTTCGTCTTCCCTATGCTTATTTAAGTACAATTAGGGTTTTTAACCAATCTTGTGCATCCAAAAAGTTCATTTGTGTCTTTGGATTAACATTTAGGTCATTTTCGTTCTCGCAAGGGTTATTTATGTGGCATTAGGGTTTTTAACCAATGTTGTGCATCAAATAAGTTCATTTGTGTCATTGGATTAACATTTAGTTCATTTTTGTCCTCCCTAAGCTTATTCTTGTGCAATTGGGGTTTTTAACCAATCTTGTGCATCCAATAAGTTCATTTGTTTCATTGGATTAACATTTAGGTCATTTTCGTCCTCCCTAGGCTTATTCTTCTACAATTAGGGTTGTTAACCAATCTTGTGCATCCAATAAGTTCATTTGTGTCATTGGATTAACATTTAGGTCATTTTCGTCCTCCATAGCCTTATTTATGTGCAATTAGGGTTTTTAACCAATCTTGTGCATCCAAAAAGTTCATTTGAGTCATTGGATTAATATTTATGTCATTTTCGTCCTCCCTAGGTTTATTTATGTGCAATTAGGGTCTTTAACCAATCTTGTGCATCCAATAAGTTCATTTGTGTCATTAGATTAACATTTAGGTCATTTTCGTCCTCCCTAGGCTTGGATTAACATTTAGGTCATTTTCGTCCTCCGTAGCCTTATTTATGTGCAATTAGGGTTTTTAACCAATCTTGTGCATCCAAAAAGTTCATTTGAGTCATTGGATTAATATTTAGGTCATTTTCGTCCTCCCTAGGCTTATTTATGTGCAATTAGGGTCTTTAACCAATCTTGTGCATCCAATAAGTTCATTTGTGTCATTGGATTAACATTTAGGTCATTTTCGTCCTCCCTAGGCTTATTCTTGTCCAATTAGGGTTTTTAACCAATCTTGTGCATCCAATAAGTTCATTTGTGTCATTGGATTAACATTTAGGTCATTTTCGTCATCCCTAGGCTTATTCTTGTCCAATTAGGGTTTCTAAACAATCTTGTGAATCCAATAGGTGTGTTTGTGTCATTGGATGAACATTTAGGTCGTTTTCGTCCTCCCTAGGCTTATTCTTTTCCAATTAGGGTTTTTAACCAATCTTGTGCATCCAATAAGTTCATTTGTGTCATTGGATGAATAGTTAGGTCATTTTCATCCTACCTAGGCTTATTCTTGTCCAATTAGGGTTTTTAACCAATCTTGTGCATCCAATAGGTGTGTTTGTGTCATTGGATGAACATTTAGGTCATTTTCGTCCTCCCTAGGCTTATTCTTGTCCAATTAGGGTTTTTAACCAATCTTGTGCATCGAATAGGTGTATTTGTGTCATTGGATGAACATTTAGGTCATTTTCGTCCTCCCTAGGCTTATTCTTGTCCAATTAGGGTTTTTAAGCAATCTTGTGCATCCAATAAGTTCATTTGTGTCATTGGATGAACATTTACGTCATTTTCGTCCTCGCTAGGCTTATACTTGTATAATTAGGGTTTTTAACCAATCTTGTGCATCCAATAGGTGTGTTTGTTTCATTGGATGAACATTTAGGTCATTTTCGTCCTCCATAGGCTTATTCTTGTCCAATTAGGGTTTTTAACCAATCTTGTGCATCCAATAGGTGTGTTTGTGTCATTGGATGAACATTTAGGTCATTTTCGTCCTCCCTAGGCTTATTCTTGTCCAATTAGGGTTTTTAACCAATCTTGTGCATCCAATAAGTTCATTTGTGTCATTGGATAAACATTTAGGTCATTTTCGTCCACCCTAGGCTTATTCTTGTCCAATTAGGGTTTTTAACCAATCTTGTGCATCCAATAAGTTCATTTGTGTCATTGGATGAACATTTAGGTCATTTTCGTCCTCCCAAGGCTTATTGTTGTCCAATTAGGGTTTTTAACCAATCTTGTGCATCCAATAGGTGTGTTTGTGTCATTGGATGAACATTCAGGTCATTTTCGTCCTCCCTAGGCTTATTCTTGTCAAATTAGGGTTTCTAACCAATCTTTTGCATCCAATAGGTGTATTTGTGTCATTGGATGAACATTTAGGTCATTTTCGTCCTCCCTAGGCTTATTCTTGTCCAATTAGGGTTTTTAAGCAATCGTGTGCATCCAATAAGTTCATTTGTGTCATTGGATGAACATTTAGGTCATTTTCGTCCTGCCTAGGCTTATTCTTGTCCAATTAGGGTTTATAAGCAATCTTGTGCATCCAATAAGTTCATTTGTGTCATTGGATGAACATTTTGGTCATTTTCGTCCTCCCTAGGCTTATTCTTGTCCAATTAGGGTTTCTAACCAATCTTGTGCATCCAATAAGTTCATTTGTGTCATTGGATGAACATTTAGGTCATTTTCGTCCTCCCTAGGCTTATTCTTGTCCAATTAGGGTTTTTAACCAATCTTGTGCATCCAATAGGTGTGTTTGTGTCATAAGATGAACATTTAGGACATTTTCATCCTCCCTAGGCTTATTGTTGTCCAATTAGGGTTTTTAACCAATCTTGTGCATCCAATAGGTGTGTTTGTGTCATTGGATGAACATTTAGGTCATTTTCGTCCTCCCTAGGCTTATTCTTGTCCAATTAGGGTTTTTAAGCAATCTTGTGCATCCAATAAGTTCATTTGTGTCATTGGATGAACATTTAGGTCATTTTCGTCCTCCCTAGGTTTATTTTTGTGCAATTAGGGTTTTTAACCAATCTTGTGCATCCAATAGGTGTGTTTGTGTCATTGGATGAACATTTAGGTCATTTTCGTCCTCCCTAGGCTTATTCTTGTCCAATTAGGGTTTTTAACCAATCTTGTGCATCCAATAAGTTCATTTGTGTCATTGGATAAACATTTAGGTCATTTTCGTCCACCCTAGGCTTATTCTTGTCCAATTAGGGTTTTTAACCAATCTTAGGCATCCAATAAGTTCATTTGTTTCATTGGATGAATATTTAGGTCATTTTCGTCCTCCCAAGGTTTATTCTTGTCCAATTAGGGTTTTTAACCAATCTTGTGCATCCAATAGGTGTGTTTGTGTCATTGGATGAACATTTAGGTCATTTTCGTCCTCCCTAGGCTTATTCTTGTCCAATTAGGGTTTTTAACCAATCTTGTGCATCCAATAGCAGTGTTTGTGTCATTGGATGAACATTTAGGTCATTTTCGTCCTCCCTAGGCTTATTCTTGTCCAATTAGGGTTTTTAACCAATCTTGTGCATCCAATAAGTTCATTTGTGTCATTGGATTAACATTTAGGTCATTTTCGTCCTCCCTAGGCTTATTCTTGTCCAATTAGGGATTTTAACCAATCTTGTGCATCCAATAAGTTTGTTTGTGTCATTGGATTAACATTTAGGTCATTTTCGTCCTCCCTAGGCTTATTCTTGTCAAATTAGGGTTTTTAACCAATCTTGTGCAACCAAGAAGTTCATTTGAGTCATTGGATTCACATTTAGGTCATTTTCGTCCTATGTAGCCTTATTTATGTGCAATTAGGGTTTTTAACCAATCTTGTGCATCCAATAAGTTCATTTGTGTCATTGGATTAACATTTAGGTCATTTTCGTCCTCCCTAGGCTAATTCTTGTCCAATTAGGGTTTTTAACCAATCTTGTGCATCCAAGAAGTTCATTTGTGTCATTGGATTAACATTTATGTCATTTTCGTCATCCCTAGGCTTATTTATGTGCAATTAGGGTTTTTAACCAATCTTGTGCATCCAAAAAGTTCATTTGAGTCATTGGATTAATATTTAGGTCATTTTCGTCCTCCCTAGGCTTGGATTAACATTTAGGTCATTTTCGTCCTCCGTAGCCTTATTTATGTGCAATTATGGTTTTTAACCAATCTTGTGCATCCAAAAAGTTCATTTGAGTCAATTGATTAATATTTAGGTCATTTTCGTACTTCCTAGGCTTATTTATGTGCAATTAGGGTCTTTAACCAATCTTGTGGATCCAATAAGTTCATTTGTGTCATTAGATTAACATTTAGGTCATTTTCTTCCTCCCTAGGCCTATTCTTCTGCAATTAGGGTTTTCAACCATTCTTGTGCATCCAATAAGTTCATTTGTGTCATTGGATTAACATTTAGGTCATTTTCGTCCTCCCTAGGCTTATTCTTGTCCAATTAGGGATTTTAACCAATCTTGTGCATCCAATAAGTTTGTTTGTGTCATTGGATTAACATTTAGGTCATTTTCGTCCTCCCTAGGCTTATTCTGGTCAAATTAGGGTTTTTAACCTATCTTGTGCAACCAAGAAGTTCATTTGAGTCATTGGATTCACATTTATGTCATTTTCGTCCTATGTAGCCTTATTTATGTGCAATTAGGGTTTTTAACCAATCTTGTGCATCCAATAAGTTCATTTGTGTCATTGGATTAACATTTAGGTCATTTTCGTCCTCCCTAGGCTTATTCTTGTCCAATTAGGGTTTTTAACCAATCTTGTGCATCCAAAAAGTTCGTTTGTGTCATTGGATTAACATTTAGGTCATTTTCGTCATCCGTAGCCTTATTTATGTGCATTTAGGGTTTTTAACCAATCTTGTGCATCCAAAAAGTTCATTTAAGTCATTGGATTAATATTTAGGTCATTTTCGTCCTCCCTAGGCTTATTTATGTGCAATTAGGGTCTTTAACCAATCTTCTGCATTCAATAAGTTCATTTGTGTCATTAGATTAACATTTAGGTCATTTTCGTCCTCCCTAGGTTTATTCTTCTGCAATTAGTGTTTTTAACCAATCTTGTGCATCCAATAAGTTCATTTGTGTCATTGGATTAACATTTAGGTCATTTTCATCCTCCCTAGGCTTATTCTTGTCCAATTAGGGGTTTTAACCAATCTTGTGCATCCAATAAGTTCGTTTGTGTCATTGGATTAACATTTAGGTCATTTTCGTCCTCCGTAGCCTTATTTATGTGCAATTAGGGTTTTTAACCAATCTTGTGCATCCAAAAAGTTCATTTAAGTCATTGGATTAATATTTAGGTCATTTTCGTCCTCCCTAGGCTTATTTATGTGCAATTAGGGTCTTTAACCAATCTTCTGCATTCAATAAGTTCATTTGTGTCATTAGATTAACATTTAGGTCATTTTCGTCCTCCCTAGGTTTATTCTTCTGCAATTAGTGTTTTTAACCAATCTTGTGCATCCAATAAGTTCATTTGTGTCATTGGATTAACATTTAGGACATTTTCATCCTCCCTAGGCTTATTCTTGTCCAATTAGGGGTTTTAACCAATCTTGTGCATCCAATAAGTTCGTTTGTGTCATTGGATTAACATTTAGGTCATTTTCGTCCTCCGTAGCCTTATTTATGTGCAATTAGGGTTTTTAACCAATCTTGTGCATCCAAAAAGTTCATTTGAGTCATTGGATTAATATTTAGGTCATTTTCGTACTCCCTAGGCTTATTTATGTGCAATTAGGGTCTTTAACCAATCTTGTGCATCCAATAAGTTCATTTGTGTCATTAGATTAACATTTAGGTCATTTTATTCCTCCCTAGGCCTATTCTTCTGCAATTAGAGTTTTTAACCAATCTTGTGCATCCAATAAGTTCATTTGTGTCATTGGATTAACATTTAGGTCATTTTCGTCCTCCCTAGGCTTATTCTTGTCCAATTAGGGGTTTTAACCAATCTTGTGCATCCAATAAGTTCGTTTGTGTCATTGGATTAACATTTAGGTCATTTTCGTCCTCCCTAGGCTTATTCTTGTCAAATTAGGGTTTTTAACCAATCTTGTGCATCCAAGAAATTCATTTGAGTCATTGAATTCACATTTAGGTCATTTTCGTCCTATGTAGCCTTATTTATGTGCAATTAGGGTTTTTAACCAATCTTGTGCATCCAAAAAGTTCATTTGTTTCATTGGATTAACATTTATCTCATTTTCGTCTTCCCTATGCTTATTTAAGTACAATTAGGGTTTTTAACCAATCTTGTGCATCCAAAAAGTTCATTTGTGTCTTTGGATTAACATTTAGGTCATTTTCGTTCTCGCAAGGGTTATTTATGTGGCATTAGGGTTTTTAACCAATCTTGTGCATCAAATAAGTTCATTTGTGTCATTGGATTAACATTTAGTTCATTTTTGTCCTCCCTAAGCTTATTCTTGTGCAATTAGGGTTTTTAACCAATCTTGTGCATCCAATAAGTTCATTTGTGTCATTGGATTAACATTTAGGTCATTTTCGTCCTCCATAGCCTTATTTATGTGCAATTAGGGTTTTTAACCAATCTTGTGCATCCAAAAAGTTCATTCGAGTCATTGGATTAATATTTATGTCATTTTCGTCCTCCCTAGGCTTATTTATGTGCAATTAGGGTCTTTAACCAATCTTGTGCATCCAATAAGTTCATTTGTGTCATTAGATTAACATTTAGGTCATTTTCGTCCTCCCTAGGCTTATTCTTCTGCAATTAAGTTTTTCAACCATTCTTGTGCATCCAATAAGTTCATTTGTGTCATTGGATTAACATTTAGGTCATTTTCGTCCTCCCTAGGCTTATTCTTGTCCAATTAGGGATTTTAACCAATCTTGTGCATCCAATAAGTTTGTTTGTGTCATTGGATTAACATTTAGGTCATTTTCGTCCTCCCTAGGCTTATTCTTGTCAAATTAGGGTTTTTAACCAATCTTGTGCAACCAAGAAGTTCATTTGAGTCATTGGATTCACATTTAGGTCATTTTCGTCCTATGTAGCCTTATTTATGTGCAATTAGGGTTTTTAACCAATCTTGTGCATCCAATAAGTTCATTTGTGTCATTGGATTAAGATTTAGGTCATTTTCGTCCTCCCTAGGCTTATTCTTGTCCAATTAGGGTTTTTAACCAATCTTGTGCATCCAACAAGTTCATTTGTGTCATTGGATTAACATTTATGTCATTTTCGTCTTCCCTAGGCTTATTTATGTGCAATTTGGGTTTTTAACCAATCTTGTGCATCCAAAAAGTTCATTTGTGTCATTGGATTAACATTTAGGTCATTTTCGTCCTCCGTAGCCTTATTTATGTGCAATTTGGGTTTTTAACCAATCTTGTGCATCCAAAAAGTTCATTTGAGTCATTGGATTAATATTTAGGTCATTTTCGTCCTCCCTAGGCTTATTTATGTGCAATTAGGTTCTTTAACCAATCTTGTGCATCCAAAAAGTTCATTTGTGTCAATTGATTAACATTTAGGTCATTTTCGTCCTCCGTAGCCTTATATATGTGCAATTAGGGTTTTGAACCAATCTTGTGCATCCAAAAAGTTCAGTTGAGTCATTGGATTAATATTTAGGTCATTTTCGTCCTCCCTAGGCTTGGATTAACATTTAGGTCATTTTCGTCCTCTGTAGCCTTATTTATGTGCAATTAGGGTTTTTAACCAATCTTGTGCATCCAAAAAGTTCATTTGAGTCATTGGATTAATATTTAGGTCATTTTCGTCCTCCCTAGGCTTGGATTAACATTTAGGTCATTTTCGTCCTCCGTAGCCTTATTTATGTGCAATTAGGGTTTTTAACCAATCTTGTGCATCCAAAAAGTTCATTTTAGTCAATTGATTAATATTTAGGTCATTTTCGTACTCCCTAGGCTTATTTATGTGCAATTAGGGTCTTTAACCAATCTTGTGCATCCAATAAGTTCATTTGTGTTATTAGATTAACATTTAGGTCATTTTCATTCTCCCTAGGCTTATTCTTCTGCAATTAGGGTTTTCAACCATTCTTGTGCATCCAATAAGTTCATTTGTGTCATTGGATTAACATTTAGGTCATTTTCGTCCTCCCTAGGCTTATTCTTGTCCAATTAGGGGTTTTAACCAATCTTGTGCATCCAATAAGTTCGTTTGTGTCATTGGATTAACATTTAGGTCATTTTCGTCCTCCCTAGGCTTATTCTTGTCAAATTAGGGTTTTTCACCAATCTTGTGCAACCAAGAAGTTCATTTGAGTCATTGGATTCACATTTAGGTCATTTTCGTCCTATGTAGCCTTATTTATGTGCAATTAGGGTTTTTAACCAATCTTGTGCATCCAATAAGTTCAGTTGTGTCATTGGATTAAAATTTAGGTCATTTTCGTCCTCCCTAGGCTTATTCTTGTCCAATTAGGATTTTTAACGAATCTTGTGCATCCAAAAAGTTCATTTGTGTCATTCGATTAACATTTATGTCATTTTCGTCTTCCCTAGGCTTATTTATGTGCAATTAGGGTTTTTAACCAATCTTGTGCATCCAAAAAGTTCATTTGTGTCATTGGATTAACATTTAGGTCATTTTCGCCCTCCATAGCCTTATTTATGTGCAATTAGGGTTTTTAACCAATCTTGCGCATCCAAAAAGTTCATTTGAGTCATTGGATTAAAATTTAGGTCATTTTCGTACTCCCTAGGCTTATTTATGTGCAATTAGGGTCTTTAACCAATCTTGTGCATCCAATAAGTTCATTTGTGTCATTAGATTAACATTTAGATCATTTTCTTCCTCCCTAGGCCTATTCTTCTGCAATTAGGGTTTTTAACCAATCTTGTGCATCCAATAAGTTCATTTGTGTCATTGGATTAACATTTAGGTCATTTTCGTCCTCCCTAGGCTTATTCTTGTCCAATTAGGGGTTTTAACCAATCTTGTGCATCCAATATGTTCGTTTGTGTCAATGGATTAACATTTAGGGCATTTTCGTCCTCCCTAGGCTTATTCTTGTCAAATTAGGGTTTTTAACCAATCTTGTGCATCCAAGAAGTTCATTTGAGTCATTGGATTCACATTTAGGTCATTTTCGTCCTATGTAGCCTTATTTATGTGCAATTAGGGTTTTTAACCAATCTTGTGCATCCAATAAGTTCATTTGTGTCATTAGATTAACATTTAGATCATTTTCTTCCTCCCTAGGCCTATTCTTCTGCAATTAGGGTTTTTAACCAATCTTGTGCATCCAATAAGTTCATTTGTGTCATTGGATTAACATTTAGGTCATTTTCGTCCTCCCTAGGCTTATTCTTGTCCAATTAGGGGTTTTAACCAATCTTGTGCATCCAATAAGTTCGTTTGTGTCATTGGATTAACATTTAGGTCATTTTCGTCCTCCCTAGGCTTATTCTTGTCAAATTAGGGTTTTTAACCATTCTTGTGCATCCAAGAAGTTCATTTGAGTCATTGGTTTCACATTTAGGTCATTTTCGTCCTATGTAGCCTTATTTATGTGCAATTAGGGTTTTTAACCAATCTTGTGCATCCAATAAGTTCATTTGTATCATTGGATTAACATTTAGGTTATTTTCGTCCTCCATAGCCTTATTTATGTGCAATTAGGGTTTTTAACCAATCTTGTGCATCCAATAAGTTCATTTGTGTCATTGGATTAACATTTAGGTCATTTTCGTCCTCCCTAGGCTTATTCTTGTCCAATTAGGGTTTTTAACCAATCTTGAGTATCCAATAAGTTTATTTGTGTCATCGGATTAACATTTAGGTCATTTTCATCCTCCCTAGGCTTATTCTTGTGCAATTAGGGTTTTTAACCAATCTTGTGCATCCAATAAGTTCATTTGTGTCATTGGATTAACATTTAGGTCATTTTCGTCCTCTCTAGGGTTATTTATGTGCAATTAGGGTTTTTAACCAATCTTGTGCATCCAATAAGTTCATTTGTGTCATTGGATTAGCATTTAGGTCATTTTCTTCCTCCCTAGGCTTATTTATGTGCAATTAGGGTTTTTAACCAATCTTGTGCATCCAATAAGTTCATTTGTGTCATTGGATTAACATTTAGGTCATTTTCGTCCTCCCTAGGCTTATTCTTGTCCAATTAGGGTTTTTAACCAATCTTGTGCATCCAAAAAGTTCATTTGTGTCATTGAATTAACATTTATGTCATTTTCGTCTTCCCTGGGCTTATTTATGTGCAATTAGGGTTTTTAACCAATCTTGTGCATCCAAAAAGTTCATTTGTGTCATTGGATTAACATTTAGGTCATTTTCGTCCTCCGTAGCCTTATTTATGTGCAATTAGGGTTTTTAACCAATCTTGTGCATCCAAAAAGTTCATTTGAGTCACTGGATTAATATTTAGGTCATTTTCGTACTCCCTAGGCTTATTTATGTGCAATTAGGTTCTTTAACCAATCTTGTGCATCCAAAAAGTTCATTTGTGTCAATTGATTAACATTTAGGTCATTTTCGTCCTCCGTAGCCTTATTTATGTGCAATTAGGGTTTTTAACCAATCTTGTGCATCCAAAAAGTTCATTTGAGTCATTGGATTAATATTTAGGTCATTTTCGTCCTCCCTAGGCTTGGATTAACATTTAGGTCATTTTCGTCCTCCGTAGCCTTATTTATGTGCAATTATGGTTTTTAACCAATCTTGTGCATCCAAAAAGTTCATTTGAGTCAATTGATTAATATTTAGGTCATTTTCGTACTTCCTAGGCTTATTTATGTGCAATTAGGGTCTTTAACCAATCTTGTGGATCCAATAAGTTCATTTGTGTCATTAGATTAACATTTAGGTCATTTTCTTCCTCCCTAGGCCTATTCTTCTGCAATTAGGGTTTTCAACCATTCTTGTGCATCCAATAAGTTCATTTGTGTCATTGGATTAACATTTAGGTCATTTTCGTCCTCCCTAGGCTTATTCTTGTCCAATTAGGGATTTTAACCAATCTTGTGCATCCAATAAGTTTGTTTGTGTCATTGGATTAACATTTAGGTCATTTTCGTCCTCCCTAGGCTTATTCTGGTCAAATTAGGGTTTTTAACCTATCTTGTGCAACCAAGAAGTTCATTTGAGTCATTGGATTCACATTTATGTCATTTTCGTCCTATGTAGCCTTATTTATGTGCAATTAGGGTTTTTAACCAATCTTGTGCATCCAATAAGTTCATTTGTGTCATTGGATTAACATTTAGGTCATTTTCGTCCTCCCTAGGCTTATTCTTGTCCAATTAGGGTTTTTAACCAATCTTGTGCATCCAAAAAGTTCGTTTGTGTCATTGGATTAACATTTAGGTCATTTTCGTCCTCCGTAGCCTTATTTATGTGCATTTAGGGTTTTTAACCAATCTTGTGCATCCAAAAAGTTCATTTAAGTCATTGGATTAATATTTAGGTCATTTTCGTCCTCCCTAGGCTTATTTATGTGCAATTAGGGTCTTTAACCAATCTTCTGCATTCAATAAGTTCATTTGTGTCATTAGATTAACATTTAGGTCATTTTCGTCCTCCCTAGGTTTATTCTTCTGCAATTAGTGTTTTTAACCAATCTTGTGCATCCAATAAGTTCATTTGTGTCATTGGATTAACATTTAGGTCATTTTCATCCTCCCTAGGCTTATTCTTGTCCAATTAGGGTTTTTAACCAATCTTGTGCATCCAATAAGTTCGTTTGTGTCATTGGATTAACATTTAGGTCATTTTCGTCCTCCGTAGCCTTATTTATGTGCAATTAGGGTTTTTAACCAATCTTGTGCATCCAAAAAGTTCATTTGAGTCATTGGATTAATATTTAGGTCATTTTCGTCCTCCCTAGGCTTATTTATGTGCAATTAGGTTCTTTAACCAATCTTGTGCATCCAAAAAGTTCATTTGTGTCAATTGATTAACATTTAGGTCATTTTCGTCCTCCGTAGCCTTATATATGTGCAATTAGGGTTTTGAACCAATCTTGTGCATCCAAAAAGTTCAGTTGAGTCATTGGATTAATATTTAGGTCATTTTCGTCCTCCCTAGGGTTGGATTAACATTTAGGTCATTTTCGTCCTCCGTAGCCTTATTTATGTGCAATTAGGGTTTTTAACCAATCTTGTGCATCCAAAAAGTTCATTTGAGTCATTGGATTAATATTTAGGTCATTTTCGTCCTCCCTAGGCTTGGATTAACATTTAGGTCATTTTCGTCCTCCGTAGACTTATTTATGTGCAATTAGGGTTTTTAACCAATCTTGTGCATCCAAAAAGTTCATTTGAGTCAATTGATTAATATTTAGGTCATTTTCGTACTCCCTAGGCTTATTTATGTGCAATTAGGGTCTTTAACCAATCTTGTGCATCCAATAAGTTCATTTGTGTTATTAGATTAACATTTAGGTCATTTTCATTCTCCCTAGGCTTATTCTTCTGCAATTAGGGTTTTCAACCATTCTTGTGCATCCAATAAGTTCATTTGTGTCATTGGATTAACATTTAGGTCATTTTCGTCCTCCCTAGGCTTATTCTTGTCCAATTAGGGGTTTTAACCAATCTTGTGCATCCAATAAGTTCGTTTGTGTCATTGGATTAACATTTAGGTCATTTTCGTCCTCCCTAGGCTTATTCTTGTCAAATTATGGTTTTTCACCAATCTTGTGCAACCAAGAAGTTCATTTGAGTCATTGGATTCACATTTAGGTCATTTTCGTCCTATGTAGCCTTATTTATGTGCAATTAGGGTTTTTAACCAATCTTGTGCATCCAATAAGTTCAGTTGTGTCATTGGATTAAAATTTAGGTCATTTTCGTCCTCCCTAGGCTTATTCTTGTCCAATTAGGATTTTTAACGAATCTTGTGCATCCAAAAAGTTCATTTGTGTCATTCGATTAACATTTATGTCATTTTCGTCTTCCCTAGGCTTATTTATGTGCAATTAGGGTTTTTAACCAATCTTGTGCATCCAAAAAGTTCATTTGTGTCATTGGATTAACATTTAGGTCATTTTCGCCCTCCATAGCCTTATTTATGTGCAATTAGGGTTTTTAACCAATCTTGCGCATCCAAAAAGTTCATTTGAGTCATTGGATTAAAATTTAGGTCATTTTCGTACTCCCTAGGCTTATTTATGTGCAATTAGGGTTTTTAACCAATCTTGTGCATCCAATAAGTTCATTTGTGTCATTAGATTAACATTTAGATCATTTTCTTCCTCCCTAGGCCTATTCTTCTGCAATTAGGGTTTTTAACCAATCTTGTGCATCCAATAAGTTCATTTGTGTCATTGGATTAACATTTAGGTCATTTTCGTCCTCCCTAGGCTTATTCTTGTCCAATTAGGGGTTTTAACCAATCTTGTGCATCCAATATGTTCGTTTGTGTCAATGGATTAACATTTAGGGCATTTTCGTCCTCCCTAGGCTTATTCTTGTCAAATTAGGGTTTTTAACCAATCTTGTGCATCCAAGAAGTTCATTTGAGTCATTGGATTCACATTTAGGTCATTTTCGTCCTATGTAGCCTTATTTATGTGCAATTAGGGTTTTTAACCAATCTTGTGCATCCAATAAGTTCATTTGTGTCATTGGATTAACATTTAGGTCATTTTCGTCCTCCCTAGGCTTATTCTTGTCCAATTAGGGTTTTTAACCAATCTTGTGCATCCAAAAAGTTCGTTTGTGTCATTGGATTAACATTTAGGTCATTTTCGTCATCCGTAGCCTTATTTATGTGCATTTAGGGTTTTTTAACCAATCTTGTGCATCCAAAAAGTTCATTTAAGTCATTGGATTAATATTTAGGTCATTTTCGTCCTCCCTAGGCTTATTTATGTGCAATTAGGGTCTTTAACCAATCTTCTGCATTCAATAAGTTCATTTGTGTCATTAGATTAACATTTAGGTCATTTTCGTCCTCCCTAGGTTTATTCTTCTGCAATTAGTGTTTTTAACCAATCTTGTGCATCCAATAAGTTCATTTGTGTCATTGGATTAACATTTAGGTCATTTTCATCCTCCCTAGGCTTATTCTTGTCCAATTAGGGGTTTTAACCAATCTTGTGCATCCAATAAGTTCGTTTGTGTCATTGGATTAACATTTAGGTCATTTTCGTCCTCCGTAGCCTTATTTATGTGCAATTAGGGTTTTTAACCAATCTTGTGCATCCAAAAAGTTCATTTGAGTCATTGGATTAATATTTAGGTCATTTTCGTACTCCCTAGGCTAAATTATGTGCAATTAGGGTCTTTAACCAATCTTTTGCATCCAATAAGTTCATTTGTGTCATTAGATTAACATTTAGGTCATTTTCTTCCTCCCTAGGCCTATTCTTCTGCAATTAGGGTTTTTAACCAATCTTGTGCATCCAATAAGTTCATTTGTGTCATTGGATTAACATTTAGGTCATTTTCGTCCTCCCTAGGCTTATTCTTGTCCAATTAGGGGTTTTAACCAATCTTGTGCATCCAATAAGTTCGTTTGTGTCATTGGATTAACATTTAGGTCATTTTCGTCCTCCCTAGGCTTATTCTTGTCAAATTAGGGTTTTTATCCAATCTTGTGCATCCAAGAAGTTCATTTGAGTCATTGAATTCACATTTAGGTCATTTTCGTCCTATGTAGCCTTATTTATGTGCAATTAGGGTTTTTAACCAATCTTGTGCATCCAAAAAGTTCATTTGTTTCATTGGATTAACATTTATGTCATTTTCGTCTTCCCTATGCTTATTTAAGTACAATTAGGGTTTTTAACCAATCTTGTGCATCCAAAAAGTTCATTTGTGTCTTTGGATTAACATTTAGGTCATTTTCGTCCTCCCTAGGCTTATTCTTGTGCAATTGGGGTTTTCAACCATTCTTGTGCATCCAATAAGTTCATTTGTTTCATTGGATTAACATTTAGGTCATTTTCGTCCTCCCTAGGCTTATTCTTCTACAATTAGGGTTGTTAACCAATCTTGTGCATCCAATAAGTTCATTTGTGTCATTGGATTAACATTTAGGTCATTTTCGTCCTCCATAGCCTTATTTATGTGCAATTAGGGTTTTTAACCAATCTTGTGCATCCAAAAAGTTCATTTGAGTCATTGGATTAATATTTATGTCATTTTCGTCCTCCCTAGGCTAATTTATGTGCAATTAGGGTCTTTAACCAATCTTGTGCATCCAATAAGTTCATTTGTGTCATTAGATTAACATTTAGGTCATTTTCGTCCTCCCTAGGCTTATTCTTCTACAATTAAGGTTTTCAACCATTCTTGTGCATCCAATAAGTTCATTTGTGTCATTGGATTTACATTTAGGTCATTTTCGTCCTCCCTAGGCTTATTCTTGTCCAATTAGGGATTTTAACCAATCTTGTGCATCCAATAAGTTTGTTTGTGTCATTGGATTAACATGTAGGTCATTTTCGTCCTCCCTAGGCTTATTCTTGTCAAATTAGGGTTTTTAACCAATCTTGTGCAACCAAGAAGTTCATTTGAGTCATTGGATTCACATTTAGGTCATTTTCGTCCTATGTAGCCTTATTTATGTGCAATTAGGGTTTTTACCAATCTTGTGCATCCAATAAGTTCATTTGTGTCATTGGATTAACATTTAGGTCATTTTCATCCTCCCTAGGCTTATTCTTGTCCAATTAGGGTTTTTAACCAATCTTGTGCATCCAACAAGTTCATTTGTGTCATTGGATTAACATTTATGTCATTTTCGTCTTCCCTAGGCTTATTTATGTGCAATTAGGGTTTTTAACCAATCTTGTGCATCCAAAAAGTTCATTTGTGTCATTGGATTAACATTTAGGTCATTTTCGTCCTCCGTAGCCTTATTTATGTGCAATTAGGGTTATTAACCAATCTTGTGCATCCAAAAAGTTCATTTGAGTCATTGGATTAATATTTAGGTCATTTTCGTACTCCCTAGGCTTATTTATGTGCAATTAGGTTCTTTAACCAATCTTGTGCATCCAAAAAGTTCATTTGTGTCAATTGATTAACCTTTAGGTCATTTTCGTCCTCCGTAGCCTTATTTATGTGCAATTAGGGTTTTTAACCAATCTTGTGCATCCAAAAAGTTCATTTGAGTCATTGGATTAATATTTAGGTCATTTTCGTCCTCCCTAGGCTTGGATTAACATTTAGGTCATTTTCATCCTCCGTAGCCTTATTTATGTGCAATTAGGGTTTTTAACCAATCTTGTGCATCCAAAAAGTTCATTTGAGTCATTGGATTAATATTTAGGTCATTTTCGTCCTCCCTAGGCTTGGATTAACATTTAGGTCATTTTCGTCCTCCGTAGCCTTATTTATGTGCAATTAGGGTTTTTAACCAATCTTGTGCATCCAAAAAGTTCATTTGAGTCAATTGATTAATATTTAGGTCATTTTCGTACTCCCTAGGCTTATTTATGTGCAATTAGGGTCTTTAACCAATCTTGTGGATCCAATAAGTTCATTTGTGTCATTAGATTAACATTTAGGTCATTTTCTTCCTCCCTAGGCCTATTCTTCTGCAATTAGGGTTTTTAACCAATCTTGTGCATCCAATAAGTTCATTTGTGTCATTGGATTTACATTTAGGTCATTTTCGTCCTCCCTAGGCTTATTCTTGTCCAATTAGGGGTTTTAACCAATCTTGTGCATCCAATAAGTTCGTTTGTGTCATTGGATTAACATTTAGGTCATTTTCGTCCTCCCTAGGCTTATTCTTGTCAAATTAGGGTTTTAAACCAATCTTGTGCATCCAAGAAGTTCATTTGAGTCATTGAATTCACATTTAGGTCATTTTCGTCCTATGTAGCCTTATTTATGTGCAATTAGGGTTTTTAACCAATCTTGTGCATCCAATAAGTTCATTTGTGTCATTGGATTAATATTTAGGTCATTTTCGTCTTCCCTAGGCTTATTCTTGTCCAATTAGGGTTTTTAACCAATCTTGTGCATCCAAAAAGTTCATTTGTTTCATTGGATTAACATTTATGTCATTTTCGTCTTCCCTATGCTTATTTATGTACAATTAGGGTTTTTAACCAATCTTGTGCATCCAAAAAGTTCATTTGTGTCTTTGGATTAACATTTAGGTCATTTTCGTTCTCGCAAGGGTTATTATTGTGCAATTAGGTTTTTTAACCAATCTTGTGCATCAAATAAGTTCATTTGTGTCATTGGATTAACATTTAGTTCATTTTTGTCCTCCCTAAGCTTATTCTTGTGCAATTGGGGTTTTTATCCAATCTTGTGCATCCAATAAGTTCATTTGTTTCATTGGATTAACATTTAGGTCATTTTCGTCCTCCCTAGGCTTATTCTTCTACAATTAGGGTTGTTAACCAATCTTGTGCTTCCAATAAGTTCATTTGTGTCATTGGATTAACATTTAGGTCATTTTCGTCCTCCATAGCCTTATTTATGTGCAATTAGGGTTTT
>JBBPBR010000008.1:18696846-18735604 GCA_037974775.1 Cicer pinnatifidum | reverse complement strand
AGGGTTATTATTGTGCAATTAGGGGTTTTAACCAATCTTGTGCATCAAATAAGTTCATTTGTGTCATTGGATTAACATTTAGTTCATTTTTGTCCTCCCTAAGCTTATTCTTGTGCAATTGGGGTTTTTAACCAATCTTGTGCATCCAATAAGTTCATTTGTTTCATTGGATTAACATTTAGGTCATTTTCGTCCTCCCTAGGCTTATTATTCTACAATTAGGGTTTTTAACCAATCTTGTGCATCCAATAAGTTCATTTGTGTCATTTGATTAACATTTAGGTCATTTTCGTCCTCCATAGCCTTATTTATGTGCAATTAGGGTTTTTAACCAATCTTGTGCATTAAAAAAGTTCATTTGAGTCATTGGATTAATATTTAGGTCATTTTCGTCCTCCCTAGGCTTATTTATGTGCAATTAGAGTCTTTAACCAATCTTGTGCATCCAATAAGTTCATTTGTGTCATTAGATTAACATTTAGGTCATTTTCGTCCTCCCTAGGCTTATTCTTCTGAAATTAAGGTTTTCAACCATTCTTGTGCATCCAATAAGTTCATTTGTGTCATTGGATTAACATTTAGGTCATTTTCGTCCTCCGTAGCCTTATTTATGTGCAATTAGGGTTTTTAACCAATCTTGTGCATCCAAAAAGTTCATTTGAGTCACTGGATTAATATTTAGGTCATTTTCGTACTCCCTAGGCTTATTTATGTGCAATTAGGTTCTTTAACCAATCTTGTGCATCCAAAAAGTTCATTTGTGTCAATTGATTAACATTTAGGTCATTTTCGTCCTCCGTAGCCTTATTTATGTGCAATTAGGGTTTTTAACCAATCTTGTGCTTCCAAAAAGTTCATTTGAGTCATTGGATTAATATTTAGGTCATTTTCGTCCTCCCTAGGCTTGGATTAACATTTAGGTCATTTTCGTCCTCCGTAGCCTTATTTATGTGCAATTAGGGTTTTTAACCAATCTTGTGCATCCATAAAGTTCATTTGAGTCATTGGATTAATATTTAGGTCATTTTCGTCCTCCCTAGGCTTGGATTAACATTTAGGTCATTTTCGTCCTCCGTAGCCTTATTTATGTGCAATTATGGTTTTTAACCAATCTTGTGCATCCAAAAAGTTCATTTGAGTCAATTGATTAATATTTAGGTCATTTTCGTACTTCCTAGGCTTATTTATGTGCAATTAGGGTCTTTAACCAATCTTGTGGATCCAATAAGTTCATTTGTGTCATTAGATTAACATTTAGGTCATTTTCTTCCTCCCTAGGCCTATTCTTCTGCAATTAGGGTTTTCAACCATTCTTGTGCATCCAATAAGTTCATTTGTGTCATTGGATTAACATTTAGGTCATTTTCGTCCTCCCTAGGCTTATTCTTGTCCAATTAGGGATTTTAACCAATCTTGTGCATCCAATAAGTTTGTTTGTGTCATTGGATTAACATTTAGGTCATTTTCGTCCTCCCTAGGCTTATTCTGGTCAAATTAGGGTTTTTAACCTATCTTGTGCAACCAAGAAGTTCATTTGAGTCATTGGATTCACATTTATGTCATTTTCGTCCTATGTAGCCTTATTTATGTGCAATTAGGGTTTTTAACCAATCTTGTGCATCCAATAAGTTCATTTGTGTCATTGGATTAACATTTAGGTCATTTTCGTCCTCCCTAGGCTTATTCTTGTCCAATTAGGGTTTTTAACCAATCTTGTGCATCCAAAAAGTTCATTTGTGTCATTGGATTAACATTTATGTCATTTTCGTCTTCCCTAGGCTTATTTATGTGCAATTAGGGTTTTTAACCAATCTTGTGCATCCAATAAGTTCATTTGTGTCATTGGATTAACATTTAGGTCATTTTCGTCCTCCCTAGGCTTATTCTTGTCCAATTAGGGGTTTTAACCAATCTTGTGCATCCAATAAGTTCATTTTTGTCGTTGGATTCACATTTAGGTCATTTTCATCCTCCGTAGTCTTATTTATGTGCAATTAGGGTTTTTAACCAATCTTGTGCTTCCTAAAAGTTCATTTGTGTCATTGGATTTACATTTAGGTCATTTTCGTCCTATGTAGCCTTATTTATGGGCAATTAGGGTTTTTAACCAATCTTGTCCATCCAATAAGTTCATTTGTGTCATTGGATTAACATTTAGGTCATTTTCGTCCTCCCTAGGCTTATTCTTGTCCAATTAGGGTTTTTAACCAATCTTGTGCATCCAAAAAGTTCATTTGTTTCATTGGATTAACATTTATGTCGTTTTCGTCCTCCCTAGGCTTATTTATGTGCAATTAGGGTTTTTAACCAATCTTGTGCATCCAAAAAGTTCATTTGTGTCTTTGGATTAACATTTAGGTCATTTTCGTTCTCGCAAGGGTTATTTATGTGCAATTTGGGTTTTTAACCAATCTTGTGCATCAAATAAGTTCATTTGTGTCATTGGATTAACATTTAGTTCATTTTTGTCCTCCCTAAGCTTATTCTTGTGCAATTGGGGTTTTTAACCAATCTTGTGCATCCAATAAGTTCATTTGTTTCATTGGATTAACATTTAGGTCATTTTCGTCCTCCCTAGGCTTATTCTTCTACAATTAGGGTTTTTAACCAATCTTGTGCATCCAATAAGTTCATTTGTGTCATTGGATTAACATTTAGGTCATTTTCGTCCTCCCTAGGCTTATTCTTGTCCAATTAGGGGTTTTAACCAATCTTGTACATCCAATAAGTTCGTTTGTGTCATTGGATTAACATTTAGGTCATTTTCGTCCTCCCTAGGCTTATTCTTGTCAAATTAGGGTTTTTAACCAATCTTGTGCATCCAAGAAGTTCATTTGAGTCATTGGATTCACATTTAGGTCATTTTCGTCCTATGTAGCCTTATTTATGTGCAATTAGGGTTTTTAACCAATCTTGTGCATCCAATAAGTTCATTTGTGTCATTGGATTAACATTTAGGTCATTTTCGTCCTCCCTAGGCTTATTCTTGTCCAATTAGGGTTTTTAACCAATCTTGTGCATCCAATAAGTTCATTTGTGTCATTGGATTAACATTTATGTCATTTTCGTCTTCCCTAGGCTTATTTATGTGCAATTAGGGTTTTTAACCAATCTTGTGCATCCAAAAAGTTCATTTGTGTCATTGGATTAACATTTAGGTCATTTTCGTCCTCCGTAGCCTTATTTATGTGCAATTAGGGTTTTTAACCAATCTTGTGCATCCAAAAAGTTCATTTGAGTCACTGGATTAATATTTAGGTCATTTTCGTACTCCCTAGGCTTATTTATGTGCAATTAGGTTCTTTAACCAATCTTGTGCATCCAAAAAGTTCATTTGTGTCAATTGATTAACATTTAGGTCATTTTCGTCCTCCGTAGCCTTATTTATGTGCAATTAGGGTTTTTAACCAATCTTGTGCATCCAAAAAGTTCATTTGAGTCATTGGATTAATATTTAAGTCATTTTCGTCCTCCCTAGGCTTGGATTAACATTTAGGTCATTTTCGTCCTCCGTAGCCTTATTTATGTGCAATTAGGGTTTTTAACCAATCTTGTGCATCCAAAAAGTTCATTTGAGTCATTGGATTAATATTTAGGTCATTTTCGTACTCCCTAGGCTTATTTATGTGCAATTAGGGTCTTTAACCAATCTTGTGCATCCAATAAGTTCATTTGTGTCATTAGATTAACATTTAGGTAATTTTCTTCCTCCCTAGGTCTATTCTTCTGCAATTAGGGTTTTTAACCAATCTTGTGCATCCAAAAAGTTCATTTGAGTCATTGGATTAATATTTAGGTCATTTTCGTCCTCCCTAGGCTTGGATTAACATTTAGGTCATTTTCGTCCTCCGTAGCCTTATTTATGTGCAATTAAGGTTTTTAACCAATCTTGTGCATCCAAAAAGTTCATTTGAGTCATTGGATTAATATTTAGGTCATTTTCGTCCTCCCTAGGCTTGGATTAACATTTAGGTCATTTTCGTCCTCCGTAGCCTTATTTATGTGCAATTAGGGTTTTTAACCAATCTTGTGCATCAAAAAAGTTCATTTGAGTCATTGGATTAATATTTAGGTCATTTTCGTACTCCCTAGGCTTATTTATGTGCAATTAGGGTCTTTAACCAATCTTGTGCATCCAATAAGTTCATTTGTGTCATTAGATTAACATTTAGGTCATTTTCTTCCTCCCTAGGCCTATTCTTCTGCAATTAGGGTTTTTAACCAATCTTGTGCATCCAATAAGTTCATTTGTGTCATTGGATTAACATTTAGGTCATTTTCGTCCTCCCTAGGCTTATTCTTGTCCAATTAGGGTTTTTAACCAATCTTGTGCAACCAATAAGTTCATTTGTGTCATTGGATTAAAATTTAGGTCATTTTCGTCCTCCCTAGGCTTATTCTTGTCCAATTAGGGTTTTTAACCAATCTTGTGCATCCAATAAGTTCATTTGTGTCATTGGATTAACATTTAGGTCATTTTCGTCCTCCCTAGGCTTATTCTTGTCCAATTAGGGTTTTTAACCAATCTTGTGCATCCAATAGGTGTGTTTGTGGCATTGGATGATCAATTAGGTCATTTTCGTCCTCCCTAGGCTTATTCTTGTCCAATTAGGGTTTTTAACCAATCTTGTGCATCCAATAGGTGTGTTTGTGTCATTGGATGATCAATTAGGTCATTTTCGTCCTCCCTAGGCTTATTCTTGTCCAATTATGGTTTTTAACCAATCTTGTACATCCAATAGGTGTGTTTGTGTCATTGGATTATCAATTAGGTCATTTTCGTCCTCCCTAGGCATATTCTTGTCCAATTAGGGTTTTTAACCAATCTTGTGCATCCAATAGGTGTGTTTGTGTCATTGGATGATCAATTAGGTCATTTTCGTCCTCCCTAGGCTTATTCTTGTCCAATTAGGGTTTTTAACCAATCTTGTGCATCTGATAAGTTTGTTTGTGTCATTAAATTAATATTGAGGTCATTTTCTTCCTCCCTAGGCATATTCTTTTCCAATTAGGGTTTTTAACCAATCTTGTGCATCCAATAAGTTGAGTTGTGTCATTGGATTAACATTTAGGTCATTTTCGTCGTCCCTGGGCTTATTCTTGTCCAATTAAGGTTTTTAATCAATCTTGTGCATCCAATAGGTGTGTTTGTGTCATTGGATGATCAATTAGGTCATTTTCGTCCTCCCTAGGCATATTCTTGTCCAATTAGGGTTTTTAACCAATCTTGTGCATCCAATAGGTGTGTTTGTGTCATTGGATGATCAATTAGGTCATTTTCGTCCTCCCTAGGCTTATTCTTGTCCAATTAGGGTTTTTAACCAATCTTGTCCATCCAATAGGTGTGTTTGTGTCATTGGATGATCAATTAGGTCATTTTCGTCCTCCCTAGGCATATTCTTGTCCAATTAGGGTTTTTAACCAATCTTGTTTATCCAATAGGTGTGTTTGTGTCATTGGATGATCAATTAGGTCATTTTCGTCCTCCCTAGGCATATTCTTGTCCAATTAGGGTTTTTAACGAATCTTGTGCATCCAATAGATGTGTTTGTGTCATTGGGTGATCAATTAGGTTATTTTCCTCCTCCCTAGGCTTATTCTTGTCTAATTAGGGTTTTTAACCAATCTTGTGCATCCAATAAGTTGAGTTGTGTCATTGGATTAACATTTAGGTCATTTTCGTCCTCCCTAGGCTTATTCTTGTCCAATTAGGGTTTTTAACCAATCTTGTGCATCCAATAAGATCATTTGTGTCATTGGATTACATTTAGGTCATTTTCGTCCTCCCTAGGCATATTCTTGTCCAATTAGGGTTTTTAACCAATCTTGTGCATCCAATAGGTGTGTTTGTGTCATTGGATGATCAATTAGGTCATTTTCGTCCTCCCTAGGCTTATTCTTGTCCAATTAGGGTTTTTAACCAATCTTGTGCATCCAATAGGTGTGTTTGTGTCATTGGATGATCAATTAGGTCATTTTCGTCGTCCCTAGGCTTATTCTCGTCCAATTAGGGTTTTTAACCAATCTTGTGCATCCAATAAGTTGAGTTGTGTCATTGGATTAACATTTAGGTCATTTTTGTCCTCCATATGCTTATTCTTGTCCTATTAGGGTTTTTAACCAATCTTGTGCATCCAATAAGTTGAGTTGTGTCATTGGATTAACATTTAGGTCATTTTCGTCCTCCCTAGGCTTATTCTTGTCCAATTAGGGTTTTTAACCAATCTTGTGCATCCAATAAGTTCATTTGTGTCATTGGATTAACATTTAGGTCATTTTCGTCCTCCCTAGGCATATTCTTGTCCAATTAGGGTTTTTAACCAATCTTGTGCATCCAATAGGTGTGTTTGAGTCATTGGATGATCAATTAGGTCATTTTCGTCCTCCGTAAGCATATTCTTGTCCAATTAAGGTTTTTAACGAATCTTGTGCATCCCATTGGTGTGTTTGTGTCATTGGATGATCAATTAGGTCATTTTCGTCCTCCCTAGGCTTATTCTTGTCCAATTAGGGTTTTTAACCAATCTTGTGCATCCAATAAGTTGAGTTGTGTCATTGGATTAACATTTAGGTCATTTTCATCCTCCCTAGGCATATTTTTGTCCAATTAGGGCTTTTAACCAATCTTGTGCATCCAATAGGTGTGTTTGTGTCATTGGATGATCAATTAGGTCATTTTCGTCCTCCCTAGGCATATTCTTGTCCAATTAGGGTTTTTAACCAATCTTGTGCATCCAATAGGTGTGTTTGTGTCATTGGATGATCAATTAGGTCATTTTCGTCCTCCCTAGGCTTATTCTTGTCCAATTAGGGTTTTTAACCGATCTTGTGTATCCAATAGGTGTGTTTGTGTCATTGGATGATCAATTAGGTCATTTTCGTCCTCCCTAGGCATATTCTTGTCCAATTAGGGTTTTTAACCAATCTTGTGCATCCAATAGGTGTGTTTGTGTCATTGGATGATCAATTAGGTCATTTTCGTCCTCCATCGGCTTATTCTTGTCCAATTAGGGTTTTTAACCAATCTTGTGCATCTAATAGGTGTGTTTGTGTCATTGGATGATCAATTAGGTCATTTTCGTCCTCCCTAGGCATATTCTTGTCCAATTAGGGTTTTTAACCAATCTTGTGCATCCAATAGGTGTGTTTGTGTCATTGGATGATCAATTAGGTCATTTTCGTCCTCCCTAGGCTTATTCTTGTCCAATTAGGGTTTTTAACAAATCTTGTGCATCCAATAAGTTCCTTTGTGTCATTGGATGATCAATTAGGTCATTTTCGTCCTCCCTAGGCTTATTCTTGTCCAATTAGGGTTTTTAACCAATCTTGTGCATCCAATAGGTGTGTTTGTGTCATTGGATGATCAATTAGGTCATTTTCGTCCTCCCAAGGCTTATTCTAGTCCAATTAGGGTATTTAACCAATCTTGTGCATCCAATATGTGTGTTTGTGTCATTGGATGATCAATTAGGTCATTTTCGTCCTCCCTAGGCTTATTCTTGTCCAATTAGGGTTTTTAACCAATCTTGTGCATCCAATAAGTTTGTTTATGTCAATGAATTAATATTTAGGTCATTTTCGTCCTCCCTAGGTATATTCTGGTCCAATTAGGGTTTTTAACCAATCTTGCGCATCCAATAGGTGTGTTTGTGTAATTGGATGATCAATTAGGTCATTTTCGTCCTCCCTAGGCATATTCTTGTCCAATTAGGGTTTTTAACGAATCTTGTGCATCCAATAGGTGTGTTTGTGTCATTGGATGATCAATTAGGTCATTTTCGTCCTGCCAAGGCTTATTCTTGACCAATTAGGGTTTTTAACCAATCTTGTGCATCCAATAGATGTGTTTGTATCATTGGACGATCAATTAGGTCATTTTCGTCCTCCCTAGGCATATTCTTGTCCAATTAGGGTTTTTAACCAATCTTGTGCATCCAATAGGTGTGTTTGTGTCATTGGATGATCAATTAGGTCATTTTCGTCCTCCCTAGGCTTATTCTTGTCCAATTAGGGTTTTTAATCAATCTTGTGCATCCAATAAGTTTCTTTGTGTCATTGAATTAATACTTAGGTCATTTTCATCCTCCCTAGGCATATTCTTGTCCAATTAGGGTTTTTAACCAATCTTGTGCATCCAATAGGTGTGTTTGTTTCATTGGATGATCAATTAGGTCATTTTCGTCCTCCCTTGGCTTATTCTTGTCCAATTATGGTTTTTAACCAATCTTGTGCATCCAATAGGTGTGTTTGTGTCATTGGATGATCAATTAGGTCATTTTCGTCCTCCCTAGGCATATTCTTGTCCAATTAGGGTTTTTAACCAATCTTGTGCATCCAATAGGTGTGTTTGTGTCATTGGATGATCAATTAGGTCATTTTCGTCCTCCCTAGGCTTATTCTTGTCCAATTAGGGTTTTTAATCAATCTTGTGCATCCAATAAGTTTCTTTGTGTCATTGAATTAATATTTAGGTCATTTTCATCCTCCCTAGGCATATTCATGTCCAATTAGGGTTTTTAACCAATCTTGTGCATCCAATAGGTGTGTTTGTGTCATTGGATGATCAATTTGGTCATTTTCGTCCTCCCTAGGCATATTCTTGTCCAATTAGGGTTTTTAACCAATCTTGTGCATCCAATAGGTGTGTTTGTGTCATTGGATGATCAATTAGGTCATTTTCGTCCTCCCTAGGCTTATTCTTGTCCAATTAGGGTTTTTAAGCAATCTTGTGCATCCAATAGGTGTGTTTGTGTCATTGGATGATCAATTAGGTCATTTTTGTCCTCCCTAGGCTTATTCTTGTCCAATTAGGGTTTTTAACCAATCTTGTGCATCCAATAAGTTCATTTGTGTTATTGGATTAACATTTAGGACATATTCGTCCTCCCTAGGCATATTCTTGTCCAATTATGGTTTTTAACCAATCTTGTGCATCCAATAGGTGTGTTTGTGTCATTGGATGATCAATTAGGTCATTTTCGTCCTCCCTAGGCTTATTCTTGTCCAATTAGGGTTTTTAACCAATCTTGTGCATCCAATAGGTGTGTTTGTGTCATTGGATGATCAATTAGGTCATTTTCGTCCTCCCTAGGCTTATTCTTGTCCAATTAGGGTTTTTAACCAATCTTGTGCATCCAATAGGTTTGTTTGTGTCATTGGATGATCAATTAAGTCATTTTTGTCCTCCCTAGGCTTATTCTTGTCCAATTAGGGTTTTTAACCAATCTTGTGCATCCAATAAGTTCATTTGTGTTATTGGATTAACATTTAGGTCATATTCGTCCTCCCTAGGCATATTCTTGTCCAATTATGGTTTTTAACCAATCTTGTGCATCCAATAGTTGTGTTTGTGTCATTGGATGATCAATTAGGTCATTTTCGTCCTCCCTAGGCATATTCTTGTCCAATTATGGTTTTTAACCAATCTTGTGCATCCAATAGGTGTGTTTGTGTCATTGGATGATCAATTAGGTCATTTTCGTCCTCCCTAGGCTTATTCTTGTCCAATTAGGGTTTTTAACCAATCTTGTGCATCCAATATGTGTGTTTGTGTCATTGGATGATCAATTAGGTCATTTTCGTCCTCCCTAAGCTTATTCTTGTCCAATTAGGGTTTTTAACCAATCTTGTGCATCCAATAAGTTCATTTGTGTCATTGGATTAACATTTAGGTCATTTTCGTCCTCCCTAGGCTTATTCTTGTCCAATTAGGGTTTTTAACCAATCTTGTGCATCCAATAAGTTCATTTGTGTCATTGGATTAACATTTAGGTCATTTTCGTCCTCCCTAGGCTTATTCTTGTCCAATTAGGGTTTTTAACCAATCTTGTGCATCCAATAACTTCATTTGTGTCATTGGATTAACATTTAGGTCATTTTCATCCTCCCTAGGCTTATTCTTGTGCAATTAGGGTTTTTAACCAATCTTGTGCATCCAATAAGTTTATTTGTGTCATTGGATTAACATTTAGGTCATTTTCGTCCTCCCTAGGCTTATTCTTGTGCAATTAGGGTTTTTAACCAATCTTGTGCATCCAAAAGGTTCATTTGTGTCATTGGATTCACATTTAGGTCATTTTCGTCCTCGCTAGGGTTATTTATGTGCAATTAGGGTTTTTAACCAATCTTGTCCATCAAATAAGTTCATTTGTGTCATTGGATTAACATTTAGTTCATTTTTGTCCTCCCTATGCTTATTCTTGTGCAATTGGGGTTTTTAACCAATCTTGTGCATCCAATAAGTTCATTTGTTTCATTGGATTAACATTTAGGTCATTTTTGTCCTCCGAAGGCTTATTCTTGTCCAATTCGGGATTTTAACCAATCTTGTGCATCCAAAAGGTTCATTTGTGTCATTGGATTCACATTTAGGTCATTTTCGTCCTCCGTAGCCTTATTTATGTGCAATTAGGGTTTTTAACCAATCTTGTGCATCCAAAAAGTTCATTTGTGTCATTGGATTCACATTTAGGTCATTTTCGTCCTCTTTAGCCTTATTTATGTGCAATTACAGTTTTTAAAAAATCTTGTGCATCCAATAAGTTCATTTGTGTCATTGGATTCACATTTAGGTCATTTTCGACCTCCGTAGCCTTATTTATGTGCAATTAGGGTTTTTAACCAATCTTGTGCATCCAAAAAGTTCATTTGTGTCTTTGGAAAAACATTTAGGTCATTTTCGTCCTCGCTAGGGTTATTTATGTGCAATTAGGGTTTTTAACCAAATTTGTGCATCAAATAAGTTCATTTGTGTCATTGGATTAACATTTAGGTCATTTTCGTCCTCCCTAGGCTTATTCTTGTGCAATTAAGGTTTTTAACCAATCTTGTGCATCCAATAAGTTCATTTGTGTCATTGGATTCACATTTAAGTCATTTTCGTCCTCCCTAGGCTTATTTATGTGCAATTAGGGTTTTTAACCAATCTTGTGCATCCAATAAGTTCATTTGTGTCATTGGATTAACATTTAGGTCATTTTCGTCCTCCCTAGGCTTATTCTTGTCCAATTAGGGTTTTTAACCAATCTTGTGCATCCAATAAGCTTATTTGTGTCATTGGATTAACATTTAGGTCATTTTCGTCCTCCCTAGGCTTATTCTTGTCCAATTAGGGTTTTTAACCAATCTTGTGCATCCAATAAGTTCGTTTGTGTCATTGGATTAACATTTAGGTCATTTTCGTCCTCCCTAGGCTTATTCTTGTGCAATTATGGTTTTTAACCAATCTTGTGCATCCAAAAGGTTCATTTGTGTCATTGATTCACATTTAGGTCATTTTCGTCCTCGCTAGGGTTATTTATGTGCAATTAGGGTTTTTAACCAATCTTGTCCATCAAATAAGTTCATTTGTGTCATTGGATTAACATTAAGTTCATTTTTGTCCTCCCTATGCTTATTCTTGTGCAATTGGGGTTTTTAACCAATCTTGTGCATCCAATAAGTTCATTTGTTTCATTGGATTAACATTTAGGTCATTTTTGTCCTCCGAAGGCTTATTTTTGTCCAATTCGGGATTTTAACCAATCTTGTGCATCCAAAAGGTTCATTTGTGTCATTGGATTCACATTTAGGTCATTTTCGTCCTCCCTAGGCTTATTTATGTGCAATTAGGGTTTTTAACCAATCTTGTGCATCCAATAACTTCATTTGTGTCATTGGATTAACATTTAGGTCATTTTCATCCTCCCTAGGCTTATTCTTGTGCAATTAGGGTTTTTAACCAATCTTGTGCATCCAATAAGTTTATTTGTGTCATTGGATTAACATTTAGGTCATTTTCGTCCTCCCTAGGCTTATTCTTGTCCAATTAGGGTTTTTAACCAATCTTGTGCTTCCAATAAGTTCGTTTGTGTCATTGGATTAACATTTAGGTCATTTTCGTCCTCCCTAGGCTTATTCTTGTCCAATTAGGGTTTTTAACCAATCTTGTGCATCCATCAAGTTCGTTTTTGTCATTGAATAAACATTTAGGTCATTTTCGTCCTCCCTAGGCTTATTTTGTCAAATTAGGGTTTTTAACCAATCTTGTGAATCCAAAAAGTTCATATGTTTCATTGGATTAACATTTAGGTCATTTTCGTCCTCCCTAGGCTTATTTATGTGCAATTAGGGTTTTTAACCAATCTTGTGCATCCAATAAGTTTATTTGTGTCATTGGATTAACATTTAGGTCATTTTCGTCCTCCCTAGGCTTATTCTTGTCCAATTAGGGTTTTTAACCAATCTTGTGCATCCAATAAGTTCGTTTGTGTCATTGGATTAACATTTAGGTCATTTTCGTCCTCCCTAGGCTTATTCTTGTCCAATTAGGGTTTTTAACCAATCTTGTGCATCCATTAAGTTTGTTTTTGTCATTGGATTAACATTTATGTAGTTTTCGTGCTCCCTAGGCTTTTTCTTGTCAAATTAAGGTTTTTAACCAATCTTGTGCATCCAAAAAGTTCATTTGTGTCTTTGGATAATCATTTAGGTCATTTTCGTCCTCGCTAGGGTTATTTATGTGCAATTAGGGTTTTTAACCAATCTTGTGCATCAAATAAGTTCATTTGTGTCATTGGATTAACATTTAGGTCATTTTCGTCCTCCCTAGGCTTATTTATGTGCAATTAGGGTTTTTAACCAATCTTGTGCATCCAATAAGTTCGTTTGTGTCATTGGATTAACATTTAGGTCATTTTCGTCCTCCCTAGGCTTATTCTTGTCCAATTAGGGTTTTTAACCAATCTTGTGCATCCAAAAAGTTCATTTTTTCATTGGATTAACATTTATGTCATTTTCGTCCTCCCTAGGCTTATTTATGTGCAATTAGGGTTTTTAACCAATCTTGTGCATCCAATAAGTTCGTTTGTGTCATTGGATTAACATTTAGGTCATTTTCGTCCTCCCTAGGCTTATTCTTGTCCAATTGGGTTTTTAACCAATCTTGTGCATCCAAAAAGTTCTTTTTTTCTTTGGATTAACATTTATGTCATTTTCGTCCTCCCTAGGCTTATTTATGTGCAATTAGGGTTTTTAACCAATCTTGTGCATCCAATAAGTTCGTTTGTGTCATTGGAATAACATTTAGGTCATTTTCGTCCTCCCTAGGCTTATTCTTGTCCAATTAGGGGTTTTAACCAATCTTGTGCATCCAATAAGTTCGTTTGTGTCATTGGATTAACATTTAGGTCATTTTCGTCCTCCCTAGGCTTATTCTTGTCAAATTAGGGTTTTTAACCAATCTTGTGAATCCAAAAAGTTCATTTTTTCATTGGATTAACATTTATGTCATTTTCGTCCTCCCTAGGCTTATTTATGTGCAATTAGGGTTTTTAACCAATCTTGTGCATCCAATAAGTTCGTTTGTGTCATTGGATTAACATTTAGGTCATTTTCGTCCTCCCTAGGCTTATTCTTGTCCAATTAGGGTTTTTAACCAATCTTGTGCATCCATTAAGTTCGTTTTTGTCATTGGATTAACATTTAGGTAATTTTCGTCCTCCCTAGGCTTTTTCGTGTCAAATTAGGGTTTTTAACCAATCTTGTGCATCCAAAAAGTTCATTTGTTTCATTGGATTAACATTTAGGTCATTTTCGTCCTCCCTAGGCTTATTTATGTGCAATTAGGGTTTTTAACCAATCTTGTGCATCCAATAAGTTTATTTGTGTCATTGGATTAACATTTAGGTCATTTTCGTCCTCCCTAGGCTTATTCTTGTCCAATTAGGGTTTTTAACCAATCTTGTGCATCCAATAAGTTCGTTTGTGTCATTGGATTAACATTTAGGTCATTTTCGTCCTCCCTAGGCTTATTCTTGTCCAATTAGGGTTTTTAACCAATCTTGTGCATCCATTAAGTTCGTTTTTGTCATTGGATTAACATTTAGGTAATTTTCGTCCTCCCTAGGCTTTTTCTTGTCCAATTAGGGTTTTTAACCAATCTTGTGCATCCATCAAGTTCGTTTTTGTCATTGAATAAACATTTAGGTCATTTTCGTCCTCCCTAGGCTTATTTTGTCAAATTAGGGTTTTTAACCAATCTTGTGAATCCAAAAAGTTCATATGTTTCATTGGATTAACATTTAGGTCATTTTCGTCCTCCCTAGGCTTATTTATGTGCAATTAGGGTTTTTAACCAATCTTGTGCATCCAATAAGTTCATTTGTGTCATTGGATTAACATTTAGGTCATTTGCAACCTCCCTAGGCTTATTCTTGTGCAATTAGGGTTTTTAACCAATCTTGTGCATCCAATAAGTTTATTTGTGTCATTGGATTAACATTTAGGTCATTTTCGTCCTCCCTAGGCTTATTCTTGTCCAATTAGGGTTTTTAACCAATCTTGTGCATCCAATAAGTTCGTTTGTGTCATTGGATTAACATTTAGGTCATTTTCGTCCTCCCTAGGCTTATTCTTGTCCAATTAGGGTTTTTAACCAATCTTGTGCATCCATTAAGTTTGTTTTTGTCATTGGATTAACATTTATATAGTTTTCGTGCTCCCTAGGCTTTTTCTTGTCAAATTAAGGTTTTTAACCAATCTTGTGCATCCAAAAAGTTCATTTGTGTCTTTGGATAATCATTTAGGTCATTTTCGTCCTCGCTAGGGTTATTTATGTGCAATTAGGGTTTTTAACCAATCTTGTGCATCAAATAAGTTCATTTGTGTCATTGGATTAACATTTAGGTCATTTTCGTCCTCCCTAGGCTTATTCTTGTGCAATTAGGGTTTTTAACCAATCTTGTGCATACAATAAGTTCATTTGTGTCATTGGATTAACATTTAAGTCATTTTCGTCCTCCCTAGGCTTATTTATGTGCAATTAGGGTTTTTAACCAATCTTGTGCATCCAATAAGTTCATTTGCGTCATTGGATTAACATTTAGGTCATTTTCATCCTCCCTAGGCTTATTCTTGTGCAATTAGGGTTTTTAACCAATCTTGTGCATCCAATAAGTTCATTTGTGTCATTGGATTAACATTTAGGTCATTTTCGTCCTCCCTAGGCTTATTCTTGTCCAATTAGGGTTTTTAACCAATCTTGTGCATCCAATAAGTTCGTTTGTGTCATTGGATTAACATTTAGGTCATTTTCGTCCTCCGTAGCCTTATTTATGTGCAATTAGGGTTTTTAACCAATCTTGTGCATCCAAAAAGTTCATTTGAGTCATTGGATTAATATTTAGGTCATTTTCGTACTCCCTAGGCTTATTTATGTGCAATTAGGGTCTTTAACCAATCTTTTGCATCCAATAAGTTCATTTGTGTCATTAGATTAACATTTAGGTCATTTTCTTCCTCCCTAGGCCTATTCTTCTGCAATTAGGGTTTTTAACCAATCTTGTGCATCCAATAAGTTCATTTGTGTCATTGGATTAACATTTAGGTCATTTTCGTCCTCCCTAGGCTTATTCTTGTCAAATTAGGGTTTTTAACCAATCTTGTGCATCCAATAAGTTCATTTGTGTCATTGGATGAACATTTAGGTCATTTTCGTCCTCCCTAGGCTTATTCTTGTCCAATTAGGGTTTTTAACCAATCTTGTGCATCCAATAGATGTATTTGTGTCATTGGATGAACATTTAGGTCATTTTCGTCCTCCCTAGGCTTATTCTTGTCCAATTAGGGTTTTTAAGCAATCTTGTGCATCCAATAAGTTCATTTGTGTCATTGGATGAACATTTAGGTCATTTTCGTCCTCCCTAGGCTTATTCTTGTCCAAATAAGGTTTTTAACCAATCTTGTGCATCCAATAGTTCATTTGTGTCATTGGATGAACATTTAGGTCATTTTCGTCCTCCCTAGGCTTATTCTTGTCCAATTAGGGTTTTTAAGCAATCTTGTGCATCCAATAAGTTCATTTGTGTCATTGGATGAACATTTAGGTCATTTTCGTCCTCCCTAGGCTTATTCTTGTCCAATTATGGTTTGTAACCAATCTTGTGCATCCAATAGGTATGTTTGTGTCATTGGATGAACATTTAGGTCATTTTCATCCTCCCTAGGCTTAATGTTGTCCAATTAGGGTTTCTAACCAATCTTGTTCATCCAATAGGTGTATTTGTGTCATTGGATGAACATTTAGTTCATCTTCGTCCTCCCTAGGCTTATTCTTGTCCAATTAGGGTTTTTAACCAATCTTGTGCATCCAATAAGTTCATTTGTGTCATTGGATGAACATTTAGGTCATTTTCGTCCTCCCTAGGCTTATTCTTGTCCAATTAGGGTTTTTAACCAATCTGGTGCATCCAATAAGTTCATTTGTGTCATTGGATGAACATTTAGGTCATTTTCGTCCTCCCTAGTCTTATTCTTCTCCAATTAAGGTTTTAAGCAATCTTGTGCATCCAATATGTGTGTTTGTGTCATTGGATGAACATTTAGGTCATTTTCGTCCTCCCTATTCTTATTCTGGTCCAATTAGGGTTTTTAACCAATCTTGTGCATCCAATAAGTTCATTTGTGTCATTGGATGAACATTTAGGTCATTTTCGTCCTCCCTAGGCTTATTCTTGTCCAATTAGGGTTTTTAACCAATCTTGTGCATCCAAAAAGTTCATTTGTGTCATTGGATTAACATTTAGGTCATTTTCGTCCTCCCTAGGCTTATTTATGTGCAATTAGGGTTTTTAACCAATCTTGTGCATCCAAAAAGTTCATTTGTGTCATTGGATTAACATTTAGGTCATTTTCGTCCTCCCTAGGCTTATTCTTGTCCAATTAGGGTTTTTAACCAATCTTCTGCATCCAATAGGTGTGTTTATGTCATTGGATGGACATTTAGGTCATTTTTGTCCTCCCTAAGCTTATTCTTGTGCAATTAGGGTTTTTAACCAATCTTGTGCATCCAATAAGTTCATTTGTGTCATTGGATTAACATTTAGGTCATTTTCGCCTTCCATAGCCTTATTTATGTGCAATTAGGGTTTTTAACCAATCTTGTGCATCCAAAAGGTTCATTTGTGTCATTGGATTCACATTTAGGTCATTTTCGTCCTCTGTAGCCTTATTTATGTGCAATTCGGGTTTTGAACCAATCTTGTGCATCCAATAAGTTCATTTGTGTCATTGGATTCACATTTAGGTCATTTTCATCCTCCGTAGTCTTATTTATGTGCAATTAGGGTTTTTAACCAATCTTGTGCTTCCTAAAAGTTCATTTGTGTCATTGGATTCACATTTAGGTCATTTTCGTCCTATGTAGCCTTATTTATGTGCAATTAGGTTTTTTAACCAATCTTGTCCATCCAATAAGTTCATTTGTGTCATTGGATTAACATTTAGGTCATTTTCGTCCTCCCTAGGCTTATTCTTGTCCAATTAGGGTTTTTAACCAATCTTGTGCATCCAAAAAGTTCATTTTTTCATTGGATTAACATTTATGTCATTTTCGTCCTCCCTAGGCTTATTTATGTGCAATTAGGGTTTTTAACCAATCTTGTGCATCCAATAAGTTCGTTTGTGTCATTGGATTAACATTTATGTCATTTTCGTCCTCCCGAGGCTTATTTATGTGCAATTAGGGTTTTTAACCAATCTTGTGCATCCAATAAGTTCGTTTCTGTCATTGGATTAACATTTAGGTCATTTTCGTCCTCCCTAGGCTTATTTATGTGCAATTAGATTTTTTAACCAATCTTGTCCATCCAATAAGTTCATTTTTGTCATTGGATTAACATTTAGGTCATTTTCGTCCTCCCTAGGCTTATTCTTGTCCAATTAGGGTTTTTAACCAATCTTGTGCATCCAAAAAGTTCATTTTTTCATTGGATTAACATTTATGTCATTTTCGTCCTCCTTAGACTTATTTATGTGCAATTAGGGTTTTTAACCAATCTTGTGCATCCAATAAGTTCGTTTGTGTCATTGGATTAACATTTATGTCATTTTCGTCCTCCTGAGGCTTATTTATGTGCAATTAGGGTTTTTAACCAATCTTGTGCATCCAATAAGTTCGTTTGTGTCATTGGATTAACATTTAGGTCATTTTCGTCCTCCCTAGGCTTATTTATGTGCAATTAGATTTTTTAACCAATCTTGTCCATCCAATAAGTTCATTTTTGTCATTGGATTAACATTTAGGTCATTTTCGTCCTCCCTAGGCTTATTCTTGTCCAATTAGGGTTTTTAACCAATCTTGTGCATCCAAAAAGTTCATTTTTTCATTGGATTAACATTTATGTCATTTTCTTCCTCCCTAGGCTTATTTATGTGCAATTAGGGTTTTTAACCAATCTTGTGCATCCAATAAGTTCGTTTGTGTCATTGGATTAACATTTTGGTCATTTTCGTCCTCCCTAGGCTTATTCTTGTCCAATTAGGGGTTTTAACCAATCTTGTGCATCCAATAAGTTCGTTTGTGTCATTGGATTAACATTTAGGTCATTTTCGTCCTCCCTTGGCTTATTCTTGTCAAATTAGGGTTTTTAACCAATCTTGTGCATCCAAGAAGTTTATTTGAGTCATTGGATTCACATTTAGGTCATTTTCGTCCTATGTAGCCTTATTTATGTGCAATTAGGTTTTTTAACCAATCTTGTCCATCCAATAAGTTCATTTGTGTCATTGGATTAACATTTAGGTCATTTTCGTCCTCCCTAGGCTTATTCTTGTCCAATTAGGGTTTTTAACCAATCTTGTGCATCCAAAAAGTTCATTTTTTCATTGGATTAACATTTATGTCATTTTCGTCCTCCCTAGGCTTATTTATGTGCAATTAGGGTTTTAAACCAATCTTGTGCATCCAAAAAGTTCATTTGTGTCTTTGGATTAACATTTAGGTCTTTTTCGTTCTCGCCAGGGTTATTTATGTGCAATTAGGGTTTTTAACCAATCTTGTGCATCAAATAAGTTCATTTGTGTCATTGGATTAACATTTAGTTCATTTTTGTCCTCCCTAAGCTTATTCTTGTGCAATTGGAGTTTTTAACCAATCTTGTGCATCCAATAAGTTCATTTGTTTCATTGGAGTAACATTTAGGTCATTTTCGTCCTCCTAAGGCTTATTGTTGTCCAATTAGGGTTTTTAACCAATCTTGTGCATCCAAATGGTTCATTTGTGTCATTGGATTCACATTTAGATCATTTTCGTCCTCCGTTGCCTTATTTATGTGCAATTAGGGTTCTTAACCAATCTTGTGCATCCAAAAAGTTCATTTGTGTCATTGGATTCACATTTAGGTCATTTTCGTCCTCTGTAGCCTTATTTATGTGCAATTAGGGTTTTTAACCAATCTTGTGCATCCAATAAGTTCATTTGTGTCATTGGATTCACATTTAGGTCATTTTCGTCCTCTGTAGCCTTATTTATGTGCAATTAGGGTTTTTAACCAATCTTGTGCATCCAATAAGTTCATTTGTGTCATTGGATTAACATTTAGGTCATTTTCGTCCTCTCTAGGGTTATTTATGTGCAATTAGGGTTTTTAACCAATCTTGTGCATACAATAAGTTCATTTGTGTCATTGGATTAGCATTTAGGTCATTATCGTCCTCCCTGTGCTTATTCTTGTCCAATTAGGGTTTTTAACCAATCTTGTGCATCCAATAAGTTCATTTGTGTCATTGGATTAACATTTAGGTCATTTTCGTCCTCCCTAGGCTTATTCTTGTCCAATTAGGGTTTTTAACCAATATTGTGTATCCAATAGGTGTGTTTGTGTCATTGGATGATCAATTAGGTCATTTTCGTCCTCCCTAGGCTTATTCTTGTCCAATTAGGGTTTTTAACCTATCTTGTGCATCCAATAGGTGTGTTTGTGTCATTGGATGATCAATTAGGTCATTTTCGTCCTACCTAGGCTTATTCTTGTCCAATTAGGGTTTTTAACCAATCTTGTGCATCCAATAGGTGTGTTTGTGTCATTGGATGATCAATTAGGTCATTTTCGTCCTACGTAGACTTATTCTTGTCCAATTAGGGTTTTTAACCAATCTTGTGCATCCAATAGGTGTGTTTGTGTCATTGGATGATCAATTAGGTCATTTTCGTCCTCCCTAGGCATATTCTTGTCCAATTAGGGTTTTTAACGAATCTTGTGAATCCAATATGTGTGATTGTGTCATTGGATGATCAATTAGGTCATTTTCGTCCTCCCTAGGCTTATTCTTGTCCAATTAGGGTTTTTAACCAATCTTGTGCACCCAATAAGTTGAGTTGTGTCATTGGATTAACATTTAGGTCATTTTCGTTCTCCCTAGGCTTATTCTTGTCCAATTAGGGTTTTTAACCAATCTTGTGCATCCAATAGGTGTGTTTGTGTCATTGGATGATCAATTAGGTCATTTTCGTCCTCCCTAGGCATATTCTTGTCCAATTAGGGTTTTTAACCAATCTTGTGCATCCAATAGGTGTGTTTGTGTCATTGGATGATCAATTAGGTCATTTTCGTCCTCCCTAGGCATATTCTTGTCCAATTAGGGTTTTTAACGAATCTTGTGCATCCAATTGGTGTGTTTGTGTCATTGGATGATCAATTAGGTCATTTTCGTCCTCCCTAGGCTTATTCTTGTCCAATTTGGGTTTTTGACCAATCTTGTGCATCCAATAAGTTGAGTTGTGTCATTGGATGATCAATTAGGTCATTTTCGTCCTACGTAGGCTTATTCTTGCCCAATTAGGGTTTTTAACCAATCTTGTGCATCCAATAAGTTGAGTTGTGTCATTGGATTAACATTTAGGTCATTTTCGTCCTCCCTAGGCTTATTTTCTCCGATTAGGGTTTTTAACCAATCTTGTGCATCCAATAAGTTCATTTGTGTCATTGGATTAACATTTAGGTCATTTTCGTCCTCCCTAGGCATATTGTTGTCCAATTAGAGTTTTAGAGCAATCTTGTGCATCCAATAGGTGTGTTTGTGTCATTGGATGATCAATTAGGTTATTTTCGTCCTCCCTAGGCTTATTCTTGTCCAATTAGGGTTTTTAACTAATCTTGTGCATCCAATAAGTTCATTTGTGTCATTGGATGATCAATTAGGTCATTTTCGTCCTCCCTAGGCATATTCTTGTCTAATTAGGGTTTTTAACCAATGTTGTGCATCCAATAGGTGTGTTTGTGTCATTGGATGATCAATTAGGTCATTTTCGTCCTCCCTAGGCTTATTCTTGTCCTATTAGGGTTTTTAACCAATCTTGTGCATCCAATAGGTGTGTTTGTGTCATTGGATGATCAATTAGGTCATTTTCGTCCTCCATAGGCTTATTCTTGTCCAATTAGGGTTTTTAACCAATCTTGTGCATCCAATAAGTTGAGTTGTGTCATTGGATTAACATTTAGGTCATTTTCGTCCTCCCTAGGCTTATTCTTGTCCAATTAGGGTTTTTAACCAATCTTGTGCTTCCAATAAGTTCATTTGTGTCATTGGATGAACATTTAGGTCATTTTCGTCCTCCCTAGTCTTATTCTTGTCCAATTAGGGTTTTAAGCAATCTTGTGCATCCAATATGTGTGTTTGTGTCATTGGATGAACATTTAGGTAATTTTCGTCCTCTCTATGCTTATTCTTGTCAAATTAGGGTTTTTAATCAATCTTGTGCATCCAATAAGTTCATTTGTGTCATTGGATGAACATTTAGGTCATTTTCGTCCTCCCTAGGCTTATTCTTGTCCAATTAGGGTTTTTAACCAATCTTGTGCATCCAATAAGTTCATTTGTGTCATTGGATGAAAATTTAGGTCATTTTCATCCTCCCAAGTCTTATTCTTGTCCAATTAGGGTTTTAAGCAATCTTGTGCGTCCAATATGTGTGTTTGTGTCATTGGATGAACATTTAGGTCATTTTCGTCCTCCCTAGTCTTATTCTTGTCCAATTAGGGTTTTTATGCAATCTTGTGCATCCAAGAGGTGTGTTTGTGTCATTGGACGAACCTTTAGGTCATTTTCGTCTTCCCTAGGCTTATTCTTGTCCAATTAGGGATTTTAACCAATCTTGTGCATCCAATAAGTTCATTTGTGTCATTGGATGAACATTTAGGTCATTTTCGTCCTCCCTAGGCTTATTCTTGTCCAATTAGGGTTTTTAACCAATCTTGTGCATCCAATAAGTTCATTTGTGTCATTGGATGAACATTTAGGTCATTTTCGTCCTCCCTAGGCTTATTCTTGTCCAATTAGGGTTTTTAACCAATCTTGTGCATCCAATAAGTTCATTTGTGTCATTGGATGAACATTTAGGTTATTTTCGTCCTCCCTAGGCTTATTCTTGTCCAATTATGGTTTTTAACCAATCTTGTGCATCCAATTAGTTCATTTGTGTCATTTGATTAACATTTAGGTCATTTTCGTCCTCCCTTGGCTTATTCTTGTCCAATGACGGTTTCTAACAAATCTTGGGCATCCAATAGGTGTGTTTGTGTCATTGGATGAACATTTAGGTCATTTTCGTCCTCCCTAGGCTTATTCTTGTCCAATTAGGGTTTTTAACCAATCTTGTGCATCCAATAAGTTCATTTCTGTCATTGGATGAACATTTAGGTCATTTTCGTCCTCCCAAGGCATATTCTTGTCCAATTAGGGATTCTAACCAATCTTGTGCATCCAATAGGTGTGTTTGTGTCATTGGATGAACATTTAGGTCATTTTTGTCCTCCCTAGGCTTATTCTTGTCCAATTAGGGTTTTTAACCAATCTTGTGCATCCAATAAGTTCATTTGTGTCATTGGATGAACATTTAGGTCATTTTCGTCCTCCCTAGGCTTATTCTTGTCCAATTAGGGTTTTTAACCAATCTTGTGCATCCAATAAGTTCATTTGTGTCATTGGATGAACATTTAGGTTATTTTCGTCCTCCCTAGGCTTATTCTTGTCCAATTATGGTTTTTAACCAATCTTGTGCATCCAATAAGTTCATTTGTGTCATTGGATTAACATTTAGGTCATTTTCGTCCTCCCTTGGCTTATTCTTGTCCAATTAGGGTTTCTAACCAATCTTGTGCATCCAATAAGTTCATTTGTGTCATTGGATGAACATTTAGGTCATTTTCGTCCTCCCTAGGCTTATTCTTGTCCAATTAGGGTTTTTAACCAATCTTGTGCATCCAATAAGTTCATTTGTGTCATTGGATTAACATTTAGGTCATTTAATTCCTCCCTAGGCTTATTGTTATACAATTAGGGTTTTTAACCAATCTTGTGCATCCAAAAAGTTTATTTGTGTCATTGGATGATCATTTAGGTCATTTTTGTCCTCCCTAGGCTTATTCTTGTGAAATTAGGGTTTTTAAACAATCTTGTGCATCCAAAAAGTTCATTTGTGTCATTGGATTAACATTTAGGTCATTTTCGTCCTCCCTAGGCTTATTTATGTGCAATTAGGGTTTTTAACCAATCTTGTGCATCCAATAAGTTCATTTGTGTCATTGGATTAACATTTAGGTCATTTTTGTCCTCCCTAGGCTTATTCTTGTGCAATTAGGGTTTTTAACCAATCTTGTGCATCCATTAAGTTCATTTGTGTCATTGGATTAACATTTAGGTCATTTTCGTCCTCCCTAGGCTTATTCTTGTGCAATTAGGGTTTTTAACCAATCTTGTGCATCAAATAAGTTCATTTGTGTCATTGGATTAACATTTAGGTCATTTTCGTCCTCCCTTGGCTTATTCTTGTCAAATTAGGGTTTTTAACCAATCTTGTGCATCCAATAGGTGTGTTTATGTCATTGGATGAACATTTAGGTCATTTTTGTCCTCCCTTGTCTTATTTGTGTGCAATTAGGGTTTTTAACCAATCTTGTGCTTCCTAAAAGTTCATTTGTGTCATTGGATTCACATTTAGGTCATTTTCGTCCTATGTAGCCTTATTTATGTGCAATTAGGGTTTTTAACCAATCTTGTCCAACCAATAAGTTCATTTGTGTCATTTGATTAACATTTAGGTCATTTTCGTCCTCCCTAGGCTTATTCTTGTCCAATTAGGGTTTTTAACCAATCTTGTGCATCCAAAAAGTTCATTTGTTTCATTGGATTAACATTTATGTCATTTTCGTCCTCCCTAGGCTTATTTATGTGCAATTAGGGTTTTTAACCAATCTTGTGCATCCAATAAGTTCATTTGTATCATTGGATTAACATTTAGGTCATTTTCGTCCTCCCTAGGCTTATTCTTGTGCAATTAGGGGTTTTAACCAATCCTGTGCATCCAATAAGTTCATTTGTGTCATTGGATTAACATTTAGGTCATTTTCGTCCTCCCTAGGCTTATTCTTGTCCAATTAGGGTTTTTAACCAATCTTGTGCATTCAATAAGTTTGTTTGTGTCATTGTATTAACATTTAGGTCATTTTCGTCCTCCTTAGGCTTATTCTTGTCAAATTAGGGTTTTTAACCAATCTTGTGCATCCAAAAAGTTCGTTTGTGTCATGGGATTCACATTTAGGTCATTTTCGTCCTATGTTGCCTTATATATTTGCAATTAGGGTTTTTAACCAGTCTTGTGAATCCAATAAGTTCATTTGTGTCATTGGATTAACATTTATGTCATTTTCGTCCTCCTTAGGCTTATTCTTGTCCAATTAGGGTTTTTAACCAATCTTGTGCATCCAATAAGTTCGTTTGTGTCATTGGATTAACATTTAGGTCATTTTCGTCCTCCCAAGGCTTATTCTTGTCAAATTAGGGTTTTTAACCAATCTTGTGCATCCAATAAGTTCATTTGTGTCATTGGATTCACATTCAGGTCATTTTCGTCCTCTGTAGCCTTATTTATGTGCAATTAGGGTTTTTAACCAATCTTGTGCTTCCAAAAAGTTCATTTGTGTCATTGGATTCACATTTAGGTCATTTTCGTCCTATGTAGCCTTATTTATGTGCAATTAGGGTTTTTAACCAATCTTGTGCATCCAATAAGTTCATTTGTGTCATTAGATTAACATTTAGGTCATTTTCGTCCTCCCAAGGCTTATTCTTGTCCAATTAGGGTTTTTAACCAATCTTGTGCATCCAAAAAGTTCATTTGTTTCATTGGATTAACATTTATGTCATTTTCGTCCTCCCTAGGCTTATTTATGTGCAATTAAGGTTTTTAACCAATCTTGTGCATCCAATAAGTTCATTTGTATCATTGGATTAACATTTAGGTCTATTTCGTCCTCCCTAGGCTTATTCTTGTCCAATTAAGGCTTTTAACCAATCTTGTGCATTCAATAAGTTCGTTTGTGTCATTGGATTATCATTTACGTCATTTTCGTCCTCCGAAGGCTTATTCTTGTCAAATTAGGGTTTTTAACCAATCTTGTGCATCCAAAAAGTTCATTTGTGTCATTGGATTAAAATTTAGGTCATTTTCGTCCTCCCTAGACTTATTCTTGTGCAATTAGGGTTTTTAACCAATCTTGTGCATCCAATAAGTTCGTTTGTGTCATTGGATTAACATTTAAGTCATTTTCGTCCTCCCTAGTCTTATTCTTGTGCAATTAGGGTTTTTAACCAATCTTGTGTATCCATTAAGTTCATTTGTGTCATTGGATTAACATTTAGGTCATTTTCGTCCTCCCTAGGCTTATTCTTGTGCAATTAGGGTTTTTAACCAATCTTGTGCATCAAATAAGTTCACTTGTGTCATTGGATTAACATTTAGGTCATTTTCGTCCTCCCTTGGCTTATTCTTGTCAAATTAGGGTTTTTAACCAATCTTGTGCATCCAATAAGTTCGTTTGTGTCATTGGATTAACATTTAGGTCATTTTCGTCCTCCCTAGGCTTATTCTTGTCCAATTAGGGTTTTTAACCAATCTTGTGCATCCAATAAGTTCGTTTGTGTCATTGGATTAACATTTAGGTCATTTTCATCCTCCCTAGGCTTATTCTTGTGCAATTAGGGTTTTTAACCAATCTTGTGCATCCAATAAGTTTATTTGTGTCATTGGATTAACATTTAGGTCATTTTCGTCCTCCCTAGGCTTATTCTTGTGCAATTAGGGTTTTAACCAATCTTGTGCATCCAATAAATTCATTTGTGTCATTGGATTAACATTTAGGTCATTTTCGTCCTCCCTAGGCTTATTTATGTGCAATTAGGGTTTTTAACCAATCTTGTGCATCCAATAAGTTCATTTGTGTCATTGGATTAACATTTAGGTCATTTTTGTCCTCCCTAGGCTTATTCTTGTGCAATTAGGGTTTTTAACCAATCTTGTGCATCCATTAAGTTCATTTGTGTCATTGGATTAACATTTAGGTCATTTTCGTCCTCCCTAGGCTTATTCTTGTGCAATTAGGGTTTTTAACCAATCTTGTGCATCAAATAAGTTCATTTGTGTCATTGGATTAACATTTAGGTCATTTTCGTCCTCCCTTGGCTTATTCTTGTCAAATTAGGGTTTTTAACCAATCTTGTGCATCCAATAGGTGTGTTTATGTCATTGGATGAACATTTAGGTCATTTTTGTCCTCCCTTGTCTTATTTGTGTGCAATTAGGGTTTTTAACCAATCTTGTGCTTCCTAAAAGTTCATTTGTGTCATTGGATTCACATTTAGGTCATTTTCGTCCTATGTAGCCTTATTTATGTGCAATTAGGGTTTTTAACCAATCTTGTCCAACCAATAAGTTCATTTGTGTCATTTGATTAACATTTAGGTCATTTTCGTCCTCCCTAGGCTTATTCTTGTCCAATTAGGGTTTTTAACCAATCTTGTGCATCCAAAAAGTTCATTTGTTTCATTGGATTAACATTTATGTCATTTTCGTCCTCCCTAGGCTTATTTATGTGCAATTAGGGTTTTTAACCAATCTTGTGCATCCAATAAGTTCATTTGTATCATTGGATTAACATTTAGGTCATTTTCGTCCTCCCTAGGCTTATTCTTGTGCAATTAGGGGTTTTAACCAATCTTGTGCATCCAATAAGTTCATTTGTGTCATTGGATTAACATTTAGGTCATTTTCGTCCTCCCTAGGCTTATTCTTGTCCAATTAGGGTTTTTAACCAATCTTGTGCATTCAATAAGTTCGTTTGTGTCATTGTATTAACATTTAGGTCATTTTCGTCCTCCTTAGGCTTATTCTTGTCAAATTAGGGTTTTTAACCAATCTTGTGCATCCAAAAAGTTCGTTTGTGTCATGGGATTCACATTTAGGTCATTTTCGTCCTATGTAGCCTTATTTATTTGCAATTTGGGTTTTTAACCAGTCTTGTGAATCCAATAAGTTCATTTGTGTCATTGGATTAACATTTATGTCATTTTCGTCCTCCCTAGGCTTATTCTTGTCCAATTAGGGTTTTTAACCAATCTTGTGCATCCAATAAGTTCGTTTGTGTCATTGGATTAACATTTAGGTCATTTTCGTCCTCCCAAGGCTTATTCTTGTCAAATTAGGGTTTTTAACCAATCTTGTGCATCCAAAAAGTTCATTTGTGTCTTTGGATTCACATTAAGGTCATTTTCGTCCTATGTAGCCTTATTTATGAGCAATTAGGGTTTTTAACCAGTCTTGTGCATCCAATAAGTTCATTTGTGTCATTGGATTAACATTTAGGTCATTTTCGTCCTCCCTAGGCTTATTCTTGTCCAATTAGGGTTTTTAACCAATCTTGTGCATCCAAAAAGTTCATTTGTGTTATTGGATTAACATTTATGTCATTTTCGTCCTCCCTAGCCTTAATTATGTGCAATTAGGGTTTTTAACAAATCTTGTGCATCCAAAAAGTTCATTAGTGTCATTGGATTAACATTTAGGTCATTTTCGTCCTCCCTAGGCTTATTCTTGTCCAATTAGGGTTTTTAACCAATCTTCTGCATCCAATAGGTGTGTTTATGTCATTGAAAGAACATTTAGGTCATTTTTGTCCTCCCTAAGCTTATTCTTGTGCAATTAGGGTTTTTAACCAATCTTGTGCATCCAATAAGTTCATTTGTGTCATTGGATTAACATTTAGGTCATTTTCGCCTTTCGTAGCCTTATTTATGTGCAATTAGGTTTTTTAACCAATCTTGTGCATCCAAAACGTTCATTTGTGTCATTGGATTCACATTTAGGTCATTTTCTTCCTATGTAGCCTTATTTATGTGCAATTAGGGTTTTTAACCAATCTTGTCCATCCAATAAGTTCATTTGTGTCATTTGATTAACATTTAGGTCATTTTCGTCCTCCCTAGGCTTATTCTTGTCCAATTAGGGTTTTTAACCAATCTTGTGCATCCAAAAAGTTCATTTGTTTCATTGGATTAACATTTATGTCATTTTCGTCCTCCCTAGGCTTATTTATGTGCAATTAGGGTTTTTAACCAATCTTGTGCATCCAATAAGTTCATTTGTATCATTGGATTAACATTTAGGTCATTTTCGTCCTCCCTAGGCTTATTCTTGTGCAATTAGGGGTTTTAACCAATCTTGTGCATCCAATAAGTTCATTTGTGTCATTGGATTAACATTTAGGTCATTTTCGTCCTCCCTAGGCTTATTCTTGTCCAATTAGGGTTTTTAACCAATCTTGTGCATTCCATAAGTTCGTTTGTGTCATTGTATTAACATTTAGGTCATTTTCGTCCTCCTTAGGCTTATTCTTGTCAAATTAGGGTTTTTAACCAATCTTCTGCATCCAAAAAGTTCGTTTGTGTCATGGGATTCACATTTAGGTCATTTTCGTCCTATGTAGCCTTATTTATTTGCAATTTGGGTTTTTAACCAGTCTTGTGAATCCAATAAGTTCATTTGTGTCATTGGATTAACATTTATGTCATTTTCGTCCTCCCTAGGCTTATTCTTGTCCAATTAGGGTTTTTAACCAATCTTGTGCATCCAATAAGTTCGTTTGTGTCATTGGATTAACATTTAGGTCATTTTCGTCCTCCCAAGGCTTATTCTTGTCAAATTAGGGTTTTTAACCAATCTTGTGCATCCAAAAAGTTCGTTTGTGTCATTGGATTAACATTTAGGTCATTTTCGTCCTTCGTAACCTTATTTATGTGCAATTAGGGTTTTTAACCAATCTTGTGCATCCAAAAAGTTCATTTGAGTCATTGGATTAATATTTAGGTCATTTTTGTCCTCCCTAGGCTTATTTATGTGCAATTAGGGTCTTTAACCAATCTTGTGCATCCAATAAGTTCATTTGTGTCTTTAGATTAACATTTAGGTCATTTTCGTCCTCCCTAGGTTTATTCTTCTGCAATTAGGGTTTTTAACCAATCTTGTGCATCTAATAAGTTCATTTGTGTCATTGGCTTAACATTTATGTCATTTTCGTCCTCCCTAGCCTTAATTATGTGCAATTAGGGTTTTTAACCAATCTTGTGCATCCAAAAAGTTCATTTGTGTCATTGGATTAACATTTAGGTCATTTTCGTCCTCCCTAGGCTTATTCTTGTCCAATTAGGGTTTTTAACCAATCTTGTGCTTCCTAAAAGTTCATTTGTGTCATTGGATTCACATTTAGGTCATTTTCGTCCTATGTAGCCTTATTTATGTGCAATTAGGGTTTTTAACCAATCTTGTCCATCCAATAAGTTCATTTGTGTCATTGGATTAACATTTAGGTCAATTTCGTCCTCCTTAGGCTTATTCTTGTCCAATTAGGGTTTTTAACCAATCTTGTGCATCCAAAAAGTTCATTTGTTTCATTGGATTAACATTTATGTCATTTTCGTCCTCCCTAGGCTTATTTATGTGCAATTAAGGTTTTTAACCAATCTTGTGCATCCAATAAGTTCATTTGTATCATTGGATTAACATTTAGGTCATTTTCGTCCTCCCTAGGCTTATTCTTGTCCAATTAGGGTTTTTAACCAATCTTGTGCATTCAATAAGTTCGTTTGTGTCATTGGATTAACATTTAGGTCATTTTCGTCCTCCCTAGGTTTATTCTTCTGCAATTAGGGTTTTTAACCAATCTTGTGCATCCAATAAGTTCATTTGTGTCATTGCATTAACATTTAGGTCATTTTCGTCCTCCCTAGGCTTATTCTTGTCTAATTAGGGGTTTTAACCAATCTTGTGCATCCAATAAGTTCGTTTGTGTCATTGGATTAACATTTAGGTCATTTGCGTCCTCCGTAGCCTTATTTATGTGCAATTAGGGTTTTTAACCAATCTTGTGCATCCAAAAAGTTCATTTGAGTCATTGGATTAATATTTAGGTCATTTTCGTACTCCCTAGGCTTATTTATGTGCAATTAGGGTCTTTAACCAATCTTGTGCATCCAATAAGTTCATTTGTGTCATTAGATTAACATTTAGGTCATTTTCTTCCTCCCTAGGCCTATTCTTCTGCAATTAGGGTTTTTAACCAATCTTGTGCATCCAAAAAGTTCATTTGTGTCATTGGATTAACATTTAGGTCATTTTCGTCCTCCCTAGGCTTATTCTTGTCCAATTAGGGTTTTTAACCAATCTTTTGCATCCAATAGGTGTGTTTATGTCATTGAAAGAACATTTAGGTCATTTTTGTCCTCCCTAAGCTTATTCTTGTGCAATTAGGGTTTTTAACCAATCTTGTGCATCCAATAAGTTCATTTGTGTCATTGGATTAACATTTAGGTCATTTTCGCCTTCAGTAGCCTTATTTATGTGCAATTAGGGTTTTTAACCAATCTTGTGCATCCAAAAGGTTCATTTGTGTCATTGGATTCACATTTAGGTCATTTTCGTCCTCTGTAGCCTTATATATGTGCAATTAGGGTTTTTAACCAATCTTGTGCATCCAATAAGTTCGTTTGTGTCGTTGGATTAACATTTAGGTCATTTTCGTCCTCCCTAGGCTTATTCTTGTCCAATTAGGGGTTTTAATCAATCTTGTGCATCCAATAAGTTCGTTTGTGTCATTGGATTAACATTTAGGTCATTTTCGTCCTCCCTAGGCTTATTCTTGTCAAATTAGGGTTTTTAACCAATCTTGTGCATCCAAGAAGTTCATTTGAGTAATTGGATTCACATTTAGGTCATTTTCGTCCTATGTAGCCTTATTTATGTGCAATTAGGGTTTTTAACCAATCTTGTGCATCCAATAAGTTCATTTGTGTCATTAGATTAACATTTACGTCATTTTCGTCCTCCCTAGGCTTATTCTTCTGCAATTAGGGTTTTTAACCAATCTTGTGCATCCAATAAGTTTATTTGTGTCATTGGATTAACATTTAGGTTATTTTCGTCCTCCCTAGGCTTATTCTTCTGCAATTAGGGTTTTTAACCAATCTTGTGCATCCAATAAGTTTATTTGTGTCATTGGATTAACATTTAGGTCATTTTCGTCCTCCCTAGGCTTATTCTTGTTCAATAAGGGGTTTTAACCAATCTTGTGCATCCAATAAGTTCGTTTGTGTCATTGGATTAACATTTAGGTCATTTTCGTCCTCCCTAGGCTTATTCTTGTCAAATTAGGGTTTTTAACCAATCTTGTGCATCCAAGAAGTTCATTTGAGTCATTGAATTCACATTTAGGTCATTTTCGTCCTATGTAGCCTTATTTATGTGCAATTAGGGTTTTTAACCAATCTTGTGCATCCAAAAAGTTCATTTGTTTCATTGGATTAACATTTATGTCATTTTCGTCTTCCCTATGCTTATTTAAGTACAATTAGGGTTTTTAACCAATCTTGTGCATCCAAAAAGTTCATTTGTGTCTTTGGATTAACATTTAGGTCATTTTCGTTCTCGCAAGGGTTATTTATGTGGCATTAGGGTTTTTAACCAATGTTGTGCATCAAATAAGTTCATTTGTGTCATTGGATTAACATTTAGTTCATTTTTGTCCTCCCTAAGCTTATTCTTGTGCAATTGGGGTTTTTAACCAATCTTGTGCATCCAATAAGTTCATTTGTTTCATTGGATTAACATTTAGGTCATTTTCGTCCTCCCTAGGCTTATTCTTCTACAATTAGGGTTGTTAACCAATCTTGTGCATCCAATAAGTTCATTTGTGTCATTGGATTAACATTTAGGTCATTTTCGTCCTCCATAGCCTTATTTATGTGCAATTAGGGTTTTTAACCAATCTTGTGCATCCAAAAAGTTCATTTGAGTCATTGGATTAATATTTATGTCATTTTCGTCCTCCCTAGGTTTATTTATGTGCAATTAGGGTCTTTAACCAATCTTGTGCATCCAATAAGTTCATTTGTGTCATTAGATTAACATTTAGGTCATTTTCGTCCTCCCTAGGCTTGGATTAACATTTAGGTCATTTTCGTCCTCCGTAGCCTTATTTATGTGCAATTAGGGTTTTTAACCAATCTTGTGCATCCAAAAAGTTCATTTGAGTCATTGGATTAATATTTAGGTCATTTTCGTCCTCCCTAGGCTTATTTATGTGCAATTAGGTTCTTTAACCAATCTTGTGCATCCAAAAAGTTCATTTGTGTCAATTGATTAACATTTAGGTCATTTTCGTCCTCCGTAGCCTTATATATGTGCAATTAGGGTTTTGAACCAATCTTGTGCATCCAAAAAGTTCAGTTGAGTCATTGGATTAATATTTAGGTCATTTTCGTCCTCCCTAGGCTTGGATTAACATTTAGGTCATTTTCGTCCTCTGTAGCCTTATTTATGTGCAATTAGGGTTTTTAACCAATCTTGTGCATCCAAAAAGTTCATTTGAGTCATTGGATTAATATTTAGGTCATTTTCGTCCTCCCTAGGCTTGGATTAACATTTAGGTCATTTTCGTCCTCCGTAGCCTTATTTATGTGCAATTAGGGTTTTTAACCAATCTTGTGCATCCAAAAAGTTCATTTTAGTCAATTGATTAATATTTAGGTCATTTTCGTACTCCCTAGGCTTATTTATGTGCAATTAGGGTCTTTAACCAATCTTGTGCATCCAATAAGTTCATTTGTGTTATTAGATTAACATTTAGGTCATTTTCATTCTCCCTAGGCTTATTCTTCTGCAATTAGGGTTTTCAACCATTCTTGTGCATCCAATAAGTTCATTTGTGTCATTGGATTAACATTTAGGTCATTTTCGTCCTCCCTAGGCTTATTCTTGTCCAATTAGGGGTTTTAACCAATCTTGTGCATCCAATAAGTTCGTTTGTGTCATTGGATTAACATTTAGGTCATTTTCGTCCTCCCTAGGCTTATTCTTGTCAAATTAGGGTTTTTCACCAATCTTGTGCAACCAAGAAGTTCATTTGAGTCATTGGATTCACATTTAGGTCATTTTCGTCCTATGTAGCCTTATTTATGTGCAATTAGGGTTTTTAACCAATCTTGTGCATCCAATAAGTTCAGTTGTGTCATTGGATTAAAATTTAGGTCATTTTCGTCCTCCCTAGGCTTATTCTTGTCCAATTAGGATTTTTAACGAATCTTGTGCATCCAAAAAGTTCATTTGTGTCATTCGATTAACATTTATGTCATTTTCGTCTTCCCTAGGCTTATTTATGTGCAATTAGGGTTTTTAACCAATCTTGTGCATCCAAAAAGTTCATTTGTGTCATTGGATTAACATTTAGGTCATTTTCGCCCTCCATAGCCTTATTTATGTGCAATTAGGGTTTTTAACCAATCTTGCGCATCCAAAAAGTTCATTTGAGTCATTGGATTAAAATTTAGGTCATTTTCGTACTCCCTAGGCTTATTTATGTGCAATTAGGGTCTTTAACCAATCTTGTGCATCCAATAAGTTCATTTGTGTCATTAGATTAACATTTAGATCATTTTCTTCCTCCCTAGGCCTATTCTTCTGCAATTAGGGTTTTTAACCAATCTTGTGCATCCAATAAGTTCATTTGTGTCATTGGATTAACATTTAGGTCATTTTCGTCCTCCCTAGGCTTATTCTTGTCCAATTAGGGGTTTTAACCAATCTTGTGCATCCAATATGTTCGTTTGTGTCAATGGATTAACATTTAGGGCATTTTCGTCCTCCCTAGGCTTATTCTTGTCAAATTAGGGTTTTTAACCAATCTTGTGCATCCAAGAAGTTCATTTGAGTCATTGGATTCACATTTAGGTCATTTTCGTCCTATATAGCCTTATTTATGTGCAATTAGGGTTTTTAACCAATCTTGTGCATCCAATAAGTTCATTTGTGTCATTGGATTAACATTTAGGTCATTTTCGTCCTCCCTAGGCTTATTCTTGTCCAATTAGGGTTTTTAACCAATCTTGTGCATCCAAAAAGTTCGTTTGTGTCATTGGATTAACATTTAGGTCATTTTCGTCATCCGTAGCCTTATTTATGTGCATTTAGGGTTTTTAACCAATCTTGTGCATCCAAAAAGTTCATTTAAGTCATTGGATTAATATTTAGGTCATTTTCGTCCTCCCTAGGCTTATTTATGTGCAATTAGGGTCTTTAACCAATCTTCTGCATTCAATAAGTTCATTTGTGTCATTAGATTAACATTTAGGTCATTTTCGTCCTCCCTAGGTTTATTCTTCTGCAATTAGTGTTTTTAACCAATCTTGTGCATCCAATAAGTTCATTTGTGTCATTGGATTAACATTTAGGTCATTTTCATCCTCCCTAGGCTTATTCTTGTCCAATTAGGGGTTTTAACCAATCTTGTGCATCCAATAAGTTCGTTTGTGTCATTGGATTAACATTTAGGTCATTTTCGTCCTCCGTAGCCTTATTTATGTGCAATTAGGGTTTTTAACCAATCTTGTGCATCCAAAAAGTTCATTTGAGTCATTGGATTAATATTTAGGTCATTTTCGTACTCCCTAGGCTTATTTATGTGCAATTAGGGTCTTTAACCAATCTTTTGCATCCAATAAGTTCATTTGTGTCATTAGATTAACATTTAGGTCATTTTCTTCCTCCCTAGGCCTATTCTTCTGCAATTAGGGTTTTTAACCAATCTTGTGCATCCAATAAGTTCATTTGTGTCATTGGATTAACATTTAGGTCATTTTCGTCCTCCCTAGGCTTATTCTTGTCCAATTAGGGTTTTTAACCAATCTTGTGCATCCAATAAGTTGAGTTGTTTCATTGGATTAACATTTAGGTCATTTTCGTCCTCCCTAGGCTTATTCTTGTCCAATAAGGGTTTTTAACCAATCTTGTGCATCCAATAAGTTCATTTGTGTCATTGGATTAACATTTAGGTCATTTTCGTCCTCCCTAGGCATATTCTTGTCCAATTAGGGTTTTTAACCAATCTTGTGTATCCAATAGGTGTGCTTGTGTCATTGGATGATCAATTAGGTCATTTTGGTCCTCTCTAGGCTTATTCTTGTCCAATTAGGGTTTTTAACCAATCTTGTGCATCCAATAGGTGTGTTTGTGTCATTGGATGATCAATTAGGTCATTTTCGTCCTCCCTAGGCTTATTCTTGTCCAATTAGGGTTTTTAACCAATCTTGTGCATCCAATAAGTTGAGTTGTTTCATTGGATTAACATTTAGGTCATTTTCGTCCCCCCTAGAATTTTTCTTGTCCAATTAGGGTTTTTAACCAATCTTGTGCATCCAATAAGTTCATTTGAGTCATTGGATTAACATTTAGGTCATTTTCGTCCTCCCTAGGCATATTCTTGTCCAATTAGGGTTTTTAACCAATCTTGTGTATCCAATAGGTGTGCTTGTGTCATTGGATGATCAATTAGGTCATTTTGGTCCTCTCTAGGCTTATTCTTGTCCAATTAGGGTTTTTAACCAATCTTGTGCATCCAATAGGTGTGTTTGTGTCATTGGATGATCAATTAGGTCATTTTCGTCCTCCCTAGGCTTATTCTTGTCCAATTAGGGTTTTTAACCAATCTTGTTCATCCAATAGGTGTGTTTGTGTCATTGGATGATCAATTAGGTCATTTTCGTCCTCCCTAGGCTTATTATTGTCCAATTAGGGTTTTTAACCAATCTTGTGCATCCAATAAGTTCATTTGTATCATTGGATGATCAATTAGGTCATTTTCGTCCTCCCTAGGCATATTCTTGTCCATTTAGGGTTTTAAACCAATCTTGTGCATCCAATAGGTGTGTTTGTGTCATTGGATGATCAATTAGGTCATTTTCGTCCTCCCTAGGCATATTCTTGTCCAATTAGGGTTTTTAACCAATCTTGTGCATCCAATAGGTGTGTTTGTGTCATTGGATGATCAATTAGGTCATTTACGTCCTCCCTAGGCATATTCTTGTCCAATTAGGGTTTTTAACCAATCTTGTGCATCCAATAAGTTGAGTTGTGTCATTGGATTAACATTTAGGTCATTTTCGTCCTCCCTAGGCATATTCTTGTCCAATTAGGGTTTTTAACAAATCTTGTGCATCCAATATGTGTGTATGTGTCATTGGATGATCAATTAGGTTATTTTGGTCCTCCCTAGGCTTATTCTTGTCCAATTAGGGTTTTTAACCAATCTTGTGCAACCAATGGGTGTTTAACCAATCTTGTGCATCCAGTAGGTGTGTTTGTGGCAATAGATGATCAATTAGGTCATTTTCGTCCTCCCTAGGCTTATTCTTGTCCAATTAGGGTTTTTAACCAATCTTGTGCATCCAATAGGTGTGTTTGTGTCATTGGATGATCATTTAGGTCATTTTCGTCCTCCCTAGGCTTATTCTTGTCCAATTAGGGTTTTAAGCAATCTTGTGCATCCAATAAGTTCATTTGTGTCATTGGATTAACATTTAGGTCATTTTCGTCCTCCCTAGGCTTATTCTTGTCTAATTAGGGTTTTTAACCAATCATGTGCATCCAATAAGTTCATTTGTGTCATTGGATGAACATTTAGGTCATTTTCGTCCTCCCTAGGCTTATTCTTGTCCAATTAGGGTTTTTAACCAATCATGTGCATCCAATAAGTTCATTTGTTTAATTGGATTAACATTTAGGTCATTTCGTCCTCCCTAGGCTTATTCTTGTCCAATTAGGGTTTTTTAACCAATCTTGTGCATCCAATAGGTGTGTTTGTGTCATTGGAGGAACATTTAGGTCATTTTCGTCCTCCCTAGGCTTATTCTTGTCCAATTAGGGTTTTTAACCAATCTTGTGCATCCAATAAGTTCATTTGTGTCATTGGATTAACATTTAGGTCATTTTCGTCCTCCCTAGGCTTATTCTTGTCAAATTAGGGTTTCTAACCAATCGTGTGCATCCAATCGGTCTGTTTGTGTCATTGGATGAACATTTAGGTAATTTTCGTCCTCCCTAGGCGTATTCTTGTCCAATTAGGGTTTTTAACCAATCTTGTGCATCCAATAGGTGTGTTTGTGTCATTGGATGAACATTTAGGTCATTTTCGTCCTCCCTAGGCTTATTCTTGTCCAATTAGGGTTTTTAACCAATCTTGTGCATCCAATAAGTTCATTTGTGTCATTGGATTAAGATTTAGGTCATTTTCGTCCTCCCTAGGCTTATTCTTGTCCAATTAGGGTTTTTAACCAATCTTGTGCATCCAACAAGTTCATTTGTGTCATTGGATTAACATTTATGTCATTTTCGTCTTCCCTAGGCTTATTTATGTGCAATTTGGGTTTTTAACCAATCTTGTGCATCCAAAAAGTTCATTTGTGTCATTGGATTAACATTTAGGTCATTTTCGTCCTCCGTAGCCTTATTTATGTGCAATTAGGGTTTTTAACCAATCTTGTGCATCCAAAAAGTTCATTTGAGTCATTGGATTAATATTTAGGTCATTTTCGTCCTCCCTAGGCTTATTTATGTGCAATTAGGTTCTTTAACCAATCTTGTGCATCCAAAAAGTTCATTTGTGTCAAATGATTAACATTTAGGTCATTTTCGTCCTCCGTAGCCTTATATAAGTGCAATTAGGGTTTTGAACCAATCTTGTGCATCCAAAAAGTTCAGTTGAGTCATTGGATTAATATTTAGGTCATTTTCGTCCTCCCTAGGCTTGGATTAACATTTAGGTCATTTTCGTCCTCTGTAGCCTTATTTATGTGCAATTAGGGTTTTTAACCAATCTTGTGCATCCAAAAAGTTCATTTGAGTCATTGGATTAATATTTAGGTCATTTTCGTCCTCCCTAGGCTTGGATTAACATTTAGGTCATTTTCGTCCTCCGTAGCCTTATTTATGTGCAATTAGGGTTTTTAACCAATCTTGTGCATCCAAAAAGTTCATTTGAGTCAATTGATTAATATTTAGGTCATTTTCGTACTCCCTAGGCTTATTTATGTGCAATTAGGGTCTTTAACCAATCTTGTGCATCCAATAAGTTCATTTGTGTTATTAGATTAACATTTAGGTCATTTTCATTCTCCCTAGGCTTATTCTTCTGCAATTAGGGTTTTCAACCATTCTTGTGCATCCAATAAGTTCATTTGTGTCATTGGATTAACATTTAGGTCATTTTCGTCCTCCCTAGGCTTATTCTTGTCCAATTAGGGGTTTTAACCAATCTTGTGCATCCAATAAGTTCGTTTGTGTCATTGGATTAACATTTAGGTCATTTTCGTCCTCCCTAGGCTTATTCTTGTCAAATTAGGGTTTTTCACCAATCTTGTGCAACCAAGAAGTTCATTTGAGTCATTGGATTCACATTTAGGTCATTTTCGTTCTATGTAGCCTTATTTATGTGCAATTAGGGTTTTTAACCAATCTTGTGCATCCAATAAGTTCAGTTGTGTCATTGGATTAAAATTTAGGTCATTTTCGTCCTCCCTAGGCTTATTCTTGTCCAATTAGGATTTTTAACGAATCTTGTGCATCCAAAAAGTTCATTTGTGTCATTCGATTAACATTTATGTCATTTTCGTCTTCCCTAGGCTTATTTATGTGCAATTAGGGTTTTTAACCAATCTTGTGCATCCAAAAAGTTCATTTGTGTCATTGGATTAACATTTAGGTCATTTTCGCCCTCCATAGCCTTATTTATGTGCAATTAGGGTTTTTAACCAATCTTGCGCATCCAAAAAGTTCATTTGAGTCATT
>JBBPBR010000008.1:18653451-18696346 GCA_037974775.1 Cicer pinnatifidum | reverse complement strand
AAGTTCGTTTGTGTCATTGGATTAACATTTAGGTCATTTTCGTCCTCCGTAGCCTTATTTATGTGCATTTAGGGTTTTTAACCAATCTTGTGCATCCAAAAAGTTCATTTAAGTCATTGGATTAATATTTAGGTCATTTTCGTCCTCCCTAGGCTTATTTATGTGCAATTAGGGTCTTTAACCAATCTTCTGAATTCAATAAGTTCATTTGTGTCATTAGATTAACATTTAGGTCATTTTCGTCCTCCCTAGGTTTATTCTTCTGCAATTAGTGTTTTTAACCAATCTTGTGCATCCAATAAGTTCATTTGTGTCATTGGATTAACATTTAGGACATTTTCATCCTCCCTAGGCTTATTCTTGTCCAATTAGGGGTTTTAACCAATCTTGTGCATCCAATAAGTTCGTTTGTGTCATTGGATTAACATTTAGGTCATTTTCGTCCTCCGTAGCCTTATTTATGTGCAATTAGGGTTTTTAACCAATCTTGTGCATCCAAAAAGTTCATTTGAGTCATTGGATTAATATTTAGGTCATTTTCGTACTCCCTAGGCTTATTTATGTGCAATTAGGGTCTTTAACCAATCTTGTGCATCCAATAAGTTCATTTGTGTCATTAGATTAACATTTAGGTCATTTTGTTCCTCCCTAGGCCTATTCTTCTGCAATTAGGGTTTTTAACGAATCTTGTGCATCCAATAAGTTCATTTGTGTCATTGGATTAACATTTAGGTCATTTTCGTCCTCCCTAGGCTTATTCTTGTCCAATTAGGGGTTTTAACCAATCTTGTGCATCCAATAAGTTCGTTTGTGTCATTGGATTAACATTTAGGTCATTTTCGTCCTCCCTAGGCTTATTCTTGTCAAATTAGGGTTTTTAACCAATCTTGTGCATCCAAGAAGTTCATTTGAGTCATTGAATTCACATTTAGGTCATTTTCGTCCTATGTAGCCTTATTTATGTGCAATTAGGGTTTTTAACCAATCTTGTGCATCCAAAAAGTTCATTTGTTTCATTGGATTAACATTTATGTCATTTTCGTCTTCCCTATGCTTATTTAAGTACAATTAGGGTTTTTAACCAATCTTGTGCATCCAAAAAGTTCATTTGTGTCTTTGGATTAACATTTAGGTCATTTTCGTTCTCGCAAGGGTTATTTATGTGGCATTAGGGTTTTTAACCAATCTTGTGCATCAAATAAGTTCATTTGTGTCATTGGATTAACATTTAGTTCATTTTTGTCCTCCCTAAGCTTATTCTTGTGCAATTGGGGTTTTTAACCAATCTTGTGCATCCAATAAGTTCATTTGTTTCATTGGATTAACATTTAGGTCATTTTCGTCCTCCCTAGGCTTATTCTTCTACAATTAGGGTTGTTAACCAATCTTGTGCATCCAATAAGTTCATTTGTGTCATTGGATTAACATTTAGGTCATTTTCGTCCTCCATAGCCTTATTTATGTGCAATTAGGGTTTTTAACCAATCTTGTGCATCCAAAAAGTTCATTTGAGTCATTGGATTAATATTTATGTCATTTTCGTCCTCCCTAGGTTTATTTATGTGCAATTAGGGTCTTTAACCAATCTTGTGCATCCAATAAGTTCATTTGTGTCATTAGATTAACATTTAGGTCATTTTCGTCCTCCCTAGGCTTGGATTAACATTTAGGTCATTTTCGTCCTCCGTAGCCTTATTTATGTGCAATTAGGGTTTTTAACCAATCTTGTGCATCCAAAAAGTTCATTTGAGTCATTGGATTAATATTTAGGTCATTTTCGTCCTCCCTAGGCTTATTTATGTGCAATTAGGTTCTTTAACCAATCTTGTGCATCCAAAAAGTTCATTTGTGTCAATTGATTAACATTTAGGTCATTTTCGTCCTCCGTAGCCTTATATATGTGCAATTAGGGTTTTGAACCAATCTTGTGCATCCAAAAAGTTCAGTTGAGTCATTGGATTAATATTTAGGTCATTTTCGTCCTCCCTAGGCTTGGATTAACATTTAGGTCATTTTCGTCCTCCGTAGCCTTATTTATGTGCAATTAGGGTTTTTAACCAATCTTGTGCATCCAAAAAGTTCATTTGAGTCAATTGATTAATATTTAGGTCATTTTCGTACTCCCTAGGCTTATTTATGTGCAATTAGGGTCTTTAACCAATCTTGTGCATCCAATAAGTTCATTTGTGTTATTAGATTAACATTTAGGTCATTTTCATTCTCCCTAGGCTTATTCTTCTGCAATTAGGGTTTTCAACCATTCTTGTGCATCCAATAAGTTCATTTGTGTCATTGGATTAACATTTAGGTCATTTTCGTCCTCCCTAGGCTTATTCTTGTCCAATTAGGGGTTTTAACCAATCTTGTGCATCCAATAAGTTCGTTTGTGTCATTGGATTAACATTTAGGTCATTTTCGTCCTCCCTAGGCTTATTCTTGTCAAATTAGGGTTTTTCACCAATCTTGTGCAACCAAGAAGTTCATTTGAGTCATTGGATTCACATTTAGGTCATTTTCGTCCTATGTAGCCTTATTTATGTGCAATTAGGGTTTTTAACCAATCTTGTGCATCCAATAAGTTCAGTTGTGTCATTGGATTAAAATTTAGGTCATTTTCGTCCTCCCTAGGCTTATTCTTGTCCAATTAGGATTTTTAACGAATCTTGTGCTTCCAAAAAGTTCATTTGTGTCATTGGATTAACATTTATGTCATTTTCGTCTTCCGTAGGCGTATTTATGTGCAATTAGGGTTTTTAACCAATCTTGTGCATCCAAAAAGTTCATTTGTGTCATTGGATTAACAGTTAGGTCATTTTCGCCCTCCGTAGCCTTATTTATGTGCAATTAGGGTTTTTAACCAATCTTGCGCATCCAAAAAGTTCATTTGAGTCATTGGATTAATATTTAGGTCATTTTCGTACTCCCTAGGCTTATTTATGTGCAATTAGGGTCTTTAACCAGTCTTGTGCATCCAATAAGTTCATTTGTGTCATTAGATTAACATTTAGATCATTTTCTTCCTCCCTAGGCCTATTCTTCTGCAATTAGGGTTTTTAACCAATCTTGTGCATCCAATAAGTTCATTTGTGTCATTGGATTAACATTTAGGTCATTTTCGTCCTCCCTAGGCTTATTCTTGTCCAATTAGGGTTTTTAACCAATCTTGTGCATCCAATAGGTGTGTCTGTGTCATTGGATGATCAATTAGGTCATTTTCGTCCTCCCTAGGCATATTCTTGTCCAATTAGGGTTTTTAACCAATCTTGTGCATCCAATAAGTTTGTTTGTGTCATTGAATTAATATTTAGGTCATTTTCGTCCTCCCTAGGCATACTATTGTCCTATTAGGGTTTTTAACCAATCTTGTGCATCCAATAGGTGTGTTTGTGTCATTGGATGATCAATTAGGTCATTTTCGTCCTCCCTAGGCATATTCTTGTCCAATTAGGGTTTTTAACCAATCTTGTGCATCCAATAGGTGTGTTTGTGTCATTGGATGATCAATTAGGTCATTTTCGTCCTCCCTAGGCATATTCTTGTTCAACTAGGGTTTTTAACCAATCTTGTGCATCCAATAGGTGTGTTTGTGTCATTGGATTATCAATTAGGTCATTTTCGTCCTCCTTAGGCTTATTCTTGTCCAATTAGGGTTTTTAATCAATCTTGTGCATCCAATAGGTGTGTTTGTGTCATTGGATGATCAATTAGGTCATTTTCGTCCTCCCTAGGCTTATTCTTGTCCAATTAGGGTATTTAACCAATCTTGTGCATCCAATAAGTTCATTTGTGTCATTGGATTAACATTTAGGTCATTTTCGTTCTCCCTAGGCATATTCTTGTCCAATTAGGGTTTTTAACCAATCTTGTGCAAACAATAGGTGTGTTTGTGTCATTGGATGATCAATTTAGGTCATTTTCGTTCTCCCTAGGCATATTCTTGGCCAATTAGGGTTTTTAATCAATCTTGTGCATCCAATAGGTGTGTTTGTGTCATTGGATGATCAATTAGGTCATTTTCGTCCTCCCTAGGCATATTCTTGTCCAATTAGGGTTTTTAACCAATCTTGTGCATCCAATAGGTGTGTTTGTGTCATTGGATGATCAATTAGGTCATTTTCGTCCTCCCTATGCTTATTCTTGTCCAATTAGGGTTTTTAACCAATCTTGTGCATCCAATAAGTTGAGTTGTGTCATTTGATTAACATTTTGGTCATTTTTGTCCTCCCTAGGCTTATTCTTGTCCAATTAGGGTTTTTAACCAATCTTGTGCATCCAATAGGTGTGTTTGTGTCATTGGATGATCAATTAGGTCATTTTCGTCCTCCCTAGGCATATTCTTGTCCAATTAGGGTTTTTAACCAATCTTGTGCATCCAATAGGTGTGTTTGTGTCATTGGATGATCAATTAGGTCATTTTCGTCCTCCCTAGGCTTATTCTTGTCCAATTAGGGTTTTTAACCAATCTTGTGCATCCAATAAGTTGAGTTGTGTCATTGGATTAATATTTAGGTCATTTTCGTTCTCCCTACGCTTATTTTTGTCCAATTAGGGTTTTTAACCAATCTTGTGCATCCAATAGGTGTGTTTGTGTCATTGGATGATCAATTAGGTCATTTTCGTCCTCCCTAGGCATATTCTTGTCCAATTAGGGTTTTTAACCAATCTTGTGCATCCAATAGGTGTGTTTGTGTCATTGGATGATCAATTAGGTCATTTTCGTCCTCCCTAGGCATATTCTTGTCCAATTAGGGTTTTTAACCAATCTTGTGCATCCAATAGGTGTGTTTGTGTCATTGGATGATCAATTAGGTCATTTTCGTCCTCCCTAGGCTTATTCTTGCCCAATTTGGGTTTTTAACCAATCTTGTGCATCCAATAAGTTGAGTTGTGTCATTGGATTAGCATTTAGGTCATTTTCGTCCTCCCTAGGCTTATTCTTGTCCAATTAGGGTTTTTAACCAATCTTGTGCATCCAATAAGTTTGTTTGTGTCATTGGATTAACATTTAGGTCATTTTCGTCCTCCCTAGGCTTATTCTTGTCAAATTAGGGTTTTTAACCAATCTTGTGCAACCAAGAAGTTCATTTGAGTCATTGGATTCACATTTAGGTCATTTTCGTCCTATGTAGCCTTATTTATGTGCAATTAGGGTTTTTAACCAATCTTGTGCATCCAATAAGTTCATTTGTGTCATTGGATTAACATTTAGGTCATTTTCGTCCTCCCTAGGCTTATTCTTGTCCAATTAGGGTTTTTAACCAATCTTGTGCATCCAAGAAGTTCATTTGTGTCATTGGATTAACATTTATGTCATTTTCGTCATCCCTAGGCTTATTTATGTGCAATTAGGGTTTTTAACCAATCTTGTGCATCCAAAAAGTTCATTTGAGTCATTGGATTAATATTTAGGTCATTTTCGTCCTCCCTAGGCTTGGATTAACATTTAGGTCATTTTCGTCCTCCGTAGCCTTATTTATGTGCAATTATGGTTTTTAACCAATCTTGTGCATCCAAAAAGTTCATTTGAGTCAATTGATTAATATTTAGGTCATTTTCGTACTTCCTAGGCTTATTTATGTGCAATTAGGGTCTTTAACCAATCTTGTGGATCCAATAAGTTCATTTGTGTCATTAGATTAACATTTAGGTCATTTTCTTCCTCCCTAGGCCTATTCTTCTGCAATTAGGGTTTTCAACCATTCTTGTGCATCCAATAAGTTCATTTGTGTCATTGGATTAACATTTAGGTCATTTTCGTCCTCCCTAGGCTTATTCTTGTCCAATTAGGGATTTTAACCAATCTTGTGCATCCAATAAGTTTGTTTGTGTCATTGGATTAACATTTAGGTCATTTTCGTCCTCCCTAGGCTTATTCTTGTCAAATTAGGGTTTTTAACCAATCTTGTGCAACCAAGAAGTTCATTTGAGTCATTGGATTCACATTTAGGTCATTTTCGTCCTATGTAGCCTTATTTATGTGCAATTAGGGTTTTTAACCAATCTTGTGCATCCAATAAGTTCATTTGTGTCATTGGATTAAGATTTAGGTCATTTTCGTCCTCCCTAGGCTTATTCTTGTCCAATTAGGGTTTTTAACCAATCTTGTGCATCCAACAAGTTCATTTGTGTCATTGGATTAACATTTATGTCATTTTCGTCTTCCCTAGGCTTATTTATGTGCAATTTGGGTTTTTAACCAATCTTGTGCATCCAAAAAGTTCATTTGTGTCATTGGATTAACATTTAGGTCATTTTCGTCCTCCGTAGCCTTATTTATGTGCAATTAGGGTTTTTAACCAACCTTGTGCATCCAAAAAGTTCATTTGAGTCATTGGATTAATATTTAGGTCATTTTCGTCCTCCCTAGGCTTATTTATGTGCAATTAGGTTCTTTAACCAATCTTGTGCATCCAAAAAGTTCATTTGTGTCAATTGATTAACATTTAGGTCATTTTCGTCCTCCGTAGCCTTATATATGTGCAATTAGGGTTTTGAACCAATCTTGTGCATCCAAAAAGTTCAGTTGAGTCATTGGATTAATATTTAGGTCATTTTCGTCCTCCCTAGGCTTGGATTAACATTTAGGTCATTTTCGTCCTCCGTAGCCTTATTTATGTGCAATTAGGGTTTTTAACCAATCTTGTGCATCCAAAAAGTTCATTTGAGTCATTGGATTAATATTTAGGTCATTTTCGTCCTCCCTAGGCTTGGATTAACATTTAGGTCATTTTCGTCCTCCGTAGACTTATTTATGTGCAATTAGGGTTTTTAACCAATCTTGTGCATCCAAGCAGTTCATTTGAGTCAATTGATTAATATTTAGGTCATTTTCGTACTCCCTAGGCTTATTTATGTGCAATTAGGGTCTTTAACCAATCTTGTGCATCCAATAAGTTCATTTGTGTTATTAGATTAACATTTAGGTCATTTTCATTCTCCCTAGGCTTATTCTTCTGCAATTAGGGTTTTCAACCATTCTTGTGCATCCAATAAGTTCATTTGTGTCATTGGATTAACATTTAGGTCATTTTCGTCCTCCCTAGGCTTATTCTTGTCCAATTAGGGGTTTTAACCAATCTTGTGCATCCAATAAGTTCGTTTGTGTCATTGGATTAACATTTAGGTCATTTTCGTCCTCCCTAGGCTTATTCTTGTCAAATTAGGGTTTTTCACCAATCTTGTGCAACCAAGAAGTTCATTTGAGTCATTGGATTCACATTTAGGTCATTTTCGTCCTATGTAGCCTTATTTATGTGCAATTAGGGTTTTTAACCAATCTTGTGCATCCAATAAGTTCAGTTGTGTCATTGGATTAAAATTTAGGTCATTTTCGTCCTCCCTAGGCTTATTCTTGTCCAATTAGGATTTTTAACGAATCTTGTGCATCCAAAAAGTTCATTTGTGTCATTCGATTAACATTTATGTCATTTTCGTCTTCCCTAGGCTTATTTATGTGCAATTAGGGTTTTTAACCAATCTTGTGCATCCAAAAAGTTCATTTGTGTCATTGGATTAACATTTAGGTCATTTTCGCCCTCCATAGCCTTATTTATGTGCAATTAGGGTTTTTAACCAATCTTGCGCATCCAAAAAGTTCATTTGAGTCATTGGATTAAAATTTAGGTCATTTTCGTACTCCCTAGGCTTATTTATGTGCAATTAGGGTCTTTAACCAATCTTGTGCATCCAATAAGTTCATTTGTGTCATTAGATTAACATTTAGATCATTTTCTTCCTCCCTAGGCCTATTCTTCTGCAATTAGGGTTTTTAACCAATCTTGTGCATCCAATAAGTTCATTTGTGTCATTGGATTAACATTTAGGTCATTTTCGTCCTCCCTAGGCTTATTCTTGTCCAATTAGGGGTTTTAACCAATCTTGTGCATCCAATATGTTCGTTTGTGTCAATGGATTAACATTTAGGGCATTTTCGTCCTCCCTAGGCTTATTCTTGTCAAATTAGGGTTTTTAACCAATCTTGTGCATCCAAGAAGTTCATTTGAGTCATTGGATTCACATTTAGGTCATTTTCGTCCTATATAGCCTTATTTATGTGCAATTAGGGTTTTTAACCAATCTTGTGCATCCAATAAGTTCATTTGTGTCATTGGATTAACATTTAGGTCATTTTCGTCCTCCCTAGGCTTATTCTTGTCCAATTAGGGTTTTTAACCAATCTTGTGCATCCAAAAAGTTCGTTTGTGTCATTGGATTAACATTTAGGTCATTTTCGTCATCCGTAGCCTTATTTATGTGCATTTAGGGTTTTTAACCAATCTTGTGCATCCAAAAAGTTCATTTAAGTCATTGGATTAATATTTAGGTCATTTTCGTCCTCCCTAGGCTTATTTATGTGCAATTAGGGTCTTTAACCAATCTTCTGCATTCAATAAGTTCATTTGTGTCATTAGATTAACATTTAGGTCATTTTCGTCCTCCCTAGGTTTATTCTTCTGCAATTAGTGTTTTTAACCAATCTTGTGCATCCAATAAGTTCATTTGTGTCATTGGATTAACATTTAGGTCATTTTCATCCTCCCTAGGCTTATTCTTGTCCAATTAGGGGTTTTAACCAATCTTGTGCATCCAATAAGTTCGTTTGTGTCATTGGATTAACATTTAGGTCATTTTCGTCCTCCGTAGCCTTATTTATGTGCAATTAGGGTTTTTAACCAATCTTGTGCATCCAAAAAGTTCATTTGAGTCATTGGATTAATATTTAGGTCATTTTCGTACTCCCTAGGCTTATTTATGTGCAATTAGGGTCTTTAACCAATCTTTTGCATCCAATAAGTTCATTTGTGTCATTAGATTAACATTTAGGTCATTTTCTTCCTCCCTAGGCCTATTCTTCTGCAATTAGGGTTTTTAACCAATCTTGTGCATCCAATAAGTTTATTTGTGTCATTGGATTAACATTTAGGTCATTTTCGTCCTCCCTAGGCTTATTCTTGTCCAATTAGGGGTTTTAACCAATCTTGTGCATCCAATAAGTTCGTTTGTGTCATTGGATTAACATTTAGGTCATTTTCGTCCTCCCTAGGCTTATTCTTGTCAAATTAGGGTTTTTAACCAATCTTGTGCATCCAAGAAGTTCATTTGAGTCATTGAATTCACATTTAGGTCATTTTCGTCCTATGTAGCCTTATTTATGTGCAATTAGGGTTTTTAACCAATCTTGTGCATCCAAAAAGTTCATTTGTTTCATTGGATTAACATTTATGTCATTTTCGTCTTCCCTATGCTTATTTAAGTACAATTAGGGTTTTTAACCAATCTTGTGCATCCAAAAAGTTCATTTGTGTCTTTGGATTAACATTTAGGTCATTTTCGTTCTCGCAAGGGTTATTTATGTGGCATTAGGGTTTTTAACCAATCTTGTGCATCAAATAAGTTCATTTGTGTCATTGGATTAACATTTAGTTCATTTTTGTCCTCCCTAAGCTTATTCTTGTGCAATTGGGGTTTTTAACCAATCTTGTGCATCCAATAAGTTCATTTGTTTCATTGGATTAACATTTAGGTCATTTTCGTCCTCCCTAGGCTTATTCTTCTACAATTAGGGTTGTTAACCAATCTTGTGCATCCAATAAGTTCATTTGTGTCATTGGATTAACATTTAGGTCATTTTCGTCCTCCATAGCCTTATTTATGTGCAATTAGGGTTTTTAACCAATCTTGTGCATCCAAAAAGTTCATTTGAGTCATTGGATTAATATTTATGTCATTTTCGTCCTCCCTAGGTTTATTTATGTGCAATTAGGGTCTTTAACCAATCTTGTGCATCCAATAAGTTCATTTGTGTCATTAGATTAACATTTAGGTCATTTTCGTCCTCCCTAGGCTTGGATTAACATTTAGGTCATTTTCGTCCTCCGTAGCCTTATTTATGTGCAATTAGGGTTTTTAACCAATCTTGTGCATCCAAAAAGTTCATTTGAGTCATTGGATTAATATTTAGGTCATTTTCGTCCTCCCTAGGCTTGGATTAACATTTAGGTCATTTTCGTCCTCCGTAGCCTTATTTATGTGCAATTATGGTTTTTAACCAATCTTGTGCATCCAAAAAGTTCATTTGAGTCAATTGATTAATATTTAGGTCATTTTCGTACTTCCTAGGCTTATTTATGTGCAATTAGGGTCTTTAACCAATCTTGTGGATCCAATAAGTTCATTTGTGTCATTAGATTAACATTTAGGTCATTTTCTTCCTCCCTAGGCCTATTCTTCTGCAATTAGGGTTTTCAACCATTCTTGTGCATCCAATAAGTTCATTTGTGTCATTGGATTAACATTTAGGTCATTTTCGTCCTCCCTAGGCTTATTCTTGTCCAATTAGGGATTTTAACCAATCTTGTGCATCCAATAAGTTTGTTTGTGTCATTGGATTAACATTTAGGTCATTTTCGTCCTCCCTAGGCTTATTCTTGTCAAATTAGGGTTTTTAACCAATCTTGTGCAACCAAGAAGTTCATTTGAGTCATTGGATTCACATTTAGGTCATTTTCGTCCTATGTAGCCTTATTTATGTGCAATTAGGGTTTTTAACCAATCTTGTGCATCCAATAAGTTCATTTGTGTCATTGGATTAACATTTAGGTCATTTTCGTCCTCCCTAGGCTAATTCTTGTCCAATTAGGGTTTTTAACCAATCTTGTGCATCCAATAAGTTCATTTGTGTCATTGGATGAACATTTAGGTCATTTTCGTCCTCCCTAGGCTTATTCTTGTCCAATTAGGGTTTTTAACCAATCTTGTGCATCCAATAGGTGTGTTTGTGTCATTGGATGAACATTTAGGTCATTTTCGTCCTCCCTAGGTTTATTCTTGTCCAATTAAGGTTTTTAACCAATCTTGTGCACCCAATAAGTTCACTTGTGTCATTGGATAAACATTTAGGTCATTTTCGTCCACCCTAGGCTTATTCTTGTCCAATTAGGGTTTTTAACCAATCTTGTGCATCCAATAGGTGTGTTTGTGTCATTGGATGAACATTTAGGTCATTTTCGTCCTCCCTAGGCTTATTCTTGTCTAATTAGGGTTTCTAACCAATCTTGTGCATCCAATAGGTGTGTTTAGTCATTTGATGAACATTTAGGTCATTTTCGTCCTCCCTAGGCTTATTCTTGTCCAATTAGGGTTTTTAACCAATCTTGTGCATCCAATAAGTTCGTTTGTGTCATTGGATTAACATTTAGGTCATTTTCGTCCTCCCTAGGCTTATTCTTGTCCAATTAGGGTTTTTAACCAATCTTGTGCATCCAATAAGTTGAGTTGTGTCATTGGATTAACATTTAGGTCATTTTCTTCCTCCCTAGGCTTATTCTTGTCCAATTACGGTTTTTAACCAATCTTGTGCATCCAATAAGTTCATTTGTTTCATTGGATTTACATTTAGGTCATTTTCGTCCTCCCTAGGCATATTCTTGTCCAATTAGGGTTTTTAACCAATCTTGTGCATCCAATAGGTGTGTTTGTGTCATCGGATGAACAAGTAGGTCATTTTCGTCCTCCCTAGGCTTATTCTTGTCCAATTAGGGTTTTTAACCAATCTTGTGCATCCAATAACTTTGTTTGTGTCATTGAATTAATATTTAGGTCATTTTCGTCCTCCCTAGGCTTATTCTTGTCCAATTAGGGTTTTTAACCAATCTTGTGCATCCAATAAGTTTGTTTGTGTCATTGGATTAACATTTAGGTCATTTTCGTCCTCCCTAGGCTTATTCTTGTCAAATTAGGGTTTTTAACCAATCTTGTGCAACCAAGAAGTTCATTTGTGTCATTGGATTAAGATTTAGGTCATTTTCGTCCTCCCTAGGCTTATTCTTGTCCAATTAGGGTTTTTAACCAATCTTGTGCATCCAACAAGTTCATTTGTGTCATTGGATTAACATTTATGTCATTTTCGTCTTCCCTAGGCTTATTTATGTGCAATTTGGGTTTTTAACCAATCTTGTGCATCCAAAAAGTTCATTTGTGTCATTGGATTAACATTTAGGTCATTTTCGTCCTCCGTAGCCTTATTTATGTGCAATTAGGGTTTTTAACCAATCTTGTGCATCCAAAAAGTTCATTTGAGTCATTGGATTAATATTTAAGTCATTTTCGAACTCCCTAGGCTTATTTATGTGCAATTAGGTGCTTTAACCAATCTTGTGCATCCAATAAGTTCATTTGTGTCATTAGATTAACATTTAGGTCATTTTCTTCCTCCCTAGGCCTATTCTTCTGCAATTAGGGTTTTTAACCAATCTTGTGCATCCAATAAGTTCATTTGTGTCATTGGATTAACATTTAGGTCATTTTCGTCATCCCTAGGCTTATTCTTGTCCAATTAGGGGTTTTAACCAATCTTGTGCATCCAATAAGTTCGTTTGTGTCATTGGATTAACATTTAGGCCATTTTCGTCCTCCCTAGGCTTATTCTTGTCAAATTAGGGTTTTTAACCAATCTTGTGCATCCAAGAAGTTCATTTGAGTCATTGGATTCACATTTAGGTCATTTTCGTCCTATGTAGCCTTATTTATGTGCAATTAGGGTTTTTAACCAATCTTGTGCATCCAATAAGTTCATTTGTGTCATTAGATTAACATTTAGATCATTTTCTTCCTCCCTAGGCCTATTCTTCTGCAATTAGGGTTTTTAACCAATCTTGTGCATCCAATAAGTTCATTTGTGTCATTGGATTAACATTTAGGTCATTTTCGTCCTCCCTAGGCTTATTCTTGTCCAATTAGGGGTTTTAACCAATCTTGTGCATCCAATAAGTTCGTTTGTGTCATTGGATTAACATTTAGGTCATTTTCGTCCTCCGTAGCCTTATTTATGTGCAATTAGGGTTTTTAACCAATCTTGTGCATCCAAAAAGTTCATTTGAGTCATTGGATTAATATTTAGGTCATTTTCGTACTCCCTAGGCTTATTTATGTGCAATTAGGGTCTTTAACCAATCTTGTGCATCCAATAAGTTCATTTGTGTCATTAGATTAACATTTAGGTAATTTTCTTCCTCCCTAGGTCTATTCTTCTGCAATTAGGGTTTTTAACCAATCTTGTGCATCCAAAAAGTTCATTTGAGTCATTGGATTAATATTTAGGTCATTTTCGTCCTCCCTAGGCTTGGATTAACATTTAGGTCATTTTCGTCCTCCGTAGCCTTATTTATGTGCAATTAAGGTTTTTAACCAATCTTGTGCATCCAAAAACTTCATTTGAGTCATTGGATTAATATTTAGGTCATTTTCGTCCTCCCTAGGCTTGGATTAACATTTAGGTCATTTTCGTCCTCCGTAGCCTTATTTATGTGCAATTAGGGTTTTTAACCAATCTTGTGCATCCAAAAAGTTCATTTGAGTCAATTGATTAATATTTAGGTCATTTTCGTACTCCCTAGGCTTATTTATGTGCAATTAGGGTCTTTAACCAATCTTGTGCATCCAATAAGTTCATTTGTGTTATTAGATTAACATTTAGGTCATTTTCATTCTCCCTAGGCTTATTCTTCTGCAATTAGGGTTTTCAACCATTCTTGTGCATCCAATAAGTTCATTTGTGTCATTGGATTAACATTTAGGTCATTTTCGTCCTCCCTAGGCTTATTCTTGTCCAATTAGGGGTTTTAACTAATCTTGTGCATCCAATAAGTTCGTTTGTGTCATTGGATTAACATTTAGGACATTTTCGTCCTCCCTAGGCTTATTCTTGTCAAATTAGGGTTTTTCACCAATCTTGTGCAACCAAGAAGTTCATTTGAGTCATTGGATTCACATTTAGGTCATTTTCGTCCTATGTAGCCTTATTTATGTGCAATTAGGGTTTTTAACCAATCTTGTGCATCCAATAAGTTCAGTTGTGTCATTGGATTAAAATTTAGGTCATTTTCGTCCTCCCTAGGCTTATTCTTGTCCAATTAGGATTTTTAACGAATCTTGTGCTTCCAAAAAGTTCATTTGTGTCATTGGATTAACATTTATGTCATTTTCGTCTTCCGTAGGCGTATTTATGTGCAATTAGGGTTTTTAACCAATCTTGTGCATCCAAAAAGTTCATTTGTGTCATTGGATTAACAGTTAGGTCATTTTCGCCCTCCGTAGCCTTATTTATGTGCAATTAGGGTTTTTAACCAATCTTGCGCATCCAAAAAGTTCATTTGAGTCATTGGATTAATATTTAGGTCATTTTCGTACTCCCTAGGCTTATTTATGTGCAATTAGGGTCTTTAACCAGTCTTGTGCATCCAATAAGTTCATTTGTGTCATTAGATTAACATTTAGATCATTTTCTTCCTCCCTAGGCCTATTCTTCTGCAATTAGGGTTTTTAACCAATCTTGTGCATCCAATAAGTTCATTTGTGTCATTGGATTAACATTTAGGTCATTTTCGTCCTCCCTAGGCTTATTCTTGTCCAATTAGGGGTTTTAACCAATCTTGTGCATCCAATAAGTTCGTTTGTGTCAATGGATTAACATTTAGGGCATTTTCGTCCTCCCTAGGCTTATTCTTGTCAAATTAGGGTTTTTAACCAATCTTGTGCATCCAAGAAGTTCATTTGAGTCATTGGATTCACATTTAGGTCATTTTCGTCCTATGTAGCCTTATTTATGTGCAATTAGGGTTTTTAACCAATCTTGTGCATCCAATAAGTTCATTTGTGTCATTGGATTAACATTTAGGTCATTTTCGTCCTCCCTAGGCTTATTCTTGTGCAATTAGGGTTTTTAACCAATCTTGTGCATCCAAAAAGTTCATTTGTGTCATTGGATTAACATTTATGTCATTTTCGTCTTCCCTAGGCTTATTTATGTGCAATTAGGGTTTTTAACCAATCTTGTGCATCCAAAAAGTTCATTTGTGTCATTGGATTAACATTTAGGTCATTTTCGTCCTCCGTAGCCTTATTTATGTGCAATTAGGGTTTTTAACCAATCTTGTGCATCCAAAAAGTTCATTTGAGTCACTGGATTAATATTTAGGTCATTTTCGTACTCCCTAGGCTTATTTATGTGCAATTAGGTTCTTTAACCAATCTTGTGCATCCAAAAAGTTCATTTGTGTCAATTGATTAACATTTAGGTCATTTTCGTCCTCCGTAGCCTTATTTATGTGCAATTAGGGTTTTTAACCAATCTTGTGCATCCAAAAAGTTCATTTGAGTCATTGGATTAATATTTAGGTCATTTTCGTCCTCCCTAGGCTTGGATTAACATTTAGGTCATTTTCGTCCTCCGTAGCCTTATTTATGTGCAATTAGGGTTTTTAACCAATCTTGTGCATCCAAAAAGTTCATTTGAGTCAATTGATTAATATTTAGGTCATTTTCGTACTCCCTAGGCTTATTTATGTGCAATTAGGGTCTTTAACCAATCTTGTGGATCCAATAAGTTCATTTGTGTCATTAGATTAACATTTAGGTCATTTTCTTCCTCCCTAGGCCTATTCTTCTGCAATTAGGGTTTTTAACCAATCTTGTGCATCCAATAAGTTCATTTGTGTCATTGGATTTACATTTAGGTCATTTTCGTCCTCCCTAGGCTTATTCTTGTCCAATTAGGGGTTTTAACCAATCTTGTGCATCCAATAAGTTCGTTTGTGTCATTGGATTAACATTTAGGTCATTTTCGTCCTCCCTTGGCTTATTCTTGTCAAATTAGGGTTTTAAACCAATCTTGTGCATCCAAGAAGTTCATTTGAGTCATTGAATTCACATTTAGGTCATTTTCGTCCTATGTAGCCTTATTTATGTGCAATTAGGGTTTTTAACCAATCTTGTGCATCCAATAAGTTCATTTGTGTCATTGGATTAATATTTAGGTCATTTTCGTCTTCCCTAGGCTTATTCTTGTCCAATTAGGGTTTTTAACCAATCTTGTGCATCCAAAAAGTTCATTTGTTTCATTGGATTAACATTTATGTCATTTTCGTCTTCCCTATGCTTATTTATGTACAATTAGGGTTTTTAACCAATCTTGTGCATCCAAAAAGTTCATTTGTGTCTTTGGATTAACATTTAGGTCATTTTCGTTCTCGCAAGGGTTATTATTGTGCAATTAGGTTTTTTAACCAATCTTGTGCATCAAATAAGTTCATTTGTGTCATTGGATTAACATTTAGTTCATTTTTGTCCTCCCTAAGCTTATTCTTGTGCAATTGGGGTTTTTATCCAATCTTGTGCATCCAATAAGTTCATTTGTTTCATTGGATTAACATTTAGGTCATTTCCGTCCTCCCTAGGCTTATTCTTCTACAATTAGGGTTGTTAACCAATCTTGTGCTTCCAATAAGTTCATTTGTGTCATTGGATTAACATTTAGGTCATTTTCGTCCTCCATAGCCTTATTTATGTGCAATTAGGGTTTTTAACCAATCTTGTGCGTCCAAAAAGTTCATTTGAGTCATTGGATTAATATTTATGTCATTTTCGTCCTCCCTAGGCTAATTTATGTGCAATTAGGGTCTTTAACCAATCTTGTGCATCCAATAAGTTCATTTGTGTCATTAGATTAACATTTAGTTCATTTTCGTCCTCCCTAGGCTTATTCTTCTGCAATTAAGGTTTTCAACCATTCTTATGCATCCAATAAGTTCATTTGTGTCATTGGATTAACATTTAGGTCATTTTCGTCCTCCCTAGGCTTATTCTTGTCCAATTAGGGATTTTAACCAATCTTGTGCATCCAATAAGTTTGTTTGTGTCATTGGATTAACATTTAGGTCATTTTCGTCCTCCCTAGGCTTATTCTTGTCAAATTAGGGTTTTTAACCAATCTTGTGCAACCAAGAAGTTCATTTGAGTCATTGGATTCACATTTAGGTCATTTTCGTCCTATGTAGCCTTATTTATGTGCAATTAGGGTTTTTAACCAATCTTGTGCATCCAATAAGTTCATTTGTGTCATTGGATTAACATTTAGGTCATTTTCGTCCTCCCTAGGCTTATTCTTGTCCAATTAGGGTTTTTAACCAATCTTGTGCATCCAAGAAGTTCATTTGTGTCATTGGATTAACATTTATGTCATTTTCGTCATCCCTAGGCTTATTTATGTGCAATTAGGGTTTTTAACCAATCTTGTGCATCCAAAAAGTTCATTTGAGTCATTGGATTAATATTTAGGTCATTTTCGTCCTCCCTAGGCTTGGATTAACATTTAGGTCATTTTCGTCCTCCGTAGCCTTATTTATGTGCAATTATGGTTTTTAACCAATCTTGTGCATCCAAAAAGTTCATTTGAGTCAATTGATTAATATTTAGGTCATTTTCGTACTTCCTAGGCTTATTTATGTGCAATTAGGGTCTTTAACCAATCTTGTGGATCCAATAAGTTCATTTGTGTCATTAGATTAACATTTAGGTCATTTTCTTCCTCCCTAGGCCTATTCTTCTGCAATTAGGGTTTTCAACCATTCTTGTGCATCCAATAAGTTCATTTGTGTCATTGGATTAACATTTAGGTCATTTTCGTCCTCCCTAGGCTTATTCTTGTCCAATTAGGGATTTTAACCAATCTTGTGCATCCAATAAGTTTGTTTGTGTCATTGGATTAACATTTAGGTCATTTTCGTCCTCCCTAGGCTTATTCTGGTCAAATTAGGGTTTTTAACCTATCTTGTGCAACCAAGAAGTTCATTTGAGTCATTGGATTCACATTTATGTCATTTTCGTCCTATGTAGCCTTATTTATGTGCAATTAGGGTTTTTAACCAATCTTGTGCATCCAATAAGTTCATTTGTGTCATTGGATTAACATTTAGGTCATTTTCGTCCTCCCTAGGCTTATTCTTGTCCAATTAGGGTTTTTAACCAATCTTGTGCATCCAAAAAGTTCATTTGTGTCATTGGATTAACATTTATGTCATTTTCGTCTTCCCTAGGCTTATTTATGTGCAATTAGGGTTTTTAACCAATCTTGTGCATCCAATAAGTTCATTTGTGTCATTGGATTAACATTTAGGTCATTTTCGTCCTCCCTAGGCTTATTCTTGTCCAATTAGGGGTTTTAACCAATCTTGTGCATCCAATAAGTTCGTTTGTGTCATTGGATTAACATTTAGGTCATTTTCGTCCTCCCTAGGCTTATTCTTGTCAAATTAGGGTTTTTACCCAATCTTGTGCTACCAAGAAGTTCATTTGTGTCATTGGATTCACATTTTGGTTATTTTCGTCCTCCATAGCCTTATTTATGTGCAATTAGGGTTTTTAACCAATCTTGTGCATCCAAAAAGTTCATTTGAGTCATTGGATTAATATTTAGGTCATTTTCGTCCTCCCTAGGCTTATTTATGTGCAATTAGGGTCTTTAACCAATCTTGTGCATCCAATAAGTTCATTTGTGTTATTAGATTAACATTTAGGTCATTTTCGTTCTCCCTAGGCTTATTCTTCTGCAATTAGGGTTTTCAACCATTCTTGTGCATCCAATAAGTTCATTTGTGTCATTGGATTAACATTTAGGTCATTTTCGTCCACCCTAGGCTTATTCTTGTCCAATTAGGGGTTTTAACTAATCTTGTGCATCCAATAAGTTCGTTTGTGTCATTGGATTAACATTTAGGACATTTTCGTCCTCCCTAGGCTTATTCTTGTCAAATTAGGGTTTTTCACCAATCTTGTGCAACCAAGAAGTTCATTTGAGTCATTGGATTCACATTTAGGTCATTTTCGTCCTATGTAGCCTTATTTATGTGCAATTAGGGTTTTTAACCAATCTTGTGCATCCAATAAGTTCAGTTGTGTCATTGGATTAAAATTTAGGTCATTTTCGTCCTCCCTAGGCTTATTCTTGTCCAATTAGGATTTTTAACGAATCTTGTGCTTCCAAAAAGTTCATTTGTGTCATTGGATTAACATTTATGTCATTTTCGTCTTCCGTAGGCGTATTTATGTGCAATTAGGGTTTTTAACCAATCTTGTGCATCCAAAAAGTTCATTTGTGTCATTGGATTAACAGTTAGGTCATTTTCGCCCTCCGTAGCCTTATTTATGTGCAATTAGGGTTTTTAACCAATCTTGCGCATCCAAAAAGTTCATTTGAGTCATTGGATTAATATTTAGGTCATTTTCGTACTCCCTAGGCTTATTTATGTGCAATTAGGGTCTTTAACCAGTCTTGTGCATCCAATAAGTTCATTTGTGTCATTAGATTAACATTTAGATCATTTTCTTCCTCCCTAGGCCTATTCTTCTGCAATTAGGGTTTTTAACCAATCTTGTGCATCCAATAAGTTCATTTGTGTCATTGGATTAACATTTAGGTCATTTTCGTCCTCCCTAGGCTTATTCTTGTCCAATTAGGGTTTTTAACCAATCTTGTGCATCCAATAAGTTCGTTTGTGTCAATGGATTAACATTTAGGGCATTTTCGTCCTCCCTAGGCTTATTCTTGTCAAATTAGGGTTTTTAACCAATCTTGTGCATCCAAGAAGTTCATTTGAGTCATTGGATTCACATTTAGGTCATTTTCGTCCTATGTAGCCTTATTTATGTGCAATTAGGGTTTTTAACCAATCTTGTGCATCCAATAAGTTCATTTGTGTCATTGGATTAACATTTAGGTCATTTTCGTCCTCCCTAGGCTTATTCTTGTCAAATTAGGGTTTTTAACCAATCTTGTGCATCCAAAAAGTTCGTTTGTGTCATTGGATTAACATTTAGGTCATTTTCGTCATCCGTAGCCTTATTTATGTGCATTTAGGGTTTTTAACCAATCTTGTGCATCCAAAAAGTTCATTTAAGTCATTGGATTAATATTTAGGTCATTTTCGTCCTCCCTAGGCTTATTTATGTGCAATTAGGGTCTTTAACCAATCTTCTGCATTCAATAAGTTCATTTGTGTCATTAGATTAACATTTAGGTCATTTTCGTCCTCCCTAGGTTTATTCTTCTGCAATTAGTGTTTTTAACCAATCTTGTGCATCCAATAAGTTCATTTGTGTCATTGGATTAACATTTAGGTCATTTTCATCCTCCCTAGGCTTATTCTTGTCCAATTAGGGGTTTTAACCAATCTTGTGCATCCAATAAGTTCGTTTGTGTCATTGGATTAACATTTAGGTCATTTTCGTCCTCCGTAGCCTTATTTATGTGCAATTAGGGTTTTTAACCAATCTTGTGCATCCAAAAAGTTCATTTGAGTCATTGGATTAATATTTAGGTCATTTTCGTACTCCCTAGGCTTATTTATGTGCAATTAGGGTCTTTAACCAATCTTGTGCATCCAATAAGTTCATTTGTGTCATTAGATTAACATTTAGGTCATTTTGTTCCTCCCTAGGCCTATTCTTCTGCAATTAGGGTTTTTAACGAATCTTGTGCATCCAATAAGTTCATTTGTGTCATTGGATTAACATTTAGGTCATTTTCGTCCTCCCTAGGCTTATTCTTGTCCAATTAGGGGTTTTAACCAATCTTGTGCATCCAATAAGTTCGTTTGTGTCATTGGATTAACATTTAGGTCATTTTCGTCCTCCCTAGGCTTATTCTTGTCAAATTAGGGTTTTTAACCAATCTTGTGCATCCAAGAAGTTCATTTGAGTCATTGAATTCACATTTAGGTCATTTTCGTCCTATGTAGCCTTATTTATGTGCAATTAGGGTTTTTAACCAATCTTGTGCATCCAAAAAGTTCATTTGTTTCATTGGATTAACATTTATGTCATTTTCGTCTTCCCTATGCTTATTTAAGTACAATTAGGGTTTTTAACCAATCTTGTGCATCCAAAAAGTTCATTTGTGTCTTTGGATTAACATTTAGGTCATTTTCGTTCTCGCAAGGGTTATTTATGTGGCATTAGGGTTTTTAACCAATGTTGTGCATCAAATAAGTTCATTTGTGTCATTGGATTAACATTTAGTTCATTTTTGTCCTCCCTAAGCTTATTCTTGTGCAATTGGGGTTTTTAACCAATCTTGTGCATCCAATAAGTTCATTTGTTTCATTGGATTAACATTTAGGTCATTTTCGTCCTCCCTAGGCTTATTCTTCTACAATTAGGGTTTTTAACCAATCTTGTGCATCCAATAAGTTCATTTGTGTCATTGGATTAACATTTAGGTCATTTTCGTCCTCCCTAGGCTTATTCTTGTCCAATTAGGGGTTTTAACCAATCTTGTGCATCCAATAGGTGTGTTTGTGTCATTGGATGAACATTTAGGTCATTTTCGTCCTCCCTAGTCTTATTCTTGTCCAATTAGGGTTTTAAGCAATCTTGTGCATCCAATATGTGGGTTTGTGTCATTGGATGAACGTTTAGGTCATTTTCGTCCTCCCTATGCTTATTCTTGTCCAATTAGGGTTTTTAACCAATCTTGTGGATCCAATAAGTTCATTTGTGTTATTGGATGAACATTTAGGTCATTTTCGTCCTCCCTAGTCTTATTCTTGTCGAATTAGGGTTTTTATGCAATCTTGTGCATCCAATAGGTGTGTTTGTGTCATTGGAGGAACATTTAGGTCATTTTCGTCCTCCCTAGTCTTATTCTTGTCTAATTAGGGTTTTTATGCAATCTTGTGGATCCAATAAGTTCATTTGTGTTATTGGACGAACATTTAGGTCATTTTCGTACTCCCTACGCTTATTCTTGTCCAATTAGGGTTTTTAACCAATCTTGTGCATCCAATAAGTTCATTTGTGTCATTGGATGAACATTTAGGTCATTTTCGTCCTCCCTAGGCTTATTCTTGTCCAATTAGGGTTTTTAACCAATCTTGTGCATCCAATAAGTTCATTTGTGTCATTGGATGAACATTTAGGTCATTTTCGTCCTCCCTAGGCTTATTCTTGTCCAATTAGGGTTTTTATGCAATCTTGTGCATCCAATAGTTGTGTTTGTGTCATTGGACGAACATTTTGGTCATTTTCGTCCTCCCTAGGCTTATTCTTGTCCAATTAGGGTTTTTAACCAATCTTGTGCATCCAATAAGTTCATTTGTGTCATTGGACGAACATTTAGGTCATTTTCGTCCTCCCTAGGCTTATTCTGGTCCAATTAGGGTTTTTAACCAATCTTGTGCATCCAATAAGTTCATTTGTGTCATTGGATGAACATTTAGGTCATTTTTGTTTTCCTAGGCTTATTCTGGTCCAATTAGGGTTTTTTACCAATCTTGTGCATCCAATAAGTTCATTTGTGTCATTGGATGAACATTTAGGTCATTTTCGTCCTCCCTAGGCTTATTCTTGTCCAATTAGGGTTTTTAACCAATCTTGTGCATCCAATAAGTTCATTTGTGTCATTGGATGAACATTTAGGTCATTTTCTTCCTCCCTAGGCTTATTCTTGTCCAATTAGGGTTTTTAACCAATCTTGTGCATCCAATAGGTGCGTTAGTGTCATTGGACGAACATTTAGGTCATTTTCGTCCTCCCTAGGCTTATTCTTGTCCAATTAGGGTTTTTAACCAATCTTGTGCATCCAATAAGTTCATTTGTGTCATTGGATGAACATTTAGGTCATTTTCGTCCTCCCTAGGCTTATTCTTGTCCAATTAGGGTTTTTAACCAATCTTGTGCATCCAATAAGTTCATTTGTGTCATTGGACGAACATTTAGGTCATTTTCGTTGTCCCTAGGCTTATTTTTGTCCAAGTAGGGTTTTTAACCAATCTTGTGCATCCAATACGTGTGTTTGTGTCATTGGATAAACATTTAGGTCATTTTCGTCCTCCCTAGTCTTATTCTTGTCCAATTAGGGTTTTTGTATAATCTTGTGCATCCAATAGGTGTGTTTGTGTCATTGGACGAACATTTAGGTTATTTTCGTCCTCCCAAGGCTTATTCTTGTCCAATTAGGGTTTTTAACCAACATTGTGCATCCAATAAGTTCATTTGTGTCATTGATTGAAAATTTAGGTAATTTTCGTCCTCCCTAGGCTTATTCTTGTCCAATTAGGGTTTTTAACCAACCTTGTGCATCCAATAAGTTCATTTGTGTCATTGGAGGAACATTTAGGTCATTTTCGTCCTTCCTAGGCTTATTCTTGTCCAATTAGGCTTTTTAGCCAATCTTGTGCATCCAATAAATTCATTTGTGTCATTGGAGGAACATTTAGGTAATTTTCGTCCTCCCTAGTCTTATTCTTGTCCAATTAGGGTTTTTATGCAATCTTGTGTATCCAATAGGTGTGTTTGTCTCATTAGACGAACATTTAGGTCATTTTCGTCCTCTCTAGGCTTATTCTTGTCCAATTAGTGTTTTTAACCAATCATGTGCATCCAATAAGTTCATTTGTGTCATTGGATGAACATTTAGGTCATTCTCGTCCTCCCTAGGCTTATTCTTGTCCAATTAGGGTTTTTAACCAATCTTGTGCATCCAATAAGTTTATTTGTGTCATTGGATGAACATTTAGGTCATTTTCGTCTTCCCTAGGCTTATTCTTGTCCAATTAGGGTTTTTATGCAATCTTGTGCATCCAATAGGTGTGTATGTGTCATTGGACGAACATTTAGGTCATTTTCGTCCTCCCTAGGCTTATTCTTGTCCAATTAGGGTTTTTAACCAATCTTGTGCATCCAATAGTTGTGTTTGTGTCATTGGAGGAACATTTAGTCATTTTCGTCCTCCCTAGTCTTATTCTTGTCCAATTAGGGTTTTTATGCAATCTTGTGCATCCAGTAGGTGTGTTTGAGTCATTGGACGAACATTTAGGTCATTTTCGTCCTCCCTAGGCTTATTCTTGTCCAATTAGGGTTTTTGACCAACCTTGTGCATCCAATAAGTTCATTTGTGTCATTGGAGGAACATTTAGGTCATTTTCGTCCTCCCTAGTCTTATTCTTGTCCAATTAGGGTTTTTATGCAATCTTGTGCATCCAATAGGTGTGTTTGTGTCATTGGACGAACCTTTAGGTCATTTTCGTCTTCCCTAGGCTTATTCTTTTCCAATTAGGGATTTTAACCAATCTTGTGCATCCAATAAGTTCATTTGTGTCATTGGATGAACATTTAGGTCATTTTCGTCCTCCCTAGGCTTATTCTTGTCCAATTAGGGTTTTTAACCAATCTTGTGCATCCAATAAGTTCATTTGTGTCATTGGATGAACATTTAGGTCATTTTCGTCCTCCCTAGGCTTATTCTTGTCCAATTAGGGTTTTTAACCAATCTTGTGCATCCAATAAGTTCATTTGTGTCGTTGGATTAACAATTAGGTCATTTTCGTCCTCCCTAGGCTTATTCTTGTCCAATTAGGGTTTTTAACCAATCTTGTGCATCCAATAAGTTCATTTGTGTCATTGGATTAACATTTAGGTCATTTTCGTCCTCCCTAGGCTTATTCTTCTGCAATTAGGGTTTTTAACCAATCTTGTGCATCCAATAAGTTCGTTTGTGTCATTTGATTAACATTTAGGTCATTTTTGTCCTCCCTAGGCTTATTCTTGTCAAATTAGGGTTTTTAACAAATCTTGTGCATCCAAGAAGTTCATTTGAGTCATTGGATTCACATTTAGGTCATTTTCGTCCTATGTAGCCTTATTTATGTTCAATTAGGGTTTTTAACCAATCTTGTGCATCCAATAAGTTCATTTGTGTCATTGGATTAACATTTAGGTCATTTTCGTCCTCCCTAGGCTTATTCTTGTCCAATTAGGGTTTTTAACCAATCTTGTGCATCCAAAAAGTTCATTTGTGTCATTGGATTAACATTTATGTCATTTTCGTCTTCCCTGGGCTTATTTATGTGCAATTAGGGTTTTTAACCAATCTTGTGCATCCAAAAAGTTCATTTGTGTCATTGGATTAACATTTAGGTCATTTTCGTCCTCCGTAGCCTTATTTATGTGCAATTAGGGTTTTTAACCAATCTTGTGCATCCAAAAAGTTCATTTGAGTCACTGGATTAATATTTAGGTCATTTTCGTACTCCCTAGGCTTATTTATGTGCAATTAGGTTCTTTAACCAATCTTGTGCATCCAAAAAGTTCATTTGTGTCAATTGATTAACATTTAGGTCATTTTCGTCCTCCGTAGCCTTATTTATGTGCAATTAGGGTTTTTAACCAATCTTGTGCATCCAAAAAGTTCATTTGAGTCATTGGATTAATATTTAAGTCATTTTCGTCCTCCCTAGGCTTGGATTAACATTTAGGTCATTTTCGTCCTCCGTAGCCTTATTTATGTGCAATTAGGGTTTTTAACCAATCTTGTGCATCCAAAAAGTTCATTTGAGTCATTGGATTAATATTTAGGTCATTTTCGTACTCCCTAGGCTTATTTATGTGCAATTAGGGTCTTTAACCAATCTTGTGCATCCAATAAGTTCATTTGTGTCATTAGATTAACATTTAGGTAATTTTCTTCCTCCCTAGGTCTATTCTTCTGCAATTAGGGTTTTTAACCAATCTTGTGCATCCAAAAAGTTCATTTGAGTCATTGGATTAATATTTAGGTCATTTTCGTCCTCCCTAGGCTTGGATTAACATTTAGGTCATTTTCGTCCTCCGTAGCCTTATTTATGTGCAATTAAGGTTTTTAACCAATCTTGTGCATCCAAAAAGTTCATTTGAGTCATTGGATTAATATTTAGGTCATTTTCGTCCTCCCTAGGCTTGGATTAACATTTAGGTCATTTTCGTCCTCCGTAGCCTTATTTATGTGCAATTAGGGTTTTTAACCAATCTTGTGCATCAAAAAAGTTCATTTGAGTCATTGGATTAATATTTAGGTCATTTTCGTACTCCCTAGGCTTATTTATGTGCAATTAGGGTCTTTAACCAATCTTGTGCATCCAATAAGTTCATTTGTGTCATTAGATTAACATTTATGTCATTTTCTTCCTCCCTAGGCCTATTCTTCTGCAATTAGGGTTTTTAACCAATCTTGTGCATCCAATAAGTTCATTTGTGTCATTGGATTAACATTTAGGTCATTTTCGTCTTCCCTAGGCTTATTCTTATCCAATTAGGGTTTTTAACCAATCTTGTGCATCCAAAAAGTTTATTTGTTTCATTGGATTAACATTTATGTCATTTTCGTCTTCCCTATGCTTATTTAAGTACAATTAGGGTTTTTAACCAATCTTGTGCATCCAAAAAGTTCATTTGTGTCTTTGGATTAACATTTAGGTCATTTTCGTTCTCGCAAGGGTTATTATTGTGCAATTAGGGGTTTTAACCAATCTTGTGCATCAAATAAGTTCATTTGTGTCATTGGATTAACATTTAGTTCATTTTTGTCCTCCCTAAGCTTATTCTTGTGCAATTGGGGTTTTTAACCAATCTTGTGCATCCAATAAGTTCATTTGTTTCATTGGATTAACATTTAGGTCATTTTCGTCCTCCCTAGGCTTATTCTTCTACAATTAGGGTTTTTAACCAATCTTGTGCATCCAATAAGTTCATTTGTGTCATTTGATTAACATTTAGGTCATTTTCGTCCTCCATAGCCTTATTTATGTGCAATTAGGGTTTTTAACCAATCTTGTGCATCAAAAAAGTTCATTTGAGTCATTGGATTAATATTTAGGTCATTTTCGTCCTCCCTAGGCTTATTTATGTGCAATTAGAGTCTTTAACCAATCTTGTGCATCCAATAAGTTCATTTGTGTCATTAGATTAACATTTAGGTCATTTTCGTCCTCCCTAGGCTTATTCTTCTGCAATTAAGGTTTTCAACCATTCTTGTGCATCCAATAAGTTCATTTGTGTCATTGGATTAACATTTAGGTCATTTTTGTCCTCCCTAGGCTTATTCTTGTCCAATTAGGGATTTTAACCAATCTTGTGCATCCAATAAGTTTGTTTGTGTCATTGGATTAACATTTAGGTCATTTTCGTCCTCCCTAGGCTTATTCTTGTCAAATTAGGGTTTTTAACCAATCTTGTGCAACCAAGAAGTTCATTTGAGTCATTGGATTCACATTTAGGTCATTTTCGTCCTATGTAGCCTTATTTATGTGCAATTAGGGTTTTTAACCAATCTTGTGCATCCAATAAGTTCATTTGTTTCATTGGATTAATATTTAGGTCATTTTCGTCCTCCCTAGGCTTATTCTTGTCCAATTAGGGTTTTTAACCAATCTTGTGCATCCAAAAAGTTCATTTGTGTCATTGGATTAACATTTCTGTCATTTTCGTCTTCCCTAGGCTTATTTATGTGCAATTAGGGTTTTTAACCAATCTTGTGCATCCAAAAAGTTCATTTGTGTCATTGGATTAACATTTAGGTCATTTTCGTCCTCCGTAGCCTTATTTATGTGCAATTAGGGTTTTTAACCAATCTTGTGCATCCAAAAAGTTCATTTGAGTCATTGGATTAATATTTAGGTCATTTTCGTACTCCCTAGGCTTATTTATGTGCAATTAGGTTCTTTAACCAATCTTGTGCATCCAATAAGTTCATTTGTGTCATTAGATTAACATTTAGGTCATTTTCTTCCTCCCAAGGCCTATTCTTCTGCAATTAGGGTTTTTAACCATTCTTGTGCATCCAATAAGTTCGTGTGTGTCATTGGATTAACATTTAGGTCATTTTCGTCCTCCCTAGGCTTATTCTTGTCCAATTAGGGTTTTTAACCAATCTTGTGCATCCAAAAAGTTCATTTTTTCATTGGATTAACATTTATGTCATTTTCGTCCTCCCTAGGCTTATTTATGTGCAATTAGGGTTTTTAACCAATCTTGTGCATCCAATAAGTTCGTTTGTGTCATTGGATTAACATTTAGGTCATTTTCGTCCTCCCTAGGCTTATTCTTGTCCAATTAGGGTTTTTAACCAATCTTGTGCATCCAAAAAGTTCATTTTTTCATTGGATTAACAATTATGTCATTTTCGTCCTCCCTAGGCTTATTTATGTGCAATTAGGGTTTTTAACCAATCTTGTGCATCCAATAAGTTCGTTTGTGTCATTGGATTAACATTTATGTCATTTTCGTCCTCCCTAGGCTTATTTATGTGCAATTAGGGTTTTTAACCAATCTTGTGCATCCAATAAGTTCGTTTATGTCATTGGATTAACATTTAGGTCATTTTCGTCCTCCCTAGGCTTATTTATGTGCAATTAGGTTTTTTAACCAATCTTGTCCATCCAATAAGTTCATTTGTGTCATTGGATTAACATTTAGGTCATTTTCGTCCTCCCTAGGCTTATTCTTGTCCAATTAGGGTTTTTAACCAATCTTGTGCATCCAAAAAGTTCTATTTTTCATTGGATTAACATTTATGTCATTTTCGTCCTCCCTAGGCTTATTTATGTGCAATTAGGGTTTTTAACCAATCTTGTGCATCCAATAAGTTCGTTTGTGTCATTGGAATAACATTTAGGTCATTTTCGTCCTCCCTAGGCTTATTCTTGTCCAATTAGGGGTTTTAACCAATCTTGTGCATCCAATAAGTTCGTTTGTGTCATTGGATTAACATTTAGGTCATTTTCGTCCTCCCTAGGCTTATTCTTGTCAAATTAGGGTTTTTAACCAATCTTGTGAATCCAAAAAGTTCATTTTTTCATTGGATTAACATTTATGTCATTTTCGTCCTCCCTAGGCTTATTTATGTGCAATTAGGGTTTTTAACCAATCTTGTGCATCCAATAAGTTCGTTTGTGTCATTGGATTAACATTTAGGTCATTTTCGTCCTCCCTAGGCTTATTCTTGTCCAATTGGGTTTTTAACCAATCTTGTGCATCCAAAAAGTTCTTTTTTTCATTGGATTAACATTTATGTCATTTTCGTCCTCCCTAGGCTTATTTATGTGCAATTAGGGTTTTTAACCAATCTTGTGCATCCAATAAGTTCGTTTCTGTCATTGGAATAACATTTAGGTCATTTTCGTCCTCCCTAGGCTTATTCTTGTCAAATTAGGGTTTTTAACCAATCTTGTGCATCCAAAAAGTTCATTTTTTCATTGGATTAACATTTATGTCATTTTCGTCCTCCCTAGGCTTATTTATGTGCAATTAGGGTTTTTAACCAATCTTGTGCATCCAATAAGTTCGTTTGTGTCATTGGATTAACATTTAGGTCATTTTCGTCCTCCCTAGGCTTATTCTTGTCCAATTAGGGTTTTTAACCAATCTTGTGCATCCTAAAAGTTCATTTTTTCATTGGATTAACATTTATGTCATTTTCGTCCTCCCTAGACTTATTTATGTGCAATTAGGGTTTTTAACCAATCTTGTGCATCCAATAAGTTCGTTTGTGTCATTGGATTAACATTTATGTCATTTTCGTCCTCCCGAGGCTTATTTATGTGCAATTAGGGTTTTTAACCAATCTTGTGCATCCAATAAGTTCGTTTCTGTCATTGGATTAACATTTAGGTCATTTTCGTCCTCCCTAGGCTTATTTATGTGCAATTAGATTTTTTAACCAATCTTGTCCATCCAATAAGTTCATTTTTGTCATTGGATTAACATTTAGGTCATTTTCGTCCTCCCTAGGCTTATTCTTGTCCAATTAGGGTTTTTAACCAATCTTGTGCATCCAAAAAGTTCATTTTTTCATTGGATTAACAATTATGTCATTTTCGTCCTCCCTAGGCTTATTTATGTGCAATTAGGGTTTTCAACCAATCTTGTGCATCCAATAAGTTCGTTTGTGTCATCGGATTAACATTTATGTCATTTTTGTCCTCCCTAGGCTTATTCTTGTCCAATTAGGGGTTTTAACCAATCTTGTGCATCCAATAAGTTCGTTTGTGTCATTGGATTAACATTTAGGTCATTTTCGTCCTCCCTAGGCTTATTCTTGTCAAATTAGGGTTTTTAACCAATCTTGTGCATCCAAAAAGTTCATTTTTTCATTGGATTAACATTTATGTCATTTTCGTCCTCCCTAGGCTTATTTATGTGCAATTAGGGTTTTTAACCAATCTTGTGCATCCAATAAGTTCGTTTGTGTCATTGGATTAACATTTAGGTCATTTTCGTCCTCCCTAGGCTTATTCTTGTCCAATTAGGGTTTTTAACCAATCTTGTGCATCCAATAAGTTTGTTTGTGTCATTGGATTAACATTTAGGTCATTTTCGTCCTCCCTAGGCTTATTCTTGTCAAATTAGGGTTTTTAACCAATCTTGTGCAACCAAGAAGTTCATTTGAGTCATTGGATTCACATTTAGGTCATTTTCGTCCTATGTAGCCTTATTTATGTGCAATTAGGGTTTTTAACCAATCTTGTGCATCCAATAAGTTCATTTGTGTCATTGGATTAACATTTAGGTCATTTTCGTCCTCCCTAGGCTTATTCTTGTCCAATTAGGGTTTTTAACCAATCTTGTGCATCCAAGAAGTTCATTTGTGTCATTGGATTAACATTTATGTCATTTTCGTCATCCCTAGGCTTATTTATGTGCAATTAGGGTTTTTAACCAATCTTGTGCATCCAAAAAGTTCATTTGAGTCATTGGATTAATATTTAGGTCATTTTCGTCCTCCCTAGGCTTGGATTAACATTTAGGTCATTTTCGTCCTCCGTAGCCTTATTTATGTGCAATTATGGTTTTTAACCAATCTTGTGCATCCAAAAAGTTCATTTGAGTCAATTGATTAATATTTAGGTCATTTTCGTACTTCCTAGGCTTATTTATGTGCAATTAGGGTCTTTAACCAATCTTGTGGATCCAATAAGTTCATTTGTGTCATTAGATTAACATTTAGGTCATTTTCTTCCTCCCTAGGCCTATTCTTCTGCAATTAGGGTTTTCAACCATTCTTGTGCATCCAATAAGTTCATTTGTGTCATTGGATTAACATTTAGGTCATTTTCGTCCTCCCTAGGCTTATTCTTGTCCAATTAGGGATTTTAACCAATCTTGTGCATCCAATAAGTTTGTTTGTGTCATTGGATTAACATTTAGGTCATTTTCGTCCTCCCTAGGCTTATTCTGGTCAAATTAGGGTTTTTAACCTATCTTGTGCAACCAAGAAGTTCATTTGAGTCATTGGATTCACATTTATGTCATTTTCGTCCTATGTAGCCTTATTTATGTGCAATTAGGGTTTTTAACCAATCTTGTGCATCCAATAAGTTCATTTGTGTCATTGGATTAACATTTAGGTCATTTTCGTCCTCCCTAGGCTTATTCTTGTCCAATTAGGGTTTTTAACCAATCTTGTGCATCCAACAAGTTCATTTGTGTCATTGGATTAACATTTATGTCATTTTCGTCTTCCCTAGGCTTATTTATGTGCAATTAGGGTTTTTAACCAATCTTGTGCATCCAAAAAGTTCATTTGTGTCATTGGATTAACATTTAGGTCATTTTCGTCCTCCCTAGGCTTATTCTTGTCCAATTAGGGTTTTTAACCAATCTTCTGCATCCAATAGGTGTGTTTATGTCATTGGATGGACATTTAGGTCATTTTTGTCCTCCCTAAGCTTATTCTTGTGCAATTAGGGTTTTTAACCAATCTTGTGCATCCAATAAGTTCATTTGTGTCATTGGATTAACATTTAGGTCATTTTCGCCTTCCATAGCCTTATTTATGTGCAATTAGGGTTTTTAACCAATCTTGTGCATCCAAAAGGTTCATTTGTGTCATTGGATTCACATTTAGGTCATTTTCGTCCTCTGTAGCCTTATTTATGTGCAATTCGGGTTTTGAACCAATCTTGTGCATCCAATAAGTTCATTTGTGTCATTGGATTCACATTTAGGTCATTTTCATCCTCCGTAGTCTTATTTATGTGCAATTAGGGTTTTTAACCAATCTTGTGCTTCCTAAAAGTTCATTTGTGTCATTGGATTCACATTTAGGTCATTTTCGTCCTATGTAGCCTTATTTATGTGCAATTAGGTTTTTTAACCAATCTTGTCCATCCAATAAGTTCATTTGTGTCATTGGATTAACATTTAGGTCATTTTCGTCCTCCCTAGGCTTATTCTTGTCCAATTAGGGTTTTTAACCAATCTTGTGCATCCAAAAAGTTCATTTTTTCATTGGATTAACATTTATGTCATTTTCGTCCTCCCTAGGCTTATTTATGTGCAATTAGGGTTTTTAACCAATCTTGTGCATCCAATAAGTTCGTTTGTGTCATTGGATTAACATTTATGTCATTTTCGTCCTCCCTAGGCTTATTTATGTGCAATTAGGGTTTTTAACCAATCTTGTGCATCCAATAAGTTCGTTTATGTCATTGGATTAACATTTAGGTCATTTTCGTCCTCCCTAGGCTTATTTATGTGCAATTAGGTTTTTTAACCAATCTTGTCCATCCAATAAGTTCATTTGTGTCATTGGATTAACATTTAGGTCATTTTCGTCCTCCCTAGGCTTATTCTTGTCCAATTAGGGTTTTTAACCAATCTTGTGCATCCAAAAAGTTCTATTTTTCATTGGATTAACATTTATGTCATTTTCGTCCTCCCTAGGCTTATTTATGTGCAATTAGGGTTTTTAACCAATCTTGTGCATCCAATAAGTTCGTTTGTGTCATTGGAATAACATTTAGGTCATTTTCGTCCTCCCTAGGCTTATTCTTGTCCAATTAGGGGTTTTAACCAATCTTGTGCATCCAATAAGTTCGTTTGTGTCATTGGATTAACATTTAGGTCATTTTCGTCCTCCCTAGGCTTATTCTTGTCCAATTAGGGTTTTTAACCAATCTTGTGCATCCAAAAAGTTCATTTTTTCATTGGATTAACATTTATGTCATTTTCGTCCTCCTTAGACTTATTTATGTGCAATTAGGGTTTTTAACCAATCTTGTGCATCCAATAAGTTCGTTTGTGTCATTGGATTAACATTTATGTCATTTTCGTCCTCCCGAGGCTTATTTATGTGCAATTAGGGTTTTTAACCAATCTTGTGCATCCAATAAGTTCGTTTGTGTCATTGGATTAACATTTAGGTCATTTTCGTCCTCCCTAGGCTTATTTATGTGCAATTAGATTTTTTAACCAATCTTGTCCATCCAATAAGTTCATTTTTGTCATTGGATTAACATTTAGGTCATTTTCGTCCTCCCTAGGCTTATTCTTGTCCAATTAGGGTTTTTAACCAATCTTGTGCATCCAAAAAGTTCATTTTTTCATTGGATTAACATTTATGTCATTTTCTTCCTCCCTAGGCTTATTTATGTGCAATTAGGGTTTTTAACCAATCTTGTGCATCCAATAAGTTCGTTTGTGTCATTGGATTAACATTTTGGTCATTTCCGTCCTCCCTAGGCTTATTCTTGTCCAATTAGGGGTTTTAACCAATCTTGTGCATCCAATAAGTTCGTTTGTGTCATTGGATTAACATTTAGGTCATTTTCGTCCTCCCTTGGCTTATTCTTGTCAAATTAGGGTTTTTAACCAATCTTGTGCATCCAAGAAGTTTATTTGAGTCATTGTATTCACATTTAGGTCATTTTCGTCCTATGTAGCCTTATTTATGTGCAATTAGGGTTTTTAACCAATCTTGTGCATCGAATAGGTGTGTTTATGTCATTGGATGAACATTTAGGTCATTTTTGTCCTCCCTAAGCTTATTCTTGTGCATTTAGGGTTTTTAACCAATCTTGTGCATCCAATATGTTCATTTGTGCAATTAGGGTTTTTAACCAATCTTGTGCATCCAAAAGGTTCATTTGTGTCATTGGATTCACATTTTGGTCATTTTCGTCCTCTGTAGCCTTATTTATGTGCAATTAGGGTTTTTAACCAATCTTGTGCATCCAATAAGTTCATTTGTGTCATTGGATTCAAATTTAGGTCATTTTCATCCTCCGTAGTCTTATTTATGTGCAATTAGGGTTTTTATCCAATCTTGTGCTTCCTAAAAGTTCATTTGTGTCATTGGATTCACATTTAGGTCATTTTCGTCCTATGTAGCCTTATTTATGTGCAATTAGGTTTTTTAACCAATCTTGTCCATCCAATAAGTTCATTTGTGTCATTGGATTAACATTTAGGTCATTTTCGTCCTCCCTAGGCTTATTCTTGTCCAATTAGGGTTTTTAACCAATCTTGTGCATCCAAAAAGTTCATTTTTTCATTGGATTAACATTTATGTCATTTTCGTCCTCCCTAGGCTTATTTATGTGCAATTAGGGTTTTAAACCAATCTTGTGCATCCAAAAAGTTCATTTGTGTCTTTGGATTAACATTTAGGTCTTTTTCGTTCTCGCCAGGGTTATTTATGTGCAATTAGGGTTTTTAACCAATCTTGTGCATCAAATAAGTTCATTGGTGTCATTGGATTAACATTTAGTTCATTTTTGTCCTCCCTAAGCTTATTCTTGTGCAATTGGAGTTTTTAACCAATCTTGTGCATCCAATAAGTTCATTTGTTTCATTGGAGTAACATTTAGGTCATTTTCGTCCTCCTAAGGCTTATTGTTGTCCAATTAGGGTTTTTAACCAATCTTGTGCATCCAAATGGTTCATTTGTGTCATTGGATTCACATTTAGATCATTTTCGTCCTCCGTTGCCTTATTTATGTGCAATTAGGGTTCTTAACCAATCTTGTGCATCCAAAAAGTTCATTTGTGTCATTGGATTCACATTTAGGTCATTTTCGTCCTCTGTAGCCTTATTTATGTGCAATTAGGGTTTTTAACCAATCTTGTGCATCCAATAAGTTCATTTGTGTCATTGGATTCACATTCAGGTCATTTTCGTCCTCTGTAGCCTTATTTATGTGCAATTAGGGTTTTTAACCAATCTTGTGCTTCCAAAAAGTTCATTTGTGTCATTGGATTCACATTTAGGTCATTTTCGTCCTATGTAGCCTTATTTATGTGCAATTAGGGTTTTTAACCAATCTTGTGCATCCAATAAGTTCATTTGTGTCATTAGATTAACATTTAGGTCATTTTCCTCCTCCCAAGGCTTATTCTTGTCCAATTAAGGTTTTTAACCAATCTTGTGCATCCAAAAAGTTCATTTGTGTCTTAGGATTAACATTTAGGTCATTTTCGTCCTCGCTAGAGTTATTTATGTGCAATTAGGGTTTTTAACCAATCTTGTGCATCAAATAAGTTCATTTGTGTAATTGGATTAACATTTAGGTCATTTTCGCCCTCCCTAGGCTTATTTTTGTCGAATTAGGGTTTTTAACCAATATTGTGCATCCAATAAGTTCATTTGTGTCATTGGATTAACATTTAGGTCATTTTCGTCCTCCCTAGACTTATTTATGTGCAATTAGGGTTTTTAAGCAATCTTGGGCATCCAATAAGTTCGTTTGTGTCATTGGATTTACATTTAGGTCATTTTCGTCCTCCCTAGGCTTATTCTTGTCCAATTAGGGTTTTTAACCAATCTTGTGCATCCAATAGGTGTGTTTATGTCATTGGATGAACATTTAGGTCATTTTTGTCCTCCCTAAGCTTATTCTTGTGCAATTAGGGTTTTTAACCAATCTTGTGCATCCAATAAGTTCATTTGTGTCATTGGATTAACATTTAGGTCATTTTCTCCTTCCGTAGCCTTATTTATGTGCAATTAGGGTTTTTAACCAATCTTGTGCATCCAAAAGGTTCATTTGTGTCATTGGATTCACATTTAGATCATTTTCGTCCTCTGTAGCCTTATTTATGTGCAATTAGGGTTTTTAACCAATCTTGTGCATCCAATAAGTTCATTTGTGTCATTGGATTCACATTTAGGTCATTTTCATCCTCCGTAGTCTTATTTATGTGCAATTAGGGTTTTTAACCAATCTTGTGCTTCCTAAAAGTTCATTTGTGTCATTGGATTCACATTTAGGTCATTTTCGTCCTCCCTAGGCTTATTCTTGTCCAATTAGGGTTTTTAACCAATGTTGTGCATCCAAAAAGTTCATTTGTTTCATTGGATTAACATTTATGTCATTTTCGTCCTCCCTAGGATTATTTATGTGCAATTAGGGTTTTTAACCAATCTTGTGCATCCAAAAAGTTCATTTGTGTCTTTGGATTAACATTTAGGTCTTTTTCGTTCTCGCAAGGGTTATTTATGTGCAATTAGGGTTTTTAACCAATCTTGTGCATCAAATAAGTTCATTTGTGTCATTGGATTAACATTTAGTTCATTTTTGTCCTCCCTAAGCTTATTCTTGTGCAATTGGGGTTTTTAACCAATCTTGTGCATCCAATAAGTTCATTTGTTTCATTGGATTAACATTTTGGTCATTTTCGTCCTCCTAAGGCTTATTGTTGTCCAATTAGGGTTTTTAACCAGTCTTGTGCATCCAAAAGGTTCATTTGTGTCATTGGATTCACATTTAGATCATTTTCGTCCTCTATTGCCTTATTTATGTGCAATTAGGGTTTTTAACCAATCTTGTGCATCCAAAAAGTTCATTTGTGTCATTGGATTCACATTTAGGTCATTTTCGTCCTCTATAGCCTTATTTATGTGCAATTAGGGTTTTTAACCAATCTTGTGCATCCAATAAGTTCATTTGTGTCATTGGATTCACATTCAGGTCATTTTCGTCCTCTGTAGCCTTATTTATGTGCAATTAGGGTTTTTAACCAATCTTGTGCTTCCAAAAAGTTCATTTGTGTCATTGGATTCACATTTAGGTCATTTTCGTCCTATGTAGCCTTATTTATGTGCAATTAGGGTTTTTAACCAATCTTGTGCATCCAATAAGTTCATTTGTGTCATTAGATTAACATTTAGGTCATTTTCGTCCTCCCAAGGCTTATTCTTGTCCAATTAGGGTTTTTAACCAATTTTGTGCATCCAAAAAGTTCATTTGTTTCATTGGATTAACATTTATGTCATTTTCGTCCTCCCTAGGCTTATTTATGTGCAATTAAGGTTTTTAACAAATCTTGTGCATCCAATAAGTTCATTTGTATCATTGGATTAACATTTAGGTCTATTTCGTCCTCCCTAGGCTTATTCTTGTCCAATTAAGGCTTTTAACCAATCTTGTGCATTCAATAAGTTCGTTTGTGTCATTGGATTATCATTTACGTCATTTTCGTCCTCCGAAGACTTATTCTTGTCAAATTAGGGTTTTTAACCAATCTTGTGCATCCAAAAAGTTAATTTGTGTCATTGGATTAAAATTTAGGTCATTTTCGTCCTCCCTAGACTTATTCTTGTGCAATTAGGGTTTTTAACCAATCTTGTGCATCCAATAAGTTCGTTTGTGTCATTGGATTAACATTTAAGTCATTTTCATCCTCCCTAGTCTTATTCTTGTGCAATTAGGGTTTTTAACCAATCTTGTGCATCCAATAAGTTTATTTGTGTCATTAAATTACCATTTAGGTCATTTTCGTCCTCCCTAGGCTTATTCTTGTCCAATTAGGGTTTTTAACCAATCTTGTGCCTCCAAAAAGTTCATTTGTGTCATTGGATTAACATTTAGGTCATTTTCGTCCTCCCTAGGCTTATTTATGTGCAATTAGGGTTTTTAACCAATCTTGTGCATCCAATAAGTTCATTTGTGTCATTGGATTAACATTTAGGTCATTTTTGTCCTCCCTAGGCTTATTCTTGTGCAATTAGGGTTTTTAACCAATCTTGTGCATCCATTAAGTTCATTTGTGTCATTGGATTAACATTTAGGTCATTTTCGTCCTCCCTAGGCTTATTCTTGTGCAATTAGGGTTTTTAACCAATCTTGTGCATCAAATAAGTTCATTTGTGTCATTGGATTAACATTTAGGTCATTTTCGTCCTCCCTTGGCTTATTCTTGTCAAATTAGGGTTTTTAACCAATCTTGTGCATCCAATAGGTGTGTTTATGTCATTGGATGAACATTTAGGTCATTTTTGTCCTCCCTTGTCTTATTTGTGTGCAATTAGGGTTTTTAACCAATCTTGTGCTTCCTAAAAGTTCATTTGTGTCATTGGATTCACATTTAGGTCATTTTCGTCCTATGTAGCCTTATTTATGTGCAATTAGGGTTTTTAACCAATCTTGTCCAACCAATAAGTTCATTTGTGTCATTTGATTAACATTTAGGTCATTTTCGTCCTCCCTAGGCTTATTCTTGTCCAATTAGGGTTTTTAACCAATCTTGTGCATCCAAAAAGTTCATTTGTTTCATTGGATTAACATTTATGTCATTTTCGTCCTCCCTAGGCTTATTTATGTGCAATTAGGGTTTTTAACCAATCTTGTGCATCCAATAAGTTCATTTGTATCATTGGATTAACATTTAGGTCATTTTCGTCCTCCCTAGGCTTATTCTTGTGCAAATAGGGGTTTTAACCAATCCTGTGCATCCAATAAGTTCATTTGTGTCATTGGATTAACATTTAGGTCATTTTCGTCCTCCCTAGGCTTATTCTTGTCCAATTAGGGTTTTTAACCAATCTTGTGCATTCAATAAGTTTGTTTGTGTCATTGTATTAACATTTAGGTCATTTTCGTCCTCCTTAGGCTTATTCTTGTCAAATTAGGGTTTTTAACCAATCTTGTGCATCCAAAAAGTTCGTTTGTGTCATGGGATTCACATTTAGGTCATTTTCGTCCTATGTAGCCTTATTTATTTGCAATTAGGGTTTTTAACCAGTCTTGTGAATCCAATAAGTTCATTTGTGTCATTGGATTAACATTTATGTCATTTTCGTCCTCCTTAGGCTTATTCTTGTCCAATTAGGGTTTTTAACCAATCTTGTGCATCCAATAAGTTCGTTTGTGTCATTGGATTAACATTTAGGTCATTTTCGTCCTCCCAAGGCTTATTCTTGTCAAATTAGGGTTTTTAACCAATCTTGTGCATCCAAAAAGTTCATTTGTGTCTTTGGATTCACATTAAGGTCATTTTCGTCCTATGTAGCCTTATTTATGAGCAATTAGGGTTTTTAACCAGTCTTGTGCATCCAATAAGTTCATTTGTGTCATTGGATTAACATTTAGGTCATTTTCGTCCTCCCTAGGCTTATTCTTGTCCAATTAGGGTTTTTAACCAATCTTGTGCATCCAAAAAGTTCATTTGTGTTATTGGATTAACATTTATGTCATTTTCGTCCTCCCTAGCCTTAATTATGTGCAATTAGGGTTTTTAACAAATCTTGTGCATCCAAAAAGTTCATTTGTGTCATTGGATTAACATTTAGGTCATTTTCGTCCTCCCTAGGCTTATTCTTGTCCGATTAGGGTTTTTAACCAATCTTCTGCATCCAATAGGTGTGTTTATGTCATTGAAAGAACATTTAGGTCATTTTTGTCCTCCCTAAGCTTATTCTTGTGCAATTAGGGTTTTTAACCAATCTTGTGCATCCAATAAGTTCATTTGTGTCATTGGATTAACATTTAGGTCATTTTCGCCTTTCGTAGCCTTATTTATGTGCAATTAGGGTTTTTAACCAATCTTGTGCATCCAAAAGGTTCATTTGTGTCATTGGATTCACATTTAGGTCATTTTCTTCCTATGTAGCCTTATTTATGTGCAATTAGGGTTTTTAACCAATCTTGTCCATCCAATAAGTTCATTTGTGTCATTTGATTAACATTTAGGTCATTTTCGTCCTCCCTAGGCTTATTCTTGTCCAATTAGGGTTTTTAACCAATCTTGTGCATCCAAAAAGTTCATTTGTTTCATTGGATTAACATTTATGTCATTTTCGTCCTCCCTAGGCTTATTTATGTGCAATTAGGGTTTTTAACCAATCTTGTGCATCCAATAAGTTCATTTGTATCATTGGATTAACATTTAGGTCATTTTCGTCCTCCCTAGGCTTATTCTTGTGCAATTAGGGGTTTTAACCAATCTTGTGCATCCAATAAGTTCATTTGTGTCATTGGATTAACATTTAGGTCATTTTCGTCCTCCCTAGGCTTATTCTTGTCCAATTAGGGTTTTTAACCAATCTTGTGCATTCAATAAGTTCGTTTGTGTCATTGTATTAACATTTAGGTCATTTTCGTCCTCCTTAGGCTTATTCTTGTCAAATTAGGGTTTTTAACCAATCTTGTGCATCCAAAAAGTTCGTTTGTGTCATGGGATTCACATTTAGGTCATTTTCGTCCTATGTAGCCTTATTTATTTGCAATTTGGGTTTTTAACCAGTCTTGTGAATCCAATAAGTTCATTTGTGTCATTGGATTAACATTTATGTCATTTTCGTCCTCCCTAGGCTTATTCTTGTCCAATTAGGGTTTTTAACCAATCTTGTGCATCCATTAAGTTCATTTGTGTCATTGGATTAACATTTAGGTCATTTTCGTCCTCCCTAGGCTTATTCTTGTCCAATTAGGGTTTTTAACCAATCTTGTGCATCCAATAAGTTCATTTGTGTCATTGGATTAACATTTAAGTCATTTTCGTCCTCCCTAGGCTTATTTATGTGCAATTAGGGTTTTTAACCAATCTTGTGCATCCAATAAGTTCATTTGTGTCATTGGATTAACATTTATGTCATTTTCATCCTCCCTAGGCTTATTCTTGTGCAATTAGGGTTTTTAACCAATCTTGTGCATCCAATAAGTTTATTTGTGTCATTGGATTAACATTTAGGTCATTTTCGTCCTCCCTAGGCTTATTCTTGTCCAATTAGGGTTTTTAACCAATCTTGTGCATCCAATAAGTTCGTTTGTGTCATTGGATTAACATTTAGGTCATTTTCGTCCTCCCTAGGCTTATTCTTGTGCAATTAGGGTTTTTAACCAATCTTGTGCATCCAATAGGTTCATTTGTGTCATTGGATTCACATTTAGGTCATTTTCGTCCTCGCTAGGGTTATTTATGTGCAATTAGGGTTTTTAACCAATCTTGTCCATCAAATAAGTTCATTTGTGTCATTGGATTAACATTTAGTTCATTTTTGTCCTCCCTATGCTTATTCTTGTGCAATTGGGGTTTTTAACCAATCTTGTGCATCCAATAAGTTCATTTGTTTCATTGGATTAACATTTAGGTCATTTTTGTCCTCCGAAGGCTTATTCTTGTCCAATTCGGGTTTTTAACCAATCTTGTGCATCCAAAAGGTTCATTTGTGTCATTGGATTCACATTTAGGTCATTTTCGTCCTCCGTAGCCTTATTTATGTGCAATTAGGGTTTTTAACCAATCTTGTGCATCCAAAAAGTTCAATTGTGTCATTGGATTCACATTTAGGTCATTTTCGTCCTCTTTAGCCTTATTTATGTGCAATTACAGTTTTTAAAAAATCTTGTGCATCCAATAAGTTCATTTGTGTCATTGGATTCACATTTAGGTCATTTTCGACCTTCGTAGCCTTATTTATGTGCAATTAGGGTTTTTAACCAATCTTGTGCATCCAAAAAGTTCATTTGTGTCTTTGGATAAACATTTAGGTCATTTTCGACCTCGCTAGGGTTATTTATGTGCAATTAGGGTTTTTAACCAATCTTGTGCATCAAATAAGTTCATTTGTGTCATTGGATTAACATTTAGGTCATTTTCGTCCTCCCTAGGCTTATTCTTGTGCAATTAGGGTTTTTAACCAATCTTGTGCATCCAATAAGTTCATTTGTGTCATTGGATTAACATTTAGGTCATTTTTGTCCTCCCTAGGCTTATTCTTGTGCAATTAGGGTTTTTAACCAATCTTGTGCATCCATTAAGTTCATTTGTGTCATTGGATTAACATTTAGGTCATTTTCGTCCTCCCTAGGCTTATTCTTGTGCAATTAGGGTTTTTAACCAATCTAGTGCATCAAATAAGTTCATTTGTGTCATTGGATTAACATTTAGGTCATTTTCGTCCTCCCTTGGCTTATTCTTGTCAAATTAGGGTTTTTAACCAATCTTGTGCATCCAATAAGTTCGTTTGTGTCATTGGATTAACATTTAGGTCATTTTCGTCCTCCCTAGGCTTATTCTTGTCCAATTAGGGTTATTAACCAATCTTGGGCATCCAATAAGTTCGTTTGTGTCATTGGATTAACATTTAGGTCATTTTCATCCTCCCTAGGCTTATTCTTGTGCAATTAGGGTTTTTAACCAATCTTGTGCATCCAATAAGTTTATTTGTGTCATTGGATTAACATTTAGGTCATTTTCGTCCTCCCTAGGCTTATTCTTGTCCAATTAGGGTTTTTAACCAATCTTGTGCCTCCAAAAAGTTCATTTGTGTCATTGGATTAACATTTAGGTCATTTTCGTCCTCCCTAGGCTTATTTATGTGCAATTAGGGTTTTTAACCAATCTTGTGCATCCATTAAGTTCATTTGTGTCATTGGATTAACATTTAGGTCATTTTTGTCCTCCCTAGGCTTATTCTTGTGCAATTAGGGTTTTTAACCAATCTTGTGCATCCATTAAGTTCATTTGTGTCATTGGATTAACATTTAGGTCATTTTCGTCCTCCCTAGGCTTATTCTTGTGCAATTAGGGTTTTTAACCAATCTTGTGCATCAAATAAGTTCATTTGTGTCATTGGATTAACATTTAGGTCATTTTCGTCCTCCCTTGGCTTATTCTTGTCAAATTAGGGTTTTTAACCAATCTTGTGCATCCAATAGGTGTGTTTATGTCATTGGATGAACATTTAGGTCTTTTTTGTCCTCCCTTGTCTTATTTATGTGCAATTAGGGTTTTTAACCAATCTTGTGCTTCCTAAAAGTTCATTTGTGTCATTGGATTCACATTTAGGTCATTTTCTTCCTATGTAGCCTTATTTATGTGCAATTAGGGTTTTTAACCAATCTTGTCCTTCCAATAAGTTCATTTGTGTCATTTGATTAACATTTAGGTCATTTTCGTCCTCCCTAGGCTTATTCTTGTCCAATTAGGGTTTTTAACCAATCTTGTGCATCCAAAAAGTTCATTTGTTTCATTGGATTAACATTTATGTCATTTTCGTCCTCCCTAGGCTTATTTATGTGCAATTAGGGTTTTTAACCAATCTTGTGCATCCAATAAGTTCATTTGTATCATTGGATTAACATTTAGGTCATTTTCGTCCTCCCTAGGCTTATTCTTGTGCAATTAGGGGTTTTAACCAATCTTGTGCATCCAATAAGTTCATTTGTGTCATTGGATTAACATTTAGGTCATTTTCGTCCTCCCTAGGCTTATTCTTGTCCAATTAGGGTTTTTAACCAATCTTGTGCAT
>JBBPBR010000008.1:18637281-18652215 GCA_037974775.1 Cicer pinnatifidum | reverse complement strand
TGTGCATCCAATAAGTTCATTTGTGTCATTAGATTAACATTTAGGTCATTTTCCTCCTCCCAAGGCTTATTCTTGTCCAATTAAGGTTTTTAACCAATCTTGTGCATCCAAAAAGTTCATTTGTGTCTTAGGATTAACATTTAGGTCATTTTCGTCCTCGCTAGAGTTATTTATGTGCAATTAGGGTTTTTAACCAATCTTGTGCATCAAATAAGTTCATTTGTGTAATTGGATTAACATTTAGGTCATTTTCGCCCTCCCTAGGCTTATTTTTGTCGAATTAGGGTTTTTAACCAATATTGTGCATCCAATAAGTTCATTTGTGTCATTGGATTAACATTTAGGTCATTTTCGTCCTCCCTAGACTTATTTATGTGCAATTAGGGTTTTTAAGCAATCTTGGGCATCCAATAAGTTCATTTGTGTCATTGGATTAAAATTTAGGTCATTTTCGTCCTCCCTAGACTTATTCTTGTGCAATTAGGGTTTTTAACCAATCTTGTGCATCCAATAAGTTCGTTTGTGTCATTGGATTTACATTTAGGTCATTTTCGTCCTCCCTAGGCTTATTCTTGTCCAATTAGGGTTTTTAACCAATCTTGTGCATCCAATAAGTTCGTTTGTGTCATTGGATTAACATTTAGGTCATTTTCCTCCTCCCTAGGCTTATTCTTGTGCAATTAGGGTTTTTAACCAATCTTGTGCATCCAATAGGTGTGTTTATGTCATTGGATGAACATTTAGGTCATTTTTGTCCTCCCTAAGCTTATTCTTGTGCAATTAGGGTTTTTAACCAATCTTGTGCATCCAATAAGTTCATTTGTGTCATTGGATTAACATTTAGGTCATTTTCTCCTTCCGTAGCCTTATTTATGTGCAATTAGGGTTTTTAACCAATCTTGTGCATCCAAAAGGTTCATTTGTGTCATTGATTCACATTTAGATCATTTTCGTCCTCTGTAGCCTTATTTATGTGCAATTAGGGTTTTTAACCAATCTTGTGCATCCAATAAGTTCATTTGTGTCATTGGATTCACATTTAGGTCATTTTCATCCTCCGTAGTCTTATTTATGTGCAATTAGGGTTTTTAACCAATCTTGTGCTTCCTAAAAGTTCATTTGTGTCATTGGATTCACATTTAGGTCATTTTCGTCCTATGTAGCCTTATTTATGTGCAATTAGGTTTTTTAACCAATCTTGTCCATCCAATAAGTTCATTTGTGTCATTGGATTAACATTTAGGTCATTTTCGTCCTCCCTAGGCTTATTCTTGTCCAATTAGGGTTTTTAACCAATGTTGTGCATCCAAAAAGTTCATTTGTTTCATTGGATTAACATTTATGTCATTTTCGTCCTCCCTAGGATTATTTATGTGCAATTAGGGTTTTTAACCAATCTTGTGCATCCAAAAAGTTCATTTGTGTCTTTGGATTAACATTTAGGTCTTTTTCGTTCTCGCAAGGGTTATTTATGTGCAATTAGGGTTTTTAACCAATCTTGTGCATCAAATAAGTTCATTTGTGTCATTGGATTAACATTTAGTTCATTTTTGTCCTCCCTAAGCTTATTCTTGTGCAATTGGGGTTTTTAACCAATCTTGTGCATCCAATAAGTTCATTTGTTTCATTGGATTAACATTTTGGTCATTTTCGTCCTCCTAAGGCTTATTGTTGTCCAATTAGGGTTTTTAACCAGTCTTGTGCATCCAAAAGGTTCATTTGTGTCATTGGATTCACATTTAGATCATTTTCGTCCTCTATAGCCTTATTTATGTGCAATTAGGGTTTTTAACCAATCTTGTGCATCCAATAAGTTCATTTGTGTCATTGGATTCACATTCAGGTCATTTTCGTCCTCTGTAGCCTTATTTATGTGCAATTAGGGTTTTTAACCAATCTTGTGCTTCCAAAAAGTTCATTTGTGTCATTGGATTCACATTTAGGTCATTTTCGTCCTATGTAGCCTTATTTATGTGCAATTAGGGTTTTTAACCAATCTTGTGCATCCAATAAGTTCATTTGTGTCATTAGATTAACATTTAGGTCATTTTCGTCCTCCCAAGGCTTATTCTTGTCCAATTAGGGTTTTTAACCAATCTTGTGCATCCAAAAAGTTCATTTGTTTCATTGGATTAACATTTATGTCATTTTCGTCCTCCCTAGGCTTATATATGTGCAATTAAGGTTTTTAACCAATCTTGTGCATCCAATAAGTTCATTTGTATCATTGGATTAACATTTAGGTCTATTTCGTCCTCCCTAGGCTTATTCTTGTCCAATTAAGGCTTTTAACCAATCTTGTGCATTCAATAAGTTCGTTTGTGTCATTGGATTATCATTTACGTCATTTTCGTCCTCCGAAGGCTTATTCTTGTCAAATTAGGGTTTTTAACCAATCTTGTGCATCCAAAAAGTTAATTTGTGTCATTGGATTAAAATTTAGGTCATTTTCGTCCTCCCTAGACTTATTCTTGTGCAATTAGGGTTTTTAACCAATCTTGTGCATCCAATAAGTTCGTTTGTGTCATTGGATTAACATTTAAGTCATTTTCATCCTCCCTAGTCTTATTCTTGTGCAATTAGGGTTTTTAACCAATCTTGTGCATCCAATAAGTTTATTTGTGTCATTAAATTACCATTTAGGTCATTTTCGTCCTCCCTAGGCTTATTCTTGTCCAATTAGGGTTTTTAACCAATCTTGTGCCTCCAAAAAGTTCCTTTGTGTCATTGGATTAACATTTAGGTCATTTTCGTCCTCCCTAGGCTTATTTATGTGCAATTAGGGTTTTTAACCAATCTTGTGCATCCAATAAGTTCATTTGTGTCATTGGATTAACATTTAGGTCATTTTTGTCCTCCCTAGGCTTATTCTTGTGCAATTAGGGTTTTTAACCAATCTTGTGCATCCATTAAGTTCATTTGTGTCATTGGATTAACATTTAGGTCATTTTCGTCCTCCCTAGGCTTATTCTTGTGCAATTAGGGTTTTTAACCAATCTTGTGCATCAAATAAGTTCATTTGTGTCATTGGATTAACATTTAGGTCATTTTCGTCCTCCCTTGGCTTATTCTTGTCAAATTAGGGTTTTTAACCAATCTTGTGCATCCAATAGGTGTGTTTATGTCATTGGATGAACATTTAGGTCATTTTTGTCCTCCCTTGTCTTATTTGTGTGCAATTAGGGTTTTTAACCAATCTTGTGCTTCCTAAAAGTTCATTTGTGTCATTGGATTCACATTTAGGTCATTTTCGTCCTATGTAGCCTTATTTATGTGCAATTAGGGTTTTTAACCAATCTTGTCCAACCAATAAGTTCATTTGTGTCATTTGATTAACATTTAGGTCATTTTCGTCCTCCCTAGGCTTATTCTTGTCCAATTAGGGTTTTTAACCAATCTTGTGCATCCAAAAAGTTCATTTGTTTCATTGGATTAACATTTATGTCATTTTCGTCCTCCCTAGGCTTATTTATGTGCAATTAGGGTTTTTAACCAATCTTGTGCATCCAATAAGTTCATTTGTATCATTGGATTAACATTTAGGTCATTTTCGTCCTCCCTAGGCTTATTCTTGTGCAATTAGGGGTTTTAACCAATCTTGTGCATCCAATAAGTTCATTTGTGTCATTGGATTAACATTTAGGTCATTTTCGTCCTCCCTAGGCTTATTCTTGTCCAATTAGGGTTTTTAACCAATCTTGTGCATTCAATAAGTTCGTTTGTGTCATTGTATTAACATTTAGGTCATTTTCGTCCTCCTTAGGCTTATTCTTGTCAAATTAGGGTTTTTAACCAATCTTGTGCATCCAAAAAGTTCGTTTGTGTCATGGGATTCACATTTAGGTCATTTTCGTCCTATGTAGCCTTATTTATTTGCAATTTGGGTTTTTAACCAGTCTTGTGAATCCAATAAGTTCATTTGTGTCATTGGATTAACATTTATGTCATTTTCGTCCTCCCTAGGCTTATTCTTGTCCAATTAGGGTTTTTAACCAATCTTGTGCATCCAATAAGTTCGTTTGTGTCATTGGATTAACATTTAGGTCATTTTCGTCCTCCCTAGGCTTATTCTTGTCAAATTACGGTTTTTAACCAATCTTGTGCATCCAAAAAGTTCATTTTTTCATTGGATTAACATTTATGTCATTTTCGTCCTCCCTAGGCTTATTTATGTGCAATTAGGGTTTTTAACCAATCTTGTGCATCCAATAAGTTCGTTTGTGTCATTGGATTAACATTTAGGTCATTTTCGTCCTCCCTAGGCTTATTCTTGTCCAATTAGGGTTTTTAACCAATCTTGTGCATCCAAAAAGTTCATTTTTTCATTGGATTAACATTTATGTCATTTTCGTCCTCCCTAGGCTTATTTATGTGCAATTAGGGTTTTTAACCAATCTTGTGCATCCAATAAGTTCGTTTGTGTCATTGGATTAACATTTATGTCATTTTCGTCCTCCCTAGGCTTATTTATGTGCAATTAGGGTTTTTAACCAATCTTGTGCATCCAATAAGTTCGTTTATGTCATTGGATTAACATTTAGGTCATTTTCGTCCTCCCTAGGCTTATTTATGTGCAATTAGGTTTTTTAACCAATCTTGTCCATCCAATAAGTTCATTTGTGTCATTGGATTAACATTTAGGTCATTTTCGTCCTCCCTAGGCTTATTCTTGTCCAATTAGGGTTTTTAACCAATCTTGTGCATCCAAAAAGTTCTATTTTTCATTGGATTAACATTTATGTCATTTTCGTCCTCCCTAGGCTTATTTATGTGCAATTAGGGTTTTTAACCAATCTTGTGCATCCAATAAGTTCGTTTGTGTCATTGGAATAACATTTAGGTCATTTTCGTCCTCCCTAGGCTTATTCTTGTCCAATTAGGGGTTTTAACCAATCTTGTGCATCCAATAAGTTCGTTTGTGTCATTGGATTAACATTTAGGTCATTTTCGTCCTCCCTAGGCTTATTCTTGTCAAATTAGGGTTTTTAGCCAATCTTGTGCATCCAAGAAGTTCATTTGTGTCATTGGATTCACATTTAGGTTATTTTCGTCCTCCGTAGCCTTATTTATGTGCAATTAGGGTTTTTAACCAATCTTGTGCATCCAAAAAGTTCATTTGAGTCATTGGATTAATATTTAGGTCATTTTCGTCCTCCCTAGGCTTATTTATGTGCAATTAGGGTCTTTAACCAATCTTGTGCATCCAATAAGTTCATTTGTGTCATTGGATTAACATTTAGGTCATTTTCGTCCTCCCTAGGCTTATTCTTGTCCAATTAGGGTTTTTAACCAATCTTGTGCATCCAATAAGTTCATTTGTTTCATTGGATTAACATTTAGGTCATCTCCGTCCTCCCTAGGCATATTCTTGTCCAATTAGGGTTTTTCACCAATCTTGTGCATCCAATAAGATCATTTGTGTCATTGAATTAACATTTAGGTGTGTTTGTGTCATTGGATGATCAATTAGGTAATTTTCGTCCTCCCTAGGCTTATTCTTGTCCAATTAGGGTTTTTAACCAATCTTGTGCATCCAATAAGTTCATTTGTGTCATTGGATTAACATTTAGGTCATTTTTGTCCTCCCTAGGCATATTCTTGTCCAATTAGGGTTTTTAACCAATCTTGTGCTTCCAATAGGTGTGTTTGTGTCATTGGATAATCAATTAGGTCATTTTCGTCCTCCCTAGGCTTATTCTTGTCCAATTAGGGTTTTTAACCAATCTTGTGCATCCAATAGGTGTGTTTGTGGCAATCGATGATCAATTAGGTCGTTTTCGTCCTCCCTAGGCCTATTCTTGTCCAATTAGGGTTTTTAACCAATCTTGTGCATCCAATAGGTGTGTTTGTATCATTGGATGATCAATTAGGTCATTTTCGTCCTCCCTAGGCTTATTCTTGTCCAATTAGGGTTTTTAACCAATCTTGTGCATCCAATAGGTGTGTTTGTGTCATTGGATGATTAATTTGGTTATTTTCGTCCTTCCTAGGCTTATTGTTGTCCAATTAGGGTTTTTAACCAATCTTGTGCATCCAATAAGTTCATTCGTGTCGTTGGATTAACATTTAGGTCATTTTCGTCCTCCCTAGGCATATTCTTGTCCAATTAGGGTTTTTAACCAATCTTGTGCATCCAATAGGTGTGTTTGTGTCATTGGATGATCAATTAGGTCATTTTCGTCCTCCCTAGGCTTATTCTTGTCCAATTAGGGTTTTTAACCGATCTTGTGCATCCAATAGATGTGTTTGTGTCATTGGATGATCAATTAAGTCATTTTCGTCCTGCCTAGGTATATTCTTGTCCAATTAGAGTTTTTAACCAATCTTGTGGATCCAATAGTTGTGTTTGTGTCATTGGATGATCAATTAGGTCATTGTCGTCCTCCCTTTGCATATTCTTGTCCAATTAGGGTTTTTAACCAATCTTGTGCTTCCAATAGATGTGTTTGTGTCATTGGATGATCAATTAGGTCATTTTCGTCCTCCCTAGGCATATTCTTGTCCAATTAGGGTTTTTAACCAATCTTGTGCATCCAATAGGTGTGTTTGTGTCATTGGATGATCAATTAGGTCATTTTCGTCCTCCCTAGGCTTATTCTTGTCCAATTAGGGTTTTTAACCAATCTTGTGCATCCAATAGGTGTGTTTGTGTCATTGGATGATCAATTAGGTCATTTTCGTCCTCCCTAAGCTTATTCTTGTCCAATTAGGGTTTTTAACTAATCTTGGGCATCCAATAAGTTCATTTGTGTCAATGGATTAACATTAAGGTCATTTTCGTCCTCCCTAGGCTTATTCTTGTCCAATTAGGGTTTTTAACCAATCTTGTGCATCCAATAAGTTCATTTGTGTCATTGGATTAACATTTAGGTCATTTTCGTCCTCCCTAGGCTTATTTATGTGCAATTAGGGTTTTTAACCAATCTTGTGCATCCAATAAGTTCATTTGTGTCATTGGATTAACATTTAGGTCATTTTTGTCCTCCCTAGGCTTATTCTTGTGCAATTAGGGTTTTTAACCAATCTTGTGCATCCAATAAGTTTATTTGTGTCATTGGATTAACATTTAGGTCATTTTCGTCCTCCCTAGGGTTTTTTATGGGCAATTATGGTTTTTAACCAATCATGTGCATCCAATAAGTTCATTGTGTCATTGGATTAACATTTATGTCATTTTCGTCCTCCCTAGGCTTATTCTTGTGCAATTAGGGTTTTTAACCAATCTTGTGCATCCAATAAGTTCATTTGTGTCATTGGATTAACATTTAGGTCATTTTCGTCCTCCCTAGGCTTATTCTTGTGCAATTAGGGTTTTTAACCAATCTTGTGCATCCATTAAGTTCATTTGTGTCATTGGATTAACATTTAGGTCATTTTCGTCCTCCCTAGGCTTATTCTTGTGCAATTAGGGTTTTTAACCAATCTTGTGCATCAAATAAGTTCATTTGTGTCATTGGATTAACATTTAGGTCATTTTCGTCCTCCCTTGGCTTATTCTTGTCAAATTAGGGTTTTTAACCAATCTTGTGCATCCAATAAGTTCGTTTGTGTCATTGGATTAACATTTAGGTCATTTTCGTCCTCCCTAGGCTTATTCTTGTCCAATTAGGGTTATTAACCAATCTTGGGCATCCAATAAGTTCGTTTGTGTCATTGGATTAACATTTAGGTCATTTTCATCCTCCCTAGGCTTATTCTTGTGCAATTAGGGTTTTTAACCAATCTTGTGCATCCAATAAGTTTATTTGTGTCATTGGATTAACATTTAGGTCATTTTCGTCCTCCCTAGGCTTATTCTTGTCCAATTAGGGTTTTTAACCAATCTTGTGCCTCCAAAAAGTTCATTTGTGTCATTGGATTAACATTTAGGTCATTTTCGTCCTCCCTAGGCTTCTTTATGTGCAATTAGTGTTTTTAACCAATCTTGTGCATCCATTAAGTTCATTTGTGTCATTGGATTAACATTTAGGTCACTTTTGTCCTCCCTAGGCTTATTCTTGTGCAATTAGGGTTTTTAACCAATCTTGTGCATCCATTAAGTTCATTTGTGTCATTGGATTAACATTTAGGTCATTTTCGTCCTCCCTAGGCTTATTCTTGTGCAATTAGGGTTTTTAACCAATCTTGTGCATCAAATAAGTTCATTTGTGTCATTGGATTAACATTTAGGTCATTTTCGTCCTCCCTTGGCTTATTCTTGTCAAATTAGGGTTTTTAACCAATCTTGTGCATCCAATAGGTGTGTTTATGTCATTGGATGAACATTTAGGTCATTTTTGTCCTCCCTTGTCTTATTTGTGTGCAATTAGGGTTTTTAACCAATCTTGTGCTTCCTAAAAGTTCATTTGTGTCATTGGATTCACATTTAGGTCATTTTCGTCCTATGTAGCCTTATTTATGTGCAATTAGGGTTTTTAACCAATCTTGTCCAACCAATAAGTTCATTTGTGTCATTTGATTAACATTTAGGTCATTTTCGTCCTCCCTAGGCTTATTCTTGTCCAATTAGGGTTTTTAACCAATCTTGTGCATCCAAAAAGTTCATTTGTTTCATTGGATTAACATTTATGTCATTTTCGTCCTCCCTAGGCTTATTTATGTGCAATTAGGGTTTTTAACCAATCTTGTGCATCCAATAAGTTCATTTGTATCATTGGATTAACATTTAGGTCATTTTCGTCCTCCCTAGGCTTATTCTTGTGCAATTAGGGGTTTTAACCAATCTTGTGCATCCAATAAGTTCATTTGTGTCATTGGATTAACATTTAGGTCATTTTCGTCCTCCCTAGGCTTATTCTTGTCCAATTAGGGTTTTTAACCAATCTTGTGCATTCAATAAGTTCGTTTGTGTCATTGTATTAACATTTAGGTCATTTTCGTCCTCCTTAGGCTTATTCTTGTCAAATTAGGGTTTTTAACCAATCTTGTGCATCCAAAAAGTTCGTTTGTGTCATGGGATTCACATTTAGGTCATTTTCGTCCTATGTAGCCTTATTTATTTGCAATTTGGGTTTTTAACCAGTCTTGTGAATCCAATAAGTTCATTTGTGTCATTGGATTAACATTTATGTCATTTTCGTCCTCCCTAGGCTTATTCTTGTCCAATTAGGGTTTTTAACCAATCTTGTGCATCCAATAAGTTCGTTTGTGTCATTGGATTAACATTTAGGTCATTTTCGTCCTCCCTAGGCTTATTCTTGTCAAATTACGGTTTTTAACCAATCTTGTGCATCCAAAAAGTTCATTTTTTCATTGGATTAACATTTATGTCATTTTCGTCCTCCCTAGGCTTATTTATGTGCAATTAGGGTTTTTAACCAATCTTGTGCATCCAATAAGTTCGTTTGTGTCATTGGATTAACATTTAGGTCATTTTCGTCCTCCCTAGGCTTATTCTTGTCCAATTAGGGTTTTTAACCAATCTTGTGCCTCCAAAAAGTTCATTTGTGTCATTGGATTAACATTTAGGTCATTTTCGTCCTCCCTAGGCTTATTTATGTGCAATTAGGGTTTTTAACCAATCTTGTGCATCCAATAAGTTCATTTGTGTCATTGGATTAACATTTAGGTCATTTTTGTCCTCCCTAGGCTTATTCTTGTGCAATTAGGGTTTTTAACCAATCTTGTGCATCCATTAAGTTCATTTGTGTCATTGGATTAACATTTAGGTCATTTTCGTCCTCCCTAGGCTTATTCTTGTGCAATTAGGGTTTTTAACCAATCTAGTGCATCAAATAAGTTCATTTGTGTCATTGGATTAACATTTAGGTCATTTTCGTCCTCCCTTGGCTTATTCTTGTCAAATTAGGGTTTTTAACCAATCTTGTGCATCCAATAAGTTCGTTTGTGTCATTGGATTAACATTTAGGTCATTTTCGTCCTCCCTAGGCTTATTCTTGTCCAATTAGGGTTATTAACCAATCTTGGGCATCCAATAAGTTCGTTTGTGTCATTGGATTAACATTTAGGTCATTTTCATCCTCCCTAGGCTTATTCTTGTGCAATTAGGGTTTTTAACCAATCTTGTGCATCCAATAAGTTTATTTGTGTCATTGGATTAACATTTAGGTCATTTTCGTCCTCCCTAGGCTTATTCTTGTCCAATTAGGGTTTTTAACCAATCTTTTGCATCCAATAAGTTCGTTTGTGTCATTGGATTAACATTTAGGTCATTTTCGTCCTCCCTAGGCTTATTCTTGTGCAATTAAGGTTTTTAACCAATCTTGTGCATCCAATAAGTTCATTTGTGTCATTGGATTAACATTTAAGTCATTTCCGTCCTCCCTAGGCTTATTTATGTGCAATTAGGGTCTTTAACCAATCTTGTGCATCCAATAAGTTCATTTGTGTCATTAGATTAACATTTAGGTCATTTTCGTCCTCCCTAGGCTTATTCTTCTGCAATTAGGGTTTTTAACCAATCTTGTGCATCCAATAAGTTCATTTGTGTCATTGGATTAACATTTAGTTCATTTTTGTCCTCCCTAAGCTTATTCTTGTGCAATTGGTGTTTTTAACCAATCTTGTGCCTCCAATAAGTTCATTTGTGTCATTGGATTAACATTTAGGTCATTTTCGTCCTCCATAGCCTTATTTATGTGCAATTAGGGTTTTTAACCTATCTTGTGCATCCAAAAAGTTCATTTGTGTCATTGGATTAATATTTAGGTCATTTTCGTCCTCCCTAGGCTTATTTATGTGCAATTAGGGTCTTTAACCAATCTTGTGCATCCAATAAGTTCATTTGTGTCATTAGATTAACATTTAGGTCATTTTCGTCCACCCTAGGCTTATTCTTCTACAATTAGGGTTTTTAACCAATCTTTTGCATCCAAAAAGTTCATTTGTTTCATTGGATTAACATTTATGTCATTTTCGTCCTCCCTAGGCTTATTTATGTGCAATTAGGGTTTTTAACCAATCTTGTGCATCCAAGAAGTTCATTTGTGTCATTGGATTCACATTTAGGTTATTTTCGTCCTCCGTAGCCTTATTTATGTGCAATTAGGGTTTTTAACCAATCTTGTGCATCCAAAAAGTTCATTTGAGTCATTGGATTAATATTTAGGTCATTTTCGTCCTCCCTAGGCTTATTTATGCTCAATTAGGGTCTTTAACCAATCTTTTCCATCCAATAAGTTCATTTGTGTCATTGGATTAACATTTAGGTCATTTTCGTCTTCCCTAGGCTTATTCTTGTCCAATTAGGGTTTTTAACCAATCTTGTGCATCCAAAAAGTTCATTTGTTTCATTGGATTAACATTTATGTCATTTTCGTCCTCCCTAGGCTTATTTATGTGCAATTAGGGTTTTTAACCAATCTTGTGCATCCAATAAGTTCATTTGTATCATTGGATTAACATTTAGGTCATTTTCGTCCTCCCTAGGCTTATTCTTGTGCAATTAGGGGTTTTAACCAATCTTGTGCATCCAATAAGTTCATTTGTGTCATTGGATTAACATTTAGGTCATTTTCGTCCTCCCTAGGCTTATTCTTGTCCAATTAGGGTTTTTAACCAATCTTGTGCATTCAATAAGTTCGTTTGTGTCATTGTATTAACATTTAGGTCATTTTCGTCCTCCTTAGGCTTATTCTTGTCAAATTAGGGTTTTTAACCAATCTTGTGCATCCAAAAAGTTCGTTTGTGTCATGGGATTCACATTTAGGTCATTTTCGTCCTATGTAGCCTTATTTATTTGCAATTTGGGTTTTTAACCAGTCTTGTGAATCCAATAAGTTCATTTGTGTCATTGGATTAACATTTATGTCATTTTCGTCCTCCCTAGGCTTATTCTTGTCCAATTAGGGTTTTTAACCAATCTTGTGCATCCAATAAGTTCGTTTGTGTCATTGGATTAACATTTAGGTCATTTTCGTCCTCCCAAGGCTTATTCTTGTCAAATTAGGGTTTTTAACCAATCTTGTGCATCCAAAAAGTTCATTTGTGTCTTTGGATTCACATTAAGGTCATTTTCGTCCTATGTAGCCTTATTTATGAGCAATTAGGGTTTTTAACCAGTCTTGTGCATCCAATAAGTTCATTTGTGTCATTGGATTAACATTTAGGTCATTTTCGTCCTCCCTAGGCTTATTCTTGTCCAATTAGGGTTTTTAACCAATCTTGTGCATCCAAAAAGTTCATTTGTGTTATTGGATTAACATTTATGTCATTTTCGTCCTCCCTAGCCTTAATTATGTGCAATTAGGGTTTTTAACAAATCTTGTGCATCCAAAAAGTTCATTTGTGTCATTGGATTAACATTTAGGTCATTTTCGTCCTCCCTAGGCTTATTCTTGTCCGATTAGGGTTTTTAACCAATCTTCTGCATCCAATAGGTGTGTTTATGTCATTGAAAGAACATTTAGGTCATTTTTGTCCTCCCTAAGCTTATTCTTGTGCAATTAGGGTTTTTAACCAATCTTGTGCATCCAATAAGTTCATTTGTGTCATTGGATTAACATTTAGGTCATTTTCGCCTTTCGTAGCCTTATTTATGTGCAATTAGGGTTTTTAACCAATCTTGTGCATCCAAAAGGTTCATTTGTGTCATTGGATTCACATTTAGGTCATTTTCTTCCTATGTAGCCTTATTTATGTGCAATTAGGGTTTTTAACCAATCTTGTCCATCCAATAAGTTCATTTGTGTCATTTGATTAACATTTAGGTCATTTTCGTCCTCCCTAGGCTTATTCTTGTCCAATTAGGGTTTTTAACCAATCTTGTGCATCCAAAAAGTTCATTTGTTTCATTGGATTAACATTTATGTCATTTTCGTCCTCCCTAGGCTTATTTATGTGCAATTAGGGTTTTTAACCAATCTTGTGCATCCAATAAGTTCATTTGTGTCATTGGATTAACATTTAGGTCATTTTCGTCCTCCCTAGGCTTATTCTTGTCCAATTAGGGTTTTTAACCAATCTTTTGCATCCAATAGGTGTTTTTGTGTCATTGGATGATCAATTAGGTTATTTTCATCCTACCTAGGCTTATTCTTGTCCAATTAGGGTTTTTAACCAATCTTGTGCATCCAATAGGTGTGTTTGTGTCATTGGATGACCAATTAGGTCATTTTCGTCCTCCCTAGGCATATTCTTGTCCAATTAGGGTTTTTAACCAATCTTGTGCTTCCAATAGGTGTGTTCGTGGCAATAGATGATCAATTAGGTCATTTTCGTCCTCCCTAGGCTTATTCTTGTCCAATTAGGGTTTTTAACCAATCTTGTGCATCCAATAGGTGTGTTTGTATCATTGGATGATCAATTAGGTCATTTTCGTCCTCCCTAGGCTTATTCTTGTCCAATTAGGGTTTTTAACCAATCTTGTGCATCCAATAGGTGTGTTTGTGTCATTGGATGATCAATTAGGTCATTTTCGTCCTCCGAAGGCTTATTCTTGTCCAATTAGGGTATTTAACCAATCTTGTGCATCCAATAGGTGTGTTTGTGTCATTGGATGATCAATTAGGTCATTTTCGTCCTCCCTAGGCTTATTCTTGTCCAATTAGGGTTTTTAACCAATCTTGTGCATCCAATAAGTTGAGTTGTGTCATTGGATAAGCATTTAGGTCATTTTCGTCCTCCCTAGGCTTATTCTTGTCCAATTAGGGTTTTTAACCAATCTTGTGCATCCAATAAGTTCATTTGTGTCATTGGATTAACATTTAGGTCATTTTCGTCCTCCCTAGGCTTATTCTTGTCAAATTAGGGTTTCTAACCAATCGTGTGCATCCAATCGGTCTGTTTGTGTCATTGGATGAACATTTAGGTAATTTTCGTCCTCCCTAGGCGTATTCTTGTCCAATTAGGGTTTTTAACCAATCTTGTGCATCCAATAGGTGTGTTTGTGTCATTGGATGAACATTTAGGTCATTTTCGTCCTCCCTAGGCTTATTCTTGTCCAATTAGGGTTTTTAACCAATCTTGTGCATCCAATAAGTTCATTTGTGTCATTGGGAGAACATTTAGGTCATTTTCGTCCTCCCTAGGCTTATTCTTGTCCAATTAGGGTTTCTAACCAATCTTGTGCATCCAATAGGTGTGTTTAGTCATTTGATGAACATTTAGGTTATTTTCGTCCTCCCTAGGCTTATTCTTGTCCACTTAGGGTTTTTAACCAATCTTGTGCATCCAATAAGTTCATTTGTGTCATTGGATTAACATTTAGGTCATTTTCGTCCTCCCTAGGCTTATTCTTGTCTAATTAGGGTTTTTAACCAAACTTGTGCATCCAATAAGTTCATTTGTGTCATTGAATTAACATTTAGGTCATTTTCGTCCCTCCTAGGCTTATTCTTGTCCAATTAGGGTTTTTAACCAATCTTGTGCATCCAATAAGTTCATTTGTGTCATTGGATTAACATTTAGGTCATTTTCGTCCTCCTTAGGCTTATTCTTGTCCAATTAGGGTTTTTAACCAATCTTGTGCATCCAATAAGTTCGTTTGTGTCATTGGATTAACATTTAGGTCATTTTCGTCCTCCCTAGGCTTATTCTTGTCCAATTAGGGTTTTTAACCAATCTTGTGCATTCAATAAGTTCGTTTGTGTCATTGTATTAACATTTAGGTCATTTTCGTCCTCCTTAGGCTTATTCTTGTCAAATTAGGGTTTTTAACCAATCTTGTGCATCCAAAAAGTTCGTTTGTGTCATGGGATTCACATTTAGGTCATTTTCGTCCTATGTAGCCTTATTTATTTGCAATTTGGGTTTTTAACCAGTCTTGTGAATCCAATAAGTTCATTTGTGTCATTGGATTAACATTTATGTCATTTTCGTCCTCCCTAGGCTTATTCTTGTCCAATTAGGGTTTTTAACCAATCTTGTGCATCCATTAAGTTCATTTGTGTCATTGGATTAACATTTAGGTCATTTTTGTCCTCCCTAGGCTTATTCTTGTGCAATTAGGGTTTTTAACCAATCTTGTGCATCCAT
>JBBPBR010000008.1:18624662-18637271 GCA_037974775.1 Cicer pinnatifidum | reverse complement strand
TTTGTGTCATTGGATTAACATTTAGGTCATTTTCGTCCTCCCTAGGCTTATTCTTGTCCAATTAGGGTTTTTAACCAATCTTGTGCATTCAATAAGTTCGTTTGTGTCATTGTATTAACATTTAGGTCATTTTCGTCCTCCTTAGGCTTATTCTTGTCAAATTAGGGTTTTTAACCAATCTTGTGCATCCAAAAAGTTCATTTGTTTCATTGGATTAACATTTATGTCATTTTCGTCCTCCCTAGGCTTATTTATGTGCAATTAGGGTTTTTAACCAATCTTGTGCATCCAATAAGTTCATTTGTATCATTGGATTAACATTTAGGTCATTTTCGTCCTCCCTAGGCTTATTCTTGTGCAATTAGGGGTTTTAACCAATCTTGTGCATCCAATAAGTTCATTTGTGTCATTGGATTAACATTTAGGTCATTTTCGTCCTCCCTAGGCTTATTCTTGTCCAATTAGGGTTTTTAACCAATCTTGTGCATTCAATAAGTTCGTTTGTGTCATTGTATTAACATTTAGGTCATTTTCGTCCTCCTTAGGCTTATTCTTGTCAAATTAGGGTTTTTAACCAATCTTGTGCATCCAAAAAGTTCGTTTGTGTCATGGGATTCACATTTAGGTCATTTTCGTCCTATGTAGCCTTATTTATTTGCAATTTGGGTTTTTAACCAGTCTTGTGAATCCAATAAGTTCATTTGTGTCATTGGATTAACATTTATGTCATTTTCGTCCTCCCTAGGCTTATTCTTGTCCAATTAGGGTTTTTAACCAATCTTGTGCATCCATTAAGTTCATTTGTGTCATTGGATTAACATTTAGGTCATTTTTGTCCTCCCTAGGCTTATTCTTGTGCAATTAGGGTTTTTAACCAATCTTGTGCATCCATCAAGTTCATTTGTGTCATTGGATTAACATTTAGGACATTTTCGTCCTCCCTAGGCTTATTCTTGTGCAATTAGGGTTTTTAACCAATCTTGTGCATCAAATAAGTTCATTTGTGTCATTTGATTAACATTTAGGTCATTTTCGTCCTCCCTAGGCTTATTCTTGTCCAATTAGGGTTTTTAACCAATCTTGTGCATCCAAAAAGTTCATTTGTTTCATTGGATTAACATTTATGTCATTTTCGTCCTCCCTAGGCTTATTTAGGTGCAATTAGGGTTTTTAACCAATCTTGTGCATCCAATAAGTTCATTTGTATCATTGGATTAACATTTAGGTCATTTTCGTCCTCCCTAGGCTTATTCTTGTGCAATTAGGGGTTTTAACCAATCTTGTGCATCCAATAAGTTCATTTGTGTCATTGGATTAACATTTAGGTCATTTTCGTCCTCCCTAGGCTTATTCTTGTCCAATTAGGGTTTTTAACCAATCTTGTGCATTCAATAAGTTCGTTTGTGTCATTGTATTAACATTTAGGTCATTTTCGTCCTCCTTAGGCTTATTCTTGTCAAATTAGGGTTTTTAACCAATCTTGTGCATCCAAAAAGTTCATTTGTTTCATTGGATTAACATTTATGTCATTTTCGTCCTCCCTAGGCTTATTTATGTGCAATTAGGGTTTTTAACCAATCTTGTGCATCCAATAAGTTCATTTGTATCATTGGATTAACATTTAGGTCATTTTCGTCCTCCCTAGGCTTATTCTTGTGCAATTAGGGGTTTTAACCAATCTTGTGCATCCAATAAGTTCATTTGTGTCATTGGATTAACATTTAGGTCATTTTCGTCCTCCCTAGGCTTATTCTTGTGCAATTAGGGTTTTTAACCAATCTTGTGCATCCAATAAGTTCATTTGTGTCATTGGATTAACATTTAGGTCATTTTTGTCCTCCCTAGGCTTATTCTTGTGCAATTAGGGTTTTTAACCAATCTTGTGCATCCATTAAGTTCATTTGTGTCATTGGATTAACATTTAGGTCATTTTCGTCCTCCCTAGGCTTATTCTTGTGCAATTAGGGTTTTTAACCAATCTAGTGCATCAAATAAGTTCATTTGTGTCATTGGATTAACATTTAGGTCATTTTCGTCCTCCCTTGGCTTATTCTTGTCAAATTAGGGTTTTTAACCAATCTTGTGCATCCAATAAGTTCGTTTGTGTCATTGGATTAACATTTAGGTCATTTTCGTCCTCCCTAGGCTTATTCTTGTCCAATTAGGGTTATTAACCAATCTTGGGCATCCAATAAGTTCGTTTGTGTCATTGGATTAACATTTAGGTCATTTTCATCCTCCCTAGGCTTATTCTTGTGCAATTAGGGTTTTTAACCAATCTTGTGCATCCAATAAGTTTATTTGTGTCATTGGATTAACATTTAGGTCATTTTCGTCCTCCCTAGGCTTATTCTTGTCCAATTAGGGTTTTTAACCAATCTTGTGCCTCCAAAAAGTTCATTTGTGTCATTGGATTAACATTTAGGTCATTTTCGTCCTCCCTAGGCTTATTTATGTGCAATTAGGGTTTTTAACCAATCTTGTGCATCCATTAAGTTCATTTGTGTCATTGGATTAACATTTAGGTCATTTTTGTCCTCCCTAGGCTTATTCTTGTGCAATTAGGGTTTTTAACCAATCTTGTGCATCCATTAAGTTCATTTGTGTCATTGGATTAACATTTAGGTCATTTTCGTCCTCCCTAGGCTTATTCTTGTGCAATTAGGGTTTTTAACCAATCTTGTGCATCAAATAAGTTCATTTGTGTCATTGGATTAACATTTAGGTCATTTTCGTCCTCCCTTGGCTTATTCTTGTCAAATTAGGGTTTTTAACCAATCTTGTGCATCCAATAAGTTCGTTTGTGTCATTGGATTAACATTTAGGTCATTTTCGTCCTCCCTAGGCTTATTCTTGTCCAATTAGGGTTTTTAACCAATCTTGTGCATCCAATAAGTTCGTTTGTGTCATTGGATTAACATTTAGGTCATTTTCGTCCTCCCTAGGCTTATTCTTGTCCAATTAGGGTTTTTAACCAATCTTGTGCATTCAATAAGTTCGTTTGTGTCATTGTATTAACATTTAGGTCATTTTCGTCCTCCTTAGGCTTATTCTTGTCAAATTAGGGTTTTTAACCAATCTTGTGCATCCAAAAAGTTCGTTTGTGTCATGGGATTCACATTTAGGTCATTTTCGTCCTATGTAGCCTTATTTATTTGCAATTTGGGTTTTTAACCAGTCTTGTGAATCCAATAAGTTCATTTGTGTCATTGGATTAACATTTATGTCATTTTCGTCCTCCCTAGGCTTATTCTTGTCCAATTAGGGTTTTTAACCAATCTTGTGCATCCAATAAGTTCGTTTGTGTCATTGGATTAACATTTAGGTCATTTTCGTCCTCCCAAGGCTTATTCTTGTCAAATTAGGGTTTTTAACCAATCTTGTGCATCCAAAAAGTTCATTTGTGTCTTTGGATTCACATTAAGGTCATTTTCGTCCTATGTAGCCTTATTTATGAGCAATTAGGGTTTTTAACCAGTCTTGTGCATCCAATAAGTTCATTTGTGTCATTGGATTAACATTTAGGTCATTTTCGTCCTCCCTAGGCTTATTCTTGTCCAATTAGGGTTTTTAACCAATCTTGTGCATCCAAAAAGTTCATTTGTGTTATTGGATTAACATTTATGTCATTTTCGTCCTCCCTAGCCTTAATTATGTGCAATTAGGGTTTTTAACAAATCTTGTGCATCCAAAAAGTTCATTTGTGTCATTGGATTAACATTTAGGTCATTTTCGTCCTCCCTAGGCTTATTCTTGTCCAATTAGGGTTTTTAACCAATCTTCTGCATCCAATAGGTGTGTTTATGTCATTGAAAGAACATTTAGGTCATTTTTGTCCTCCCTAAGCTTATTCTTGTGCAATTAGGGTTTTTAACCAATCTTGTGCATCCAATAAGTTCATTTGTGTCATTGGATTAACATTTAGGTCATTTTCGCCTTTCGTAGCCTTATTTATGTGCAATTAGGGTTTTTAACCAATCTTGTGCATCCAAAAGGTTCATTTGTGTCATTGGATTCACATTTAGGTCATTTTCTTCCTATGTAGCCTTATTTATGTGCAATTAGGGTTTTTAACCAATCTTGTCCATCCAATAAGTTCATTTGTGTCATTTGATTAACATTTAGGTCATTTTCGTCCTCCCTAGGCTTATTCTTGTCCAATTAGGGTTTTTAACCAATCTTGTGCATCCAAAAAGTTCATTTGTTTCATTGGATTAACATTTATGTCATTTTCGTCCTCCCTAGGCTTATTTATGTGCAATTAGGGTTTTTAACCAATCTTGTGCATCCAATAAGTTCATTTGTGTCATTGGATTAACATTTAGGTCATTTTCGTCCTCCCTAGGCTTATTCTTGTGCAATTAGGGGTTTTAACCAATCTTGTGCATCCAATAAGTTCATTTGTGTCATTGGATTAACATTTAGGTCATTTTCGTCCTCCCTAGGCTTATTCTTGTCCAATTAGGGTTTTTAACCAATCTTGTGCATCCAATAGGTGTGTTTATGTCATTGGATGAACATTTAGGTCATTTTTGTCCTCCCTTGTCTTATTTATGTGCAATTAGGGTTTTTAACCAATCTTGTGCTTCCTAAAAGTTCATTTGTGTCATTGGATTCACATTTAGGTCATTTTCTTCCTATGTAGCCTTATTTATGTGCAATTATGGTTTTTAACCAATCTTGTCCATCCAATAAGTTCATTTGTGTCATTTGATTAACATTTAGGTCATTTTCGTCCTCCCTAGGCTTATTCTTGTCCAATTAGGGTTTTTAACCAATCTTGTGCATCCAAAAAGTTCATTTGTTTCATTGGATTAACATTTATGTCATTTTCGTCCTCCCTAGGCTTATTTATGTGCAATTAGGGTTTTTAACCAATCTTGTGCATCCAATAAGTTCATTTGTATCATTGGATTAACATTTAGGTCATTTTCGTCCTCCCTAGGCTTATTCTTGTGCAATTAGGGGTTTTAACCAATCTTGTGCATCCAATAAGTTCATTTGTGTCATTGGATTAACATTTAGGTCATTTTCGTCCTCCCTAGGCTTATTCTTCTCCAATTAGGGTTTTTAACCAATCTTGTGCATTCAATAAGTTCGTTTGTGTCATTGTATTAACATTTAGGTCATTTTCGTCCTCCTTAGGCTTATTCTTGTCAAATTAGGGTTTTTAACCAATCTTGTGCATCCAAAAAGTTCGTTTGTGTCATGGGATTCACATTTAGGTCATTTTCGTCCTATGTAGCCTTATTTATTTGCAATTTGGGTTTTTAACCAGTCTTGTGAATCCAATAAGTTCATTTGTGTCATTGGATTAACATTTATGTCATTTTCGTCCTCCCTAGGCTTATTCTTGTCCAATTAGGGTTTTTAACCAATCTTGTGCATCCAATAAGTTCGTTTGTGTCATTGGATTAACATTTAGGTCATTTTCGTCCTCCCAAGGCTTATTCTTGTCAAATTAGGGTTTTTAACCAATCTTGTGCATCCAAAAAGTTCATTTGTGTCTTTGGATTCACATTAAGGTCATTTTCGTCCTATGTAGCCTTATTTATGAGCAATTAGGGTTTTTAACCAGTCTTGTGCATCCAATAAGTTCATTTGTGTCATTGGATTAACATTTAGGTCATTTTCGTCCTCCCTAGGCTTATTCTTGTCCAATTAGGGTTTTTAACCAATCTTGTGCATCCAAAAAGTTCATTTGTGTTATTGGATTAACATTTATGTCATTTTCGTCCTCCCTAGCCTTAATTATGTGCAATTAGGGTTTTTAACAAATCTTGTGCATCCAAAAAGTTCATTTGTGTCATTGGATTAACATTTAGGTCATTTTCGTCCTCCCTAGGCTTATTCTTGTCCGATTAGGGTTTTTAACCAATCTTCTGCATCCAATAGGTGTGTTTATGTCATTGAAAGAACATTTAGGTCATTTTTGTCCTCCCTAAGCTTATTCTTGTGCAATTAGGGTTTTTAACCAATCTTGTGCATCCAATAAGTTCATTTGTGTCATTGGATTAACATTTAGGTCATTTTCGCCTTTCGTAGCCTTATTTATGTGCAATTAGGGTTTTTAACCAATCTTGTGCATCCAAAAGGTTCATTTGTGTCATTGGATTCACATTTAGGTCATTTTCTTCCTATGTAGCCTTATTTATGTGCAATTAGGGTTTTTAACCAATCTTGTCCATCCAATAAGTTCATTTGTGTCATTTGATTAACATTTAGGTCATTTTCGTCCTCCCTAGGCTTATTCTTGTCCAATTAGGGTTTTTAACCAATCTTGTGCATCCAAAAAGTTCATTTGTTTCATTGGATTAACATTTATGTCATTTTCGTCCTCCCTAGGCTTATTTATGTGCAATTAGGGTTTTTAACCAATCTTGTGCATCCAATAAGTTCATTTGTATCATTGGATTAACATTTAGGTCATTTTCGTCCTCCCTAGGCTTATTCTTGTGCAATTAGGGGTTTTAACCAATCTTGTGCATCCAATAAGTTCATTTGTGTCATTGGATTAACATTTAGGTCATTTTCGTCCTCCCTAGGCTTATTCTTGTCCAATTAGGGTTTTTAACCAATCTTGTGCATTCAATAAGTTCGTTTGTGTCATTGTATTAACATTTAGGTCATTTTCGTCCTCCTTAGGCTTATTCTTGTCAAATTAGGGTTTTTAACCAATCTTGTGCATCCAAAAAGTTCGTTTGTGTCATGGGATTCACATTTAGGTCATTTTCGTCCTATGTAGCCTTATTTATTTGCAATTTGGGTTTTTAACCAGTCTTGTGAATCCAATAAGTTCATTTGTGTCATTGGATTAACATTTAGGTCATTTTCGTCCTCCCTAGGCTTATTCTTGTCCAATTAGGGTTTTTAACCAATCTTGTGCATCCAATAAGTTCGTTTGTGTCATTGGATTAACATTTAGGTCATTTTCGTCCTCCCAAGGCTTATTCTTGTCAAATTATGGTTTTTAACCAATCTTGTGCATCCAAAACGTTCATTTGTGTCTTTGGATTCACATTAAGGTCATTTTCGTCCTATGTAGCCTTATTTATGAACAATTAAGGTTTTTAACCAGTCTTGTGCATCCAATAAGTTCATTTGTGTCATTGGATTAACATTTAGGTCATTTTCGTCCTCCCTAGGCTTATTCTTGTCCAATTAGGGTTTTTAACCAATCTTGTGCATCCAATAAGTTCATTTGTGTCATTAGATGAACATTTAGGTCATTTTCGTCCTCCCTAGGCTTATTCTTGTCCAATTAGGGTTTTTAACCAATCTTGTGCTTCCAATAAGTTCATGTGTGTCATTGGATGAACATTTAGGTCATTTTCGTCCTCCCTAGGCTTATTCTTGTCCAATTATGGTTTTTATGCAATCTTGTGCATCCAATAGGTGTGTTTGTGTCATTGGACGAACATTTAGGTCATTTTCGTCCTCCCTAGGCTTATTCTTGTCCAATTAGGGTTTTTAACCAATCTTGTGCATCCAATAAGTTCATTTGTGTCATTGGATGAACATTTAGGTCATTTTCGTCGTCCCTAGTCTTATTCTTGTCCAATTAGGGTTTTAAGCAATCTTGTGCATCCAATATGTGGGTTTGTGTCATTGGATGAACATTAAGGTCATTTTCGTCCTCCCTATGCTTATTCTTGTCCAATTAGGGTTTTTAACCAATCTTGTGCATCCAATAAGTTCATTTGTGTCAATGGATGAACATTTATGACATTTTCGTCCTCCCTAGTCTTATTCTTGTCCAATTAGGGTTTTATGCAATCTTGTGCATCCAATAGGTGTGTTTGTGTCATTGGACGAACATTTAGGTCATTTTCGTCCTCCCTAGGCTTATTCTTGTCCAATTAGGGTTTTTAACCAATCTTGTGCATCCAATAAGTTCATTAGTGTCATTGGATGATCAATTAGGTCATTTTCGTCCTCCCTAGGCATGTTCTTGTCCACATAGGGTTTTTAACCAATCTTGTGCATCCAATAGGTGTGTTTGTGTCATTGGATGATCAGTTAGGTCATTTTCGTCCTCCCTAGGCTTATTCTTGTCCAATTAGGGTTTTTAACCAATCTTGTGCATCCAATAGGTGTGTTTGTGTCATTGGATGATCAATTAGGTCATTTTCGTCCTCCCTAGGCTTATTCTTGTCCAATTAGGGTTTTTAACCGATTATGTGCATCCAATAGGTGTGTTTGTGTCATTGGATGATCAATTAGGTCATTTTCGTCCTCCCTAGGCTTATTCTTGTCCAATTAGGGTTTTTAACCAATCTTGTGCATACAATAAGTTGAGTTGTGTCATTGGATTAAAATTTAGGTCATTTTCGTTCTCCCTACGCTTATTCTTGTCCAATTAGGGTTTTTAACCAATCTTGTGCATCCAATAGGTGTGTTTGTGTCATTGGATGATCAATTAGGTCATTTTCGTCCTCCCTAGGCATATTCTTGTCCAATTAGGGTTTTTAACCAATCTTGTGCATCCAATAGGTGTGTTTGTGTCATTGGATGATCAATTAGGTCATTTTCGTCCTCCCTAGGCTTATTCTTGTCCAATTAGGGTTTTTAACCAATCTTGTGCATCCAATAGGTGTGTTTGTGTCATTGGATGATCAATTAGGTCATTTTCGTCCTCCCTAAGCTTATTCTTGTCCAATTAGGGTTTTTAACTAATCTTGGGCATCCAATAAGTTCATTTGTGTCAATGGATTAACATTAAGGTCATTTTCGTCCTCCCTAGGCTTATTCTTGTCCAATTAGGGTTTTTAACCAATCTTGTGCATCCAATAAGTTCATTTGTGTCATTGGATTAACATTTAGGTCATTTTCGTCCTCCCTAGGCTTATTTATGTGCAATTAGGGTTTTTAACCAATCTTGTGCATCCAATAAGTTCATTTGTGTCATTGGATTAACATTTAGGTCATTTTTGTCCTCCCTAGGCTTATTCTTGTGCAATTAGGGTTTTTAACCAATCTTGTGCATCCAATAAGTTTATTTGTGTCATTGGATTAACATTTAGGTCATTTTCGTCCTCCCTAGGGTTTTTTATGGGCAATTATGGTTTTTAACCAATCATGTGCATCCAATAAGTTCATTGTGTCATTGGATTAACATTTATGTCATTTTCGTCCTCCCTAGGCTTATTCTTGTGCAATTAGGGTTTTTAACCAATCTTGTGCATCCAATAAGTTCATTTGTGTCATTGGATTAACATTTAGGTCATTTTCGTCCTCCCTAGGCTTATTCTTGTGCAATTAGGGTTTTTAACCAATCTTGTGCATCCATTAAGTTCATTTGTGTCATTGGATTAACATTTAGGTCATTTTCGTCCTCCCTAGGCTTATTCTTGTGCAATTAGGGTTTTTAACCAATCTTGTGCATCAAATAAGTTCATTTGTGTCATTGGATTAACATTTAGGTCATTTTCGTCCTCCCTTGGCTTATTCTTGTCAAATTAGGGTTTTTAACCAATCTTGTGCATCCAATAAGTTCGTTTGTGTCATTGGATTAACATTTAGGTCATTTTCGTCCTCCCTAGGCTTATTCTTGTCCAATTAGGGTTATTAACCAATCTTGGGCATCCAATAAGTTCGTTTGTGTCATTGGATTAACATTTAGGTCATTTTCATCCTCCCTAGGCTTATTCTTGTGCAATTAGGGTTTTTAACCAATCTTGTGCATCCAATAAGTTTATTTGTGTCATTGGATTAACATTTAGGTCATTTTCGTCCTCCCTAGGCTTATTCTTGTCCAATTAGGGTTTTTAACCAATCTTGTGCCTCCAAAAAGTTCATTTGTGTCATTGGATTAACATTTAGGTCATTTTCGTCCTCCCTAGGCTTATTTATGTGCAATTAGGGTTTTTAACCAATCTTGTGCATCCATTAAGTTCATTTGTGTCATTGGATTAACATTTAGGTCATTTTTGTCCTCCCTAGGCTTATTCTTGTGCAATTAGGGTTTTTAACCAATCTTGTGCATCCATTAAGTTCATTTGTGTCATTGGATTAACATTTAGGTCATTTTCGTCCTCCCTAGGCTTATTCTTGTGCAATTAGGGTTTTTAACCAATCTTGTGCATCAAATAAGTTCATTTGTGTCATTGGATTAACATTTAGGTCATTTTCGTCCTCCCTTGGCTTATTCTTGTCAAATTAGGGTTTTTAACCAATCTTGTGCATCCAATAGGTGTGTTTATGTCATTGGATGAACATTTAGGTCATTTTTGTCCTCCCTTGTCTTATTTATGTGCAATTAGGGTTTTTAACCAATCTTGTGCTTCCTAAAAGTTCATTTGTGTCATTGGATTCACATTTAGGTCATTTTCTTCCTATGTAGCCTTATTTATGTGCAATTAGGGTTTTTAACCAATCTTGTCCTTCCAATAAGTTCATTTGTGTCATTTGATTAACATTTAGGTCATTTTCGTCCTCCCTAGGCTTATTCTTGTCCAATTAGGGTTTTTAACCAATCTTGTGCATCCAAAAAGTTCATTTGTTTCATTGGATTAACATTTATGTCATTTTCGTCCTCCCTAGGCTTATTTATGTGCAATTAGGGTTTTTAACCAATCTTGTGCATCCAATAAGTTCATTTGTATCATTGGATTAACATTTAGGTCATTTTCGTCCTCCCTAGGCTTATTCTTGTGCAATTAGGGGTTTTAACCAATCTTGTGCATCCAATAAGTTCATTTGTGTCATTGGATTAACATTTAGGTCATTTTCGTCCTCCCTAGGCTTATTCTTGTCCAATTAGGGTTTTTAACCAATCTTGTGCATTCAATAAGTTCGTTTGTGTCATTGTATTAACATTTAGGTCATTTTCGTCCTCCTTAGGCTTATTCTTGTCAAATTAGGGTTTTAAACCAATCTTGTGCATCCAAAAAGTTCGTTTGTGTCATGGGATTCACATTTAGGTCATTTTCGTCCTATGTAGCCTTATTTATTTGCAATTTGGGTTTTTAACCAGTCTTGTGAATCCAATAAGTTCATTTGTGTCATTGGATTAACATTTATGTCATTTTCGTCCTCCCTAGGCTTATTCTTGTCCAATTAGGGTTTTTAACCAATCTTGTGCATCCAATAAGTTCGTTTGTGTCATTGGATTAACATTTAGGTCATTTTCGTCTTCCCAAGGCTTATTCTTGTCAAATTAGGGTTTTTAACCAATCTTGTGCATCCAAAAAGTTCGTTTGTGTCATTGGATTAACATTTAGGTCATTTTCGTCCTTCGTAACCTTATTTATGTGCAATTAGGGTTTTTAACCAATCTTGTGCATCCAAAAAGTTCATTTGAGTCATTGGATTAATATTTAGGTCATTTTTGTCCTCCCTAGGCTTATTTATGTGCAATTAGGGTCTTTAACCAATCTTGTGCATCCAATAAGTTCATTTGTGTCATTAGATTAACATTTAGGTCATTTTCGTCCTCCCTAGGTTTATTCTTCTGCAATTAGGGTTTTTAACCAATCTTGTGCATCCAATAAGTTCATTTGTGTCATTGGCTTAACATTTATGTCATTTTCGTCCTCCCTAGCCTTAATTATGTGCAATTAGGGTTTTTAACCAATCTTGTGCATCCAAAAAGTTCATTTGTGTCATTGGATTAACATTTAGGTCATTTTCGTCCTCCCTAGGCTTATTCTTGTCCAATTAGGGTTTTTAACCAATCTTGTGCTTCCTAAAAGTTCATTTGTGTCATTGGATTCACATTTAGGTCATTTTCGTCCTATGTAGCCTTATTTATGTGCAATTAGGGTTTTTAACCAATCTTGTCCAACCAATAAGTTCATTTGTGTCATTTGATTAACATTTAGGTCATTTTCGTCCTCCCTAGGCTTATTCTTGTCCAATTAGGGTTTTTAACCAATCTTGTGCATCCAAAAAGTTCATTTGTTTCATTGGATTAACATTTATGTCATTTTCGTCCTCCCTAGGCTTATTTATGTGCAATTAGGGTTTTTAACCAATCTTGTGCATCCAATAAGTTCATTTGTATCATTGGATTAACATTTAGGTCATTTTCGTCCTCCCTAGGCTTATTCTTGTGCAATTAGGGTTTTTAACCAATCTTGTGCATCCAATAAGTTCATTTGTGTCATTGGATTAACATTTAGGTCATTTTCGTCCTCCCTAGGCTTATTCTTGTTCAATTAGGGTTTTTAACCAATCTTGTGCATCCAATAAGTTCATTTGTGTCATTGGATTAACATTTAGGTCATTTTCGTCCTCCCTAGGCATATTCTTGTCCAATTAGAGTTTTAGACCAATCTTGTGCATCCAAAAGGTGTGTTTGTGTCATTGGATGATCAATTAGGTCATTGTCGTCCTCCATAGGCTTATTCTTGTCCAATTAGGGTTTTTAACCAATCTTGTGCATCCAATAAGTTGAGTTGTGTCATTGGATTAACATTTAGGTCATTTTCGTCCTCCCTAGGCTTATTCTTGTCCAATTAGGGTTTTTAACCAATCTTGTGCATTCAATAAGTTCGTTTGTGTCATTGGATTAACATTTAGGTCATTTTCGTCCTCCCTAGGTTTATTCTTCTGCAATTAGGGTTTTTAACCAATCTTGTGCATCCAATAAGTTCATTTGTGTCATTG
>JBBPBR010000008.1:18603214-18624652 GCA_037974775.1 Cicer pinnatifidum | reverse complement strand
TTATGTGCAATTAGGGTTTTTAACCAATCTTGTGCATCCAAAAAGTTCATTTGTGTCATTGGATTAACATTTAGGTCATTTTCGTCCTCCCTAGGCTTATTCTTGTCCAATTAGGGTTTTTAACCAATCTTGTGCTTCCTAAAAGTTCATTTGTGTCATTGGATTCACATTTAGGTCATTTTCGTCCTATGTAGCCTTATTTATGTGCAATTAGGGTTTTTAACCAATCTTGTCCATCCAATAAGTTCATTTGTGTCATTGGATTAACATTTAGGTCAATTTCGTCCTCCTTAGGCTTATTCTTGTCCAATTAGGGTTTTTAACCAATCTTGTGCATCCAAAAAGTTCATTTGTTTCATTGGATTAACATTTATGTCATTTTCGTCCTCCCTAGGCTTATTTATGTGCAATTAAGGTTTTTAACCAATCTTGTGCATCCAATAAGTTCATTTGTATCATTGGATTAACATTTAGGTCATTTTCGTCCTCCCTAGGCTTATTCTTGTCCAATTAGGGTTTTTAACCAATCTTGTGCATTCAATAAGTTCGTTTGTGTCATTGGATTAACATTTAGGTCATTTTCGTCCTCCCTAGGTTTATTCTTCTGCAATTAGGGTTTTTAACCAATCTTGTGCATCCAATAAGTTCATTTGTGTCATTGCATTAACATTTAGGTCATTTTCGTCCTCCCTAGGCTTATTCTTGTCTAATTAGGGGTTTTAACCAATCTTGTGCATCCAATAAGTTCGTTTGTGTCATTGGATTAACATTTAGGTCATTTGCGTCCTCCGTAGCCTTATTTATGTGCAATTAGGGTTTTTAACCAATCTTGTGCATCCAAAAAGTTCATTTGAGTCATTGGATTAATATTTAGGTCATTTTCGTACTCCCTAGGCTTATTTATGTGCAATTAGGGTCTTTAACCAATCTTGTGCATCCAATAAGTTCATTTGTGTCATTAGATTAACATTTAGGTCATTTTCTTCCTCCCTAGGCCTATTCTTCTGCAATTAGGGTTTTTAACCAATCTTGTGCATCCAAAAAGTTCATTTGTGTCATTGGATTAACATTTAGGTCATTTTCGCCTTCAGTAGCCTTATTTATGTGCAATTAGGGTTTTTAACCAATCTTGTGCATCCAAAAGGTTCATTTGTGTCATTGGATTCACATTTAGGTCATTTTCGTCCTCTGTAGCCTTATATATGTGCAATTAGGGTTTTTAACCAATCTTGTGCATCCAATAAGTTCGTTTGTGTCGTTGGATTAACATTTAGGTCATTTTCGTCCTCCCTAGGCTTATTCTTGTCCAATTAGGGGTTTTAATCAATCTTGTGCATCCAATAAGTTCGTTTGTGTCATTGGATTAACATTTAGGTCATTTTCGTCCTCCCTAGGCTTATTCTTGTCAAATTAGGGTTTTTAACCAATCTTGTGCATCCAAGAAGTTCATTTGAGTAATTGGATTCACATTTAGGTCATTTTCGTCCTATGTAGCCTTATTTATGTGCAATTAGGGTTTTTAACCAATCTTGTGCATCCAATAAGTTCATTTGTGTCATTGGATTAACATTTCGTTCATTTTCGTCCTCCCAAGGCTTATTCTTGTCCAATTAAGGTTTTTAACCAATCTTGTGCATCCAAAAAGTTCGTTTGTGTCATTAGATTAACATTTAGGTCATTTTCGTCCTCCGTAGCCTTATTTATGTGCAATTAGGGTTTTTAACCAATCTTGTGCATCCAAAAAGTTCATTTGAGTCATTGGATTAATATTTAGGTCATTTTCGTCCTCCCTAGGCTTATTTATGTGCTATTAGGGTCTTTAACCAATCTTGTGCATCCAATAAGTTCATTTGTGTCATTGGATTAACATTTAGGTCATTTTCGTTCTCCCTAGGCTTATTCTTATGCAATAAGGGTTTTTAACCAATCTTGTGCATCCAATAAGTTCATTTGTGTCATTGGATTAACATTTAGGTCATTTTCGTCCTCCCTAGGCTTATTCTTATGCAATTAGGGTTTTTAACCAATCTTGTGCATCCAAAAAGTTCGTTTGTGTCATTGGATTAACATTTAGGTCATTTTCGTCCTCCGTAGCCTTATTTATGTGCAATTAGGGTTTTTAACCAATCTTGTGCATCCAAAAAGTTCATTTGAGTCATTGGATTAATATTTAGGTCATTTTCGTCCTCCCTAGGCTTATTTATGTGCAATTAGGGTCTTTAACCAATCTTGTGCATCCAATAAGTTCATTTGTGTTATTAGATTAACATTTAGGTCATTTTCGTTCTCCCTAGGCTTATTCTTCTGCAATTAGGGTTTTCAACCATTCTTGTGCATCCAATAAGTTCATTTGTGTCATTGGATTAACATTTAGGTCATTTTCGTCCACCCTAGGCTTATTCTTGTCCAATTAGGGGTTTTAACTAATCTTGTGCATCCAATAAGTTCGTTTGTGTCATTGGATTAACATTTAGGACATTTTCGTCCTCCCTAGGCTTATTCTTGTCAAATTAGGGTTTTTCACCAATCTTGTGCAACCAAGAAGTTCATTTGAGTCATTGGATTCACATTTAGGTCATTTTCGTCCTATGTAGCCTTATTTATGTGCAATTAGGGTTTTTAACCAATCTTGTGCATCCAATAAGTTCAGTTGTGTCATTGGATTAAAATTTAGGTCATTTTCGTCCTCCCTAGGCTTATTCTTGTCCAATTAGGATTTTTAACGAATCTTGTGCTTCCAAAAAGTTCATTTGTGTCATTGGATTAACATTTATGTCATTTTCGTCTTCCGTAGGCGTATTTATGTGCAATTAGGGTTTTTAACCAATCTTGTGCATCCAAAAAGTTCATTTGTGTCATTGGATTAACAGTTAGGTCATTTTCGCCCTCCGTAGCCTTATTTATGTGCAATTAGGGTTTTTAACCAATCTTGCGCATCCAAAAAGTTCATTTGAGTCATTGGATTAATATTTAGGTCATTTTCGTACTCCCTAGGCTTATTTATGTGCAATTAGGGTCTTTAACCAGTCTTGTGCATCCAATAAGTTCATTTGTGTCATTAGATTAACATTTAGATCATTTTCTTCCTCCCTAGGCCTATTCTTCTGCAATTAGGGTTTTTAACCAATCTTGTGCATCCAATAAGTTCATTTGTGTCATTGGATTAACATTTAGGTAATTTTCGTCCTCCCTAGGCTTATTCTTGTCCAATTAGGGGTTTTAACCAATCTTGTGCATCCAATAAGTTCGTTTGTGTCAATGGATTAACATTTAGGGCATTTTCGTCCTCCCTAGGCTTATTCTTGTCAAATTAGGGTTTTTAACCAATCTTGTGCATCCAAGAAGTTCATTTGAGTCATTGGATTCACATTTAGGTCATTTTCGTCCTATGTAGCCTTATTTATGTGCAATTAGGGTTTTTAACCAATCTTGTGCATCCAATAAGTTCATTTGTGTCATTGGATTAACATTTAGGTCATTTTCGTCCTCCCTAGGCTTATTCTTGTCCAATTAGGGTTTTTAACCAATCTTGTGCATCCAATAAGTTCATTTGTGTCATTGGATTAACCTTTAAGTCATTTTCGTCCTCCCTAGGCTTATTCTTGTCCAATTAGGGTTTTTAACCAATCTTGTGCATCCAATAAGTTCATTTGTGTCATTGGATTAACATTTAGGTCATTTTCGTCCTCCCTAGGCTTATTCTTGTTCAATTAGGGTTTCTAACCAATCTTGTTCATCCAATAGGTGTTTTTGTGTCATTGGATGAACATTTAGGTCATTTTCATCCTCCCTATGCTTATTCTTGTCCAATTAGGGTTTTTAACCAATCTTGTGCATCTAATAAGTTCAATTGTGTCATTGGATGAACATTTAGGTCATTTTCGTCCTCCCTAGGCTTATTCTTGTCCAATTAGGGTTTTTAACCAATCTTGTGCATCCAATAAGTTCATTTGTGTCATTGGATTAACATTTATGTCATTTTCGTCCTCCCTAGGCTTATTCTTGTCCAATTAGGGTTTTTAACCAATCTTGTGCATCCAATAAGTTCGTTTGTGTCATTGGATTAACATTTAGGTCATTTTCGTCCTCCCAAGGCTTATTCTTGTCAAATTAGGGTTTTTAACCAATCTTGTGCATCCAAAAAGTTCATTTGTGTCTTTGGATTCACATTAAGGTCATTTTCGTCCTATGTAGCCTTATTTATGAGCAATTAGGGTTTTTAACCAGTCTTGTGCATCCAATAAGTTCATTTGTGTCATTGGATTAACATTTAGGTCATTTTCGTCCTCCCTAGGCTTATTCTTGTCCAATTAGGGTTTTTAACCAATCTTGTGCATCCAATAAGTTCATTTGTGTCATTAGATGAACATTTAGGTCATTTTCGTCCTCCCTAGGCTTATTCTTGTCCAATTAGGGTTTTTAACCAATCTTGTGCTTCCAATAAGTTCATGTGTGTCATTGGATGAACATTTAGGTCATTTTCGTCCTCCCTAGGCTTATTCTTGTCCAATTATGGTTTTTATGCAATCTTGTGCATCCAATAGGTGTGTTTGTGTCATTGGACGAACATTTAGGTCATTTTCGTCCTCCCTAGGCTTATTCTTGTCCAATTAGGGTTTTTAACCAATCTTGTGCATCCAATAAGTTCATTTGTGTCATTGGATGAACATTTAGGTCATTTTCGTCCTTCCTAGGCATATTCTTGTCCAATTAGGGTTTTTAACCAATCTTGTGCATCCAATAGGTGTGTTTGTGTCATTGGATGATCAATTAGGTCATTTTCGTCCTCCCTAGGCATATTCTTGTCCAATTAGGGTTTTTAACCAATCTTGTGCATCCAATTGGGGTGTTTGTGGCAAAGGATGATCAATTAGGTCATTTTCGTCCTCCCTAGGCTTATTCTTGTCCAATTAGGGTTTTTAACCAATCTTGTGCATCCAATAGGTGTGTTTGTGTCATTGGATGATCAATTAGGTCATTTTCGTCCTCCCTAGGCTTATTCTTGTCCAATTAGGGTTTTTAACCAATCTTGTGCGTCCAATATGTTTGTTTGTGTCATTGAATTAATATTTAGGTCATTTTCGTCCTCCCTAGGCATCATCTTTTCCAATTAGGGTTTTTAACCAATCTTTTGCATCCAATAGGTGTGTTTGTGTCATTGGATGATCAATTAGGTCATTTTCGTCCTCCCTATGCTTATTCTTGTCCAATTAGGGTTTTTAACCAATCTTGTGCATCCAATAACTTTGTTTGTGTCATTGAATTAATATTTAGGTCATTTTCGTCCTCCCTAGGCATATTCTTGTCCAATTAGGGTTTTTAACCAATCTTGTGCATCCAATAGGTGTGTTTGTGTCATTGGATGATCAATTAGGTCATTTTAGTCCTCCCTAGGCTTATTCTTGTCCAATTAAGGTTTTTTTACCAATCTTGTGCATCCAATAAGTTCATTTGTGTCATTGGATTAACATTTAGGTCATTTTCGTCCTCCCTAGGCATATTCTTGTCCAATTAGGGTTTTTAACCAATCTTGTGCATCCAATAGGTGTGTTTGTGTCATTGGATGATCAATTAGGTCATTTTCGTCCTCCCTATGCTTATTCTTGTCCAATTAGGGTTTTTAAACAATGTTGTGCATCCAATAAGTTTGTTTGTTTCATTGAATTAATATTTAGATCATTTTCGTCATCCCTAGGCATATTCTTGCCCAATTAGGGTTTTTAACCAATCTTGTGCATCCAATAGGTGTGTTTTTGTCATTGGATGATCAATTAGGTCATTTTCGTCATCCCTAGGCTTATTCTTGTCCAATTAGGGTTTTTAACCAATCTTGTGCATCCAATAGGTGTGTTTGTGTCATTGGATGATCAATTAGGTCATTTTCGTCCTCCCTAGGCTTATTCTTGTCCAATTAGGGTTTTTAACCAATCTTGTGCATCCAATAAGTTCATTTGTGTCATTGGATGATTAATTAGGTCATTTTCGTCCTCCCTAGGCATATTCTTGTCCAACTAGGGTTTTAAACCAATCTTGTGCATCCAATAGGTGTGTTTGTGTCATTGGATGATCAATTAGGTCATTTTCGTCCTCCCTAGGCTTATTCTTGTCCAATTAGGGTTTTTAACCAATCTTGTGCATCCAATAGGTGTGTTTGTGTCATTGGATGATCAATTAGGTCATTTTCGTCCTCCCTAGGCTTATTCTTGTCCAATTAGGGTTTTTAACCAATCTTTTGCATCCAATAGGTGTGTTTGTGTCAATTGATGATCAATTAGGTCATTTTCGTCCTCCCTAGGCTTATTCTTGTCCAATTAGGGTTTTTAACCAATCTTGTGCATCCAATAACTTTGTTTGTGTCATTGAATTAATATTTAGGTCATTTTCGTCCTCCCTAGGCATATTCTTGTCCAATTAGGGTTTTTAACCAATCTTGTGCATCCAATAGGTGTGTTTGTGTCTTTGGATGATCAATTAAGTTATTTTCGTCCTTCCTAAGCTTATTCTTGTCCAATTAGGGTTTTTAACAAACCTTGTGCATCCAATAAGTTCATTTGTGTCATTGGATGATCAATTAGGTTATTTTCGTCCTCCCTAGGCATATTCTTGTCCAACTTGGGTTTTTAACCAATCTTGTGCATCCAATAGGTGTGTTTGTGTCATTGGATGATCAATTAGGTCATTTTCGTCCTCCCTAGGCTTATTCTTGTCCAATTAGGGTTTTTAACCAATCTTGTGCATCCAATAACTTTGTTTGTGTCATTGAATTAATATTTAGGTCATTTTCGTCCTCCCTAGGCATATTCTTGTCCAATTAGGGTTTTTAACCAATCTTGTGCATCCAATAGGTGTGTTTGTGTCATTGGATGATCAATTAGGTCATTTTCGTTCCCCCTAGGCTTATTCTTGTCCAATTAGGGTTTTTCACCAATCTTGTGCATCCAATAACTTTGTTTGTGTCATTGAATTAATATTTAGGTCATTTTCGTCCTCCCTAGGCATATTCTTGTCCAATTAGGGTTTTTAACCAATCTTGTGCATCCAATAGGTGTGTTTGTGTCATTGGATGATCAATTAGGTCATTTTCGTCCTCCCTAGGCTTATTCTTGTCCAATTAGGGTTTTTAACCAATCTTGTGCATCCAATAACTTTGTTTGTGTCATTGAATTAATATTTAGGTCATTTTCGTCCTCCCTAGGCATATTCTTGTCCAATTAGGGTTTTTAACCAATCTTGTGCATCCAATAGGTGTGTTTGTGTCATTGGATAATCAATTAGGTCATTTTCGTCCTCCCTAGGCTTATTGTTGTCCAATTAGGGTTTTTAACCAATCTTGTGCATCCAATAGGTGTGTTTGTGTCATTGGATTATCAATTAGGTCATTTTCGTCCTCCCTAGGCATATTCTTGTCCAATTAGGGTTTTTAACCAATCTTGTGCATCCAATAGGTGTGTTTGTGTCATTGGATGATCAATTAGGTCATTTTCCTCCTCCCTTGGCATATTCTTGTCCAATTAGGGTTTTTAACCAATCTTGTGCATCCAATAGGTGTGTTTGTGTCATTGGATGATCAATTAGGTCATTTTCGTCCTCCCTAGGCATATTCTTGTCCAATTAGGGTTTTTAACCAATCTTGTGCATCCAATAAGTTGAGTTGTGTCATTGGATTAAAATTTTGGTCATTTTCGTCCTCCCTAGGCTTATTCTTGTCCAATTAGGGTTTTTAACCAATCTTGTGCATCCAATACGTGTGTTTGTGTCATTGGATGATCAATTAGGTCATTTTCGTCCTCCCTAGGCTTATTCTTGCCCAATTAGGGTTTTTAACCAATCTTGTGCATCCAATAAGTTGAGTTGTGTCATTGGATTAACATTTATGTCATTTTCGTCCTCCCTAGGCTTATTCTTGTCCAATTAGGGTTTTTAACCAATCTTGTGCATCCAATAAGTTCGTTTGTGTCATTGGATTAACATTTAGGTCATTTTCGTCCTCCCTAGGCTTATTCTTGTCAAATTAGGGTTTTTAACCAATCTTGTGCATCCAAGAAGTTCATTTGAGTCATTGGATTCACATTTAGGTCATTTTCGTCCTATGTAGCCTTATTTATGTGCAATTAGGGTTTTTAACCAATCTTGTGCATCCAATAAGTTCATATGTGTCATTGGATTAACATTTAGGTCATTTTCGTCCTCCCTAGGCTTATTCTTGTCCAATTAGGGTTTTTAACCAGTCTTGTGCATCCAAAAAGTTCCTTTGTGTCATTGGATTAACATTTATGTCATTTTCGTCTTCCCTAGGCTTATTTATGTGCAATTATGGTTTTTAACCAATCTTGTGCATCCAAAAAGTTCATTTGTGTCATTGGATTAACATTTAGGTCGTTTTCGTCCTCCGTAGCCTTATTTATGTGCAATTAGGGTTTTTAACCAATCTTGTACATCCAAAAAGTTCATTTGAGTCATTGGATTAATATTTAGGTCATTATCGTACTCCCTAGGCTTATTTATGTGCAAGTAGGTTCTTTAACCAATCTTGTGCATCCAATAAGTTCATTTGTGTCATTAGATTAACATTTAGGTCATTTTCTTCCTCCCTAGGCCTATTCTTCAGCAATTATGGTTTTTAACCAATCTTGTGCATCCAATAAGTTCATTTGTGTGTTTGGATTAACATTTAGGTCATTTTCGTCCTCCCTAGGCTTATTCTTGTCCAATTAGGGGTTTTAATCAATCTTGTGCATCCAATAAGTTCGTTTGTGTCATTGGATTAACATTTAGGTCATTTTCGTCCTCCCTAGGCTTATTCTTGTCAAATTAGGGTTTTTAACCAATCTTGTGCATCCAAGAAGTTCATTTGAGTAATTGGATTCACATTTAGGTCATTTTCGTCCTATGTAGCCTTATTTATGTGCAATTAGGGTTTTTAACCAATCTTGTGCATCCAATAAGTTCATTTGTGTCATTAGATTAACATTTACGTCATTTTCGTCCTCCCTAGGCTTATTCTTCTGCAATTAGGGTTTTTAACCAATCTTGTGCATCCAATAAGTTTATTTGTGTCATTGGATTAACATTTAGGTTATTTTCGTCCTCCCTAGGCTTATTCTTCTGCAATTAGGGTTTTTAACCAATCTTGTGCATCCAATAAGTTTATTTGTGTCATTGGATTAACATTTAGGTCATTTTCGTCCTCCCTAGGCTTATTCTTGTTCAATAAGGGGTTTTAACCAATCTTGTGCATCCAATAAGTTCGTTTGTGTCATTGGATTAACATTTAGGTCATTTTCGTCCTCCCTAGGCTTATTCTTGTCAAATTAGGGTTTTTAACCAATCTTGTGCATCCAAGAAGTTCATTTCAGTCATTGGATTCACATTTAGGTCATTTTCGTCCTATGTAGCCTTATTTATGTGCAATTAGGGTTTTTAACCAATCTTGTGCATCCAATAAGTTCATTTGGTCATTGGATTAACATTTAGGTCATTTTCGTTCTCGCAAGGGTTATTTATGTGCAATTAGGGTTTTTAACCAATCTTGTGCATCAAATAAGTTCATTTGTATCATTGGATTAACATTTAGTTCATTTTTGTCCTCCCTAAGCTTATTCTTGTGCAATTGGGGTTTTTAACCAATCTTGTGCATCCAATAAGTTCATTTGTTTCATTGGATTAACATTTAGGTCATTTTCGTCCTCCGAAGACTTATTCTTGTCCAATTACGGTTTTTAACCAATCTTGTGCATCCAAAAGGTTCATTTGTGTCATTGGATTCACATTTAGGTCATTTTCGTCCTCCCTAGGCTGATTCTTCTGCAATTAGGGTTTTTAACCAATCTTGTGCATCCAATAAGTTTATTTGTGTCATTGGATTAACATTTAGGTTATTTTCGTCCTCCCTAGGCTTATTCTTCTGCAATTAGGGTTTTTAACCAATCTTGTGCATCCAATAAGTTTATTTGTGTCATTGGATTAACATTTAGGTCATTTTCGTCCTCCCAAGGCTTATTCTTGTTCAATTAGGGGTTTTAACCAATCTTGTGCATCCAATAAGTTCCTTTGTGTCATTGGATTAACATTTAGGTCATTTTGGTCCTCCCTAGGCTTATTCTTGTCAAATTAGGGTTTTTAACCAATCTTGTACATCCAAGAAGTTCATTTCAGTCATTGGATTCACATTTAGGTCATTTTCGTCCTATGTAGCCTTATTTATGTGCAATTAGGGTTTTTAACCAATCTTGTGCATCCAATAAGTTCATTTGGTCATTGGATTAACATTTAGGTCATTTTCGTTCTCGCAAGGGTTATTTATGTGCAATTAGGGTTTTTAACCAATCTTGTGCATCCAATAAGTTCATTTGTTTCATTGGATTAACATTTAGGTCATTTTCGTCCTCCAAAGGCTTATTCTTGTCCAATTACGGTTTTTAACCAATCTTCTGCATCCAAAAGGTTCATTTGTGTCATTGGATTCACATTTAGGTCATTTTCGTCCTGCGTTGCCTTATTTATGTGCAATTAGGGTTTTTAACCAATCTTGTTCATCCAAAAAGTTCATTTGTGTCATTGGATTCACATTTAGGTCATTTTCGTCCTCTGTAGCCTTATTTATGTGCAATTAGGGTTTTTAACCAATCTTGTGCATCCAATAAGTTCGTTTGTGTCATTGGATTAACATTTAGGTCATTTTCGTCCTCCCTAGGCTTATTTTTGTCAAATTAGGGTTTTTAACCAATCTTGTGCATCCAAGAAGTTCATTTGAGTCATTGGATTCACATTTAGGTCATTTTCGTCCTATGTAGCCTTATTTATGTGCAATTAGGGTTTTTAACCTATCTTGTACATCCAATAAGTTCACTTGTGTCATTGGATTAACATTTAGGTCATTTTCGTCCTCCCTAGGCTTATTGTTGTCCAATTAGGGTTTTTAACCAATCTTGTGCATCCAAAAGGTTCATTTGTGTCATTGGATTCACATTTAGATCATTTTCGTCCTCCGTTGCCTTATTTATGTGCAATTAGGGTTTTTAACCAATCTTGTGCATTAAAAAAGTTCATTTGTGTCATTGGATTCACATTTAGGTCATTTTCGCCTTCCATAGCCTTATTTATGTGCAATTAGGGTTTTTAACCAATCTTGTGCATCCAAAAGGTTCATTTGTGTCATTGGATTCACATTTAGGTCATTTTCGTCCTCTGTAGACTTATTTATGTGCAATTAGGGTTTTTAACCAATCTTGTGCATCCAATAAGTTCATTTGTGTCATTGGATTCACATTTAGGTCATTTTCATCCTCTGTAGTCTTATTTATATGCAATTCGGGTTTTTAACCAATCTTGTGGTTCCTAAAAGTTCATTTGTGTCATTGGATTCACTTTTATGTCATTTTCGTCCTATGTAGCCTTATTTATGTGCAATTAGGTTTTTTAACCAATCTTGTCCATCCAATAAGTTCATTTGTGTCATTGGATTAACATTTAGGTCATTTTCGTCCTCCTTAGGCTTATTCTTGTCCAATTAGGATTTTTAACCAATCTTGTGCATCCAAAAAGTTCATTTGTTTCATTGGATTAACATTTATGTCATTTTCGTCCTCCCTAGGCTTATTTATGTGCAAATTAGGGTTTTTAACCAATCTTGTGCATCCAAAAAGTTCATTTGTGTCTTTGGATTAATTTTTAGGGCATTTTCGTTCTCGCAAGGGTTATTTATGTGCAATTAGTGTTTTTAACCAATCTTGTGCATCAAATAAGTTCATTTGTGTCATTGGATTAACATTTAGTTCATTTTTGTCCTCCCTAAGCTTATTCTTGTGCAGTTGGGGTTTTTAACCAATCTTGTGCATCCAATAAGTTCATTTGTTTCATTGGATTAACATTTAGGTCATTTTCGTCCTCCTAAGGCTTATTGTTGTCCAATTAGGGTTTTTAACCAATCTTGTGCATCCAAAAGGTTCATTTGTGTCATTGGATTCACATTTAGATCATTTTCGTCCTCCGTTTCCTTATTTATGTGCAATTAGGGTTTTTAACCAATCTTGTGCATCCAAAAAGTTCATTTGTGTCATTGGAATCACATTTAGGTCATTTTCGTCCTCTGTAGCCTTATTTATGTGCAATTAGGGTTTTTAACCAATCTTGTGCATCCAATAAGTTCATTTGTGTCATTGGATTCACATTCAGGTCATTTTCGTCCACTGTAGCCTTATTTATGTGCAATTAGGGTTTTTAACCAATCTTGTGCTTCCAAAAAGTTCATTTGTGTCATTGGATTCACATTTAGGTCATTTTCGTCCTATGTAGCCTTATTTATGTGCAATTCGGGTTTTTAACCAATCTTGTGCATCCAATAAGTTCATTTGTGTCATTAGATTAACATTTAGGTCATTTTCGTCCTCCCAAGGCTTATTCTTGTCCAATTAGGGTTTTTAACCAATCTTGTGCATCCAAAAAGTTCATTTGTGTCTTTGGATTAATAGTTAGGTCATTTTCGTCCTCGCTAGAGTTATTTATGTGCAATTAGGGTTTTTAACCAATCTTGTGCATCAAATAAGTTCATTGGTGTCATTGGATTAACATTTAGGTCATTTTCGCCCTCCCTAGGCTTATTTTTGTCGAATTAGGGTTTTTAACCAATATTGTGCATCCAATAAGTTCATTTGTGTCATTGGATTAACATTTAGGTCATTTTCGTCCTCCCTAGGCTTATTCTTGTCCAATTAGGGTTTTTAACCAATCTTGGGCATCCAATAAGTTCATTTGTGTCATTGGATTAAAATTTAGGTCATTTTCGTCCTCCCTAGACTTATTCTTGTGCAAGTAGGGTTTTTAACCAATCTTGTGCATCCAATAAGTTCGTTTGTGTCATTGGATTTACATTTAGGTCATTTTCGTCCTCCCTAGGCTTATTCTTGTCCAATTAGGGTTTTTAACCAATCTTGTGCATCCAATAAGTTCGTTTGTGTCATTGGATTAACATTTAGGTCATTTTCATCCTCCATAGGCTTATTCTTGTGCAATTAGGGTTTTTAACCAATCTTGTTCATCCAATAAGTTTATTTGTGTCATTGGATTAACATTTAGGTCATTTTCGTCTTCCCTAGGCTTATTCTTGTCCAGTTAGGGTTTTTAACCAATCTTGTGCATCCAATAAGTTCGTTTGTGTCATTGGATTAACATTTAGGTCATTTTCGTCCTCCCTAGGCTTATTCTTGTCCAATTAGGGTTTTTAACCAATCTTGTGCCTCCAAAAAGTTAATTTGTGTCATTGGATTAACATTTAGGTCATTTTCGTCCTCCCTAGGCTTATTTATGTGCAATTAGGGTTTTTAACCAATCTTGTGCATCCAATAAGTTCATTTGTGTCATTAGATTAACATTTAGGTCATTTTCGTCCTCCCTAGGCTTATTCTTCTGCAATTAGGGGTTTTAACCAATCTTGTGCATCCAATAAGTTCATTTGTGTCATTGGATTAACATTTAGGTCATTTTCGTCCTCCCTACGCTTATTCTTCTGCAATTAGGGTTTTTAACCAATCTTGTGCATCCAATAAGTTTGTTTGTGTCATTGGATTAACATTTAGGTCATTTTTGTCCTCCCTAGGCTTATTCTTGTCAAATTAGGGTTTTTAACCAATCTTGTGCATCCAAGAAGTTCATTTGAGTCATTGGATTCACATTTAGGTCATTTTCGTCCTATGTAGCCTTATTTATGTTCAATTAGGGTTTTTAACCAATCTTGTGCATCCAATAAGTTCATTTGTGTCATTGGATTTACATTTAGGTCATTTTCGTCCTCCCTAGGCTTATTCTTGTCCAATTAGGGTTTTAACCAATCTTGTGCATCCAAAAAGTTCATTTGTGTCATTGGATTAACATTTATGTCATTTTCGTCTTCCATGGGCTTATTTATGTGCAATTAGGGTTTTTAACCAATCTTGTGCATCCAAAAAGTTCATTTGTGTCATTGGATTAACATTTAGGTCATTTTCGTCCTCCGTAGCCTTATTTATGTGCAATTAGGGTTTTTAACCAATCTTGTGCATCCAAAAAGTTCATTTGAGTCATTGGATTAATATTTAAGTCATTTTCGTACTCCCTAGGCTTATTTATGTGCAATTAGGTGCTTTAACCAATCTTGTGCATCCAATAAGTTCATTTGTGTCATTAGATTAACATTTAGGTCATTTTCTTCCTCCCTAGGCCTATTCTTCTGCAATTGGGGTTTTTAACCAATCTTGTGCATCCAATAAGTTCATTTGTGTCATTGGATTAACATTTAGGTCATTTTCGTCCTCCCTAGGCTTATTCTTCTGCAAATAGGGTTTTTAACCAATCTTGTGCATCCAATAAGTTTGTTTGTGTCATTGGATTAACATTTAGGTCATTTTCGTCCTCCCTAGGCTTATTCTTGTCAAATTAGGGTTTTTAACCAATCTTGTGCATCCAAGAAGTTCATTTGAGTCATTGGATTCACATTTAGGTCATTTTCGTCCTATGTAGCCTTATTTATGTTCAATTAGGGTTTTTAACCAATCTTGTGCATCCAATAAGTTCATTTGTGTCATTGGATTAACATTTAGGTCATTTTCGTCCTCCCTAGGCTTATTCTTGTCCAATTAGGGTTTTTAACCAATCTTGTGCATCCAAAAAGTTCATTTGTGTCATTGGATTAACATTTATTTCATTTTCTTCTTCCATGGGGTTATTTATGTGCAATTAGGGTTTTTAACCAATCTTGTGCATCCAAAAAGTTCATTTGTGTCATTGGATTAACATTTAGGTCATTTTCGTCCTCCGTAGCCTTATTTATGTGCAATTAGGGTTTTTAACCAATCTTGTGCATCCAAAAAGTTCATTTGAGTTATTGGATTAATATTTAAGTCATTTTGGTACTCCCTAGGCTTATTTATGTGCAATTAGGTGCTTTAACCAATCTTGTGCATCCAATAAGTTCATTTGTGTCATTAGATTAACATTTAGGTCATTTTCTTCCTCCCTAGGCCTATTCTTCTGCAATTGGGGTTTTTAACCAATCTTGTGCATCCAATAAGTTCATTTGTGTCATTGGATTAACATTTAGGTCATTTTCGTCCTCCCTAGGCTTATTCTTGTCCAATTAGGGTTTTTAACCAATCTTGTGCATCCAAAAGGTTCATTTGTGTCATTGGATTCACATTTAGATCATTTTCGTCCTCCGTTGCCTTATTTATGTGCAATTAGGGTTTTTAACCAATCTTGTGCATCCAAAAAGTTCATTTGTGTCATTTGATTCACATTTAGGTCATTTTCGTCCTCTGTAGCCTTATTTATGTGAAATTAAGGTTTTTAACCAATCTTGTGCATCCAATAAGTTCATTTGTGTCATTGGATTCACATTCAGGTCATTTTCGTCCACTGTAGCCTTATTTATGTGCAATTAGGGTTTTTAACCAATCTTGTGCTTCCAAAAAGTTCATTTGTGTCATTGGATTCACATTTATGTCATTTTCGTCCTATGTAGCCTTATTTATGTGCAATTAGGGTTTTTAACCAATCTTGTGCATCCAATAAGTTCATTTGTGTCATTAGATTAACATTTCGGTCATTTTCGTCCTCCCAAGGCTTATTCTTGTCCAATTAGGGTTTTTAACCAATCTTGTGCATCCAATAAGTTCGTTTGTGTCATTGGATTAACATTTAGGTCATTTTCGTCCTCCCTAGGCTTATTCTTGTCCAATTAGGGTTTTTAACCAATCTTGTGCATCCAATAAGTTCGTTTGTGTCATTGGATTAACATTTAGGTCATTTTCGTCCTCCCTAGGCTTTTTCTTGTCCAATTAGGGTTTTTAACCAATCTTGGGCATCCAATAAGTTCATTTGTGTCATTGGATTAAAATTTAGGTCATTTTCGTCCTCCCTAGACTTATTCTTGTCCAATTAGGGTTTTTAACCAATCTTGTGCATCCAATAAGTTCATTTGTGTCATTGGATTAACATTTAGGTCATTTTCGTCCTCCCTAGGCTTATTCTTCTGCAATTAGGGTTTTTAACCAATCTTGTGCATCCAATAAGTTCGTTTGTGTCATTTGATTAACATTTAGGTCATTTTTGTCCTCCCTAGGCTTATTCTTGTCAAATTAGGGTTTTTAACAAATCTTGTGCATCCAAGAAGTTCATTTGAGTCATTGGATTCACATTTAGGTCATTTTCGTCCTATGTAGCCTTATTTATGTTCAATTAGGGTTTTTAACCAATCTTGTGCATCCAATAAGTTCATTTGTGTCATTGGATTAACATTTAGGTCATTTTCGTCCTCCCTAGGCTTATTCTTGTCCAATTAGGGTTTTTAACCAATCTTGTGCATCCAAAAAGTTCATTTGTGTCATTGGATTAACATTTATGTCATTTTCGTCTTCCATGGGCTTATTTATGTGCAATTAGGGTTTTTAACCAATCTTGTGCAACCAAAAAGTTCATTTGTGTCATTGGATTAACATTTAGGTCATTTTCGTCCTCCGTAGCCTTATTTATGTGCAATTAGGGTTTTTAACCAATCTTGTGCATCCAAAAAGTTCATTTGAGTCATTGGATTAATATTTAAGTCATTTTCGTACTCCCTAGGCTTATTTATGTGCAGTTAGGTGCTTTAACCAATCTTGTGCATCCAATAAGTTCATTTGTGTCATTAGATTAACATTTAGGTCATTTTCATCCTCCCTAGGCCTATTCTTCTGCAATTAGGGTTTTTAACCAATCTTGTGCATCCAATAAGTTCATTTGTGTCATTGGATTCACAGTCAGGTCATTTTCGTCCACTGTAGCCTTATTTATGTGCAATTAGGGTTTTTAACCAATCTTGTGCTTCCAAAAAGTTCATTTGTGTCATTGGATTCACATTTAGGTCATTTTCGTCCTATGTAGCCTTATTTATGTGCAATTAGGGTTTTTAACCAATCTTGTGCATCCAATAAGTTCATTTGTGTCATTAGATTAACATTTAGGTCATTTTCGTCCTCCCAAGGCTTATTCTTGTCCAATTAGGGTTTTTAACCAATCTTGTGCATCCAAAAAGTTCATTTGTGTCTTTGGATTAACATTTAGGTCATTTTCGTCCTCGCTAGAGTTATTTATGTGCAATTAGGGTTTTTAACCAATCTTTTGCATCAAATAAGTTCATTTGTGTCATTGGATTAACATTTAGGTCATTTTCGCCCTCCCTAGGCTTATTTTTGTCGAATTAGGGTTTTTAACCAATATTGTGCATCCAATATGTTCATTTGTGTCATTGGATTAACATTTAGGTCTTTTTCGTCCTTCTTAGGCTTATTCTTGTCCAATTAGGGTTTTTAACCAATCTTGTGCCTCCAAAAAGTTCATTTGTGTCATTGGATTAACATTTAGGTCATTTTCGTCCTCCCTAGGCTTATTTATGTGCAATTAGGGTTTTTAATCAATCTTGTGCATCCAATAAGTTCATTTGTGTCATTAGATTAACATTTAGGTCATTTTCGTCCTCCCTAGGCTTATTCTTCTGCAATTAGGGGTTTTAACCAATCTTGTGCATCCAATAAGTTCGTTTGTGTCATTAGATTAACATTTTGGTCATTTTCGTCCTCCCTAGGCTTATTCTTCTGCAATTAGGGGTTTTAACCAATCTTGTGCATCCAATAAGTTCATTTGTGTCATTGGATTAAAATTTAGGTCATTTTCGTCCTCCCTAGACTTTTTCTTGTGCAATTAGGGTTTTTAACCAATCTTGTGCATCCAATAAGTTCGTTTGTGTCATTGGATTAACATTTAGGTCATTTTCGTCCTCCCTAGGCTTATTCTTGTCCAATTAGATTTTTTAACCAATCTTGTGCATCCAATAAGTTCATTTGTGTCATTGGATTAACATTTAGGTCATTTTCGTCCTCCCTAGGCTTATTCTTCTGCAATTAGGGTTTTTAACCAATCTTGTGCATCCAATAAGTTCATTTGTGTCATTAGATTAACATTTAGGTCATTTTCGTACTCCCAAGGCTTATTCTTCTGCAATTAGGGGTTTTAACCAATCTTGTGCATCCAATAAGTTCGTTTGTGTCATTAGATTAACATTTAGGTCATTTTCGTCCTCCCTAGGCTTATTCTTGTCCAATTAGGGTTTTTAACCAATCTTGTGCATCCAATAAGTTCATTTGTGTCATTGGATTAACATTTAGGTCATTTTCGTCCTCCCTAGGCTTATTCTTCTGCAATTAGGGTTTTTAACCAATCTTGTGCATCCAATAAGTTCGTTTGTATCATTTGATTAACATTTAGGTCATTTTCGTCCTCCCTAGGCTTATTCTTGTCAAATTAGGGTTTTTAACCAATCTTGTGCATCCAAGAAGTTCATTTGAGTCATTGGATTCACATTTAGCTCATTTTGTCCTATGTAGCCTTATTTATGTTCAATTAGGGTTTTTAACCAATCTTGTGCATCCAATAAGTTCATTTGTGTCATTGGATTAACATTTAGGTCATTTTCGTCCTCCCTAGGCTTATTCTTGTCCAATTAGGGTTTTTAACCAATCTTGTGCATCCAAAAAGTTCATTTGTGTCATTGGATTAACATTTATGTCATTTTCGTCTTCCCTGGGCTTATTTATGTGCAATTAGGGTTTTTAACCAATCTTGTGCATCCAAAAAGTTCATTTGTGTCATTGGATTAACATTTAGGTCATTTTCGTCCTCCGTAGCCTTATTTATGTGCAATTAGGGTTTTTAACCAATCTTGTGCATCCAAAAAGTTCATTTGAGTCATTGGATTAATATTTAAGTTATTTTCGTACTCCCTAGGCTTATTTATGTGCAATTAGGTGCTTTAACCAATCTTGTGCATCCAAAAAGTTCATTTGTGTCATTGGATTAACATTTATGTCATTTTCGTCTTCCCTGGGCTTATTTATGTGCAATTAGGGTTTTTAACCAATCTTGTGCATCCAAAAAGTTCATTTGTGTCATTGGATTAACATTTAGGTCATTTTCGTCCTCCGTAGCCTTATTTATGTGCAATTAGGGTTTTTAACCAATCTTGTGCATCCAAAAAGTTCATTTGAGTCATTGGATTAATATTTAAGTCATTTTCGAACTCCCTAGGCTTATTTATGTGCAATTAGGTGCTTTAACCAATCTTGTGCATCCAATAAGTTCATTTGTGTCATTAGATTAACATTTAGGTCATTTTCTTCCTCCCTAGGCCTATTCTTCTGCAATTAGGGTTTTTAACCAATCTTGTGCATCCAATAAGTTCATTTGTGTCATTGGATTAACATTTAGGTCATTTTCGTCCTCCCTAGGCTTATTCTTGTCCAATTAGGGGTTTTAACCAATCTTGTGCATCCAATAGGTGTGTTTGTGTCATTGGATGATCAATTAGGTCATTTTCGTCCTCCCTAGGCTTATTCTTGTCCAATTAGGGTTTTTAACCAATCTTGGGCATCCAATAAGTTTGTTTGTGTCATTGGATTAATATTTAGGTCATTTTCGTCCTCCCTAGGCATATTCTTGTCCAATTAGGGTTTTTAACCAATCTTGTGCATCCAATAGGTGTGTTTGTGTCATTGGATGATCAATTAGGTCATTTTCGTCCTCCCTAGGCATATTCTTGTCCAATTAGGGTTTTTAACCAATCTTGTGCATCCAATAGGTGTGTTTGTGGCAATGGATGATCAATTTGGTCGTTTTCGTCCTCCCTAGGCTTATTCTTGTCCAATTAGGGTTTTTAACCAATCTTGTGCATCCAACAAGTTTGTTTATGTCATTGAATTAATATTTAGGTCATTTTCGTCCTCCCTAGGCATATTCTTGTCCAATTAGGGTTTTTAACCAATCTTGTGCATCCAATAGGTGTGTTTGTGTCATTGGATGATCAATTAGGTCATTTTCGTCCTCCCTAGGCATATTCTTGTCCAATTAGGGTTTTTAACCAATCATGTGCATCCAATAACTTTGTTTGTGTCATTGAATTAATATTTAGGTCATTTTCGTCCTCCCTAGGCATATTCTTGTCCAATTAGGGTTTTTAACCAATCTTGTGCATCCAATAGGTGTGTTTGTGTCATTGGATGATCAATTAGGTCATTTACGTCCTCCCTGGGCTTATTCTTGTCCAATTAGGGTTTTTAACCAATCTTGTGCATCCAATAGGTGTGTTTGTGTCATTGGATGATCAATTAGGTCATTTTCGTCCTCCCTAGGCATATTCTTGTCCAATTAGGGTTTTTAACCAATCTTGTGCATCCAATAGGTGTGTTTGTGTCATTGGATGATCAATTAGGTCATTTTCGTCCTCCCTAGGCATATTCTTGTCCAATTAGGGTTTTTAACCAATCTTGTACATCTAATAAGTTCATTTGTGTCATTGGATTAACATTTAAGTCATTTTCGTCCTCCCTAGGCATATTCTTGTCCAATTAGGGTTTTTAACCCATCTTGTGCATCAAATAGGTGTGTTTGTGTCATTGGATGATCAATTAGGTCATTTTCGTCCTCCCTAGGCATATTCTTGTCCAATTAGGGTTTTTAACCAATCTTGTGCATCCAATAGGTGTGTTTGTGTCATTGGATGATCAATTAGGTCATTTTCGTCCTCCCTAGGCATATTCTTGTCCAATTAGGGTTTTTAATCAGTTTTGTGCATCCAATAGGTGTGTTTGTGGCAATGGATGATCAATTAGGTCATTTTCGTCCTCCCTAGGCTTATTCTTGTCCAATTAGGGTTTTTAACCAATCTTGTGCATCCAATAGGTGTGTTTGTGTCATTGAATTAATATTTAGGTCATTTTCGTCCTCCTTAGGCATATTCTTGTCCAATTAGGGTTTTTAACCAATCTTGTGCATCCAATAGGAGTGTTTGTGTCATTTGATGATCTATTAGGTCATTTTCGTCCTCCCTAGACTTATTCTTGTCCTATTAGGGTTTTTAAGCAATCTTGTGCCTCCAATAAGTTTCTTTGTTTCATTGAATTAATATTTAGGTCATTTTCGTCCTCCCTAGGCATATTCTTGTCCAATTAGGGTTTTTAACCAATCTTGTGCATCCAATAGGTGTGTTTGTGTCATTGGATGATCAATTAGGTCATTTTCGTCCTCCCTAGGCTTATTCTTGTCCAATTAGGGTTTTTAACCAATCTTGTGCATCCAATAAGTTGAGTTGTTTCATTGGATTAACATTTAGGTCATTTTCGTCCTCCCTAGACTTATTCTTGTCCAATTAGGGTTTTTAACCAATCTTGTGCATCCAATAAGTTCATTTGTGTCATTGGATTAACATTTAGGTCATTTTCGTCCTCCCTAGGCTTATTCTTCTGCAATTAGGGTTTTTAACCAATCTTGTGCATCCAATAAGTTCATTTGTGTCATTAGATTAACATTTAGGTCATTTTCGTACTCCCAAGGCTTATTCTTCTGCAATTAGGGGTTTTAACCAATCTTGTGCATCCA
>JBBPBR010000008.1:18579642-18593309 GCA_037974775.1 Cicer pinnatifidum | reverse complement strand
TTTAACCAATCTTGTGCATCCAAAAAGTTCATTTGTGTCATTGGATTAACATTTATGTCATTTTCGTCTTCCCTGGGCTTATTTATGTGCAATTAGGGTTTTTAACCAATCTTGTGCATCCAAAAAGTTCATTTGTGTCATTGGATTAACATTTAGGTCATTTTCGTCCTCCGTAGCCTTATTTATGTGCAATTAGGGTTTTTAACCAATCTTGTGCATCCAAAAAGTTCATTTGAGTCATTGGATTAATATTTAAGTTATTTTCGTACTCCCTAGGCTTATTTATGTGCAATTAGGTGCTTTAACCAATCTTGTGCATCCAACAAGTTCATTTGTGTCATTAGATTAACATTTAGGTCATTTTCTTCCTCCCTAGGCCTATTCTTCTGCAATTAGGGTTTTTAACCAATCTTGTGCATCCAATAAGTTCATTTGTGTCATTGGATTCCAATTCAGGTCATTTTCGTCCAATATAGCCTTATTTATGTGCAATTAGGGTTTTTAACCAATCTTGTGCTTCCAAAAAGTTCATTTGTGTCATTGGATTCACATTTAGGTCATTTTCGTCCTATGTAGCCTTATTTATGTGCAATTAGGGTTTTTAACCAATCTTGTGCATCCAATAAGTTCATTTGTGTCATTAGATTAACATTTAGGTCATTTTCGTCCTCCCAAGGCTTATTCTTGTCGAATTAGGGTTTTTAACCAATCTTGTGCATCCAAAAAGTTCATTTGTGTCTTTGGATTAACATTTAGGTCATTTTTGTCCTCGCTAGAGTTATTTATGTGCAATTAGGGTTTTTAACCAATCTTGTGCATCAAATAAGTTCATTTGTGTCATTGGATTAACATTTAGGTCATTTTAGCCCTCCCTAGGCTTATTTTTGTCGAATTAGGGTTAATAACCAATATTGTGCATCCAATATGTTCATTTGTGTCATTGGATTAACATTTAGGTCATTTTCGTCCTCCCTAGGCTTATTCTTGTCCAATTAGGGTTTTTAACCAATCTTGGGCAACCAATAAGTTCATTTGTGTCATTGGATTAAAATTTAGGTCATATTCGTCCTCCCTAGACTTATTCTTGTGCAATTAGGATTTTTAACCAATCTTGTGCATCCAATAAGTTCGTTTGTGTCATTGGATTAACATTTAGGTCATTTTCGTCATCCCTAGGCTTATTCTTGTCCAATTAGGGTTTTTAACCAATCTTGTGCATCCAATAAGTTCGTTTGTGTCATTGGATTAACATTTAGGTCATTTTCATCCTCCCTAGGCTTATTCTTGTGCAATTAGGGTTTTTAACCAATCTTGTTCATCCAATAAGTTTATTAGTGTCATTGGATTAACATTTAGGTCATTTTCGTCCTCCCTAGGCTTTTTCTTGTCCAATTAGAGTTTTTAACCAATCATGTGCATCCTATAAGTTCGTTTGTGTCATTGGATTAACATTTAGGTCATTTTCGTCCTCCCTAGGCTTATTCTTGTCCAATTAGGGTTTTTAACCAATCTTGTGCCTCCAAAAAGTTCATTTGTGTCATTGGATTAACATTTAGGTCATTTTCGTCCTCCCTAGGCTTATTTATGTGCAATTAGGGTTTTTAACCAATCTTGTGCATCCAATAAGTTCATTTGTGTCATTAGATTAACATTTAGGTCATTTTCGTCCTCCCTAGGCTTATTCTTCTGCAATTAGGGGTTTTAACCAATCTTGTGCATCCAATAAGTTCATTTGTGTCATTGGATTAACATTTAGGTCATTTTCGTCCTCCTTAGGCTTATTCGTCTGCAATTAGGGTTTTTAACCAATCTTGTGCATCCAATAAGTTTGTTTGTGTCATTGGATTAACATTTAGGTCATTTTCGTCCTCCCTAGGCTTATTCTTGTCAAATTAGGATTTTTAACCAATCTTGTGCATCCAAGAAGTTCATTTGAGTCATTGGATACACATTTAGGTCATTTTCATCCTATGTAGCCTTATTTATGTTCAATTAGGGTTTTTAACCAATCTTGTGCATCCAATAAGTTCATTTGTGTCATTGGATTAACATTTAGGTCATTTTCGTCCTCCCTAGGCTTATTCTTGTCCAATTAGGGTTTTTAACCAATCTTGTGCATCCAAAAAGTTCATTTGTGTCATTGAATTAACATTTATGTCATTTTCGTCTTCCCTGGGCTTATTTATGTGCAATTAGGGTTTTTAACCAATCTTGTGCATCCAAAAAGTTCATTTGTGTCATTGGATTAACATTTAGGTCATTTTCGTCCTCCGTAGCCTTATTTATGTGCAATTAGGGTTTTTAACCAATCTTGTGCATCCAAAAAGTTCATTTGAGTCATTGGATTAATATTTAAGTCATTTTCGAACTCCCTAGGCTTATTTATGTGCAATTAGGTGCTTTAACCAATCTTGTGCATCCAATAAGTTCATTTGTGTCATTAGATTAACATTTAGGTCATTTTCTTCCTCCCTAGGCCTATTCTTCTGCAATTAGGGTTTTTAACCAATCTTGTGCATCCAATAAGTTCATTTGTGTCATTGGATTAACATTTAGGTCATTTTCGTCCTCCCTAGGCTTATTCTTGTCCAATTAGGGGTTTTAACCAATCTTGTGCATCCAATAAGTTCGTTTGAGTCATTGGATTAACATTTAGGTCATTTTCGTCCTCCCTAGGCTTATTCTTGTCAAATTAGGGTTTTTAACCAATCTTGTGCATCCAAGAAGTTCATTTGAGTCATTGGATTCACATTTAGGTCATTTTCGTCCTCGCTAGAGTTATTTATGTGCAATTAGGGTTTTTAACCAATCTTGTGCATCCAATAAGTTCATTTGTGTCATTGGATTAAAATTTAGGTCATTTTCGTCCTCCCGAGACTTATTCTTTTGCAATTAGGGTTTTTAACCAATCTTGTGCATCCAATAAGTTCGTTTGTGTCATTGGATTAACATTTATGTCATTTTCGTCTTCCCTGGGCTTATTTATGTGCAATTAGGGTTTTTAACCAATCTTGTGCATCCAATAAGTTCATTTGTGTCATTGGATTAACATTTAGGTCATTTTCGTCCTCCCTAGACTTATTCTTTTGCAATTAGGGTTTTTAACCAATCTTGTGCATCCAATAAGTTCGTTTGTGTCATTTGATTAACATTTAGGTCATTTTCGTCCTCCCTAGGCTTATTCTTGTCAAATTAGGGTTTTTAACCAATCTTGTGCATCCAAGAAGTTCATTTGAGTCATTGGATTCACATTTAGGTCATTTTGTCCTATGTAGCCTTATTTATGTTCAATTAGGGTTTTTAACCAATCTTGTGCATCCAATAAGTTCATTTGTGTCATTGGATTAACATTTAGGTCATTTTCGTCCTCCCTAGGCTTATTCTTGTCCAATTAGGGTTTTTAACCAATCTTGTGCATCCAAAAAGTTCATTTGTGTCATTGGATTAACATTTATGTCATTTTCGTCTTCCCTGGGCTTATTTATGTGCAATTAGGGTTTTTAACCAATCTTGTGCATCCAAAAAGTTCATTTGTGTCATTGGATTAACATTTAGGTCATTTTCGTCCTCCGTAGCCTTATTTATGTGCAATTAGGGTTTTTAACCAATCTTGTGCATCCAAAAAGTTCATTTGAGTCATTGGATTAATATTTAAGTTATTTTCGTACTCCCTAGGCTTATTTATGTGCAATTAGGTGCTTTAACCAATCTTGTGCATCCAAAAAGTTCATTTGTGTCATTGGATTAACATTTATGTCATTTTCGTCTTCCCTGGGCTTATTTATGTGCAATTAGGGTTTTTAACCAATCTTGTGCATCCAAAAAGTTCATTTGTGTCATTGGATTAACATTTAGGTCATTTTCGTCCTCCGTAGCCTTATTTATGTGCAATTAGGGTTTTTAACCAATCTTGTGCATCCAAAAAGTTCATTTGAGTCATTAGATTAATATTTAGGTCATTTTCGTCCTCCCTAGGCTTATTTATGTGCAATTAGGGTCTTTAACCAATCTTGTGCATCCAATAAGTTCATTTGTGTCATTAGATTAACATTTAGGTCATTTTCGTCCTCCCTAGGCTTATTCTTCTGCAATTAGGGTTTTTAACCAATCTTGTGCATCCAATAAGTTCATTTGTGTCATTGGATTAACATTTAGGTCATTTTCGTCCTCCCTAGGCTTATTCTTGTGCAATTAGGGTTTTTAACCAATCTTGTGCATCCAATAAGTTCATTTGTGTCATTGGATGAACATTTAGGTCATTTTCGTCCTCCCTAGGCTTATTCTTGTCCAATTAGGGTTTTTAGCCAATCTTGTGCATCCTATAAGTTCATTTGTGTCATTGGATGAACATTTAGGTCATTTTCGTCCTCCCTAGGCTTATTCTTGTCCAATTAGGGTTTTTAACCAATCTTGTGCATCCAATAAGTTCATTTGTGTCATTGGATAAACATTTAGGTCATTTTCGTCCACCCTAGGTTTATTCTTGTCCAATTAGGGTTTTTAACCAATCTTGTGCATCCAATAGGTGTGTTTGTGTCATTGGATGAACATTTAGGTCATTTTTCGTCCTCCCTAGGCTTATTCTTGTCCAATTAGGGTTTTTAAGCAATCTTGTGCATCCAATAAGTTCATTTGTGTCATTGGATGAACATTTAGGTCATTTTCGTCCTCCCTAGGCTTATTCTTGTCCAATTAGGGTTTCTAACAGATCTTTTGCATCCAATAGGTGTATTTGTGTCATTGGATGAACATTTAGGTCATTTTCGTCATCCCTAGTCTTATTCTTGTCCAATTAGGGTTTTAAGCAATCTTGTGCATCCAATAAGTTCATTTGTGTCATTGGATGAACATTTAGGTCATTTTCGTCCTCCCTAGTCTTATTCTTGTCCAATTAGGGTTTTTAAGCAATCTTGTGCATCCAATAAGTTCATTTGTGTCATTGGATGAACATTTACGTCATTTTTGTCCTCCCTAGGCTTATTCTTGTCCAATTAGGGTTTTTAACCAATCTTGTGCATCCAATAGGTGTGTTTGTGTCATTGGATGAACATTTAGGTCATTTTCGTCCTCCCTACGCTTATTCTTGTCCAATTAGGGTTTTTAACAAATCTTGTGCATCCAATAGGTGTGTTTGTGTCATTGGATGAACATTTAGGTCATTTTCGTCCTCCCTAGGCTTATTCTTGTCCAATTAGGGTTTTTAACCAATCTTGTGCATCCAATAAGTTCATTTGTGTCATTGGATAAACATTTAGGTCATTTTCGTCCACCCTAGGCTTATTCTTGTCCAATTAGGGTTTTTAACCAATCTTAGGCATCCAATAAGTTCATTTGTTTCATTGGATGAATATTTAGGTCATTTTCGTCCTCCCAAGGTTTATTCTTGTCCAATTAGGGTTTTTAACCAATCTTGTGCATCCAATAGGTGTGTTTGTGTCATTGGATGAACATTTAGGTCATTTTCGTCCTCCCTAGGCTTATTCTTGTCCAATTAGGGTTTTTAACCAATCTTGTGCATCCAATAAGTTCCTTTGTGTCATTGGTTTAACATTTAGGTCATTTTCGTCCTCCCTAGGCTTATTCTTGTCCAATTAGGGTTTTTAACCAATCTTGTGCATCCAATAAGTTCATTTGTGTCATTGGATTAACATTTAGGTCATTTTCGTCCTCCCTAGGCTTATTCTTGTGCAAATAGGGTTTTAACCAATCTTCTGCATCCAATAAGTTCATTTGTGTCATTGTATTAACATTTAGGTCATTTTCGTCCTCCCGAGGCTTATTCTTGTCCAATTAGGGTTTTTAACCAATCTTGTGCATCCAATAAGTTCATTTGTGTCATTGGATTAACATTTAGGTCATTTTCGTCCTCCCTAGGCTTATTCTTGTCCAATTAGGGTTTTTAACCAATCTTGTGCATCCAATAAGTTCTTTTGTGTCATTGGATTAACATTTAGGTCATTTTCGTCCTCCCTAGGCTTATTCTTGGCCCATTAGGGTTTTTAACCAATCTTGTGCATCCAATAAGTTCATTTGTGTCATTGGATTAACATTTAGGTCATTTTCGTCCTCCCAAGGCTTATTTATGTGCAATTAGGGTTTTTAACCAATCTTGTGCATCCAATAAGTTCATTTGTGTCATTGGATTAACATTTAGGTCATTTTCGTCCTCCCTAGGCTTATTCTTGTCCAATTAGAGTTTTTAACCAATCTTGTGCATCCAATAAGTTCATTTGTGTCATTGGATTAAAATTTAGGTCATTTTCGTCCTCCCTAGGCTTATTCTTGTGCAATCAAGGTTGTTAACCAATCTTGTGCATCCAAAAAGTTTATTTGTGTCATTGGATTAACATTTAGGTCATTATCGTCCTCTCTAGGCTTATTTATATGCAATTAGGGGTTATTAACAAATCTTGTGCATCCAAAAAGTTCATTTGTGTCTTTGAATTGACATTTAGGTCATTTTCGGTCTCTCTAGGGTTATTTATTGGCAATTAGGGTTTTTAACCAATCTTGTGCATCCAATAAGTTCATTTGTGTCATTGGATTAACATTTAGGTCATTTTCGTCCTCCCTAGGCTTATTTATGTGCAATTAGGGTTTTTAACCAATCTTGTGCATCCAATAAGTTCATTTGTGTCATTAGATTAACATTTAGGTCATTTTCGTCCTCCCTAGGCTTATTCTTGTCCAATTAGGGTTTTTAACCAATCTTGTGCATCCAAAAAGTTCATTTGTGTCATTGGATTAACATTTATGTCATTTTCGTCTTCCCTGGGCTTATTTATGTGCAATTAGGGTTTTTAACCAATCTTGTGCATCCAAAAAGTTCATTTGTGTCATTGGATTAACATTTAGGTCATTTTCGTCCTCCGTAGCCTTATTTATGTGCAATTAGGGTTTTTAACCAATCTTGTGCATCCAAAAAGTTCATTTGAGTCATTGGATTAATATTTAAGTTATTTTCGTACTCCCTAGGCTTATTTATGTGCAATTAGGTGCTTTAACCAATCTTGTGCATCCAATAAGTTCATTTGTGTCATTAGATTAACATTTAGGTCATTTTCTTCCTCCCTAGGCCTATTCTTCTACAATTAGGGTTTTTAACCAATCTTGTGCATCCAATAAGTTCATTTGTGTCATTGGATTCCAATTCAGGTCATTTTCGTCCACTATAGCCTTATTTATGTGCAATTAGGGTTTTTAACCAATCTTGTGCTTCCAAAAAGTTAATTTGTGTCATTGGATTCACATTTAGGTCATTTTCGTCCTATGTAGCCTTATTTATGTGCAATTAGGGTTTTTAACCAATCTTGTGCATCCAATAAGTTCATTTGTGTCATTAGATTAACATTTAGGTCATTTTCGTCCTCCCAAGGCTTATTCTTGTCCAATTAGGGTTTTTAACCAATCTTGTGCATCCAAAAAGTTCATTTGTGTCTTTGGATTAACATTTAGGTCATTTTTGTCCTCGCTAGAGTTATTTATGTGCAATTAGGGTTTTTAACCAATCTTGTGCATCAAATAAGTTCATTTGTGTCATTGGATTAACATTTAGGTCATTTTCGCCCTCCCTAGGCTTATTTTTGTCGAATTAGGGTTTTTAACCAATATTGTGCATCCAATATGTTCATTTGTGTCATTGGATTAACATTTAGGTCATTTTCGTCCTCCCTAGGCTTATTCTTGTCCAATTAGGGTTTTTAACCAATCTTGGGCATCCAATAAGTTCATTTGTGTCATTGGATTAAAATTTAGGTCATTTTCGTCCTCCCTAGACTTATTCTTGTGCAATTAGGATTTTTAACCAATCTTGTGCATCCAATAAGTTCGTTTGTGTCATTGGATTAACATTTAGGTCATTTTCGTCCTCCCTAGGCTTATTCTTGTCCAATTAGGGTTTTTAACCAATCTTGTGCATCCAATAAGTTCGTTTGTGTCATTGGATTAACATTTAGGTCATTTTCATCCTCCCTAGGCTTATTCTTGTGCAATTAGGGTTTTTAACCAATCTTGTTCATCCAATAAGTTTATTAGTGTCATTGGATTAACATTTAGGTCATTTTCGTCCTCCCTAGGCTTTTTCTTGTCCAATTAGGGTTTTTAACCAATCTTGTGCATCCAATAAGTTCGTTTGTGTCATTGGATTAACATTTAGGTCATTTTCGTCCTCCCTAGGCTTATTCTTGTCCAATTAGGGTTTTTAACCAATCTTGTGCCTCCAAAAAGTTCATTTGTGTCATTGGATTAACATTTAGGTCATTTTCGTCCTCCCTAGGCTTATTCTTGTCCAATTAGGGTTTTTAACCAATCTTGTGCATCCAATAAGTTCATTTGTGTCATTGGATTAACATTTAGGTCATTTTCGTCCTCCCTAGGCTTATTCTTGTCCAATTAGGGTTTCTAACCAATCTTGTGCATCCAATAGGTATATTTGTGTCATTGGATGAACATTTAGGTCATTTTCGTCCTCCCTAGGATTATTCTTGTCCAATTAGGGTTTTTAACCAATCTTGTGCATCCAATAGGTGTGTTTGTGTCATTGGATGAACATTTAGGTCATTTTCGTCCTCCCTAGGCTTATTCTTGTCCAATTAGGGTTTCTAACCAATCTTGTGCATCCAATAGGTGTGTTTGTGTCATTGGATGAACATTTAGGTCATTTCGTCCTCCCTATGCTTATTCTTGTCCAATTAGGGTTTTTAACCAATCTTGGGCATCCAATAGGTGTGTTTGTGTCATTGGATGAACATTTAGGTCATTTTCGTCCTCCCTAGGCTTATTCTTGTCCAATTAGGGTTTCTAACCAATCTTGTGCATCCAATAGGTGTGTTTGTGTCATTGGATGAACATTTAGGTCATTTTCGTCCTCCGTAGTCTTATTCTTGTCCAATTAGGGTTTCTAAACAATCTTGTGCATCCAACAGGTGTGTTTGTGTCATTGGATGAACATTTAGGTCATTTTCGTCCTCCCTAGGCTTATTCTTGTCCAATTACGGTTTTTAACCAATCTTGTGCAACCAATAAGTTCATTTGTGTCATTGGATTAACATTTAGGTCATTTTCGTCCTCCCTATGCTTATTCTTGTCCAATTAGGGTTTTTAACCAATCTTGTGCATCCAATAGGTGTCTTTGTGTCATTGGATGAACATTTAGGTCATTTTCGAACTCCCTATGCTTATTCTTGTCCAATTAGGGTTTTTAACCAATCTTGGGCATCCAATAGGTGTGTTTGTGTCATTGGATGAACATTTAGGTCATTTTCGTGCTCCCTAGGCTTATTCTTGTCCAATTAGGGTTTTTAACCAATCTTGTGCATCCAATAAGTTCATTTGTGTCATTGGGTGAACATTTAGGTCATTTTCGTCCTCCCTAGGCTTATTCTTGTCCAATTAGGGTTTCTAACCAATCTTGTGCATCCAGTAGGTGTGTTTAGTCATTTGATGAACATTTAGGTTATTTTCGTCCTCACTAGGCTTATTCTTGTCCAATTAGGGTTTTTAACCAATCTTGTGCATCCAATAAGTTCATTTGTGTCATTGGATTAACATTTAGGTCATTTTCGTCCTCCCTAGGCTTATTCTTGTCCAATTAGGGTTTTTAACCAATCTTGTGTATCCAATAGGTGTGTTTGTGTCATTGGATGTTCAATTAGGTCATTTTCGTCCTCCCTAGGCTTATTCTTGTCCAATTAGGGTTTTTAACCAATCTTGTGCATCCAATAGGTGTGTTTGTGTCATTGGATGATCAATTAGGTCATTTTCGTCCTCCCTAGGCTTATTCTTGTGCAATTAGGATTTTTAACCAATCTTGTGCATGCAATAAGTTCATTTGTGTCATTGAATGATCAATTAGGTCATTTTCGTCCTCCCTAGGCTTATTCTTGTCCAATTAGGGTTTTTAACCAATCTTGTGCATCCAATAGGTGTGTTTGTGTCATTGGATGATCAATTAGGTCATTTTCGTCCTCCCTAGGCTTATTCTTGCCCAATTAGGGTTTTTAACCAATCTTGTGCATCCAATAAGTTCATTTGTGTCATTGGATTAACATTTAGGTCGTTTTCGTCCTCCCTAGGCATATTATTGTCCAATTAGGGTTTTTGACCAATCTTGTGCTTCCAATAGGTGTCTTTGTGTCATTGGATGATCACTTAGGTCATTTTCGTCCTCACTAGGCTTATTCTTGTCCAATTAGGGTTTTTAACCAATCTTGTGCATCCAATAGGTGTGTTTGTGTCATTGGATGATCAATTAGGTCATTTTCGTCCTCCCTAGGCTTATTCTTGTCCAATTAGGGTTTTTAACCAATCTTGTGCATCCAATAGGTGTGTTTGTGTCATTGGATGATCAATTAGGTCATTTTCGTCCTCCCTAGGCTTATTCTTGACCAAATAGGGTTTTTAACCAATCTTGTGCGTCCAATAGGTGTGTTTGTGTCATTGGATGATCAATTAGGTCATTTTCGTCCTCCCTAGGCATATTCTTGTCCAATTAGGGTTTTTAACCAATCTTGTGCATCCAATAAGTTCATTTGTGTCATTGGATAAACATTTAGGTCATTTTCGTCCTCCCTAGGCATATTCTTGTCCAATTAGGGTTTTTAACCAATCTTGTGCATCCAATAGGTGTATTTGTGTCATTGGATGAACATTTAGGTCATTTTCGTCCTCCCTAGGCTTATTCTTGTCCAATCAGGGTTTTTAAGCAATCTTGTGCATCCAATAAGTTCATTTGTGTCATTGGATGAACATTTAGGTCATTTTCGTCCTCCCTAGGCTTATTCTTGTCCAATTAGGGTTTTTAACCAATCTTGTGCATCCAATAGGTGTATTTGTGTCATTGGATGAACATTTAGGTCATTTTTGTCCTCCCTAGTCTTATTCTTGTCCAATTAGGGTTTTTAAGCAATCTTGTGCATCCAATAAGTTAATTTGTGTCATTGGATGAACATTTAGGTCATTTTCATCATCCCTAGGCTTATTCTTGTCCAATTTAGGTTTTTAACCAATCTTGTGCATCCAATAAGTTCATTTGTGTCATTGGATGAACATTTAGGTCATTTTCGTCCTCCCTAGGCTTATTCTTGTCCAATTAGGGTTTTTAACCAATCTTGTGCATCCAATAAGTTCATTTGTGTCATTGGATAAACATTTAGGTCATTTTCGTCCACCCTAGGCTTATTCTTGTCCAATTAGGGTTTTTAACCAATCTTGTCCATCCAATAAGTTCATTTGTTTCATTGGATGAATATTTAGGTCATTTTCGTCCTCCCAAGGCTTATTCTTGTCCAATTAGGAATTTTAACCAATCTTGTGCATCCAATAGGTGTGTTTGTGTCATTGGATGAACATTTAGGTCATTTTCGTCCTCCCTAGGCTTATTCTTGTCCAATTAGGGTTTTTAACCAATCTTGTGCATCCAATAAGTTCATTTGTGTCATTGGATAAACATTTAGGTCATTTTCGTCCACCCTAGGCTTATTCTTGTCCAATTAGGGTTTTTAACCAATCTTGTGCATCCAAGAGGTTCATTTGTGTCATTGGATGAACATTTAGGTCATTTTCGTCCTCCCAAGGCTTATTCTTGTCCAATTAGGGTTTTTAACCAATCTTGTGCATCCAATAAGATCATTTGTGTCATTGGATGAACATTTAGGTCATTTTCGTCCTCCCTAGGATTATTCTTGTCCAATTACGGTTTTTAAGCAATCTTGTGAATCCAATAAGTTCATTTGTTTCATTGGATGAACATTTAGGTCATTTTCGTCCTCCCTAGGCTTATTCTTGTTCAATTAGGGTTTGTAAACAATCTTGTGCATCCAATAGGTGTGTTTGTGTCATTGGATGAACATTTAGGTCATTTTCGTCCTCCCTAGGCTTATTCTTGTCCAATTAGGGTTTCTAACCAATCTTGTGCATCCAATAGGTGTGTTTGTGTCATTGGATGAACATTTAGGTCATTTTCGTCCACCTTAGGCTTATTCTTGCCCAATTAGGGTTTTTAACCAATCTTGTGCATCCAATAGGTGTGTTTGTGTCATTGGATGAACATTTAGGTCATTTTCATCCTCCCTAGGCTTATTCTTGTCCAATTAGGGTTTTTAACCAATCTTGTGCATCCAATAAGTTCATTTGTGTCATTGGGTGAACATTTATGTCATTTTCGTCCTCCCTAGGCTTATTCTTGTCCAATTAGGGTTTCTAACCAATCTTGTGCATCCAATAGGTGTGTTTAGTCATTTGATGAACATTTAGGTCATTTTCGTCCTCCCTAGGCTTATTCTTGTCCAATTAGGGTTTCTAAACAATCTTGTGCATCCAATAGGTATGTTTGTGTCATTGGATGAACATTTAGGTCATTTTCGTCCTCCCTAGGCTTATTCTTGTCCAATTAGGGTTTTTAACCAATCTTGTGCATCCAATAAGTTCGTTTGTGTCATTGGATTAACATTTAGGTCATTTTCGTCCTCCCTAGGCTTATTCTTGTCCAATTAGGGTTTTTAACCAATCTTGTGCATCCAATAAGTTCGTTTGTGTCATTGGATTAACATTTAGGTCATTTTCGTCCTCCCTAGGCTTATTCTTGTGCAATTAGGGTTTTTAACCAATCTTGTTCATCCAATAAGTTTATTAGTGTCATTGGATTAACATTTAGGTCATTTTCGTCCTCCCTAGGCTTTTTCTTGTCCAATTAGGGTTTTTAACCAATCTTGTGCATCCAATAAGTTCGTTTGTGTCATTGGATTAACATTTAGGTCATTTTCGTCCTCCCTAGGCTTATTCTTGTCCAATTAGGGTTTTTAACCAATCTTGTGCCTCCAAAAAGTTCATTTGTGTCATTGGATTAACATTTAGGTCATTTTCGTCCTCCCTAGGCTTATTTATGTGCAATTAGGGTTTTTAACCAATCTTGTGCATCCAATAAGTTCATTTGTGTCATTAGATTAACATTTAGGTCATTTTCGTCCTCCCTAGGCTTATTCTTCTGCAATTAGGGGTTTTAACCAATCTTGTGCATCGATTAAGTTCATTTGTGTCATTGGATTAACATTTAGGTCATTTTCGTCCTCACTAGGCTTATTCTTCTGCAATTAGGGTTTTTAACCAATCTTGTGCATCCAATAAGTTCGTTTGTGTCATTGGATTAACATTTAGGTCATTTTCGTCCTCCCTAGGCATATTCTTGTCAAATTAGGATTTTTAACCAATCTTGTGCATCCAAGAAGTTCATTTGAGTCATTGGATTCACATTTAGGTCATTTTCATCCTATGTAGCCTTATTTATGTTCAATTAGGGTTTTTAACCACTCTTGTGCAACCAATAAGTTCATTTGTGTCATTGGATTAACATTTAGGTCATTTTCGTCCTCCCTAGGCTTATTCTTGTCCAATTAGGGTTTTTAACCAATCTTGTGCATCCAAAAAGTTCATTTGTGTCATTGGATTAACATTTATGTCATTTTCGTCTTCCCTGGGCTTATTTATGTGCAATTAGGGTTTTTAACCAATCTTGTGCATCCAAAAAGTTCATTTGTGTCATTGGATTAACATTTAGGTCATTTTCGTCCTCCGTAGCCTTATTTATGTGCAATTAGGGTTTTTAACCAATCTTGTGCATCCAAAAAGTTCATTTGAGTCATTGGATTAATATTTAAGTCATTTTCGAACTC
>JBBPBR010000008.1:18540115-18579251 GCA_037974775.1 Cicer pinnatifidum | reverse complement strand
AACCAATAAGTTCATTTGTGTCATTGGATTAACATTTAGGTCATTTTCGTCCTCCCTAGGCTTATTCTTGTCCAATTAGGGTTTTTAACCAATCTTGTGCATCCAAAAAGTTCATTTGTGTCATTGGATTAACATTTATGTCATTTTCGTCTTCCCTGGGCTTATTTATGTGCAATTAGGGTTTTTAACCAATCTTGTGCATCCAAAAAGTTCATTTGTGTCATTGGATTAACATTTAGGTCATTTTCGTCCTCCGTAGCCTTATTTATGTGCAATTAGGGTTTTTAACCAATCTTGTGCATCCAAAAAGTTCATTTGAGTCATTGGATTAATATTTAAGTCATTTTCGAACTCACTAGGCTTTTTTATGTGCAATTAGGTGCTTTAACCAATCTTGTGCATCCAATAAGTTCATTTGTGTCATTAGATTAACATTTAGGTCATTTTCTTCCTCCCTAGGCCTATTCTTCTGCAATTAGGGTTTTTAACCAATCTTGTGCATCCAATAAGTTCATTTGTGTCATTGGATTAACATTTAGGTCATTTCCGTCCTCCCTAGGCTTATTCTTGTCCATTTAGGGGTTTTAACCAATCTTGTGCATCCAATAAGTTCGTTTGAGTCATTGGATTAACATTTAGGTCATTTTCGTCCTCCCTAGGCTTATTCTTGTCAAATTAGGGTTTTTAACCAATCTTGTGCATCCAAGAAGTTCATTTGAGTCATTGGATTCACATTTAGGTCATTTTCGTCCTCGCTAGAGTTATTTATGTGCAATTAGGGTTTTTAACCAATCTTGTGAATCAAATAAGTTCATTTGTGTCATTGGATTAACATTTAGGTCATTTTCGCCCTCCCTAAGCTTATTTTTGTCGAATTATGGTTTTTAACCAATATTGTGCATCCAATATGTTCATTTGTGTCATTGGATTAACATTTAGGTCATTTTCGTCCTCCCTAGGCTTATTCTTGTCCAATTAGGGTTTTTAACCAATCTTGGGCATCCAATAAGTTCATTTGTGTCATTGGATTAAAATTTAGGTCATTTTCGTCCTCCCTAGACTTATTCTTGTGCAATTAGGGTTTTTAACCAATCTTGTGCATCCAATAAGTTCGTTTGTGTCATTGGATTAACATTTAGGTCATTTTCGTCCTCCCTAGGCTTATTCTTGTCCAATTAGGGTTTCTAACCAATCTTGTGCATCCAATAAGTTCGTTTGTGTCATTGGATTAACATTTAGGTCATTTTCATCCTCCCTAGGCTTATTCTTGTCCAATTAGGGTTTTTAACCAATCTTGTGCATCCAATAAGTTCGTTTGTGTCATTGGATTAACATTTAGGTCATTTTCGTCCTCCCTAGGCTTATTCTTGTCCAATTAGGGTTTTTAACCAATCTTGTGCATCCAATAAGTTCGTTTGTGTCATTGGATTAACATTTAGGTCATTTTCATCCTCCCTAGGCTTATTCTTGTGCAATTAGGGTTTTTAACCAATCTTGTTCATCCAATAAGTTTATTAGTGTCATTGGATTAACATTTAGGTCATTTTCGTCCTCCCTAGGCTTTTTCTTGTCCAATTAGGGTTTTTAACCAATCTTGTGCATCCAATAAGTTCGTTTGTGTCATTGGATTAACATTTAGGTCATTTTCGTCCTCCCTAGGCTTATTCTTGTCCAATTAGGGTTTTTAACCAATCTTGTGCCTCCAAAAAGTTCATTTGTGTCATTGGATTAACATTTAGGTCATTTTCGTCCTCCCTAGGCTTATTCTTGTCCAATTAGGGTTTTTAACCAATCTTGTGCATCCAATAAGTTCATTTGTGTCATTGGATTAACATTTAGGTCATTTTCGTCCTCCCTAGGCTTATTCTTGTCCAATTAGGGTTTCTAACCAATCTTGTGCATCCAATAGGTATATTTGTGTCATTGGATGAACATTTAGGTCATTTTCGTCCTCCCTAGGATTATTCTTGTCCAATTAGGGTTTTTAACCAATCTTGTGCATCCAATAGGTGTGTTTGTGTCATTGGATGAACATTTAGGTCATTTTCGTCCTCCCTAGGCTTATTCTTGTCCAATTAGGGTTTCTAACCAATCTTGTGCATCCAATAGGTGTGTTTGTGTCATTGGATGAACATTTAGGTCATTTCGTCCTCCCTATGCTTATTCTTGTCCAATTAGGGTTTTTAACCAATCTTGGGCATCCAATAGGTGTGTTTGTGTCATTGGATGAACATTTAGGTCATTTTCGTCCTCCCTAGGCTTATTCTTGTCCAATTAGGGTTTCTAACCAATCTTGTGCATCCAATAGGTGTGTTTGTGTCATTGGATGAACATTTAGGTCATTTTCGTCCTCCGTAGTCTTATTCTTGTCCAATTAGGGTTTCTAAACAATCTTGTGCATCCAACAGGTGTGTTTGTGTCATTGGATGAACATTTAGGTCATTTTCGTCCTCCCTAGGCTTATTCTTGTCCAATTACGGTTTTTAACCAATCTTGTGCAACCAATAAGTTCATTTGTGTCATTGGATTAACATTTAGGTCATTTTCGTCCTCCCTATGCTTATTCTTGTCCAATTAGGGTTTTTAACCAATCTTGTGCATCCAATAGGTGTCTTTGTGTCATTGGATGAACATTTAGGTCATTTTCGAACTCCCTATGCTTATTCTTGTCCAATTAGGGTTTTTAACCAATCTTGGGCATCCAATAGGTGTGTTTGTGTCATTGGATGAACATTTAGGTCATTTTCGTGCTCCCTAGGCTTATTCTTGTCCAATTAGGGTTTTTAACCAATCTTGTGCATCCAATAAGTTCATTTGTGTCATTGGGTGAACATTTAGGTCATTTTCGTCCTCCCTAGGCTTATTCTTGTCCAATTAGGGTTTCTAACCAATCTTGTGCATCCAGTAGGTGTGTTTAGTCATTTGATGAACATTTAGGTTATTTTCGTCCTCACTAGGCTTATTCTTGTCCAATTAGGGTTTTTAACCAATCTTGTGCATCCAATAAGTTCATTTGTGTCATTGGATTAACATTTAGGTCATTTTCGTCCTCCCTAGGCTTATTCTTGTCCAATTAGGGTTTTTAACCAATCTTGTGTATCCAATAGGTGTGTTTGTGTCATTGGATGTTCAATTAGGTCATTTTCGTCCTCCCTAGGCTTATTCTTGTCCAATTAGGGTTTTTAACCAATCTTGTGCATCCAATAGGTGTGTTTGTGTCATTGGATGATCAATTAGGTCATTTTCGTCCTCCCTAGGCTTATTCTTGTGCAATTAGGATTTTTAACCAATCTTGTGCATGCAATAAGTTCATTTGTGTCATTGAATGATCAATTAGGTCATTTTCGTCCTCCCTAGGCTTATTCTTGTCCAATTAGGGTTTTTAACCAATCTTGTGCATCCAATAGGTGTGTTTGTGTCATTGGATGATCAATTAGGTCATTTTCGTCCTCCCTAGGCTTATTCTTGCCCAATTAGGGTTTTTAACCAATCTTGTGCATACAATAAGTTAAGTTGTGTCATTGGATTAGCATTAAGGTCATTTTCGTCCTCCCTAGGCTTATTCTTGTCCAATTAGGGTTTTTAACCAATCTTGTGCATCCAATAGGTGTGTTTGTGTCATTGGATGATCAATTAGGTCATTTTCGTCCTCCCTAGGCTTATTCTTGTCCAATTAGGGTTTTTAACCAATCTTGTGCATCCAATAGGTGTGTTTGTGTCATTGGATGATCAATTAGGTCATTTTCGTCCTCCCTAGGCTTATTCTTGTCGAATTAGGGTTTTTAACCAATCTTGTGCATCCAATAAGTTCATTTGTGTTATTGGATTAACATTTAGGTCATATTCGTTCTCCCTTGGCTTATTCTTGTCCAATTAGGGTTTTTAACCAAACTTTTGCATCCAATAGGTGTGTTTGTGTCATTCGATGATCAATTAGGTCATTTTTGTCCTCCCTAGGCATCTTCTTGTCCAATTAGGGTTTTTAACCAATCTTGTGCATCCAATAGGTGTGTTTGTGTCATTGGATGATCAATTAGGTCATTTTCGTCCTCCCTAGGCTTATTCTTGTCCAATTAGGGTTTTTAACCAATCTTGTGCATCCAATAGGTGTGTTTGTGTCATTGGATGATCAATTAGGTCATTTTCGTCCTCCCTAGGCTTATTCTTATCCAATTAGGGTTTTTAACCAATCTTGTGCATCCAATAGGTGTGTTTATGTCATTGGATGATCAATTAGGTCATTTTCGTCCTCCCTAGGCTTATTCTTGTCCAATTAGGGTTTTTAACCAATCTTGTGCATCTAATAAGTTCATTTGTGTCATTGGATTAACATTTAGGTCATTTTCGTCCTCCCTAGGCTTATTCTTGTCCAATTAGGGTTTTTAACCAATCTTGTGCATCCAATAAGTTCATTTGTGTCATTGGATTAACATTTAAGTCATTTTCGTCCTCCCTAGGCTTATTTATGTGCAATTAGGGTTTTTAACCAATCTTGTGCATCCAATAAGTTCATTTGTGTCATTGGATTAACATTTAGGTCATTTTCATCCTCCCTAGGCTTATTCTTGTGCAATTAGGGTTTTTAACCAATCTTGTGCATCCAATAAGTTTATTTGTGTCATTGGATTAACATTTAGGTCATTTTCGTCCTCCCTAGGCTTATTCTTGTGCAATTAGGGTTTTTAACCAATCTTGTGCATCCAAAAGGTTCATTTGTGTCATTGGATTCACATTTAGGTCATTTTCGTCCTCGCTAGGGTTATTTATGTGCAATTAGGGTTTTTAACCAATCTTGTCCATCAAATAAGTTCATTTGTGTCATTGGATTAACATTTAGTTCATTTTTGTCCTCCCTATGCTTATTCTTGTGCAATTGGGGTTTTTAACCAATCTTGTGCATCCAATAAGTTCATTTGTTTCATTGGATTAATATTTAGGTCATTATTGTCCTCCGAAGGCTTATTCTTGTCCAATTCGGATTTTTAACCAATCTTGTGCATCCAAAAGGTTCATTTGTGTCATTGGAATCACATTTAGGTCATTTTCGTCCTCCGTAGCCTTATTTATGTGCAATTAGGGTTTTTAACCAATCTTGTGCATCCAAAAAGTTCATTTGTGTCATTGGATTCACATTTAGGTCATTTTCGTCCTCTTTAGCCTTATTTATGTGCAATTACAGTTTTTAAAAAATCTTGTGCATCCAATAAGTTCATTTGTGTCATTGGATTCACATTTAGGTCATTTTCGACCTCCGTAGCCTTATTTATGTGCAATTAGGGTTTTTAACCAATCTTGTGCATCCAAAAAGTTCATTTGTGTCTTTGGATTAACATTTAGGTCATTTTCGTCCTCGCTAGGGTTATTTATGTGCAATTAGGGTTTTTAACCAATCTTGTGCATCCAATAAGTTCGTTTGTGTCATTGGATTAACATTTAGGTCATTTTCGTCCTCCCTAGGCTTATTTATGTGCAATTAGGGTTTTTAACCAATCTTGTGCATCCAATAAGTTCATTTGTGTCATTGGATTAACATTTAGGTCATTTTTGTCCTCCCTAGGCTTATTCTTGTGCAATTAGGGTTTTTAACCAATCTTGTGCATCCATTAAGTTCATTTGTGTCATTGGATTAACATTTAGGTCATTTTCGTCCTCCCTAGGCTTATTCTTGTGCAATTAGGGTTTTTAACCAATCTTGTGCATCAAATAAGTTCATTTGTGTCATTGGATTAACATTTAGGTCATTTTCGTCCTCCCTTGGCTTATTCTTGTCAAATTAGGGTTTTTAACCAATCTTGTGCATCCAATAAGTTCGTTTGTGTCATTGGATTAACATTTAGGTCATTTTCGTCCTCCCTAGGCTTATTCTTGTCCAATTAGGGTTATTAACCAATCTTGGGCATCCAATAAGTTCGTTTGTGTCATTGGATTAACATTTAGGTCATTTTCATCCTCCCTAGGCTTATTCTTGTGCAATTAGGGTTTTTAACCAATCTTGTGCATCCAATAAGTTTATTTGTGTCATTGGATTAACATTTAGGTCATTTTCGTCCTCCCTAGGCTTATTCTTGTCCAATTAGGGTTTTTAACCAATCTTGTGCCTCCAAAAAGTTCATTTGTGTCATTGGATTAACATTTAGGTCATTTTCGTCCTCCCTAGGCTTATTTATGTGCAATTAGGGTTTTTAACCAATCTTGTGCATCCAATAAGTTCATTTGTGTCATTAGATTAACATTTAGGTCATTTTCGTCCTCCCTAGGCTTATTCTTCTGCAATTAGGGGTTTTAACCAATCTTGTGCATCGATTAAGTTCATTTGTGTCATTGGATTAACATTTAGGTCATTTTCGTCCTCACTAGGCTTATTCTTCTGCAATTAGGGTTTTTAACCAATCTTGTGCATCCAATAAGTTCGTTTGTGTCATTGGATTAACATTTAGGTCATTTTCGTCCTCCCTAGGCATATTCTTGTCAAATTAGGATTTTTAACCAATCTTGTGCATCCAAGAAGTTCATTTGAGTCATTGGATTCACATTTAGGTCATTTTCATCCTATGTAGCCTTATTTATGTTCAATTAGGGTTTTTAACCACTCTTGTTGAACCAATAAGTTCATTTGTGTCATTGGATTAACATTTAGGTCATTTTCGTCCTCCCTAGGCTTATTCTTGTCCAATTAGGGTTTTTAACCAATCTTGTGCATCCAAAAAGTTCATTTGTGTCATTGGATTAACATTTATGTCATTTTCGTCTTCCCTGGGCTTATTTATGTGCAATTAGGGTTTTTAACCAATCTTGTGCATCCAAAAAGTTCATTTGTGTCATTGGATTAACATTTAGGTCATTTTCGTCCTCCGTAGCCTTATTTATGTGCAATTAGGGTTTTTAACCAATCTTGTGCATCCAAAAAGTTCATTTGAGTCATTGGATTAATATTTAAGTCATTTTCGAACTCCCTAGGCTTATTTATGTGCAATTAGGTGCTTTAACCAATCTTGTGCATCCAATAAGTTCATTTGTGTCATTAGATTAACATTTAGGTCATTTTCTTCCTCCCTAGGCCTATTCTTCTGCAATTAGGGTTTTTAACCAATCTTGTGCATCCAATAAGTTCATTTGTGTCATTGGATTAACATTTAGGTCATTTCCGTCCTCCCTAGGCTTATTCTTGTCCAATTAGGGGTTTTAACCAATCTTGTGCATCCAATAAGTTCGTTTGAGTCATTGGATTAACATTTAGGTCATTTTCGTCCTCCCTAGGCTTATTCTTGTCAAATTAGGGTTTTTAACCAATCTTGTGCATCCAAGAAGTTCATTTGAGTCATTGGATTCACATTTAGGTCATTTTCGTCCTCGCTAGAGTTATTTATGTGCAATTAGGGTTTTTAACCAATCTTGTGAATCAAATAAGTTCATTTGTGTCATTGGATTAACATTTAGGTCATTTTTGCCCTCCCTAGGCTTATTTTTGTCGAATTAGGGTTTTTAACCAATATTGTGCATCCAATATGTTCATTTGTGTCATTGGATTAACATTTAGGTCATTTTCGTCCTCCCTAGACTTATTCTTGTGCAATTAGGGTTTTTAACCAATCTTGTGCATCCAATAAGTTCGTTTGTGTCATTGGATTAACATTTAGGTCATTTTCGTCCTCCCTAGGCTTATTCTTGTCCAATTAGGGTTTTTAACCAATCTTGTGCATCCAATAAGTTCGTTTGTGTCATTGGATTAACATTTAGGTCATTTTCATCCTCCCTAGGCTTATTCTTGTGCAATTAGGGTTTTTAACCAATCTTGTTCATCCAATAAGTTTATTAGTGTCATTGGATTAACATTTAGGTCATTTTCGTCCTCCCTAGGCTTATTCTTGTCCAATTAGGGTTTTTAACCAATCTTGTGCATCCAATAAGTTCGTTTGTGTCATTGGATTAACATTTAGGTCATTTTCGTCCTCCCTAGGCTTATTCTTGTCCAATTAGGGTTTTTAACCAATCTTGTGCCTCCAAAAAGTTCATTTGTGTCATTGGATTAACATTTAGTTCATTTTTGTCCTCCCTAGGCTTATTTATGTGCAATTAGGGTTTTTAACCAATCTTGTGCACCCAATAAGTTCATTTGTGTCATTAGATTAACATTTAGGTCATTTTCGTCCTCCCTAAATGTTATTTATGCCGTCAATAGATTGTTCAAAACAGAGTTTGATTTGATTGGCTTGTTTTTGGTAAAAAGTTGTTATTTTTGGAATTTTTTTCTTTTTAATTAAAAGTCTTACTGGTATAAAGTTACATCACACTTTGGCGTGTTCTTTAAAAAGAAATACTATGTGTGAATATAGGTAATTTCATATTATGATTTTGGCGTGGTAGCTAATACATGCTAGTTGGCAACCTTTATTTTTCCAGCATAATCTTCTATTTCGCTTTAGAGTAGAGCCCTGCTTCATTTTCATTGACCATTCTTGCAATAATCTCAACTTGTAGATGACAAATTGGTCAATTCTGAGGATGTAGTATATCCAGCCTTGAAGCGGATGAGAAAGGTACACTTCAACCTCTACCACTCCAACAATTTCTAGTTTGAGCACTAGTGCAACTCAAACGTCATATGCTATTGTTGCGGCTTCTACTAGTGGGTATGTATACATTTATATAGATACTAAAAATTTTCCTTTTTACTTTTACCTTTCAGGAAATGCAAGTGCAAAATCACTTGTATTAATTTTCTTTTCACTCTGGATTTTCTCGTATAATTTCTTCCATCTGCACTCTTCTAGTTTGTGTACTTTGATGACCCATTGTTACACTTAAACCTTTTAATTGATTTTGTTGGTATGCTTTTTCTATTAATAGAAGTTATCGCACTTATTTCGCTGTTTATTGGGTCTAGTTTAATGCTTCATTTTTCTTCACTTTATTTCCATTACTATGCTTTAACTTATTGTATATGGATGAGGACTGAGTACTAAAAGTTATAGGATGATGGTTTTGATACTTCCTTTTCTGCTTAACACACATAGCTACTTTAATTGTCAGTGCATCAGTTGCTGCTGCACCAAAATTGCCATTTGAAATCACATGAAATACTGTAGAGGAGGTACTTGATGTAACCGTGATGTTCTGTTAACGCTTGAGGATTGTATATGTCTTCAAATGATCTTTTTAATAATTTTCTACTTGGAAACAACTTAATTTAGCAATATTGAGCTATAGCTGGTTTATATTGTGATGATTTATATTAAAGTTAATTTATATTGTGATGATTGTTATAGACTCATCAACAGGAGGTAATGGCAAAACTTTTTCACCTTTAAGCTTCTTTTTAATCCATTTTAGGGGATAATTTCATTTTATTGCTTGTATTCTATTTTGAAATAGTTCTTTTCTTTTTATTAAACTACAAGTGATGCCTTGTTCTAATGCTGACATACTTTTCATCCGAATTAGGAAGTTGCCTCTGTTAATGTGGTTCATTCCTCTATCGCATGATGGGTAGTTTCATATTTCTCTTTTGCTATCAAACTCTTGTAGCATGCTAAAAACTAGTTAAGGTTGAATAAAGCGAAATAGAGGATTCTGTAATGTTACTTATGTATCAATTATTTAGAAGAATTATTTTAGAAGGCGTTAAAATATAATTGAGCAGGTGTTAATTTATATTGTGATGATTGTCCGATGCTAAACTTTGTTCACTTTTCAATGTTGACCACTAGCGTCGGCCAGACCGACGCTATATTTTGAACCCTTTATTTTGACATTAGCGTCGGCCATCCGACGCACATATTTTAGCTGACGTGGCAACAATCACAAGTAGCGTCGGATGTTTTATAGTGTTAGTAGCGTCGGTTTAGCGTAGGCTTGGCCGACGCTATATTAGCGTCGGATGGCATTTCGCCGACGCTATGTTTTAGCTTCGACCGTTTTAGACTAAGCCCGACACCGACGCTAATCCGACACTAAATCAACGTTAGCGTCGGCTTTTAGCCTATTAGCGTCGGTTTTTGGCCGATGCTAAATACAGTTTTTCTAGTAGTGCCAATCTTGTGCATCCAAAAAGTTCATTTGTGTCTTTGGATTAACATTTAGGTCATTTTCGTCCTCTCTAGAGCTATTTATGTGCAATTAGGGTTTTTAACCAATCTTGTGCATCCAATAAGTTCATTTGTGACATTGGATAAACATTTAGGTCATTTTCGTCCTCCCAAGGCTTAGTCTTGTGCAATTAGGGTTTTTTACCAATCTTGTGCATCCAAAAAGTTCATTTGAGTCATTGGATTAACATTTAAGTCATTTTCGTCCTTCCTAGGCTTATTTATGTGCAATTAGGGTTTTTAACCAATCTTGTGCATCCAATATGTGTTTTTATGTCATTGGATGAACATTTAGGTCATTTTCGTCCTCCCTAGGCTTATTCTTGTGTAATTAGGGTTTTTAACCAATCTTGTGTATCCAATAAGTTCATTTGTGTCATCGGATTAACATTTAGGTCATTTTCGTCCTCCCTAGACTTATTCTTGTCCAATTAGTGTTTTTAACCAATCTTGTCCATCCAAAAAGTTCATTTGTGTCATTGGATTAACATTTAGGTCATTTTCGTCCTCCCTAGGCTTATTCTTGTCCAATTAGGGTTTTTAACTAATCTTGTGCATCCAATAAGTTCATTTGTGTCATTGGATTAACATTTAGGTCATTTTTGTCCTCCCTAGGCTTATTCTTGTCCAATTAGGGTTTTTAACCAATCTTGTGCATCCAATAAGTTCATTTGTGTCATTGGATTAACATTTAGGCCATTTTCGTCCTCCCCAGGCTTATTTATTTGCAATTAGGGTTTTTAACAAACCTTGTGCATCCAATAAGATCATTTGTGTCATTGGATTAACATTTAGGTCATTTTCGTCCTCCCTAGGCTTATTGTTGTTCAATTAGGGTTTTTTACCAAACTTGTGCACCTAATAAGTTCATTTGTGTCATTGGATCAACATTTAGGCCATTTTCGTTCTTCCTAGGCTTATTCTTGTGCAATTAGGGTTTTTATCCAATCTTCTGCATCCTAAAAGTTCATTTGTGTCATTGGATTAACATTTAGGTCATTTTCGTCCTCCCTAGGCTTATTCTTGTCAAATTAGGATTTTTAACCAATCTTGTGCATCCAAGAAGTTCATTTGAGTCATTGGATTCACATTTAGGTCATTTTCATCCTATGTAGCCTTATTTAGGTTCAATTAGGGTTTTTAACCAATCTTGTGCATCCAATAAGTTCATTTGTGTCATTGGATTAACATTTAGGTCATTTTCGTCCTCCCTAGGCTTATTCTTGTCCAATTAGGGTTTTTAACCAATCTTGTGCATCCAAAAAGTTCATTTGTGTCATTGGATTAACATTTATGTCATTTTCGTCTTCCCTTGGCTTATTTATGTGCAATTAGGGTTTTTAACCAATCTTGTGCATCCAAAAAGTTCATTTGTGTCATTGGATTAACATTTAGGTCATTTTCGTCCTCCGTAGCCTTATTTATGTGCAATTAGGGTTTTTAACCAATCTTGTGCATCCAAAAAGTTCATTTGAGTCATTGGATTAATATTTAAGTCATTTTCGAACTCCCTAGGCTTATTTATGTGCAATTAGGTGCTTTAACCAATCTTGTGCATCCAATAAGTTCATTTGTGTCATTAGATTAACATTTAGGTCATTTTCTTCCTCCCTAGGCCTATTCTTCTGCAATTAGGGTTTTTAACCAATCTTGTGCATCCAATAAGTTCATTTGTGTCATTGGATTAACATTTAGGTCATTTTCGTCCTCCCTAGGCTTATTCTTGTCCAATTAGGGTTTTTAACCAATCTTGTGCATCCAATAAGTTCGTTTGTGTCATTGGATTAACATTTAGGTCATTTTCGTCCTCCCTAGGCTTATTCTTGTCCAATTAGGGTTTTTAACCAATCTCGTGCATCCAATAAGTTGGTTTGTGTCATTGAATAAACATTTAGGACATTTTTGTCATGCCTAAGCTTATTCTTGTGCAATTAGGGTTTTTAACCAATCTTGTTCATCCAAAAAGTTCATTTGTGTCTTTGGATAAATATTTAGGTCATTTTCGTCCTCGCTAGGGTTATTTATGTGCAATTAGGGTTTTTAACCAATCTTGTGCATCAAATATGTTCATTTGTGTCATTGGATTAACATTTAGGTCATTTTCGTCCTCCCTAGGCTTATTCTTGTGCAATTAAGGTTTTTAACCAATCTTGTGCATACAATAAGTTCATTTGTGTCATTGGATTAACATTTAAGTCATTTTCGTCCTCCCTAGGCTTATTTATGTGCAATTAGGGTTTTTAACCAATCTTGTGCATCCAATAAGTTCATTTGTGTCATTGGATTAACATTTAGGTCATTTTCGTCCTCCCTAGGCTTATTCTTCTGCAATTAGGGTTTTTAACCAATCTTCTGCATCCAATAAGTTCATTTGTGTCATTGGATTAACATTTAGGTCATTTTCGTCCTCCCTAGGCTTATTCTTGTCCAATTAGGGTTTTTAACCAATCTTGTGCATCCAAAAAGTTCATTTGTGTCATTGGATTAACATTTATGTCATTTTCGTCTTCCCTGGGCTTATTTATGTGCAATTAGGGTTTTTAACCAATCTTGTGCATCCAAAAAGTTCATTTGTGTCATTGGATTAACATTTAGGTCATTTTCGTCCTCCGTAGCCTTATTTATGTGCAATTAGGGTTTTTAACCAATCTTGTGCATCCAAAAAGTTCATTTGAGTCATTGGATTAATATTTAAGTTATTTTCGTACTCCCTAGGCTTATTTATGTGCAATTAGGTGCTTTAACCAATCTTGTGCATCCAAAAAGTTCATTTGTGTCATTGGATTAACATTTATGTCATTTTCGTCTTCCCTGGGCTTATTTATGTGCAATTAGGGTTTTTAACCAATCTTGTGCATCCAAAAAGTTCATTTGTGTCATTGGATTAACATTTAGGTCATTTTCGTCCTCCGTAGCCTTATTTATGTGCAATTAGGGTTTTTAACCAATCTTGTGCATCCAAAAAGTTCATTTGAGTCATTAGATTAATATTTAGGTCATTTTCGTCCTCCCTAGGCTTATTTATGTGCAATTAGGGTCTTTAACCAATCTTGTGCATCCAATAAGTTCATTTGTGTCATTAGATTAACATTTAGGTCATTTTCGTCCTCCCTAGGCTTATTCTTGTCCAATTAGGGTTTTTAACCAATCTTGTGCATCCAATAAGTTCGTTTGTGTCATTGGATTAACATTTAGGTCATTTTCGTCCTCCCTAGGCTTATTCTTGTCCAATTAGGGTTTTTAACCAATCTTGTGCATCCAATAGGTGTGTTTGTGTCATTGGATGACCAATTAGGTCATTTTCGTCCTCCCTAGGCATATTCTTGTCCAATTAGGGTTTTTAACCAATCTTGTGCATCCAATAGGTGTGTTTGTGGCAATGGATGATCAATTAGGTCATTTTCGTCCTCCCTAGGCTTATTCTTGTCCAATTAGGGATTTTAACCAATCTTGTACATCCAATAAGTTCATTTGTGTCATTGGATTAACATTTAGGTCATTTTCGTCCTCCCTAGGCATATTCTTGTCCAATTAGGGTTTTTAACCAATCTTGTGCATCCAATAGGTGTGTTTGTGTCATTGGATGATCAATTAGGTGATTTTCGTCCTCCCTAGGCTTATACTTGTCCAATTAGGGTTTTTAACCAATCTTGTGCATCCAATAAGTTCATTAGTGTCATTGGATTATCAATTAGGTCATTTTCGTCCTCCCTAGGCATGTTCTTGTCCAACTAGGGTTTTTAACCAATCTTGTGCATCCAATAGGTGTGTTTGTGTCATTGGATGATCAATTAGGTCATTTTCGTCCTCCCTAGGCTTATTCTTGTCCAATTAGGGTCTTTAACCAATCTTGTGCATCCGATAAGTTTGTTTGTGTCATTGAATTAATATTTAGGTCATTTTCGTCCTCCCTAGGCATATTCTTGTCCAATTAGGGTTTTTAACCAATCTTGTGCATCCAATAAGTTCATTTGTGTCATTGGATTAACATTTAGGTCATTTTCGTCCTCCCTAGGCTTATTCTTGTGCAATTAGGGTTTTTAACCAATCTTGTGCATCCAAAAAGTTCATTTGTTTCATTGGATTAACATTTATGTCATTTTCGTCCTCCCTAGGCTTATTTATGTGCAATTAGGGTTTTTAACCAATCTTGTGCATCCAAGAAGTTCATTTGTGTCATTGGATTCACATTTAGGTTATTTTCGTCCTCCGTAGCCTTATTTATGTGCAATTAGGGTTTTTAACCAATCTTGTGCATCCAAAAAGTTCATTTGAGTCATTGGATTAATATTTAGGTCATTTTCGTCCTCCCTAGGCTTATTTATGCTCAATTAGGGTCTTTAACCAATCTTGTCCATCCAATAAGTTCATTTGTGTCATTGGATTAACATTTAGGTCATTTTCGTCCTCCCTAGGCTTATTCTTGTCCAATTAGGGTTTTTAACCAATCTTGTGCATCCAAAAAGTTCATTTGTTTCATTGGATTAACATTTATGTCATTTTCGTCCTCCCTAGGCTTATTTATGTGCAATTAGGGTTTTTAACCAATCTTGTGCATCCAAAAAGTTCATTTGAGTGATTGGATTAATATTTAGGTCATTTTCGTCTTCCCTAGGCTTATTTATGTGCAATTAGGGTCTTTAATCAATCTTGTGCATCCAATAAGTTCATTTGTGTCATTAGATTAACATTTAGGCCATTTTCGTCCTCCTTAGGCTTATTCTTCTGCAATTAGGGTTTTTAACCAATCTTGTGCATCCAATAAGTTCATTTGTGTCATTGGATTAACATTTACGTCATTTTCGTCCTCCCTAGGCTTATTCTTGTCCAATTAGGGGTTTTAACCAATCTTGTGCATCCAATAAGTTCGTTTGTGTCATTGGATTAACATTTAGGTCATTTTCGTCCTCCCTAGGCTTATTCTTGTCAAATTAGGGTTTTTCACCAATCTTGTGCAACCAAGAAGTTCATTTGAGTCATTGGATTCACATTTAGGTCATTTTCGTCCTATGTAGCCTTATTTATGTGCAATTAGGGTTTTTAACCAATCTTGTGCATCCAATAAGTTCAGTTGTGTCATTGGATTAAAATTTAGGTCATTTTCGTCCTCCCTAGGCTTATTCTTGTCCAATTAGGATTTTTAACGAATCTTGTGCATCCAAAAAGTTCATTTGTGTCATTCGATTAACATTTATGTCATTTTCGTCTTCCCTAGGCTTATTTATGTGCAATTAGGGTTTTTAACCAATCTTGTGCATCCAAAAAGTTCATTTGTGTCATTGGATTAACATTTAGGTCATTTTCGCCCTCCATAGCCTTATTTATGTGCAATTAGGGTTTTTAACCAATCTTGCGCATCCAAAAAGTTCATTTGAGTCATTGGATTAAAATTTAGGTCATTTTCGTACTCCCTAGGCTTATTTATGTGCAATTAGGGTCTTTAACCAATCTTGTGCATCCAATAAGTTCATTTGTGTCATTAGATTAACATTTAGATCATTTTCTTCCTCCCTAGGCCTATTCTTCTGCAATTAGGGTTTTTAACCAATCTTGTGCATCCAATAAGTTCATTTGTGTCATTGGATTAACATTTAGGTCATTTTCGTCCTCCCTAGGCTTATTCTTGTCCAATTAGGGGTTTTAACCAATCTTGTGCATCCAATATGTTCGTTTGTGTCAATGGATTAACATTTAGGGCATTTTCGTCCTCCCTAGGCTTATTCTTGTCAAATTAGGGTTTTTAACCAATCTTGTGCATCCAAGAAGTTCATTTGAGTCATTGGATTCACATTTAGGTCATTTTCGTCCTATGTAGCCTTATTTATGTGCAATTAGGGTTTTTAACCAATCTTGTGCATCCAATAAGTTCATTTGTGTCATTAGATTAACATTTAGATCATTTTCTTCCTCCCTAGGCCTATTCTTCTGCAATTAGGGTTTTTAACCAATCTTGTGCATCCAATAAGTTCATTTGTGTCATTGGATTAACATTTAGGTCATTTTCGTCCTCCCTAGGCTTATTCTTGTCCAATTAGGGGTTTTAACCAATCTTGTGCATCCAATAAGTTCGTTTGAGTCATTGGATTAACATTTAGGTCATTTTCGTCCTCCCTAGGCTTATTCTTGTCAAATTAGGGTTTTTAACCAATCTTGTGCATCCAAGAAGTTCATTTGAGTCATTGGATTCACATTTAGGTCATTTTCATCCTATGTAGCCTTATTTATGTTCAATTAGGGTTTTTAACCAATCTTGTGCATCCAATAAGTTCATTTGTGTCATTGAATTAACATTTAGGTCATTTTCGTCCTCCGTAGGCTTATTCTTCTGCAATTAGGGTTTTTAACCAATCTTGTGCATCCAATAAGTTCGTTTGTGTCATTGGATTAACATTTAGGTCATTTTCGTCCTCCCTAGGCTTATTCTTGTCAAATTACCGTTTTTAACCAATCTTGTGCATCCAAGAAGTTCATTTGTGTCATTGGATTAACATTTAGGTCATTTTCGTCCTCCCTAGGCTTATTCTTCTGCAATTAGGGTTTTTAACCAATCTTGTGCATCCAATAAGTTCGTTTGTGTCATTGGATTAACATTTAGGTAATTTTCGTCCTCCCTAGGCTTATTCATGTCAAATTAGGATTTTTAACCAATCTTGTGCATCCAAGAAGTTCGTTTGAGTCATTGGATACACATTTAGGTCATTTTCGTCCTATGTAGCCTTATTTATGTTCGATTAGGGTTTTTAACCAATCTTGTGCATCCAATAAGTTCATTTGTGTCATTGGATTAACATTTAGGTCATTTTCGTCCTCCGTAGCCTTATTTATGTGTAATTAGGGTTTTTAACCAATCTTGTGCATCCAAAAAGTTCATTTGAGTCATTGCATTAATATTTAAGTCATTTTCGTACTCCCTAGGCTTATTTATGTGCAATTAGGTGCTTTAACCAATCTTGTGCATCCAATAAGTTTATTTGTGTCATTACATTAACATTTAGGTCATTTTCTTCCTCCCTAGGCCTATTCTTCTGCAATTAGGGTTTTTAACCAATCTTGTGCATCCAATAAGTTCATTTGTGTCATTGGATTAACATTTAGGTCATTTTCGTCCTCCCTAGGCTTATTCTTGTCAAATTAGGGTTTTTAACCAATCTTGTGCATCCAAGAAGTTCATTTGAGTCATTGGATTCACATTTAGGTCATTTTCGTCCTATGAATCCTTATTTATGTGCAGTTAGGGTTTTTAACCAATCTTGTACATCCAATAAGTTCACTTGTGTCATTGGATTAACATTTAGGTCATTTTCGTCCTCCCTAGGCTTATTCTTGTCCAATTAGGGGTTTTAACCAATCTTGTGCATCCAATAAGTTCGTTTGAGTCATTGGATTAACATTTAGGTCATTTTCGTCCTCCCTAGGCTTATTCTTGTCAAATTAGGGTTTTTAACCAATCTTGTGCATCCAAGAAGTTCATTTGTGTCATTGGATTCACATTTAGGTCATTTTCGTCATGCGTTGCCTTATTTATGTGCAATTAGGGTTTTTAACCAATCTTGTGCATCCAAAAAGTTCATTTGTGTCATTGGATTCACATTTAGGTCATTTTCGTCCTCTGTAGCCTTATTTATGTGCAATTAGGGTTTTTAACCAATCTTGTGCATCCAATAAGTTCGTTTGTGTCATTGGATTAACATTTAGGTCATTTTCGTCCTCCCTAGGCTTATTTTTGTCAAATTAGGGTTTTTAACCAATCTTGTGCATCCAAGAAGTTCATTTGAGTCATTGGATTCACATTTAGGTCATTTTCGTCCTATGTAGCCTTATTTATGTGCAATTAGGGTTTTTAACCAATCTTGTACATCCAATAAGTTCACTTGTGTCATTGGATTAACATTTAGGTCATTTTCGTCCTCCCTAGGCTTATTCTTGTCCAATTAGGGTTTTTAACCAATCTTGTGCATCCAAAAAGTTCATTTGTGTCATTGGATTAACATTTATGTCATTTTCGTCTTCCCTAGGCTTATTTATGTGCAATTAGGGTTTTTAACCAATCTTGAGCATCCAAAAAGTTCATTTGTGTCATTGGATTAACATTTAGGTTATTTTCGTCCTCCGTAGCCTTATTTATGTGCAATTAGGGTTTTTAACCAATCTTGTGCATCCAAAAATTCATTTGTCTCATTGGATTAACATTTAGGTCATTTTCGTCCTCCCTAGGTTTATTTATGTGCAATTAGGGTCTTTAACTAATCTTGTGCATCCAATAAGTTCATTTGTGTCATTAGATTAACATTTAGGTCATTTTCGTCCTCCCTAGGCTTATTCTTCTGCAATTAGGGTTTTTAACCAATCTTGTGTATCCAATAAGTTCGTTTGTGTCATTGGATTAACATTTAGGTCATTTTCGTCCTCCCTAGGTTTATTTATGTGCAATTAGGGTCTTTAACTAATCTTGTGCATCCAATAAGTTCATTTGTGTCATTAGATTAACATTTAGGTCATTTTCGTCCTCCCTAGGCTTATTCTTCTGCAATTAGGGTTTTTAACCAATCTTGTGCATCCAATAAGTTCGTTTGTGTCATTGGATTAACATTTAGGTCATTTTCGTCCTCCCTAGGTCTATTTATGTGCAATTAGGGTCTTTAACTAATCTTGTGCATCCAATAAGTTCATTTGTGTCATTAGATTAACATTTAGGTCATTTTCGTCCTCCCTAGGCTTATTCTTCTGCAATTAGGGTTTTTAACCAATCTTGTGCATCCAATAAGTTCGTTTGTGTCATTGGATTAACATTTAGGTCATTTTCGTCCTCCCTAGGCTTATTCATGTCAAATTAGGATTTTTAACCAATCTTGTGCATCCAAGAAGTTCGTTTGAGTCATTGGATACACATTTAGGTCATTTTCGTCCTATGTAGCCTTATTTATGTTCGATTAGGGTTTTTAACCAATCTTGTGCATCCAATAAGTTCATTTGTGTCATTGGATTAACATTTAGGTCATTTTCGTCCTCCGTAGCCTTATTTATGTGTAATTAGGGTTTTTAACCAATCTTGTGCATCCAAAAAGTTCATTTGAGTCATTGCATTAATATTTAAGTCATTTTCGTACTCCCTAGGCTTATTTATGTGCAATTAGGTGCTTTAACCAATCTTGTGCATCCAATAAGTTTATTTGTGTCATTACATTAACATTTAGGTCATTTTCTTCCTCCCTAGGCCTATTCTTCTGCAATTAGGGTTTTTAACCAATCTTGTGCATCCAATAAGTTCATTTGTGTCATTGGATTAACATTTAGGTCATTTTCGTCCTCCCTAGGCTTATTCTTGTCAAATTAGGGTTTTTAACCAATCTTGTGCATCCAAGAAGTTCATTTGAGTCATTGGATTCACATTTAGGTCATTTTCGTCCTATGTAGCCTTATTTATGTGCAATTAGGGTTTTTAACCAATCTTGTGCATCCAATAAGTTCATTTGTGTCATTGGATTAACATTTATGTCATTTTCGTCCTCCCTAGGCTTATTTATGTGCAATTAGGGTTTTTAACCAATCTTGTGCATCCAATAAGTTTATTTGTGTCATTGGATTAACATTTAGGTCATTTTCGTCGTCTCTAGAGTTATTTATGTGCAATTAGGGTTTTTAACCAATCTTGTGCATCCAATAAGTTCATTTGTGTCATTGGATTAACATTTAGGTCATTTTCGTCCTCCCTAGGCTTATTCTTGTGCAATTAGAGCTTTTAACCAATCTTTAGCATCCAAAAAGTTCATTTGTGTCTTTGAATTGACATTTTGGTCCTTTTCGTCCTCTCTAGGGTTATTTATGTCCAATTAGGGTTTTTAACCTAACTTGTGCATCGAACAAGTTCATTTGTGTCATTGGATTAAATTTTAGGTCATTTCCGTCCTCCCTACACTTATTCTTGTCCAATTAGGGTTTTTAACCAATCTTGTGCATCCAATAAGTTCATTTGTGTCATTGGATTAACATTTAGGTCATTTTCGTCCTCCCTAGGCTTATTCTTGTCCAATTAGGGTTTTTAACCAATCTTGTGCATCCAATAGGTGTGTTTGTGTCATTCGATGATAGATTAGGTCATTTTCGTCCTCCCTAGGCTTATTCTTGTCCAATTAGGGTTTTTAACCAATCTTGTGCATCCAATAAGTTCATTTGTGTCATTGGATTAACATTTAGGTCATTTTCGTCCTCCCTAGGCTTATTCTTGTCCAATTAGGGTTTTTAACCAATCTTGTGCATCCAATAGGTGTGTTTGTGTCATGGGATGATCAATTAGGTCATTTTCGTCCTCCCTAGGCATATTCTTGTCCAACTAGGGTTTTTAACCAATCTTGTGCATCCAATAGGTGTGTTTGTGTCATTGGATGATCAATTAGGTCATTTTCGTCCTCCCTAGGCTTATTCTTGTCCAATTAGGGTTTTTAACCAATCTTGTGCATCCAATAAGTTCATTTGTGTCACTGGATGATCAATTAGGTCATTTTCATCCTCCCTAGGCATATTCTTGTCCAACTAGGGTTTTTAACCAATCTTGTGCATCCAATAGGTGTGTTTGTGTCATTGGAAGATCAATTAGGTCATTTTCGTCCTCCCTAGGCTAATTCTTGTCCAATTAGGGTTTTTAACCAATCTTGTGCATCCAATAACTTTGTTTGTGTCATTGAATTAATATTTAGGTCATTTTCCTCCTCCCTAGGCATATTCTTGTCCAATTAGGGTTTTTAACCAATCTTGTGCATCCAATAAGTTCATTTATGTCATTTGATTAACATTTAGGTCATTTTCGTCCTTCCTAGGCATATTCTTGTCCAATTAGGGTTTTTAACCAATCTTGTGCATCCAATAGGTGTGTTTGTGTCATTGGATGATCAATTAGGTCATTTTCGTCCTCCCTAGGCTTATTCTTGTCCAATTAGGGTTTTTAACCAATCTTGTGCATCCAATAAGTTCATTTGTGTCATTGGATGAACATTTAGGTCATTTTGGTCCTCCCTAGGCTTATTCTTGTCCAATTATGGTTTTCAACCAATCTTGTGCATCCAATAAGTTCATTTGTGTCATTGGATGAACATTTAGGTCATTTTCGTCCTCCCTAGGCTTATTCTTGTCCAATTAGGGTTTTTAACCAATCTTGTGCATCCAATAAGTTCATTTGTGTCATTGGATGAACATTTAGGTCATTTTCGTCCTCCCTAGGCTTATTCTTGTCCAATTAGGGTTTTTAACCAATCTTGTGCATCCAATAAGTTCATTTGTGTCATTGGAGGAACATTTAGGTCATTTTCGTCCTCCCTTGTCTTATCCTTGTCCAATTATGGTTTTTATGCAATCTTGTGCATCCAATTGGTGTGTTTGTGTCATTGGAGGAACATTTAGGTCATTTTCGTGCTCCCTAGGCTTATTCTTGTCCAATTAGGGATTTCAACCAATCTTGTGCATCCAATAAGTTCATTTGTGTCATTGGATGAACATTTAGGTCATTTTCGTCCTCCCTAGGCTTATTCTTGTCCAATTAGGGTTTTTAACCAATCTTGTGCATCCAATAAGTTCATTTGTGTCATTGGATGAACATTTAGGTCATTTTCTTCCTCCCTAGGCTTATTCTTGTCCAATTAGGGTTTTTAACCAATCTTGTGCATCCAATAGGTGTGTTTGTGTCATTGGACGAACATTTAGGTCATTTTCGTCCTCCCTAGGCTAATTCTTGTCCAATTAGGGTTTTTAACCAATCTTGTGCATCCAATAAGTTCATTTGTGTCATTGGATGAACATTTAGGTCATTTTCGTCCTCCCTAGGCTTATTCTTGTCCAATTAGGGTTTTTAACCAATCTTGTGCATCCAATAAGTTCATTTGTGTCATTGGATGAACATTTAGGTCATTTTCGTCCTCCCTAGGCTTATTCTTGTCCAATTAGGGTTTTTAACCAAGCTTGTGTATCCAATAAGTTCATTTGTGTCATTGGATTAACAATTAGGTGATTTTTGTCCTCCCTAGGCTTATTCTTGTCCAATTAGGGTTTTTAACCAATCTTGTGCATCCAATAGGTGTGTTTGTGTCATTGGAATTACATTTAGGTCATTTTCATCCTCCCTAGGCTTATTCTTGTCCAATTAGGGTTTCTAACCAATCTTGTGCATCCAATAGGTGTGTTTGTGTCATTGGATGAACATTTAGGTCATTTTCGTCCTCCCTAGGCTTATTCTTGTCCAATTAGGGTTTTTAACCAATCTTGTGCATCCAATAAGTTCGATTGTGTCATTGGATGAACATTTAGGTCATTTTCGTCCTTCCTAGGCTTATTCTTGTCCAATTAGGGTTTTTAACCAATCTTGTGCATCCAATAGGTGTGTTTGTGTCATTGGATGAACATTTAGGTCATTTTCGTCCTCCCTAGGCTTATTCTTGTCCAATTAGGGTTTCTAACCAATCTTGTGCATCCAATAGGTGTGTTTGCGACATTGGATGAACATTTAGGTTATTTTCGTCCTCCCTAACCTTATTCTTGTCCCATTAGGGTTTTTAACCAATCTTGTGCATCCAATAAGTTCAATTGTGTCATTGGATGAACATTTAGGTCATTTTCGTCCTCCCAAGGCTTATTCTTGTCCAATTAGGGTTCTTAACCAATCTTGTGCATCCAATATGTTCATTTGTGTCATTGGATGAACATTTAGGTCATTTTCGTTCACCCTAGGCTTATTCTTGTCCAATTAGGGTTTCTAAACTATCTTGTGCATCCAATAGGTGTGTTTGTGTCATTGGATGAACATTTAGGTCATTTTCGTCCTTCCTAGGCTTATTCTTGTCCAATTAGGGTTTTTAACCAATCTTGTGCATCCAATAAGTTCATTTGTGTCATTGGATTAACATTTAGGTCATTTTCGTCCTCCCTAGGCTTATTCTTGTCCAATTAGGGTTTTTAACCAATCTTGTGCATCCAATAAGTTCATTTGTGTCATTGGATTAACATTTAGGTCATTTTCGTCCTCCCTAGGCTTATTCTTCTGCAATTAGGGTTTTTAACCAATCTTGTGCATCCAATAAGTTCGTTTGTGTCATTGGATTAACATTTAGGTCATTTTCGTCCTCCCTAGGTTTATTTATGTGCAATTAGGGTCTTTAACTAATCTTGTGCATCCAATAAGTTCATTTGTGTCATTAGATTAACATTTAGGTCATTTTCGTCCTCCCTGGGCTTATTCTTCTGCAATTAGGGTTTTTAACCAATCTTGTGCATCCAATAAGTTCGTTTGTGTCATTGGATTAACATTTAGGTCATTTTCGTCCTCCCTAGGCTTATTCTTGTCAAATTACGGTTTTTAACCAATCTTGTGCATCCAAGAAGTTCATTTGTGTCATTGGATTAACATTTAGGTCATTTTCGTCCTCCCTAGGCTTATTCTTCTGCAATTAGGGTTTTTAACCAATCTTGTGCATCCAATAAGTTCGTTTGTGTCATTGGATTAACATTTAGGTCATTTTCGTCCTCCCTAGGCTTATTCATGTCAAATTAGGATTTTTAACCAATCTTGTGCATCCAAGAAGTTCGTTTGAGTCATTGGATACACATTTAGGTCATTTTCGTCCTATGTAGCCTTATTTATGTTCAATTAGGGTTTTTAACCAATCTTGTGCATCCAATAAGTTCATTTGTGTCATTGGATTAACATTTAGGTCATTTTCGTCCTCCGTAGCCTTATTTATGTGTAATTAGGGTTTTTAACAAATCTTGTGCATCCAAAAAGTTCATTTGAGTCATTGGATTAATATTTAAGTCATTTTCGTACTCCCTAGGCTTATTTATGTGCAATTAGGTGCTTTAACCAATCTTGTGCATCCAATAAGTTCATTTGTGTCATTACATTAACATTTAGGTCATTTTCTTCCTCCCTAGGCCTATTCTTCTGCAATTAGGGTTTTTAACCAATCTTGTGCATCCAATAAGTTCATTTGTGTCATTGGATTAACATTTAGGTCATTTTCGTCCTCCCTAAGCTTATTCTTGTCAAATTAGGGTTTTTAACCAATCTTGTGCATCCAAGAAGTTCATTTGAGTCATTGGATTCACATTTAGGTCATTTTCGTCCTATGTAGCCTTATTTATGTGCAGTTAGGGTTTTTAACCAATCTTGTACATCCAATAAGTTCACTTGTGTCATTGGATTAACATTTAGGTCATTTTCGTCCTCCCTAGGCTTATTCTTGTCCAATTAGGGGTTTTAACCAATCTTGTGCATCCAATAAGTTCGTTTGAGTCATTGGATTAACATTTAGGTCATTTTCGTCCTCCCTAGGCTTATTCTTGTCAAATTAGGGTTTTTAACCAATCTTGTGCATCCAAGAAGTTCATTTGTGTCATTGGATTCACATTTAGGTCATTTTCGTCCTGCGTTGCCTTATTTATGTGCAATTAGGGTTTTTAACCAATCTTGTGCATCCAAAAAGTTCATTTGTGTCATTGGATTCACATTTAGGTCATTTTCGTCCTCTGTAGCCTTATTTATGTGCAATTAGGGTTTTTAACCAATCTTGTGCATCCAATAAGTTCGTTTGTGTCATTGGATTAACATTTAGGTCATTTTCGTCCTCCCTAGGCTTATTTTTGTCAAATTAGGGTTTTTAACCAATCTTGTGCATCCAAGAAGTTCATTTGAGTCATTGGATTCACATTTAGGTCATTTTCGTCCTATGTAGCCTTATTTATGTGCAATTAGGGTTTTTAACCAATCTTGTACATCCAATAAGTTCACTTGTGTCATTGAATTAACATTTAGGTCATTTTCGTCCTCCCTAGGCTTATTCTTGTCCAATTAGGGTTTTTAACCAATCTTGTGCATCCAAAAAGTTCATTTGTGTCATTGGATTAACATTTATGTCATTTTCGTCTTCCCTAGGCTTATTTATGTGCAATTAGGGTTTTTAACCAATCTTGTGCATCCAAAAAGTTCATTTGTGTCATTGGATTAACATTTAGGTTATTTTCGTCCTCCGTAGCCTTATTTATGTGCAATTAGGGTTTTTAACCAATATTGTGCATCCAAAAATTCATTTGTGTCATTGGATTAACATTTAGGTCATTTTCGTCCTCCCTAGGTTTATTTATGTGCAATTAGGGTCTTTAACTAATCTTGTGCATCCAATAAGTTCATTTGTGTCATTAGATTAACATTTAGGTCATTTTCGTCCTCCCTAGGCTTATTCTTCTGCAATTAGGGTTTTTAACCAATCTTGTGCATCCAATAAGTTCGTTTGTGTCATTGGATTAACATTTAGGTCATTTTCGTCCTCCCTAGGTCTATTTATGTGCAATTAGGGTCTTTAACTAATCTTGTGCATCCAATAAGTTCATTTGTGTCATTAGATTAACATTTAGGTCATTTTCGTCCTCCCTAGGCTTATTCTTCTGCAATTAGGGTTTTTAACCAATCTTGTGCATCCAATAAGTTCGTTTGTGTCATTGGATTAACATTTAGGTCATTTTCGTCCTCCCTAGGCTTATTCTTGTCAAATTACGGTTTTTAACCAATCTTGTGCATCCAAGAAGTTCATTTGAGTCATTGGATTCACATTTAGGTCATTTTCGTCCTATGTAGCCTTATTTATGTGCAATTAGGGTTTTTAACTAATCTTCTGCATCCAATAAGTTCATTTGTGTCATTGGATTAACATTCAGGTCATTTTCGTCCTCCCTAGGCTTATTCTTGTCCAATTAGGGTATTTAACCAATCTTGTGCATCCAAAAAGTTCATTTGTGTCATTGGATTAACATTTAGGTCATTTTCGTCTTGCCTAGGCTTATTCTTGTCCAATTAGGGTTTTTAACAATTCTTCTGCATCCAATAGGTGTGTTTATGTCATTCGATGAACATTTAGGTCATTTTGGTCCTCCCTAAGCTTATTCTTGTGCAATTAGGGTTTTTAACCAATCTTGTGCATCCAATAAGTTCATTTTTGTCATTGGATTAACATTTAGGTCATTTTCGCCTTCCGTAGCCTTATTTATGTGCAATTAGGGTTTTTAACCAATCATGTGCATCTAAAAGGTTCATTTGTGTCATTGGATTCACATTTAAGTCATTTTCATCCTCTGTAGCCTTATTTATGTGCAATTAGGGTTTTTAACCAATCTTGTGCATCCAATAAGTTCATTTGTGTCATTGGATTCACATTTAGGTCATTTTCATCCTCTGTAGTCTTATTTATGTGCAATTAGGGTTTTTAACCAATCTTGTGCTTCCTAAAAGTTCATTTGTGTCATTGGATTCACATTTAGGTCATTTTCGTCCTATGTAGCCTTATTTATGTGCAATTAGGTTTTTTAACCAATCTTGTCCATCCAATAAGTTCATTTGTGTCATTGGATTAACATTTAGGTCATTTTCGTCCTCCTTAGGCTTATTCTTGTCCAATTACGGTTTTTAACCAATCTTGTGCATCCAAAAAGTTCATTTGTTTCATTGGATTAACATTTATGTCATTTTTGTCCTCCCTAGCCTTATTTATGTGCAATTAGGGTTTTTAACCAATCTTGTGCATCAAATAAGTTCATTTGTGTCATTGGATTAACATTTTGGTCGTTTTCGCCCTCCCTAGGCTTATTTTTCTCGAATTAGGGTTTTTAACCAATATTGTGCATCCAATAAGTTCATTTGTGTCATTGGATTAACATTTAGGTCATTTTCGTCCTGCCTAGGCTTATTTATGTGCAATTAGGGTTTTTAACCAATCTTGGGCATCCAATAAGTTCATCTGTGTCATTGGATTAAAATTTAGGTCATTTTCGTCCTCCCTAGACTTATTCTTGTGCAATTAGGGTTTTTAACCAATCTTGTGCATCCAATAAGTTCGTTTGTGTCCTTGGATTAACATTTAGGTCATTTTCGTCCTCCCTAGGCTTATTCTTGTCCAATTAGGGTTTTTAACCAATCTTGTGCATCCAATAAGTTCGTTTGTGTCATTGGATTAACATTTAGGTCATTTTCATCCTCCCTAGGCATATTCTTGTGCAATTAGGGTTTTTAACCAATCTTGTGCATCGAATAAGTTTATTTGTGTCATTGGATTAACATTTAGGTCATTTTCGTCCTCCCTACGCTTATTCTTGTCCAATTAGGGTTTTTAACCAATCTTGTGCATCCAATAAGTTCGTTTGTGTCATTGGATTAACATTTAGGTCATTTTCGTCCTCCCTAGGCTTATTCTTGTCCAATTAGGGTTTTTAACCAATCTTGTTCCTCCAAAAAGTTCATTTGTGTCATTGGATTAACATTTAGGTCATTTTCGTCCTCCCTAGGCTTATTTATGTGCAATTAGGGTTTTTAACCAATCTTGTGCATCCAATAAGTTCATTTGTGACATTAGATTAAAATTTAGGTCATTTTCGTCCTCCCTAGGCTTATTCTTCTGCAATTAGGGTTTTTAACCAATCTTGTGCATCCAATACGTTCGTTTGTGTCATTGGATTAACATTTAGATCATTTTCGTCCTCCCTAGGCTTATTCTTGTCAAATTAGGGTTTTTAACCAATCTTGTGCATCCAAGAAGTTCATTTGAGTCATTGGATTCACATTTAGGTCATTTTCGTCCTATGTAGCCTTATTTATGTGCAATTAGGGTTTTTAACCAATCTTGTGCATCCAAAAAGTTCATTTGTGTCATTGGATTAACATTTAGGTCATTTTCGTCCTCCCTAGGCTTATTCTTGTCCAATTAGGGTTTTTAACCATTCTTCTGCATCCAATAGGTGTGTTTTTGTCACTGGATGAACATTTAGGTCATTTTTGTCCTCCCTAAGCTTATTCTTGTGCAATTAGGGTTTTTAACCAATCTTGTGCATCCAATAAGTTCATTTGTGTCATTGGATTCACATTTAGGTCATTTTCGCCTTCCGTAGCCTTATTTATGTGCAATTAGGGTTTTTAACCAATCTTGTGCATCCAAAAGGTTCATTTATGTCATTGGATTCACATTTAGGTCATTTTCGTCCTCTGTAGCCTTATTTATGTGCAATTAGGGTTTTTAACCAATCTTGTGCATCCAATAAGTTCATTTGTGTCATTGGATTCACATTTAGGTCATTTTCATCCTTCGTAGTCTTATTTATGTGCAATTAGGGTTTTTTACCAATCTTGTGCTTCCTAAAAGTTCATTTGTGTCATTGGATTCACATTTAGGTCATTTTCGTCCTATGTAGCCTTATTTATGTGCAATTAGGTTTTTTAACCAATCTTGTCCATCTAATAAGTTCATTTGTGTCATTGGATTAACATTTAGGTCATTTTCGTCCTCCCTAGGCTTATTTTTGTCCAATTAGGGTTTTTAACCAATCTTGTGCATCCAAAAAGTTCATTTGTTTCATTGGATTAACATTTATATCATTTTCGTCCTCCCTAGACTTTTTTTATGTTCAATTATTGTTTTTAACCAATCTTGAGCATCCAAAAAGTTCATTTGTGTCTTTGGATTAACATTTAGGTTATTTTCGTTCTCGCAAGGGTTATTTATGTGCAATTAGGGTTTTTAACCAATCTTGTGCATCCAATAAGTTCATTTGTGTCATTGGATTCACATTTAGGTCATTTTCGCCTTATGTAGCCTTATTTATGTGCAATTAGGGTTTTTAACCAATCTTGTGCATCCAAAAGGTTCATTTATGTCATTGGATTCACATTTAGGTCATTTTCGTCGTCTGTAGCCTTATTTATGTGCAATTAGGGTTTTTAACCAATCTTGTGCATCCAATAAGTTCATTTGTGTCATTGGATTCACATTTAGGTCATTTTAATCCTCCGTAGTCTTATTTATGTGCAATTAGGGTTTTTAACCAATCTTGTGCTTCCTAAAAGTTCAATTGTGTCATTGGATTCACATTTAGGTCATTTTCGTCCTATGTAGCCTTATTTATGTGCAATTAGGTTTTTTAACCAATCTTGTCCATCTAATAAGTTCATTTGTGTCATTGGATTAACATTTAGGTCATTTTCGTCCTCCCTAGGCTTATTCTTGTCCAATTAGGGTTTTTAACCAATCTTGTGCATCCAAAAAGTTCATTTGTTTCATTGGATTAACATTTATATCATTTTCGTCCTCCCTAGGCTTATTCTTGTCAAATTAGGGTTTTTAACCAATCTTGTGCATCCAAGAAGTTCATTTGAGTCATTGGATTCACATTTAGGTCATTTTCGTCCTATGTAGCCTTATTTATGTGCAATTAGGGTTTTTAACCAATCTTGTGCATCCAATAAGTTCATTTGTGTCATTGGATTAACATTTAGGTCATTTTCGTCCTCCCTAGGCTTATTCTTGTCCAATTAAGGTTTTTAACCAATCTTGTGCATCCAAAAAGTTCATTTGTGTCATTGGTTTAACATTTATGTCATTTTCGTCTTCCCTAGGCTTATTTATGTGCAATTAGGGTTTTTAACCAATCTTGTGCATCCAAAAAGTTCATTTGTGTCATTGGATTAACATTTAGGTCATTTTCGTCCTCCCTAGGCTTATTCTTGTCCAATTAGGGTTTTTAACCATTCTTCTGCATCCAATAGGTGTGTTTTTGTCACTGGATGAACATTTAGGTCATTTTTGTCCTCCCTAAGCTTATTCTTGTGCAATTAGGGTTTTTAACCAATCTTGTGCATCCAATAAGTTCATTTGTGTCATTGGATTCACATTTAGGTCATTTTCAACTTCCGTAGCCTTATTTATGTGCAATTAGGGTTTTTAACCTATCTTGTGCATCCAAAAGGTTCATTTATGTCATTGGATTCACATTTAGGTCATTTTCGTCCTCTGTAGCCTTATTTATGTGCAATTAGGGTTTTTAACCAATGTTGTGCATCCAATAAGTTCATTTGTGTCATTGGATTCACATTTAGGTCATTTTCATCCTCCGTAGTCTTATTTATGTGCAATTAGGGTTTTTAACCAATCTTGTGCTTCCTAAAAGTTCATTTGTGTCATTGGATTCACATTTAGGTCATTTTCGTCCTATGTAGCCTTATTTATGTGCAATTAGGTTTTTTAACCAATCTTGTCCATCTAATAAGTTCATTTGTGTCATTGGATTAACATTTAGGTCATATTCGTCCTCCCTAGGCTTATTCTTGTCCAATTAGGGTTTTTAACCAATCTTGTGCATCCAAAAAGTTCATTTGTTTCATTGGATTAACATTTATATCATTTTCGTCCTCCCTAGGCTTATTTATGTTCAATTATGGTTTTTAACCAATCTTGAGCATCCAAAAAGTTCATTTGTGTCTTTGGATTAACATTTAGGTTATTTTCGTTCTCGCAAGGGTTATTTATGTGCAATTAGGGTTTTTAACCAATCTTGTGCATCCAATAAGTTCATTTGTGTCATTGGATTCACATTTAGGTCATTTTCGCCTTCTGTAGCCTTATTTATGTGCAATTAGGGTTTTTAACCAATCTTGTGCATCCAAAAGGTTCATTTATGTCATTGGATTCACATTTAGGTCATTTTCGTCGTCTGTAGCCTTATTTATGTGCAATTAGGGTTTTTAACCAATCTTGTGCATCCAATAAGTTCATTTGTGTCATTGGATTCACATTTAGGTCATTTTCATCCTCCGTAGTCTTATTTATGTGCAATTAGGGTTTTTAACCAATCTTGTGCTTCCTAAAAGTTCATTTGTGTCATTGGATTCACATTTAGGTCATTTTCGTCCTATGTAGCCTTATTTATGCGCAATTAGGTTTTTTAACCAATCTTGTCCATCTAATAAGTTCATTTGTGTCATTGGATTAACATTTAGGTCATATTCGTCCTCCCTAGGCTTATTCTTGTCCAATTAGGGTTTTTAACCAATCTTGTGCATCCAAAAAGTTCATTTGTTTCATTGGATTAACATTTATATCATTTTCGTCCTCCCTAGGCTTATTTATGTTCAATTATGGTTTTTAACCAATCTTGAGCATCCAAAAAGTTCATTTGTGTCTTTGGATTAACATTTAGGTTATTTTCGTTCTCGCAAGGGTTATTTATGTGCAATTAGGGTTTTTAACCAATCTTGTGCATCCAATAAGTTCATTTGTGTCATTGGATTCACATTTAGGTCATTTTCGCCTTCTGTAGCCTTATTTATGTGCAATTAGGGTTTTTAACCAATCTTGTGCATCCAAAAGGTTCATTTATGTCATTGGATTCACATTTAGGTCATTTTCGTCGTCTGTAGCCTTATTTATGTGCAATTAGGGTTTTTAACCAATCTTGTGCATCCAATAAGTTCATTTGTGTCATTGGATTCACATTTAGGTCATTTTCATCCTCCGTAGTCTTATTTATGTGCAATTAGGGTTTTTAACCAATCTTGTGCTTCCTAAAAGTTCATTTGTGTCATTGGATTCACATTTAGGTCATTTTCGTCCTATGTAGCCTTATTTATGTGCAATTAGGTTTTTTAACCAATCTTGTCCATCTAATAAGTTCATTTGTGTCATTGGATTAACATTTAGGTCATTTTCGTCCTCCCTAGGCTTATTCTTGTCCAATTAGGGTTTTTAACCAATCTTGTGCATCCAAAAAGTTCATTTGTTTCATTGGATTAACATTTATATCATTTTCGTCCTCCCTAGGCTTATTCTTGTCAAATTAGGGTTTTTAACCAATCTTGTGCATCCAAGAAGTTCATTTGAGTCATTGGATTCACATTTAGGTCATTTTCGTCCTATGTAGCCTTATTTATGTGCAATTAGGGTTTTTAACCAATCTTGTGCATCCAATAAGTTCATTTGTGTCATTGGATTAACATTTAGGTCATTTTCGTCCTCCCTAGGCTTATTCTTGTCCAATTAGGGTTTTTAACCAATCTTGTGCATCCAAAAAGTTCATTTGTGTCATTGGATTAACATTTATGTCATTTTCGTCCTCCCTAGGCTTATTTATGTGCAATTAGGGTTTTTAACCAATCTTGTGCATCCAAAAAGTTCATTTGTGTCATTGGATTAACATTTAGGTCATTTTCGTCCTCCGTAGCCTTATTTATGTGCAATTAGGGTTTTTAACCAATCTTGTGCATCCAAAAAGTTCATTTGAGTCATTGGATTAATATTTAAGTCATTTTCGAACTCCCTAGGCTTATTTATGTGCAATTAGGTGCTTTAACCAATCTTGTGCATCCAATAAGTTCATTTGTGTCATTAGATTAACATTTAGGTCATTTTCTTCCTCCCTAGGCCTATTCTTCTGCAATTAGGGTTTTTAACCAATCTTGTGCATCCAATAAGTTCATTTGTGTCATTGGATTAACATTTAGGTCATTTTCGTCATCCCTAGGCTTATTCTTGTCCAATTAGGGGTTTTAACCAATCTTGTGCATCCAATAAGTTCGTTTGTGTCATTGGATTAACATTTAGGCCATTTTCGTCCTCCCTAGGCTTATTCTTGTCAAATTAGGGTTTTTAACCAATCTTGTGCATCCAAGAAGTTCATTTGAGTCATTGGATTCACATTTAGGTCATTTTCGTCCTATGTAGCCTTATTTATGTGCAATTAGGGTTTTTAACCAATCTTGTGCATCCAATAAGTTCATTTGTGTCATTGGATTAACATTTAGGTCATTTTCGTCCTCCCTAGGCTTATTCTTGTCAAATTAGGGTTTTTAACCAATCTTGTGCATCCAAAAAGTTCGTTTGTGTCATTGGATTAACATTTAGGTCATTTTCGTCATCCGTAGCCTTATTTATGTGCATTTAGGGTTTTTAACCAATCTTGTGCATCCAAAAAGTTCATTTAAGTCATTGGATTAATATTTAGGTCATTTTCGTCCTCCCTAGGCTTATTTATGTGCAATTAGGGTCTTTAACCAATCTTCTGCATTCAATAAGTTCATTTGTGTCATTAGATTAACATTTAGGTCATTTTCGTCCTCCCTAGGTTTATTCTTCTGCAATTAGTGTTTTTAACCAATCTTGTGCATCCAATAAGTTCATTTGTGTCATTGGATTAACATTTAGGTCATTTTCGTCCTCCCTAGGCTTATTCTTGTCCAATTAGGGTTTTTAACCAATCTTGTGCATCCAATAAGTTCGTTTGTGTCATTGGATTAACATTTAGGTCATTTTCGTCCTCCCAAGGCTTATTCTTGTCAAATTATGGTTTTTAACCAATCTTGTGCATCCAAAACGTTCATTTGTGTCTTTGGATTCACATTAAGGTCATTTTCGTCCTATGTAGCCTTATTTATGAACAATTAAGGTTTTTAACCAGTCTTGTGCATCCAATAAGTTCATTTGTGTCATTGGATTAACATTTAGGTCATTTTCGTCCTCCCTAGGCTTATTCTTGTCCAATTAGGGTTTTTAACCAATCTTGTGCATCCAATAAGTTCGTTTGTGTCATTGGATTAACATTTAGGTCATTTTCGTCCTCCCAAGGCTTATTCTTGTCAAATTAGGGTTTTTAACCAATCTTGTTCATCCAAAAAGTTCATTTGTGTCATGGGATTCACATTTAGGTCATTTTCGTCCTATGTAGCCTTATTTATTTGCAATTAGGGTTTTTAACCAATCTTGTGAATCCAATAAGTTCATTTGTGTCATTGGATTAACATTTATGTCATTTTCGTCCTCCCTAGGCTTATTCTTGTCCAATTAGGGTTTTTAACCAATCTTGTGCATCCAATAAGTTCGTTTGTGTCATTGGATTAACATTTAGGTCATTTTCGTCCTCCCGAGGCTTATTCTTGTCAAATTAGGGTTTTTAACCAATCTTGTGCATCCAAAAAGTTCATTTGTGTCTTTGGATTCACATTAAGGTCACTTTCGTCCTATGTAGCCTTATTTATGAGCAATTACGGTTTTTAACCAGTCTTGTGCATCCAATAAGTTCATTTGTGTCATTGGATTAACATTTAGGTCATTTTCGTCCTCCCTAGGCTTATTCTTATCCAATTAAGGTTTTTAACCAATCTTGTGCATCCAAAAAGTTCATTTGTGTCATTGGATTAACATTTATGTCATTTTCGTCCTCCCTACGCTTATTCTTGTCCAATTAGGGTTTTTAACCAATCTTGTGCTTCCTAAAAGTTCATTTGTGTCATTTTCGTCCTATGTAGCCTTATTTATGTGCTATTAGGGTTTTTAACCAATCTTGTCCATCCGATAAGTTCATTTGTGTCATTGGATTGACATTTAGGTCGTTTTCGTCCTCCTTAGGCTTATTATTGTCCAATTAGGGTTTTTAACCAATCTTGTGCATCCAAAAAGTTCATTTGTTTCATTGGATTAACATTTATGTCATTTTCGTCCTCCCTAGGCTTATTTATGTGCAATTAGGGTTTTTAACCAATCTTGTGCATCCAAAAAGTTCATTTGTTTCATTGGATTAACATTTATATCATTTTCGTCCTCCCTAGGCTTATTTATGTTCAATTATGGTTTTTAACCAATCTTGAGCATCCAAAAAGTTCATTTGTGTCTTTGGATTAACATTTAGGTTATTTTCGTTCTCGCAAGGGTTATTTATGTGCAATTAGGGTTTTTAACCAATCTTGTGCATCCAATAAGTTCTTTTGTGTCATTGGATTCACATTTAGGTCATTTTCGCCTTCTGTAGCCTTATTTATGTGCAATTAGGGTTTTTAACCAATCTTGTGCATCCAAAAGGTTCATTTATGTCATTGGATTCACATTTAGGTCATTTTCGTCGTCTGTAGCCTTATTTATGTGCAATTAGGGTTTTTAACCAATCTTGTGCATCCAATAAGTTCATTTGTGTCATTGGATTCACATTTAGGTCATTTTCATCCTCCGTAGTCTTATTTATGTGCAATTAGGGTTTTTAACCAATCTTGTGCTTCCTAAAAGTTCATTTGTGTCATTGGATTCACATTTAGGTCATTTTCGTCATATGTAGCCTTATTTATGTGCAATTAGGTTTCTTAACCAATCTTGTCCATCTAATAAGTTCATTTGTGTCATTGGATTAACATTTAGGTCATTTTCGTCCTCCCTAGGCTTATTCTTGTCCAATTAGGGTTTTTAACCAATCTTGTGCATCCAAAAAGTTCATTTGTTTCATTGGATTAACATTTATATCATTTCCGTCCTCCCTAGGCTTATTTATGTGCAATTATGGTTTTTAACCAATCTTGAGCATCCGAAAAGTTCATTTGTGTCTTTGGATTAACATTTAGGTCATTTTCGTTCTCGCAAGGGTTATTTATGTCCAATTAGGGTTTTTAACCAATCTTGTGCATCAAATAAGTTCATTTGTGTCATTGGATTAACATTTAGTTTATTTTTGTCCTCCCTAAGCTTATTCTTGTGCAATTGGGGTTTTTAACCAATCTTGTGCATCCAATAAGTACATTTGTGTCATTGGATTAACATTTACGTCATTTTCGTCCTCCTAAGGCTTATTGTTGTCCAATTAGGGTTTTTAACCAATCTTGTGGATCCAAAAGGTTCATTTGTGTCATTGGATTCACATTTAGATCATTTTCGTCCTCCGTTGCCTTATTTATGTGCAATTAGGGTTTTTAACCAATCTTGTGCATCCAAAAGGTTCATTTATGTCATTGGATTCACATTTAGGTCATTTTCGTCCTCTGTAGCCTTATTTATGTGCAATTAGGGTTTTTAACCAATCTTGTGCATCCAATAAGTTCATTTGTGTCATTGGATTCACATTCAGGTCATTTTCGTCCACTGTAGCCTTATTTTTGTGCAATTAGGGTTTTTAACCAATCTTGTGCTTCCAAAAAGTTCATTTGTGTCATTGGATTCACATTTAGGTCATTTTCGTCCTATGTAGCCTTATTTATGTGCAATTAGGGTTTTTAACCAATCTTGTGCATCAAATAAGTTCATTTGTGTCATTGGATTAACATTTAGGTCATTTTCGCCCTCCCTAGGCTTATTTTTGACGAATTAGGGTTTTTAACCAATATTGTGCATCCAATAAGTTCGTTTGTGTCATTGGATTAACATTTAGGTCATTTTCATCCTCCCTAGGCTTATTCTTGTGCAATTAGGGTTTTTAACCAATCTTGTGCATCCAATAAGTTCGTTTGTGTCATTGGATTAACATTTAGGTCATTTTCGTCCTCCCTAGGCTTATTCTTGTCCAATTAGGGTTTTTAACCAATCTTGTGCCTCCAAAAAGTTCATTTGTGTCATTGGATTAACATTTAGGTCATTTTCGTCCTCCTAGGCTTATTTATGTGCAATTAGGGTTTTTAACCAATCTTTTGCATCCATTAAGTTCATTTGTGTCATTGGATTAACATTTATGTCATTTTCGTCCTCCCTACGCTTATTCTTGTCCAATTAGGGTTTTTAACCAATCTTGTGCTTCCTAAAAGTTCATTTGTGTCATTTTCGTCCTATGTAGCCTTATTTATGTGCTATTAGGGTTTTTAACCAATCTTGTCCATCCGATAAGTTCATTTGTGTCATTGGATTGACATTTAGGTCGTTTTCGTCCTCCTTAGGCTTATTATTGTCCAATTAGGGTTTTTAACCAATCTTGTGCATCCAAAAAGTTCATTTGTTTCATTGGATTAACATTTATGTCATTTTCGTCCTCCCTAGGCTTATTTATGTGCAATTAGGGTTTTTAACCAATCTTGTGCATCCAAAAAGTTCATTTGTTTCATTGGATTAACATTTATATCATTTTCGTCCTCCCTAGGCTTATTTATGTTCAATTATGGTTTTTAACCAATCTTGAGCATCCAAAAAGTTCATTTGTGTCTTTGGATTAACATTTAGGTTATTTTCGTTCTCGCAAGGGTTATTTATGTGCAATTAGGGTTTTTAACCAATCTTGTGCATCCAATAAGTTCTTTTGTGTCATTGGATTCACATTTAGGTCATTTTCGCCTTCTGTAGCCTTATTTATGTGCAATTAGGGTTTTTAACCAATCTTGTGCATCCAAAAGGTTCATTTATGTCATTGGATTCACATTTAGGTCATTTTCGTCGTCTGTAGCCTTATTTATGTGCAATTAGGGTTTTTAACCAATCTTGTGCATCCAATAAGTTCATTTGTGTCATTGGATTCACATTTAGGTCATTTTCATCCTCCGTAGTCTTATTTATGTGCAATTAGGGTTTTTAACCAATCTTGTGCTTCCTAAAAGTTCATTTGTGTCATTGGATTCACATTTAGGTCATTTTCGTCCTATGTAGCCTTATTTATGTGCAATTAGGTTTCTTAACCAATCTTGTCCATCTAATAAGTTCATTTGTGTCATTGGATTAACATTTAGGTCATTTTCGTCCTCCCTAGGCTTATTCTTGTCCAATTAGGGTATTTAACCAATCTTGTGCATCCAAAAAGTTCATTTGTTTCATTGGATTAACATTTATATCATTTCCGTCCTCCCTAGGCTTATTTATGTGCAATTATGGTTTTTAACCAATCTTGAGCATCCGAAAAGTTCATTTGTGTCTTTGGATTAACATTTAGGTCATTTTCGTTCTCGCAAGGGTTATTTATGTCCAATTAGGGTTTTTAACCAATCTTGTGCATCAAATAAGTTCATTTGTGTCATTGGATTAACATTTAGTTTATTTTTGTCCTCCCTAAGCTTATTCTTGTGCAATTGGGGTTTTTAACCAATCTTGTGCATCCAATAAGTTCATTTGTGTCATTGGATTCACATTCAGGTCATTTTCGTCCACTGTAGCCTTATTTTTGTGCAATTAGGGTTTTTAACCAATCTTGTGCTTCCAAAAAGTTCATTTGTGTCATTGGATTCACATTTAGGTCATTTTCGTCCTATGTAGCCTTATTTATGTGCAATTAGGGTTTTTAACCAATCTTGTGCATCAAATAAGTTCATTTGTGTCATTGGATTAACATTTAGGTCATTTTCGCCCTCCCTAGGCTTATTTTTGACGAATTACGGTTTTTAACCAATATTGTGCATCCAATAAGTTCGTTTGTGTCATTGGATTAACATTTAGGTCATTTTCATCCTCCCTAGGCTTATTCTTGTGCAATTAGGGTTTTTAACCAATCTTGTGCATCCAATAAGTTCGTTTGTGTCATTGGATTAACATTTAGGTCATTTTCGTCCTCCCTAGGCTTATTCTTGTCCAATTAGGGTTTTTAACCAATCTTGTGCCTCCAAAAAGTTCATTTGTGTCATTGGATTAACATTTAGGTCATTTTCGTCCTCCTAGGCTTATTTATGTGCAATTAGGGTTTTTAACCAATCTTTTGCATCCATTAAGTTCATTTGTGTCATTGGATTAACATTTAGGTCATTTTCGTCCTCCCTAGGGTTATTCTTGTGCAATTAGGGTTTTTAACCAATCTTGTGCATCCATTAAGTTCATTTGTGTCATTGGATTAACATTTAGGTCATTTTCGTCATCCCTAGGCTTATTCTTGTGCAATTAGGGTTTTTAACCAATCTTGTGCATCAAATAAGTTCATTTGTGTCATTGGATTAACATTTAGGTCATTTTCGTCCTCCCTTGGCTTATTCTTGTCAAATTAGGGTTTTTAACCAATCTTGTGCATCCAATAGGTGTGTTTATGTCATTGGATGAACATTTAGGTCATTTTTGTCCTCCCTAGTCTTATTTATGTGCAATTAGGGTTTTTAACCAATCTTGTGCTTCCTAAAAGTTCATTTGTGTCATTGGATTCACATTTAGGTCATTTTCGTCCAATGTAGCCTTATTTATGTGCAATTAGGGTTTTTAACCAATCTTGTCCATCCAATAAGTTTATTTGTGTCATTGGATTAACATATAGGTCATTTTCGTCCTCCATAGGCTTATTCTTGTCCAATTAGGGTTTTTAACCAATCTTGTGCGTCCAAAAAGTTCATTTGTTTCATTGGATTAACATTTATGTCATTTTCGTCCTCCCTAGGCTTATTTATGTGCAATTAGGGTTTTTAACCAATCTTGTGCATTCAATAAGTTCATTTGTATCATTGGATTAACATTTAGGTCATTTTCGTCCTCCCTAGGCTTATTCTTGTGCAATTAGGGTTTTTAACCAATCTTGTGCATCCAATAAGTTCATTTGTGTCATTGGATTAACATTTA
>JBBPBR010000008.1:18530015-18540105 GCA_037974775.1 Cicer pinnatifidum | reverse complement strand
TAGGGTTTTTAACCAATCTTGTGCATCCATTAAGTTCATTTGTGTCATTGGATTAACATTTAGGTCATTTTCGTCATCCCTAGGCTTATTCTTGTGCAATTAGGGTTTTTAACCAATCTTGTGCATCAAATAAGTTCATTTGTGTCATTGGATTAACATTTAGGTCATTTTCGTCCTCCCTTGGCTTATTCTTGTCAAATTAGGGTTTTTAACCAATCTTGTGCATCCAATAGGTGTGTTTATGTCATTGGATGAACATTTAGGTCATTTTTGTCCTCCCTAGTCTTATTTATGTGCAATTAGGGTTTTTAACCAATCTTGTGCTTCCTAAAAGTTCATTTGTGTCATTGGATTCACATTTAGGTCATTTTCGTCCTATGTAGCCTTATTTATGTGCAATTAGGGTTTTTAACCAATCTTGTCCATCCAATAAGTTTATTTGTGTCATTGGATTAACATATAGGTCATTTTCGTCCTCCATAGGCTTATTCTTGTCCAATTAGGGTTTTTAACCAATCTTGTGCGTCCAAAAAGTTCATTTGTTTCATTGGATTAACATTTATGTCATTTTCGTCCTCCCTAGGCTTATTTATGTGCAATTAGGGTTTTTAACCAATCTTGTGCATTCAATAAGTTCATTTGTATCATTGGATTAACATTTAGGTCATTTTCGTCCTCCCTAGGCTTATTCTTGTGCAATTAGGGTTTTTAACCAATCTTGTGCATCCAATAAGTTCATTTGTGTCATTGGATTAACATTTACGTCATTTTCGTCCTCCCTAGGCTTATTCTTGTCCAATTAGGGTTTTTAACCAATCTTGTGCATTCAATAAGTTCGTTTCTGTCATTGGATTAACATTTAGGTCATTTTCGTCCTCCTTAGGCTTATTCTTGTCAAATTAGGGTTTTTAACCAATCTTGTGCATCTAAAAAGTTCATTTGTGTCATGGGATTCACATTTAGGTCGTTTTCGTCCTATGTAGCCTTATTTATTTGCAATTGGGGTTTTTAACCAATCTTGTGAATCCAATAAGTTCATTTGTGTCATTGGATTAACATTTATGTCATTTTCGTCCTCCCTAGGCTTATTCTTGTCCAATTAGGGTTTTTAACCAATCTTGTGCATCCAATAAGTTCGTTTGTGTCATTGGATTAACATTTAGGTCATTTTCGTCCTCCCGAGGCTTATTCTTGTCAAATTAGGGTTTTTAACCAATCTTGTGCATCCAAAAAGTTCATTTGTGTCTTTGGATTCACATTAAGGTCACTTTCGTCCTATGTAGCCTTATTTATGAGCAATTACGGTTTTTAACCAGTCTTGTGCATCCAATAAGTTCATTTGTGTCATTGGATTAACATTTAGGTCATTTTCGTCCTCCCTAGGCTTATTCTTATCCAATTAAGGTTTTTAACCAATCTTGTGCATCCAAAAAGTTCATTTGTGTCATTGGATTAACATTTATGTCATTTTCGTCCTCCCTACGCTTATTCTTGTCCAATTAGGGTTTTTAACCAATCTTGTGCTTCCTAAAAGTTCATTTGTGTCATTTTCGTCCTATGTAGCCTTATTTATGTGCTATTAGGGTTTTTAACCAATCTTGTCCATCCGATAAGTTCATTTGTGTCATTGGATTGACATTTAGGTCGTTTTCGTCCTCCTTAGGCTTATTATTGTCCAATTAGGGTTTTTAACCAATCTTGTGCATCCAAAAAGTTCATTTGTTTCATTGGATTAACATTTATGTCATTTTCGTCCTCCCTAGGCTTATTTATGTGCAATTAGGGTTTTTAACCAATCTTGTGCATCCAATAAGTTCATTTGTATCATTGGATTAACATTTAGGTCATTTTCGTTCTCCCTAGGCTTATTCTTGTCCAATTAGGGTTTTTAACCAATCTTGTGCATTCAATAAGTTCGTTTGTGTCATTGGATTAACATTTAGGTTATTTTCGTCCTCCCAAGGCTTATTCTTGTCAAATTATGGTTTTTAACCAATCTTGTGCATCCAAAAAGTTCATTTGTGTCTTTGGATTCACATTAAGGTCATTTTCGTCCTATGTAGCCTTATTTATGAGCAATTAGGGTTTTTAAGGAGTCTTGTGGATCCAATAAGTTCATTTGTGTCATTGGATTAACATTTAGGTCATTTTCGTCCTCCCTAGGCTTATTCTTGTCCAATTAGGGTTTTTAACCAATCTTGTGCATCCAATAAGTTCGTTTGTGTCATTGGATTAACATTTAGGTCATTTTCGTCCTCCCAAGGCTTATTCTTGTCAAATTATGGTTTTTAACCAATCTTGTGCATCCAAAACGTTCATTTGTGTCTTTGGATTCACATTAAGGTCATTTTCGTCCTATGTAGCCTTATTTATGAACAATTAAGGTTTTTAACCAGTCTTGTGCATCCAATAAGTTCATTTGTGTCATTGGATTAACATTTAGGTCATTTTCGTCCTCCCTAGGCTTATTCTTGTCCAATTAGGGTTTTTAACCAATCTTGTGCATCCAATAAGTTCGTTTGTGTCATTGGATTAACATTTAGGTCATTTTCGTCCTCCCAAGGCTTATTCTTGTCAAATTAGGGTTTTTAACCAATCTTGTTCATCCAAAAAGTTCATTTGTGTCATGGGATTCACATTTAGGTCATTTTCGTCCTATGTAGCCTTATTTATTTGCAATTAGGGTTTTTAACCAATCTTGTGAATCCAATAAGTTCATTTGTGTCATTGGATTAACATTTATGTCATTTTCGTCCTCCCTAGGCTTATTCTTGTCCAATTAGGGTTTTTAACCAATCATGTGCAACCAATAAGTTCGTTTGTGTCATTGTATTAACATTTAGGTCATTTTCGTCCACCCAAGGCTTATTCTTGTCAAATTAGGGTTTTTAACCAATCTTGTGCATCCAAAAAGTTCATTTGTGTCTTTGGATTCACATTAAGGTCATTTTCGTCCTATGTAGCCTTATTTATGAGCAATTAGGGTTTTTAACCAGTTTTGTGCATCCAATAAGTTCATTTGTGTCATTGGATTAACATTTAGGTCATTTTCGTCCTCCCTAGGCTTATTCTTGTCCAATTAGGGTTTTTAACCAATCTTGTGCCACCAAAAAGTTCATTTGTTTCATTGGATTAACATTTATGGCATTTTCGTCCTCCCTAGGCTTGTTTATGTGCAATTAGGGTTTTTAACCAATGTTGTGCATCCAATAAGTTCATTTGGATCATTGGATTAACATTTAGGTCATTTTCGTCCTCCCTAGGCTTATTCTTGTGCAACTAGGGTTTTTAACCAATCTTGTGCATCCAATAAGTTCATTTGTGTCATTGGATTAACATTTAGGTCATTTTCGTCCTCTCTAGGATTATTCTTGTCCATTTAGGGTTTTTAACCAATCTTATGCATTCAATAAGTTCGTTTGTGTCATTGGATTAACATTTAGGTCATTTTCGTCCTCCCAAGGCTTATTCTTGTCAAATTAGGGTTTTTAACCAATCTTATGCATCCAAAAAGTTCATTTGTGTCTTTGGATTCACATTAAGGTCATTTTCGTCCTATGTAGCCTTATTTATGAGCAATTAGGGTTTTTAACCAGTCTTGTGCATCCAATAAGTTCATTTGTGTCATTGGATTAACATTTAGGTCATTTTCGTCCTCCCTAGGCTTATTCTTGTCCAATTAGGGTTTTTAACCAATCTTGTGCATCCAATAAGTTCGTTTGTGTCATTGGATTAACATTTAGGTCATTTTCGTCCTCCCAAGGCTTATTCTTGTCAAATTAGGGTTTTTAACCAATCTTGTTCATCCAAAAAGTTCATTTGTGTCATGGGATTCACATTTAGGTCATTTTCGTCCTATGTAGCCTTATTTATTTGCAATTAGGGTTTTTAACCAATCTTGTGAATCCAATAAGTTCATTTGTGTCATTGGATTAACATTTATGTCATTTTCGTCCTCCCTAGGCTTATTCTTGTCCAATTAGGGTTTTTAACCAATCCTGTGCATCCAATAAGTTCGTTTGTGTCATTGTATTAACATTTAGGTCATTTTCGTCCTCCCAAGGCTTATTCTTGTCAAATTAGGGTTTTTAACCAATCTTGTGCATCCAAAAAGTTCATTTGTGTCTTTGGATTCACATTAAGGTCATTTTCGTCCTATGTAGCCTTATTTATGAGCAATTAGGGTTTTAACCAGTCTTGTGCATCCAATAAGTTCATTTGTGTCATTGGATTAACATTTAGCTCATTTTCGTCCTCCCTAGGCTTATTCTTGTCCAATTAGGGTTTTTAACCAATCTTGTGCCACCAAAAAGTTCATTTGTTTCATTGGATTAACATTTATGTCATTTTCGTCCTCCCTAGGCTTGTTTATGTGCAATTAGGGTTTTTAACCAATCTTGTGCATCCAATAAGTTCATTTGTATCATTGGATTAACATTTAGGTCATTTTCGTCCTCCCTAGGCTTATTCTTGTGCAACTAGGGTTTTTAACCAATCTTGTGCATCAAATAAGTTCATTTGTGTCATTGGATTAACATTTAGGTCATTTTCGTCCTCTATAGGATTATTCTTGTCCATTTAGGGTTTTTAACCAATCTTGTGCATTCAATAAGTTCGTTTGTGTCATTGCATTAACATTTAGGTCATTTTCGTCCTCCCTAGGCTTATTCTTGTCAAATTAGGGTTTTTAACCAATCTTGTGCATCCAAAAAGTTCATTTGTGTCATGGGATTCACATTTAGGTGATTTTCGTCCTATGTAGCCTTATTTATTTGCAATTAGGGTTTTTAACCAATCTTGTGAATCCAATAAGTTCATTTGTGTCATTGGATTAACATTTATGTCATTTTCGTCCTCCCTAGGCTTATTCTTGTCCAATTAGGGTTTTTAACCAATCTTGTGCATCCAAAAAGTTCATTTGTGTCATCGGATTAACATTTATGTCATTTTCGTCCTCCCTAGGCTTATTCTTGTCCAATTAGGGTTTTTAACCAATCTTGTGCATCCAATAAGTTCGTCTGTGTCATTGGATTAACATTTAGGTCATTTTCGTCCTCCCAAGGCTTATTCTTGTCAAATTAGGGTTTTTAACCAATCTTGTGCATCCAAAAAGTTCATTTGTGTCTTTGGATTCACATTAAGGTCATTTTCGTCCTATGTAGCCTTATTTATGAGCAATTAGGGTTTTTAACAAGTCTTGTGCATCCAATAAGTTCATTTGTGTCATTGGATTAACATTTTGGTCATTTTCGTCCACCCTAGGCGTATTCTTGTCCAATTAGGGTTTTTAACCAATCTTGTGCATCCAAAAAGTTCATTTGTGTCATTGGATTAACATTTATGTCATTTTCGTCCTCCCTAGGCTTATTCTTGTCCAATTAGGGTTTTTAACCAATCCTGTGCATCCAATAAGTTCGTTTGTGTCATTGTATTAAAATTTAGGTCATTTTCGTCCTCCCAAGGCTTATTCTTGTCAACTTAGGGTTTTTAACCAATCTTTTGCATCCAAAAAGTTCATTTGTGTCTTTGGATTCACATTAAGGTCATTTTCGTCCTATGTAGCCTTATTTATGAGCAATTAGGGTTTTTAACCAGTCTTGTGCATCCAATAAGTTCATTTGTGTCATTGGATTAACATTTAGGTCATTTTCGTCCTCCCTATGCTTATTCTTGTCCAATTAGGGTTTTTAACCAATCTTGTGCCACCAAAAAGTTCATTTGTTTCATTGGATTAACATTTATGTCATTTTCGTCCTTCCTAGGCTTGTTTATGTGCAATTAGGGTTTTTAACCAATCTTGTGCATCCAATAAGTTCATTTGTATCATTGGATTAACATTTAGGTCATTTTCGTCCTCCCTAGGCTTATTCTTGTGCAACAAGGGTTTTTAACCAATCTTGTGCATCCAATAAGTTCATTTGTGTCATTGGATTAACATTTAGGTCATTTTCGTCCTCACTAGGCTTATTCTTGTCCAATTAGGGTTTTTAACCAATCTTGTGCATTCAATAAGTTCGTTTGTGTCATTGGATTAACATTTAGGTCATTTTCGTCCTCCCTAGGCTTATTCTTGTCAAATTAGGGTTTTTAACCAATCTTGTGCATCCAAAAAGTTCATTTGTGTCATGGGATTCACATTAAGGTGATTTTCGTCCTATGTAGCCTTATTTATTTGCAATTAAGGTTTTTAACCAATCTTGTGAATCCAATAAGTTCATTTGTGTCATTGGATTAACATTTATGTCATTTTCGTCCTCCCTAGGCTTATTCTTGTCCAATTAGGGTTTTTAACCAATCTTGTGCATCCAATAAGTTCGTTTGTGTCATTGGATTAACATTTAGGTCGTTTTCGTCCTCCCAAGGCTTATTCTTGTCAAATTAGGGTTTTTAATCAATCTTGTGCATCCAAAAAGTTCATTTGTGTCTTTGGATTCACATTAAGGTCATTTTCGTCCTATGTAGCCTTATTTATGAGCAATTAGGGTTTTTAACCAGTCTTGTGCATCCAATAAGTTCATTTGTGTCATTGGATTAACATTTAGGTCGTTTTCGTCCTCCCTAGGCTTATTCTTGTCCAATTAGGGTTTTTAACCAATCTTGTGCATCCAAAAAGTTCATTTGTGTCATCGGATTAACATTTATGTCATTTTCGTCCTCCCTAGGCTTATTCTTTTCCAATTAGGGTTTTTAACCAATCTTGTGCATCCAATAAGTTCGTTTGTGTCATTGGATTAACATTTAGGTCATTTTCGTCCTCCCAAGGCTTATTCTTGTCAAATTAGGGTTTTTAACCAATCTTGTGCATCCAAAAAGTTCATTTGTGTCTTTGGATTCACATTAAGGTCATTTTCGTCCTATGTAGCCTTATTTATGAGCAATTGTTAGACATATGTTCGTTTTTGATGTTATTGACAAGCATACAATCTGAAATAAATCTAACACTGTCGACTGAGAAAAATTTCAGGATCAACAAATTCAATCCTACATACTCGAGACAATTGCTTGGAACTCAAGGAATCAACAAAAGCTTGATGATCCATGAGCACATCGATTAGTACAATCGATTCTATAACAGGGTTGAATCGTTTTATAAAGTTTGGTGTTACCCAATCGATTAGCACAATCGATTTGTACATCCTTGGAGAAATCAAACGGGCTATCAATTGATTCTCCAAATCGATTGGTACACCTATTAGAAAATAAATTGTGCAACTCAGAGAGCTAGTTTGCCACAAATCGATTAGGCAAATCAATTGAGTAAATCACCAAGACTGAACTGATTGTTTACATCGATTAGACAAATTGATTGACATACTTACTGAAATTAAAATGTGCAAGTCAGTAGCACGTTTTGCAGGAAATCGATTTGGCAAATCGATTGAATTAATCACTTCTTTAAGTTTTGTTTTGTCTACGTCGATTGATGCAATCGATTGTTAATGTCCCAGAGCCAAACCTGTTTACTAAATCGATTAGGCCAATCGATTCACTAAAACAAGTTTCAAAATAACTTTGGTCTGGAACATACACAATCGATTACCACAATCTGCTTATATACATCTGTGTTATAAATGTAGGTATCAATCGACTTGGTAAATCGATTGAATAAACCAACTGATGAAAAGTGCATCAGACTTAAAATCCACAATTGATTGGCACAATCGATTGGCACAAAAAGTTTTAGAAACAGAGACGACTGAATGGTTAAATCGATTAAGCACATCGATGGTTTTGATCTCGTTGTTTGAACAAAACACATCAAGTCGATTCTGCAAATCGATTTAATTATATACTGTCATCAAAGTCTGAAGAACTACTTAAAATAATCGATTGGGTAAATCGATTAGAATGTTCAGTTTCAAGATTCAAGAAAAACAAGACTCGCGAAATCGATTGAGGAAATCGATTAGCCAGCCTTATGACTTTAATGAATCGATTGGGTAAATCGATTCATATGTTGTTTTTCCTGAAACTATATAAACTGTTTTACATTCTCTTCTTCAAACATACACATACATACAAAATATCAACAACACAGATACAACAACAATATACACATAACTTTCTGATATCTTTGTTTCTCACGGTGAAATAACTTTGAACATTACTTTTTCAGTCATGAAGATTCATCTTGAAGATTCATCTTTCATGATCAACAAGGACTGAGAAAGATTGCTGGAGAAACAACTTTAGAGAAGAAGACTGCTGAAGAAATTTTGTGTAATTTCTGTTTAGATACATCTGTAAACAAATTCTTAAAACAAATAACATTGAGAAATCCAGTCTTAACTGGTGGTTATCTTCTGTGATTGAGAGGTCTCATCAAGAAGAAACTTGACTGTAATCTTGGAAGAGTTTATGGGAGATAAACTCTGGGATTCAGGGAGATAAGAATAGAATAGAAAGAATCGTTTTAGATTGATAGGCGAGGAGCTAGAACATCTGTAAACGGATTCTGAGACATTCTAGTGGAAAGGCCAAGATTGGATTTGATCTTGGGACTGGACGTAGGTCGTTCAACAACGGCTGAACCAGTATAAATCACTGCGTACCATCTTTCTTACCCTTATCTCTTTTTAATTTCTGCATTGTGTATTTGTTTGATATTGATTGAGTGCTTAAATATCTTTCTGCATATTTTGACATTACATGAAAGATAGTTTCTAGCATGATTGTATGTGAATCAATATCTTGAATAATAAATGTTCCTGGTGCATCTCTCAATATATTCTGTGATCCATATACATTGTGCATTCATTAGTATTGTAGTTTTGGGACCTTAATTGATGCTGTGTTTAATAAATGTACGATTTGTTAAACTGCTGCGCATATCTCAAAAAAATAGGTAATCTTCCGCATACTTTTCATTTAACAGAGGTTACTGGTACCAACAGCAATTAGGGTTTTTAACCAGCCTTGTGCATCCAATAAGTTCATTTGTGTCATTGGATTAACATTTAGGTCATTTTCGTCCTCCCTAGGCTTATTCTTGTCCAATTAGGGTTTTTAACCAATCTTGTGCATCCAAAAAGTTCATTTGTGTCATTGGATTAACATTTATGTCATTTTCGTCCTCCCTAGCCTTATTTATGTGCAATTAGCGTTTTTAACCAATCTTGTGCATCCAAAAAGTTCATTTGTGTCATTGGATTAACATTTAGGTCATTTTCGTCCTCCCTAGGCTTATTCTTGTCCAATTAGGAATTTTAACCAATCTTCTGCATCCAATAGGTGTGTTTATGTCATTGGATGAACATTTAGGTCATTTTTGTCCTCCCTAAGCTTATTCTTGTGCAATTAGGGTTTTTAACCAATCTTGTGCATTCAATAAGTTCATTTGTGTCATTTGATTAACATATAGGTCATTTTCGCCTTCAGTAGCCTTATTTATGTGCAATAAGGGTTTTTAACCAATCTTGTGCATCCAAAAGGTTCATTAGTGTCATTGGATTCACATTTAGGTCATTTTCGTCCTCTGTCGCCTTATTTATGTGCAATTAGGGTTTTTAACAAATCTTGTGCATCCAATAAGTTCATTTGTGTCATTGGATTACAATTTAGGTCATTTTCATCCTCCGTAGTCTTATTTATGTGCAATTAGTGTTTTTAACCAATCTTGTGCTTCCTAAAAGTTCATTTGTGTCATTGGATTCACATTTAGGTCATTTTCGTCCTATGTAGCCTTATTTATGTGCAATTAGGGTTTTTAACCAATCTTGTCCATCCAATAAGTTCATTTGTGTCATTGGATTAACATTTAGGTCATTTTCGTCCTCCCTAGGCTTATTCTTGTCCAATTAGGGTTTTTACCCAATCTTGTGCATCCAAAAAGTTCATTTGTTTCATTGGATTAACATTTATGTCATTTTCGTCCTCCCTAGGCTTATTTATGTGCAATTAGGGTTTTTAACCAATCTTGTGCATCCAATAACTTCATTTGTATCATTGGATTAACATTTAGGTCATTTTCGTCCTCCCTAGGCTTATTCTTGTGCAATTAGGGTTTTTAACCAATCTTGTGCATCCAATAAGTTCATTTGTGTCATTGGATTAACATTTAGGTCATTTTCGTCCTCCCTAGGCTTATTCT
>JBBPBR010000008.1:18511778-18528527 GCA_037974775.1 Cicer pinnatifidum | reverse complement strand
GTAGCCTTATTTATGTGCAATAAGGGTTTTTAACCAATCTTGTGCATCCAAAAGGTTCATTAGTGTCATTGGATTCACATTTAGGTCATTTTCGTCCTCTGTCGCCTTATTTATGTGCAATTAGGGTTTTTAACAAATCTTGTGCATCCAATAAGTTCATTTGTGTCATTGGATTACAATTTAGGTCATTTTCATCCTCCGTAGTCTTATTTATGTGCAATTAGTGTTTTTAACCAATCTTGTGCTTCCTAAAAGTTCATTTGTGTCATTGGATTCACATTTAGGTCATTTTCGTCCTATGTAGCCTTATTTATGTGCAATTAGGGTTTTTAACAAATCTTGTCCATCCAATAAGTTCATTTGTGTCATTGGATTAACATTTAGGTCATTTTCGTCCTCCCTAGGCTTATTCTTGTCCAATTAGGGTTTTTACCCAATCTTGTGCATCCAAAAAGTTCATTTGTTTCATTGGATTAACATTTATGTCATTTTCGTCCTCCATAGGCTTATTTATGTGCAATTAGGGTTTTTAACCAATCTTGTGCATCCAATAACTTCATTTGTATCATTGGATTAACATTTAGGTCATTTTCGTCCTCCCTAGGCTTATTCTTGTGCAATTAGGGTTTTTAACCAATCTTGTGCATCCAATAAGTTCATTTGTGTCATTCCATAAACATTTAGGTCATTTTCGTCCTCCCTAGGCTTATTCTTGTCCAATTAGGGTTTTTAACCAATCTTGTGCCTTCAATAAGTTCGTTTGTGTCATTGGATTAACATTTAGGTCATTTTCGTCCTCCCTAGGCTTATTCTTGTCAAAGTAGGGTTTTTAACCAATCTTGTGCATCCAAAAAGTTCATTTGTGTCATGGGATTCACATTTAGGTCATTTTCGTCCTATGTAGCCTTATTTATTTGCAATTAGGGTTTTTAACCAATCTTGTGAATCCAATAAGTTCATTTGTGTCAATGGATTAACATTTGAGTCATTTTCTTCCTCCCTAGGCTTATTCTTGTCCAATTAGGGTTTTTAACCAATATTGTGCATCCAATAAGTTCGTTTGTGTCATTGGATTAACATTTAGGTCGTTTTCGTCCTCCCAAGGCTTATTCTTGTCAAATTAGGGTTTTTAACCAATCTTGTGCATCCAAAAAGTTCATTTGTGTCTTTGGATTCACATTAAGGTCATTTTCGTCCTATGTAGCCTTATTTATGAGCAATTAGGGTTTTTAACCAGTCTTGTGCATCCAATAAGTTCATTTGTGTCATTGGATTAACATTTAGGTCGTTTTCGTCCTCCCTAGGCTTATTCTTGTCCAATTAGGGTTTTTAACCAATCTTGTGCATCCAAAAAGTTCATTTGTGTCATCGGATTAACATTTATGTCATTTTCGTCCTCCCTAGGCTTATTCTTTTCCAATTAGGGTTTTTAACCAATCTTGTGCATCCAATAAGTTCGTTTGTGTCATTGGATTAACATTTAGGTCATTTTCGTCCTCCCAAGGCTTATTCTTGTCAAATTAGGGTTTTTAACCAATCTTGTGCATCCAAAAAGTTCATTTGTGTCTTTGGATTCACATTAAGGTCATTTTCGTCCTATGTAGCCTTATTTATGAGCAATTGTTAGACATATGTTCGTTTTTGATGTTATTGACAAGCATACAATCTGAAATAAATCTAACACTGTCGACTGTGAAAAATTTCAGGATCAACAAATTCAATCCTACATACTCGAGACAATTGCTTGGAACTCAAGGAATCAACAAAAGCTTGTTGATCCATGAGCACATCGATTAGTACAATCGATTCTATAACAGGGTTGAATCGTTTTATAAAGTTTGGTGTTACCCAATCGATTAGCACAATCGATTTGTACATCCTTGGAGAAATCAAACGGGCTATCAATTGATTCTCCAAATCGATTGGTACACCTATTAGAAAATAAATTGTGCAAGTCAGAGAGCTAGTTTGCCACAAATCGATTAGGCAAATCAATTGAGTAAATCACCAAGACTGAACTGATTGTTTACATCGATTAGACAAATTGATTGACATACTTACTGAAATTAAAATGTGCAAGTAAGTAGCACGTTTTGCAGGAAATCGATTTGGCAAATCGATTGAATTAATCACTTCTTTAAGTTTTGTTTTGTCTACGTCGATTGACGCAATCGATTGTTAATGTCCCAGAGCCAAACCTGTTTACTAAATCGATTAGGCCAATCGATTCACTAAAACAAGTTTCAAAATAACTTTGGTTTGGAACATACACAATCGATTACCACAATCTGCTTATATACATCTGTGTTATAAATGTAGGTATCAATCGACTTGGTAAATCGATTGAATAAACCAACTGATGAAAAGTGCTTCAGACTTAAAATCCACAATTGATTGGCACAATCGATTGGCACAAAAAGTTTTAGAAACAGAGACGACTGAATGGTTAATCGATTAAGCACATCGATGGTTTTGATCTCGTTGTTTGAACAAAACACATCAAGTCGATTCTGCAAATCGATTTAATTATATACTGTCATCAAAGTCTGAAGAACTACTTAAAATAATCGATTGTGTAAATCGATTAGAATGTTCAGTTTCAAGATTCAAGAAAAACAAGACTCGCGAAATCGATTGAGGAAATCGATTAGCCAGCCTTATGACTTTAATGAATCGATTGGGTAAATCGATTCATATGTCGTTTTTCCTGAAACTATATAAACTGTTTTACATTCTCTTCTTCAAACATACACATACATACAAAATATCAACAACACAGATACAACAACAATATACACATAACTTTCTGATATCTTTGTTTCTCACGGTGAAATAACTTTGAACATTACTTTTTCAGTCATGAAGATTCATCTTGAAGATTCATCTTTCATGATCAACAAGGACTGAGAAAGATTGCTGGAGAAACAACTTTAGAGAAGAAGGCTGCTGAAGAAATTTTGTGTAATTTCTGTTTAGATACATCTGTAAACAAATTCTTAAAACAAATAACATTGAGAAATCCAGTCTTAACTGGTGGTTATCTTCTGTGATTGAGAGGTCTCATCAAGAAGAAACTTGACTGTAATCTTGGAAGAGTTTATGGGAGATAAACTCTGGGATTCAGGGAGATAAGAATAGAATAGAAAGAATCGTTTTAGATTGATAGGCGAGGAGCTAGAACATCTGTAAACGGATTCTGAGACATTCTAGTGGAAAGGCCAAGATTGGATTTGATCTTGGGACTGGACGTAGGTCGTTCAACAACGGCTGAACCAGTATAAATCACTGCGTACCATCTTTCTTACCCTTATCTCTTTTTAATTTCTGCATTGTGTATTTGTTTGATATTGATTGAGTGCTTAAATATCTTTCTGCATATTTTGACATTACATGAAAGATAGTTTCTAGCATGATTGTATATGAATCAATATCTTGAATAATAAATGTTCCTGGTGCATCTCTCAATATATTCTGTGATCCATATACATTGTGCATTCATTAGTATTGTAGTTTTGGGACCTTAATTGATGCTGTGTTTAATAAATGTACGATTTGTTAAACTGCTGCGCATATCTCAAAAAAATAGGTAATCTTCCGCATACTTTTCATTTAACAGAGGTTACTGGTACCAACAGCAATTAGGGTTTTTAACCAGTCTTGTGCATCCAATAAGTTCATTTGTGTCATTGGATTAACATTTAGGTCATTTTCGTCCTCCCTAGGCTTATTCTTGTCCAATTAGGGTTTTTAACCAATCTTGTGCATCCAAAAAGTTCATTTGTGTCATTGGATTAACATTTATGTCATTTTCGTCCTCCCTAGCCTTATTTATGCGCAATTAGGGTTTTTAACCAATCTTGTGCATCCAAAAAGTTCATTTGTGTCATTGGATTAACATTTAGGTCATTTTCGTCCTCCCTAGGCTTATTCTTGTCCAATTAGGAATTTTAACCAATCTTCTGCATCCAATAGGTGTGTTTATGTCATTGGATGAACATTTAGGTCATTTTTGTCCTCCCTAAGCTTATTCTTGTGCAATTAGGGTTTTTAACCAATCTTGTGCATTCAATAAGTTCATTTGTGTCATTTGATTAACATTTAGGTCATTTTCGCCTTCAGTAGCCTTATTTATGTGCAATAAAGGTTTTTAACCAATCTTGTGCATCCAAAAGGTTCATTAGTGTCATTGGATTCACATTTAGGTCATTTTCGTCCTCTGTAGCCTTATTTATATGCAATTAGGGTTTTTAACAAATCTTGTGCATCCAATAAGTTCATTTGTGTCATTGGATTACAATTTAGGTCATTTTAATCCTCTGTAGTCTTATTTATGTGCAATTAGGGTTTTTAACCAATCTTGTGCTTCCTAAAAGTTCATTTGTGTCATTGGATTCACATTTAGGTCATTTTCGTCCTATGTAGCCTTATTTATGTGCAATTAGGGTTTTTAACCAATCTTGTCCATCCAATAAGTTCATTTGTGTCATTGGATTAACATTTAGGTCATTTTCGTCCTCCCTAGGCTTATTCTTGTCCAATTAGGGTTTTTAACCAATCTTGTGCATCCAAAAAGTTCATTTGTTTCATTGGATTAACATTTATGTCATTTTCGTCCTCCCTAGGCTTATTTATGTGCAATTAGGGTTTTTAACCAATCTTGTGCATCCAATAACTTCATTTGTATCATTGGATTAACATTTAGGTCATTTTCGTCCTCCCTAGGCTTATTCTTGTGCAATTAGGGTTTTTAACCAATCTTGTGCATCCAATAAGTTCATTTGTGTCATTCGATAAACATTTAGGTCATTTTCGTCCTCCCTAGGCTTATTCTTGTGCAATTAGGGTTTTTAACCAATCTTGTGCATTCAATAAGTTCGTTTGTGTCATTGGTTTAACATTTAGGTCATTTTCGTCCTCCCTAGGCTTATTCTTGTCAAAGTAGGGTTTTTAACCAATCTTGTGCATCCAAAAAGTTCATTTGTGTCATGGGATTCACATTTAGGTCATTTTCGTCCTATGTAGCCTTATTTATTTGCAATTAGGGTTTTTAACCAATCTTGTGAATCCAATAAGTTCATTTGTGTCATTGGATTAACATTTATGTCATTTTCTTCCTCCCTAGGCTTATTCTTGTCCAATTAGGGTTTTTAACCAATATTGTGCATCCAATAAGTTCGTTTGTGTCATTGGATTAACATTTAGGTCATTTTCGTCCTCCCAAGGCTTATTCTTGTCAAATTAGGGTTTTTAACCAATCTTGTGCATCCAAAAAGTTCATTTGTGTCTTTAGATTCACATTAAGGTCATTTTCGTCCTATGTAGCCTTATTTATGAGCAATTAGGGTTTTTAACCAGTCTTGTGCACCCAATAAGTTCATTTGGGTCATTGGATTAACATTTAGGTCATTTTCGTCCTCCCTAGGCTTATTCTTGTCCAATTAGGGTTTTTAACCAATCTTGTGCATCCAAAAAGTTCATTTGTGTCATTGGATTAACATTTATGTCATTTTCGTCCTCCCTAGCCTTATTTATGTGCAATTAGGGTTTTTAACCAATCTTGTGCTTCCAAAAAGTTCATTTGTGTCATTGGATTAACATTTAGGTCATTTTCGTCCTCCCTAGGCTTATTCTTGTCCAATTAGGGTTTTTAACCAATCTTCTGCATCCAATAGGTGTGTTTATGTCATTGGATGAACATTTAGGTCATTTTTGTCCTCCATAAGCTTATTCTTGTGCAATTAGGGTTTTTAACCAATCTTGTGCATCCAATAAGTTCATTTGTGTCATTGGATTAACATTTAGTTCATTTTCGCCTTCCGTAGCCTTTTTTATGTGCAATTAGGGTTTTTAACCAATCTTGTGCATCCAAAAGGTTCATTTGTGTCATTGGATTCACATTTAGGTCATTTTCGTCCTCTGTAGCCTTATTTTTGTGCAATTAGGGTTTTTAACCAATCTTGTGCATCCAATAAGTTCATTTGTGTCATTGGATTCACATTTAGGTCATTTTCATCCTCTGTAGTCTTATTTATGTGCAATTAGGGTTTTTAACCAATCTTGTGCTTCCTAAAAGTTCATTTGTGTCATTGGATTCACATTTAGGTCATTTTCGACCTATGTAGCCTTATTTATGTGCAATTAGGGTTTTTAACCAATCTTGTCCATCCAATAAGTTCATTTGTGTCATTGGATTAACATTTAGGTCTTTTTCGTCCTCCCTATGCGTATTTATGTGCAATTAAGGTTTTTAATCAATCTTGTGCATCCAAAAAGTTCATTTGTGTCTTTGGATTAACATTTAGGTCATTTTCGTTCTCGCAACAGTTATTTATGTGCAATTAGGGTTTTTAACCAATCTTGTGCATCAAATCAGTTCATTTGTGTCATTGGATTAACATTTAGTTCATTTTTGTCCTCCCTAAGCTTATTCTTGTGCAATTGGGGTTTTTAACCAATCTTGTGCATCCAATAAGTTCATTTGTTTCATTGGAACAACATTTAGGTCATTTTCGTCCTCCTAAGACTTATTCTTGTCCAATTAGGGTTTTTAACCAATCTTGTGCATCCAAAAAGTTCATTTGTGTCATTGGATTCTCATTTAGATCATTTTCGTCCTCCGTTGCCTTATTTATGTACAATTAGGGTTTTTAACCAATCTTGTGCATCCAAAAAGTTCATTTGTGTCATTGGATTCACATTTAGGTCATTTTCGTCCTCTGTAGCCTTATTTATGTGCAATTAGGGTTTTTAACCAATCTTGTGCATCCAATAAGTTCATTTGTGTCATTGGATTCTCATTCAGGTCATTTTCGTCCTCCGTAGTCTTATTTATGTGCAATTAAGGTTTTTAACCAATCTTGTGCTTCCAAAAAGTTCATTTGTGTCATTGGATTCACATTTAGGTCATTTTCGTCCTATGTAGCCTTATTTATGTGCAACTAGGGTTTTTAACCAATCTTGTGCATCCAATAAGTTCATTTGTGTCATTAGATTAACATTTACGTCATTTTCGTCCTCCCAAGGCTTATTCCTGTCCAATTAGGGTTTTTAACCAATCTTGTGCATCAAATAAGTTCATTTGTGTCATTGGATTAACATTTAGGTCATTTTCGTACTCCTTATGCTTATTCTTGTCCAATTAGGGTTTTTAACCAATCTTGTGCATCCAAAAAGTTCATTTGTGTCATTGGATTCACATTTAGGTCATTTTCGTCCTCTATAGCCTTATTTATGTGCAATTAGGGTTTTTAACCAATCTTCTGCATCCAATAAGTTCATTTGTGTCATTGGATTCTCATTCAGGTCATTTTCGTCCTCCGTAGCCTTATTTATGTGCAATTAGGGTTTTTAACCAATCTTGTGCTTCCAAAAAGTTCATTTGTGTCATTGGATTGACATTTAGGTCATTTTCGTCCTATGTAGCCTTATTTATGTGCAATTAGGGTTTTTAACCAATCTTGTGCATCCAATAAGTTCATTTGTGTCATTAGATTAATATTTAGGTCATTTTCGTCCTCCCAAGGCTTATTCCTGTCCAATTAGGGTTTTTAACCAATCTTGGGCATCAAATAAGTTCATTTGTGTCATTGGATTAACATTTAGGTCATTTTCGTACTCCTTATGCTTATTCTTGTCCAATTAGGGTTTTTAACCAATCTTGTGCATCCAAAAAGTTCATTTGTGTCATTGGATTCACATTTAGGTCATTTTCGTCCTCTATAGCCTTATTTATGTGCAATTAGGGTTTTTAACCAATCTTCTGCATCCAATAAGTTCATTTGTGTCATTGGATTCTCATTCAGGTCATTTTCGTCCTCCGTAGCCTTATTTATGTGCAATTAGGGTTTTTAACCAATCTTGTGCTTCCAAAAAGTTCATTTGTGTCATTGGATTGACATTTAGGTCATTTTCGTCCTATGTAGCCTTATTTATGTGCAATTAGGGTTTTTAACCAATCTTGTGCATCCAATAAGTTCATTTGTGTCATTAGATTAACATTTAGGTCATTTTCGTCCTCCCAAGGCTTATTCCTGTCCAATTAGGGTTTTTAACCAATCTTGTGCATCCAAAAAGTTTATTTGTTTCATTGGATTTACATTTAGGTCATTTTCGTCCTCCCTAGGCTTATTTATGTGCAATTACGGTTTTTTACCAATCTTGTGCATCCAAAAAGTTAATTTGTGTCTTTGGATTAACATTTAGGTCATTTTCGTCCTCGCTAGGGTTATTTATGTGCAATTAGGGTTTTTAACCAATCTTGTGCATCAAATAAGTTCATTTGTGTCATTGGATTAACATTTAGGTCATTTTCGTCCTCCCTTGGCTTATTCTTGTCGAATTAGGGTTTTTAACCAATATTGTGCATCCAATAAGTTCGTTTGTGTCATTGGATTAACATTTAGGTCATTTTAGTCCTCCCTAGGCTTATTCCTGTTCAATTAGGGTTTTTAACCAATCTTGTGCATCCAATAAGTTCGTTTGTGTCATTGGATTAACATTTAGGTCATTTTCATCCTCCCTAGGCTTATTCTTGTGCAATTAGGGTTTTTAACCAATCTTGTGCATCCAATAAGTTTATTTGTTTCATTGGATTGACATTTAGGTCATTTTCGTCCTTTCTAGGCTTATTGTTGTCCAATTAGGGTTTTTAACCAATCTTGTGCATCCAATAAGTTCGTTTGTGTCAATTGATTAACATTTAGGTCATTTTTGTCCTCCCTAGGCTTATTCTTGTGCAATTAGGGTTTTTAACCAATCTTGTGCATCCAATAAATTCATTTGTGTCATTGGATTAACATTTAGGTCATTTTCGTCCTCCCTAGGCTTATTCTTATGCAATTAGGGTTTTTAACCAATCTTATGCATCAAATAAGTTCATTTGTGTCATTGGATGAACATTTAGGTCATTTTTGTCCTGCCTAAGCTTATTCTTGTGCAATTAGGGTTTTTAACCAATCTTGTGCATCCAAAAAGTTCATTTGTGTCTTTGGATAAACATTTAGGTCATTTTCGTCCTCGCTAGGGTTATTTATGTGCAATTAGGGTTTTTAACCAATCTTGTGCATCAAATAAGTTCATTTGTGTCATTGGATTAAAATTTAGGTCATTTTCGTCCTCCTTATGCTTATTCTTGTCCAATTAGGGTTTTTAACCAGTCTTGTGCATCCAAAAAGTTCATTTGTGTCATTGGATTCACATTTAGGTCATTTTCGTCCTCTGTAGCCTTTTTTATGTGCAATTAGGGTTTTTAACCAATCTTCTGCATCCAATAAGTTCATTTGTGTCATTGGATTCTCATTCAGGTCATTTTCGTCCTCCGTAGCCTTATTTATATGCAATTAGGGTTTATAACCAATCTTGTGCTTCCAAAAAGTTCATTTGTGTCATTGGATTGACATTTAGGTCATTTTCGTCCTATGTAGCCTTATTTATGTGCAATTAGGGTTTTTAACCAATCTTGTGCATCCAATAAGTTCATTTGTGTCATTAGATTAACATTTAGGTCATTTTCGACCTCCCAAGGCTTATTCCTGTCCAATTAGGGTTTTTAACCAATCTTGTGCATCCAAAAAGTTTATTTGTTTCATTGGATTAACATTTAGGTCATTTTCGTCCTCCCTAGGCTTATTTATGTGCAATTACGGTTTTTAACCAATCTTCTGCATCCAAAAAGTTCATTTGTGTCTTTGGATTAACATTTAGGACATTTTCGTCCCCGCTAGGGTTATTTATGTGCAATTAGGGTTTTTAACCAATCTTGTGCATCAAATAAGTTCATTTGTGTCATTGGATTAACATTTAGGTCATTTTCGTCCTCCCTTGGCTTATTCTTGTCGAATTAGGGTTTTTAACCAATATTGTGCATCCAATAAGTTCATTTGTGTCATTGGATTAACATTTAGGTCATTTTAGTCCTCCCTAGGCTTATTCTTGTCCAATTAGGGTTTTTAACCAATCTTGTGCATCCAATAAGTTCATTTGTGTCATTGGATTAACATTTATGTCATTTTCATCCTCCCTAGACTTATTCTTGTGCAACTAGGGTTTTTAACCAATCTTGTGCATCCAATAAGTTCATTTGTGTCATTGGATTCACATTTAGGTCATTTTCATCCTCCGTAGTCTTATTTATGTGCAATTAGGGTTTTTAACCAATCTTGTGCTTCCAAAAAGTTCATTTGTGTCATTGGATTCACATTTAGGTCATTTTCGTCCTATGTAGCCTTATTTATGTGCAACTAGGGTTTTTAACCAATCTTGTGCATCCAATAAGTTCATTTGTGTCATTAGATTAACATTTAGGTCATTTTCGTCCTCCCAAGGCTTATTCCTGTCCAATTAGGGTTTTTAACCAATCTTGTGCATCCAAAAAGTTTATTTGTTTCATTGGATTAACATTTAGGTCATTTTCGTCCTCCCTAGGCTTATTTATGTGCAATTACGGTTTTTAACCAATCTTGTGCATCCAAAAAGTTAATTTGTGTCTTTGGATTAACATTTAGGTCATTTTCGTCCATGCTAGGGTTATTTATGTGCAATTAGGGTTTTTAACCAATCTTGTGCATCAAATAAGTTCATTTGTGTCATTGGATTAACATTTAGGTCATTTTCGTCCTCCCTTGGCTTATTCTTGTCGAATTAGGGTTTTTAACTAATATTGTGCATCCAATAAGTTCGTTTGTGTCATTGGATTAACATTTAGGTCATTTTAGTCCTCCCTAGGCTTATTCTTGTCCAATTAGGGTTTTTAACCAATCTTGTGCATCCAATAAGTTCGTTTGTGTCATTGGATTAACATTTAGGTCATTTTCATCCTCCCTAGGCTTATTCTTGTGCAATTAGGGTTTTTAACCAATCTTGTGCATCCAATAAGTTTATTTGTGTCATTGGATTAACATTTAGGTCATTTTCGTCCTCCCTAGGCTTATTCTTGTCAAATTAGGGTTTTTAACCAATCTTGTGCATCCAATAAGTTCGTTTGTGTCATTGGATTAATATTTAGGTCATTTTTGTCCTCCCTAGGCTTATTCTTGTGCAATTAGGGTTTTTAACCAATCTTGTGCATCCAATAAATTCATTTGTGTCATTGGATTAACATTTAGGTCAATTTCGTCCTCCCTAGGCTTATTCTTATGTAATTAGGGTTTTTAACCAATCTTATGCATCAAATAAGTTCATTTGTGTCATTGGATGAACATTTAGGTCATTTTTGTCCTGCCTAAGCTTATTCTTGTGCAATTAGGGTTTTTAACCAATCTTGTGCATCCAAAAAGTTCATTTGTGTCTTTGGATAAACATTTAGGTCATTTTCGTCCTCGCTAGGGTTATTTATGTGCAATTAGGGTTTTTAACCAATCTTGTGCATCAAATAAGTTCATTTGTGTCATTGGATTAACATTTAGGTCATTTTCGTCCACCTTATGCTTATTCTTGTCCAATTAGGGTTTTTAACCAATCTTTTGCATCCAATAAGTTCATTTGTGTCATTGGATTAACATTTAGGTCATTTTCGTCCTCCTTATGCTTATTCTTGTCCAATTAGGGTTTTTAACCAATCTTGTGCATCCAAAAAGTTCATTTGTGTCATTGGATTCACATTTAGGTCATTTTCGTCCTCTGTAGCCTTATTTATGTCCAATTAGGGTTTTTAACCAATCTTCTGCATCCAATAAGTTCATTTGTGTCATTGGATTCTCATTCAGGTCATTTTCGTCCTCCGTAGCCTTATTTATGTGCAATTAGGGTTTTTAACCAATCTTGTGCTACCAAAAAGTTCATTTGTGTCATTGGATTGACATTTAGGTCATTTTCGTCCTATGTAGCCTTATTTATGTGCAATTAGGGTTTTTAACCAATCTTGTGCATCCAATAAGTTCATTTGTGTCATTAGATTAACATTTAGGTCATTTTCGACCTCCCAAGGCTTATTCCTGTCCAATTACGGTTTTTAACCAATCTTGTGCATCCAAAAAGTTCATTTGTGTCTTTGGATTAACATTTAGGTCATTTTCGTCCCCGCTAGGGTTATTTATGTGCAATTAGGGTGTTTAACCAATCTTGTGCATCAAATAAGTTCATTTGTGTCATTGGATTAACATTTAGGTCATTTTCGTCCTCCCTTGGCTTATTCTTGTCGAATTAGGGTTTTTAACCAATATTGTGCATCCAATAAGTTCATTTGTGTCATTGGATTAACATTTAGGTCATTTTAGTCCTCCCTAGGCTTATTCTTGTCCAATTAGGGTTTTTAACCAATCTTGTGCATCCAATAAGTTCGTTTGTGTCATTGGATTAACATTTATGTCATTTTCATCCTCCCTAGACTTATTCTTGTGCAATTAGGGTTTTTAACCAATCTTGTGCATCCAATAAGTTCATTTGTGTCATTGGATTCACATTTAGGTCATTTTCATCCTCCGTAGTCTTATTTATGTGCAATTAGGGTTTTTAACCAATCTTGTGCTTCCTAAAAGTTCATTTGTGTCATTGGATTCACATTTAGGTCATTTTCGACCTATGTAGCCTTATTTATGTGCAATTAGCGTTTTTAACCAATCTTGTCCATCCAATAAGTTCATTTGTGTCATTGGATTAACATTTAGGTCATTTTCGTCCTCCCTAGGCTTATTTATGTGCAGTTAGGGTTTTTAACCAATCTTGTGCATCCAAAAAGTTCATTTGTGTCTTTGGATTAACATTTAGGTCATTTTCGTTCTTGCAACAGTTATTTATGTGCAATTAGGGTTTTTAACCAATCTTGTGCATCAAATAAGTTCATTTGTGTCATTGGATTAACATTTAATTCATTTTTGTCCTCCCTAAGCTTATTCTTGTGCAATTGGGGTTTTTAACCAATCTTGTGCATCCAATAAGTTCATTTGTTTCATTGGATTAACATTTAGGTCATTTTCGTCCTCCTAAGACATATTCTTGTCCAATTAGGGTTTTTAACCAATCTTGTGCATCCAAAAGGTTCATTTGTGTCATTGGATTCACATTTAGATCATTTTCGTCCTCCGTTGCCTTATTTATGTGCAATTAGGGTTTTTAACTAATCTTGGCATCCAAAAAGTTCATTTGTGTCATTGGATTCACATTTAGGTCATTTTCGTCCTCTGTAGCCTTATTTATGTGCAATTAGGGTTTTTAACCAATCTTGTGCATCCAATATGTTCATTTGTGTCATTGGATTCTCATTCAGGTCATTTTCGTCCTTCGTAGTCTTATTTATGTGCAATTAGGGTTTTTAACCAATCTTGTGCTTCCAAAAAGTTCATTTGTGTCATTGGATTCACATTTAGGTCATTTTCGTCCTATGTAGCCTTATTTATGTGCAATTAGGGTTTTTAACCAATCTTGTGCAACCAAAAAGTTTATTTGTTTCATTGGATTAACATTTAGGTCATTTTCGTCCTCCCTAGGCTTATTTATGCGGTTTTTAACCAATCTTGTGCATCCAAAAAGTTCATTTGTGTGTTTGGATTAACATTTAGGTCATTTTCGTCCTCGCTAGGGTTATTTATGTGCAATTAGGGTTTTTAACCAATCTTGTGCATCAAATAAGTTCATTTGTGTTATTGGACTAACATTTAGGTCATTTTCGTCCTCCCTTGGCTGATTCTTGTCGAATTAGGGTTTTTAACCAATATTGTGCATCCAATAAGTTCATTTGGGTCATTGGATTAACATTTAGGTCATTTTAGTCCTCCCTAGGCTTATTCTTGTCCAATTAGGGTTTTTAACCAATCTTGTGCATCCAATAAGTTCGTTTGTGTCATTGGATTAACATTTATGTCATTTTCATCCTCCCTAGGCTTATTCTTGTGCAATTAGGGTTTTTAACCAATCTTGTGCATCCAATAAGTTCATTTGTATCATTGGATTAACCCTTAGGTCATTTTCGTCCTCCTTAGGCTTATTCTTGTCCAATTAGGGTTTTTAACCAATCTTGTGCATCCAAAAAGTTCATTTGTGTCATGGGATTCACATTTAGGTCATTTTCGTCCTATGTAGCCTTATTTATTTGCAATTAGGGTTTTTAACCAATCTTGTGAATCCAATAAGTTCATTTGTGTCATTGGATTAACATTTATGTCATTTTCGTCCTCCCTAGGCTTATTCTTGTCCAATTAGGGTTTTTAACCAATCTTGTGCATCCAATAAATTCGTTTGTGTCATTGGATTAACATTTTGATCATTTTCGTCCTCCCAAGGCTTATTCTTGTCAAATTAGCGTTTTTAACCAATCTTGTGTATCCAAAAAGTTCATTTGTGTCTTTGGATTTACATTAAGGTCATTTTCGTCCTATGTAGCCTTATTTATGTGCAATTAGGGTTTTTAACCAGTCTTGTGCATCCAATAAGTTCATTTGTGTCATTGGATTAACATTTAGGTCATTTTCTTCCTGCCTAGGCTTATTCTTGTCCAATTAGGGTTTTTAACCAATCTTGTGCATCCAATAGGTGTGTTTATGTCATTGGATGAACATTGAGGTGATTTTTGTCCTCCCTAAGCTTATTCTTGTGCAATTAGGGTTTTTAACCAATCTTGTGCATCCAATAAGTTCAGTTGTGTCATTGGATTGAAATTCAGGTCATTTTCGTCCTCCCTAGGCTTATTCTTGTCCAATTAGGGTTTTTAACCCATCTTGTGCATCCAATAAGTTCATTTGTGTCATTGTATTAACAGTTAGTCATTTTCGTCCTCCCTAGGCTTATTCTTGTGCAATTACGGTTTTTTACCAATCTTGTGCATCCAATAAATTCATTTGTGTCATTGGAACAACATTTAGGTCATTTTCGTCCTCTCTAGGGTTATTTATGTGCAATTAGGGTTTTTAACCAATCTTGTGCATCCAATAAGTTTATTTGTGTCATTGGATTAACATTTAGGTCATTTTCGTCCTCCCTAGGCTTATTCTTGTCCAATTAGGGTTTTTAACCAATCTTGTGCATCCAATAGGTGTGTTTATGTCATTGGATGAACATTTAGGTCATTTTTGTCCTCCCTAAGCTTATTCTTGTGCAATTAGGGTTTTTAACCAATCTTGTGCATCCAAAAAGTTCATTTCTGTCATTGGATTAACATTTAGGACATTTTCGTTCTCCCTAGGCTTATTTATGTGCAATAAGGGTTTTTAACCATTCTTGTGCATCCAAAAAGTTCATTTGTGTCATTGGATTAACATTTAGGTCATTTTCGTCCTCCGTAGCCTTATTTATGTGCAATTAGGGTTTTTAACCAATCTTGTGCACCCAATAAGTTCATTTGTGTCATTGGATTAACATTTATGTCATTTTCGTCTTCCCTAGGCTTATTCTTGTGCAATTAGGGTTTTTTAACCAATCTTGTGCATCCAATAAGTTTATTTGTGTCATTGGATTAACATTTAGGTCATTTTCGTCCTCCCTAGGTTTATTCTTGTCCAATTAGGGTTTTTAACCAATTTTGTGCATCCAATAAGTTCGTTTGTGTCATTGGATTAACATTTAGGTCATTTTCGTCCTCCCTAGGCTTATTCTTGTCGAATTAGGGTTTTTAACCAATCTTGTGCATCCAATAAGTTCGTTTGTGTGATTGGATTAACATTTAGGTCATTTTCGACCTCCCTAGGCTTATTCTTGTCAAATTAGGGCTTTTAACCAATCTTGGGCCTCCAAAAAGTTCATTTGTGTCATTGGATTAACATTTAGGTCATTTTCGTCCTCCCTAGGATTATTTATGTGCAATTAGGGTTTTTAACCAATCTTGTGCATCCATTAAGTTCATTTGTGTCATTGGATTAACATTTAGGTCATTTTCGTCCTCCCTAGGCTTATTCTTGTGCAGTTAGGGTTTTTAACCAATCTTGTGCATCAAATAAGTTCATTTGTGTCATTGGATTAACATTTAGGTCATTTTCGTCCACCCTTGGCTTATTCTTGTCAAATTAGGGTTTTTAACCAATCTTGTGCATCCAATAGGTGTGTTTATGTCATTGGATGAACATTTAGGTCATTTTTGTCCTGCCTAAGCTTATTCTTGTGCAATTAGGGTTTTTAACCAATCTTGTGCATCCAAAAAGTTCATTTGTGTCTTTGGATTAACATTTAGGTCATTTTAGTCCTCGCTAGGGTTATTTATGTGCAATTAGGGTTTTTAACCAATCTTGTTCATCAAATAAGTTCATTTGTGTCATTGGATTAACATTTAGGTCATTTTCGTCCTCCCTTGGCTTATTCTTGTCGAATTAGGGTTTTTAACCAATATTGTGCATCCAATAAGTTCGTTTGTGTCATTGGATTAACATTTAGGTCATTTTAGTCCTCCCTAGGCTTATTCTTGTCCAATTAGGGTTTTTAACCAATCTTGTGCATCCAATAAGTTCGTTTGTGTCATTGGATTAACATTTAGGTCATTTTCATCCTCCCTAGACTTATTCTTGTGCAATTAGGGTTTTTAACCAATCTTGTGCATCCAATAAGTTTATTTGTGTCATTGGATTAACATTTAGGTCATTTTCGTCCTCCCTAGGCTTATTCTTGTCCAATTAGGGTTTTTAACCAATCTTGTGCATCCAATAAGTTCGTTTGTGTCATTGGATTAACATTTAGGTCATTTTCGTCCTCCCTAGGCTTATTCTTGTGCAATTAAGGTTTTAACCAATCTTGTGCATCCAATAAATTCATTTGTTTCATTGGATTAACATTTAGGTCATTTTCGTCCTCCCTAGGCTTATTTATGTGCAATTAGGGTTTTTAACCAATCTT